>OZ017739.1:107223909-108439409 GCA_963969285.1 Odontomyia ornata | reverse complement strand
TATATATATATATATATATATATATATATATATATATATATATATATATATATATATATATATATAATATATATATATATATATATATATATATATATATATATATATATATATATATATATATAATATATATATATATATATATAATATATATATATATATATATATAATATATATATATATATATATATATATATATATATATATATATATATATATATATATATATATATATATATATATATATATATATATATATATATATATATATATATATATATATATATATATATATATATATATATATATATATATATATATATATATATATATATATATATATATATATATATATATATATATATATATATGTTGGGAAATAAAATTCAGTCAAGTCAAGAGTTTTGGAAAAAATGTATTTTAATGGGATTTTGGCTATGCCATTGATTTCTACATTGAAACCTTTTTTAGGATTTGTTCTATTCATTTGACCTAATCAGAAGTTTTAACAAGTTTTTGCAGTCTGCAAAACAAGAGAAGTTATCTCAATGAGAATGGGGGCACAATAAATCTGAAAAGGTCAAAATGCAATATATTGAACTCATACAATCTAAAATCATTGATCAACACTTTGGAGACAAGTGAACTTCAAAATCAATTGAAGGATGATGCTTTGTTTGTCAAAACAAAAGTTAAATTGCCTTATACAAAGAGGCGATATTTCTACGCATGGCAAAATCAACAGACAGTTTTATGTTAGAACTATTTCGTATTTCCTTAGAACTCCTTAGAAATCTGATCGGCATTCCCTTCTCCCTCCAACTTATTTAATCCAGTTTTCAGCTAGTCGACAAATTTCTCCGCTTGACCGTTTGATTCGGGATGAAAAGGTGCCGTTCTGGTGTGATCAATACCGTTTTCTCTGCAGAAACTCTCAAACTCCTTTGAAATCAGCTGCGGACCGTTGTCAGAAACCAGCGTATCGCAAAGTCCTTGCCGCGAAAAGTCATCGTTCGATTGTATTTGGTGTCGTTGTGAATTCAATTTTGTATACCTGTCGATATCGTCGTCATAGGTGGCCAGTAAACTTTACTTCGTGGAAACAGTTTCATCCGAGCAACGCCTGGATGGCCGTGGTACAGCTCCTTCAATATTTTCCCCCGATAACAAGCTGGTACAACGATGCGATGCCCATAAAAGATGCACCCTTGAATGCTAGTGAGCAATTTTAGTCGGGCAAAAAAAAAAAATCGCAGCGTCCGCGTTATCGATCTGCTTTGAAGTTCGTGTCCACCCATTTTCGAGGTAATATGCAACTCCATTGCTTGGCATCTAATAGTATCTTGTTTGAGCGCTTCAAATATTATGGGTAGCATTCGCGCTGTGTCAATCGCAAAGCAAGCTATAGAGCAATTCTCCATCCTACCGATAACAACATCTTCATTAGATTTCTCTTGTTTTGCTATGAGCCGCGAGATGAAGTCTGCATATGCAAAATTTTCCGTGTTAATATACTCAATTTGGAAATTGTAAGCAAGCATCATTAGTGGATGTCTTTATAGACGGCTGACTGTGTAGACAGGTATACCTTTCTTTGCAGGTATACCTCTCTTTTCCAACAACAGCTGATGGACCCTCTGATGCTCGAACTTGCGACCTTAGATATAATGATGAAACTTGAATAATGTAAATGTCAACGCCAAGACTTCTCGATGAACTTGTGGGTAGTTCTTCTCGGCGCTTGTGAATGTTCTTTGGGTCAAAGTGGGTTAATACAAGATCCGAGGAAAGTATATTCTTGAGCTTCTCGAACATCTCTTGGTGTAATTGTTTCCAGTCGAACTTGACATCCTTATGCAGCAACTCGTCCAGCGGTCCGCGAAGCTCCCTTAGCTGATGAATGAATTTGCCGTACCATGTT
The DNA here is from genome assembly GCA_963969285.1 of Odontomyia ornata. NCBI lineage: Eukaryota > Metazoa > Arthropoda > Insecta > Diptera > Stratiomyidae > Odontomyia > Odontomyia ornata. The sequence continues at coordinate 108,437,488 of OZ017739.1, read as the reverse complement.
ATGCCCCCAATGGAAGCTTGTAATTGTTGAACGTCTTTCAGTGCCGGCATTTTGTTCAGAAATTCGATCTTCTCTTGATTTGGTCTCAAAACGTTTTCGTACATTACGTACCCCAGCAATTCCAATTTCTTCTGACCAAATGAGCATTTCTAGATCTTAAGGTGAAACTCGTAGTTTTGGATACGTCTCAATACTTCAAATAGATATTCTCACGATGGTCGGCCTCATTGGCCCCTCCTACAATAACGTCGTCAATGAAGGGGAATGCACCTTTTGCTCCGCTCATAATTGTGTCGACTAGTTGCTGGAAAATGCCTGGAGTGGTTTTAATGCCAGGTTGAAGGCGATTTACTCGGAAGAGGCCAGAGTGTGTATTGATCGTCACCATTTTCTTCGCTTCATCGTCGAGTTCCACCTGCAGAATCGCATCCGAAAGGTCAATTTTACTGAACACCCGATATTAGGACAGTTTCGAGTAAATATCTTTAGTTGTTGGCAGTGGGCGCTGGTTTGGTTCAAGTGAGTCATTCAAACCCGTCTAATAATCGGCAAAAATTCTTACCATACCATCCTTCTTTTTAACGGCAACGCTTGTTGCTGCATATTCTGAGTAATCGACAGGGCTGATCACCCCCAACAGCTGTAACCGCTTAAGTTCGTCGGCTTTCGGAGTTGCAGCCGCAAATGGAGTTGGCCACTCATTTAAAAAAACTGGTTTGACACCTTCCCTTAGCATGCGTGATGCCTTCATTTTGTTGCATCGCCCCAATGCATTGTTGAAGTTGAGTCAAGCGCTTTCATTCAGTCACTTGCAAGCACATTCAAATTAAAGGCTGAGACATAGCACATGCCGCTGCTCTCTCTACCGTGCAATTTTAATCGTGTCTTGAACTTGCCCAGCATCTTCACTGGATCTCTCGATACACTCACGGCTTGCACCTCGCATATAGATAATGTTGGTGATCCTAATAGCTCCAATTTGCGTCAGAGTTAATCGTCCAATCGGAACCCGAATCAAGTTGTAATTTCAGCTTCATGGTGTCAATCGCGGGCTTAACAAACTTGCGCGTCGACGTAGCCATCGATTCAACTTTGAGGCGCTTGCGTTCATTGAAATCTCGCCAGCGTCTGCCGATGCTGACGTGTAATATCCTTTTGGGTGTTCAACTCATCTGCAGTTGGGGCAATCTTTCTCTTGGAAAGGACAGTCAGTGCGGAAATAGATATCGCCACACTTGCGGCACGGAAATCTTGCTTTTACAGCGTCGGCGTACTGCATTCTTCTTGCTCCCTCTTCTGGTCGTAGCTTGTCTGCGTTCTCCTTCAGTTTCTCATGAACTGTCAATATCTCACTCTTACATAGGCTTTCTGGGCACAAAACCATGGACTTTTCAGCTTTTAAGTCACTCAGCCGATTTGCAAGGTTGACACGATCGTAAAGTTTAAGCTTGGCACTACCATTTAATTCTACGCCGGTACATTCTCCTGCCAAATCCTGCTGCTCTAATTTTGTCAATAATTTCTCCAAGGCCAATGAGAATTGTGTTTCATTCAATCCCTGCACGAACATAAGAACCTTGAAATTGTCAAGACTGCACTTTGCGATGTTGAATTCTTCACACCTTACACTGACTCGCGCAGCATATTCTGAAAAACTTTTATTTACAACTTTCTCAGTCTTTAGATATTTGTAGCTAAACGAAAATTGTGGCTCCTGACGACCGAAAATCCGCTTAAGCTCCTTGACAGCGTCATCGAAGGGCATTGTTGCCTTCGTTTGTGGGAGAATAGTGTTTGTGAACCTCTGGTAATCTGATGTTGATAATATCCCTGTCAGTAGGTCAACTCTTGCTTGATTTGTCATTTCGGCAGCTGCTGTCACGAAAATGGACTAATAACGCACGTATCACAACTCAAACGTCAGGTCGTCTTCCGTACTGTACGAAAATTTCTCCATACGATCCGCCAGATTGTTGTGCAACGCCGTTCCCGCTGGGGCTGCCAATGGCTGATGCTGAGTCACCGGTGGGGCTTCCGATGGCTGATGCTGAATCAATTGTTGGATCAACAACGCGATTTTAGTATCCGTCTTGCTTTGCTGCTCAGACTCAGAATTAATGCCTTAACTGTAGCCGCGTCCCTACCGATTCCTCTCAGCAAGACGCGCACGTAAAAGTTGCAATTCAATTTCTAGGTTATGGTGTTTGCCTTTAATTCATACGTGAATTCGAATCTCGTCGCCACTGTTGTAGTCCTGTCTCTTCAGCAGATAATGATACAAGACTAGTTAAAATTTATATAGAATAGTTTATTATCCTTTGCTAATACAACATAAGCTCCGTGAGCTTAGACTTGGCTCTACGACTCCTCGATGACAAGTGACAAGTCCTCTTCTGCCATGATCCATGGTGCCATCTCAACACCATGATTGAAGGATTTTGTACTCAACTTACGATATACAGATATATAATGAATGAATTTTTCGCGCTATTTGCCTCCCCCTGCATACTCCATTATCGATATTGCAGTTTTACTGACGGATATTGAAAGATCTCACCAAGACCTTTCGTTTGATACCCTAATTGACTACGTTCGTTGAAAAAAATTATGACGTCACATCCTTATCCATCCAATTTTTTTGATTATGGGACTTTCATTGAGATGCTCACAAAATTCGACGATTCTAGCTTCTAAAGTTCCTGAGAAAACTTGCTGTGATCCACTGACGGACAGGCAGACTAGTACCGATTTTAATAGGGTATTGTAAACAAGTTTTTTTACGAAACTCAGAAAACTATATTTTGATCGGTCAAGTGCAGTATGAGACCAACGAAATGTAAACAGAGCTGGTACTTATGCGCTGCGCTTGGGTTGAGTATGTGTGACTGAATTTACCTGGCCTCCACCTGCGCTCTGAAACTGCTAATATTTTAGTATGTTTCAGGTAGTCTCCTGCCTAAAACTCTTCCCGCGTTGGCAGGTCTGAGCTTCAGATTCCTCCTATCTGTTGTTTTTTTTTAGTTCGATTTGAAATAAATCTGCCGACCGACGCTTTGTAAGGTCCGCTTTCAGAATGTGGGGCTGCCTGCAGGCAACGCACTAAAAAACATACCTTGTAAGTTTTGAATTGTGCTACTAATAAGCTCCAAAACCGATTCATTACGGGAATACCAACATCTAATGAGCCTACATTCAATGCAGAATTTTTGCAATAAGCGTTGAGTTATTGAGTAACATATACGCAAATATCTAATACCAGTCTCAAGCGCTGTGTAATTTAATTTCCTTTAGTTTCTCTGCTTCTATTTAAGTATCATCTCTTCAAACCTCTCCCCGCAGTCGCAGATTTCTTCACATTTTACTACTTAGTACACTACTGTCTTGGCAAATATCCTCCTATTTTCAGTACTAGGCTTTCTGGTTGCCTTTTCCATCTTCAGCGGTGGAGAAATGTATGCTCTGCTCTACTCCGTCCGTTCCACCTTGGCTAACATCTCATAGGCGTTTTTAGTTGCTTGCCATTTGCTCTCAGATGTGTCTCATGAACGCAAGCTTTAAAACCATGCAATATTAATTTTATGTTTCATTCTCGCATGATATATCTTGTATGAGATACTTTTTCTCCGAAAACGATGAATGTGCCAATGGTCTTGTTATGTATTTTTCTCTCCTTAACCAGACGCCCGGCTAGCTCAGTCGGTAGAGCATGAGACTCTTAATCTCAGGGTCGTGGGTTCGAGCCCCACGTTGGGCGAAGTATTTTTCGCCATTATCCGTTTCTATATTATATTGTGAAGATTTTTTTAATGGTAATAATCATATTTTATTTATTTACAGTATCAAACCTAACTTCAAGAAAACGATCTACTGCACGGCACTGCAAGAAGGTTCTTTCCAGGAATGGTACTTTGCGTACAATCGCTACAAAGACACAATGAGTGCTTCGGAAAAGGAGCAAATCCTTTCTGCTCTTGGCTGCACTGTTAGACCTTGGTTACTATCAAAGTAAGTAGATACTAAATTGTTGATTTGAGCCCAACTAAGGTACACTCGATCAAAAAGTATTGGCGCACAATGAACTTTTGCATTTCAGCACGTAAAACAAAAAATTAAAGACGCAGTAATTCTGTTTTTCTTTATTTTGATACTTTAATAGTTTACGATCCGATACGACATTACAAAATCCCATTAAATAAAAAAATTATTAAGTTCATAAATCTAGTTGTACGAAACATGAATCAAAAAATTATTTTTAGAGGTATAGAACTTTGAAATGAAATAAAATACGGGTAAATTATTTTGATTGCCGTGATTTATTGGAGAGATAATTCTCTGCCATTTTTAATATGAATATGATGGGTATATGAGCGCCATGACTGGCGTGGAGGAAGTCCAAACGAGAGGTCGCATTCTCGATGATTCTAACCAAGAATTGGGGCCGCATCTTGTCAATGATGCGGCGAATGTTGTCTTCCTTTCCACCCTATTCATGATGAAATGGCAAACCAAACTTACCATAAAACGCATGACAACTATCGCACCATACGTAGTATTAAAAATTTTTGCCAATTTAAAGTCCTGTACCTGTAAAAAATACCCTCTATTCAATGTGATTAATATTTTCTTGGATTCTCTTGACGCTTTATCACAGAAAGATAAACTCTTTGGTATAGATGAAACATATTTATCACATATTTTAGCATCTATTCAATTGAACTCTTGAACTATTTTTGCGCTAAGCTCGACAATACTTTTAATATGATGTGCCCTTATCTTCCGATCTAAACTATCCCATAGATTTTCTATGAGATTACGGTCTGGCGATTACTCAAGAGTTTTAATTACTTTTGAGTACTTCTACAGCAACCAGGAGCGAACGTCATAAGTTGTATGCTTAGAACCGATATCCTGATAAAATTTGAATTCGCTTCAAATTTCCATCTTTCCCACACTGTTATGGAGATTATTTTCCATACACTGATTTTTTTCTATGTTGCCTTCAATGAAAACTCAATTCTCGACATCACACTCAGACATAAAAGCCCATACCAACACGCTTGCTCTTCCATATTGTACACCATTTATTTTTTTCAAATGCTGCATTTCACCCTTTTCCAGACGCTTAACCTTCCATCGCTTCCATATCAATTAAATTTACTCTCGGCAACAAATATAACACCCTTCTAGTAGTTTTTTGTTTTTCCAGAATCCGCTTTTGCAATTGTAGCCGGTTAAATCTATTTTTGTCACTAACGAAAGGTTTCCTTCATGCTTTTCGGCCGTGGAATCCTTGTGATCTTTAAAATATTCTTATTGTCTTGACAATGACATTCTTCTCAGAGAACTCTGATGACAGGGTTACTAATTTTAGAGCACTTAATTCGGGATATTTATTGGGTTAGTAAATTCCGGTCCGAAAATATTTAAAAAACAGCATTGTGAAATAGTTAAGTACTTGCTTGATGCATAATAAATTTCTTCTTGCTTACTGTTAACAATTCAGGTCTATCTTGATATCGAAATCGGTTAACAATATTTCAAACAGATGAAAAGCAAAAATCCATTTTTTCTTATTTGGCAGCGAAATGTGTCAATACTTTTTTCTGTAGATTTACCGTTAATATAATAAACTAGTTTTTGTTAGTATTTTTTAATATATAATACTGAAATAGTATGCATTGAAATGAAAACAATTCATGATAGCAAACAAATAAGACAAATATCCTACTTTAATTGCTTACAAATCTAAAATATTTACACGCTTCAATACTTTTTTGACCGAGAGTAAATTTTGAATAAGTAAAAGAGTGGTTAGAAATTATTTATGTTGAAATTCTTATAAGTTACACTGTACGTAAACTTAAAATACCGCCTAGTTTATGCGCTCTTCTCTTTCACTCTAAATTTCATGATCAAAACTGCAATTTCTCAACTCTCAGTATCCGAATTGTATTTAACTTAGTCGCATTCATTATAGCACTTGGACTAGACACGCGGATCTTTTATTCCTAGAGTATCTCAAAAGGGTATGGAGCCAGACCCGATGTTTTAAAAGTGTAAAAGTAGAATGTTTTATGTGAAAGATGAGTGCGACTTCGCTGACAGCTATTTAAAACTTACACGATCGAAATTATCCAAGTTGAAAACTTCAGATGAAGAGTGCTTTGATATGTCAGGAATTATAGAAATAGGTAACCCGACCCATTCCGGAGGAGTTCGACCCTGCGACAAGTAGAGGAGATTGGACGAAAAGACTTTAGCCAGTACTATTCTGAATGTCAGCATTAGCCAACCCATCCATATTAAAAACAACCAGAACTACAAAGGAAGCTTTACAAATCCTCGATGGAATCCACTAACCTACCGGTCATGGTTTTTAAGCAACTTCGCTGCTTGAAAGTTTCAGGAAATTTGTCGGTTACGAAGCACGTCGTTGATTTTGCTGATATTTCTGAATGCTTAGAAGATTCTTGAAGAGAATCTTCTAAGCATCATGCTGTTGGCAAGTATGCCAAAATCTTTCGACGATCACGTAGTTACAATGCAGACAAGATATGAGTTACCAAAACTTGAAAATTTAAAAACGGAATTGATTGATAAAGTTTGCAAGAAAGATGCAGAAAGGGCCGACATACATGAAGCCGAGCAGATCCTCATTACAAGAGAAAATCCAAGAGAACGGAATTGTACGACAAAAAAAGACAATGGGAAAGAAGGCAAAGACAGGAAATATATCGAATGTTCTCTATGCCGTAAAAAGGACCATTACGCTTCAAAGTGTGGGAGCAAATCGCTGCAGCTAACTCTGGACTTGCTACAAAATCATCGAATGGGTACGCTATGGGATGCACCAGACTACGACTATATAGTCGCACTTCTGTCGCAATTTACACATGGTTAAATGGAAGCCCGCATACTGCGATTTTCGACAATTTTGTACAGGTCGGCAGTCGCAGTAATTTGCGATTTTTCCTAAAACCAGTTTAGTATGTAGTTTTTGTGATACTCGCGCAGGCGCACATCATTTGGACATTTGACGCTGACGTGCACGGAAGTTTCTTGCATAGCGCACAAATGAGTTAGCGCATGTGTTCCTGGCAAAGACATACCTTCAAATGAGCATATTAGTTCTGCGCATGCCTGAAGTTCCTTTGCAAATCTTGTCGCAGTGTGCTCGTATTTGCGTCTAAAAATCGCTGGTTACGACAGGAAAATCGCAATGTGGCCGAACCCTAACTCAAACACTGGTGGAGCAACGGCTCTCTGTGTAAATACAGAAAAATATTTGTGATATACAGTGAAATGATCTCTCTCGCTAATGGTAAAATGATAAAGGCGAAAGGCAGAGGCATAGTTTAGTTAAATGGTGGACATAATTCGATCAACTTAGAAGAAGTGCTCTTTATGCCAGATTTGCATATGAACTTTATATCGGTATCAAGAGAAACTTCCAACAATATGACAATTTTCAACGTGATAAGTCGTACATTAAAAGTAGAAACACTATCATTCTAGCTGCTCAGAAACTTATAAATTGATATATCTCTGAAATCAACGGGCAATGTGGAATCCCGTTGAATAGTGTTAGCCAAGAAATTTTATGAAATGGCATATTCGCTATAGCCATTTAGACAGTAAAAACTTCAGCAATTTGCATCGTAATGAAATGGCTCATGGACTGAACTTAAAGACACAAATATCGACTGCGCTAACAATTGTGAAGTCTGTTTGATAGCGAAACTTTCAGTTCAGCTGTTTCCAAATTTTAAAACAATCGTTTTAAGAAATCTATAGAACTTAAACACAGTGGTAGTTGTGACCCTATGAGGCATAATTCAATTGGTGGCACGAAGTATTTTGCCACTTTATTGATGACTGTACAAGAGAGACATCAGTAATTTTTCTAAAAGACAAACATGGAATAGTGCATCTAAAAGTTTCAAAGAAATGGCCGAAACCCAAACCGGCCATAAAAAAAAACGTTCCAAAGTGACAATGCAAAGGAATATGTAAGTCGAGATTTTAGTGAATATCTCAACGGACATAAGATACGTCGTCAGTTGAGCACTGAATACAAAGCACAGCAGAACAGCGTTGCCAAGCGGGCTAACCGTACGCTGGTAGAGTTGGTTTGCTGCATGGTCATATCCAAGCAAAACTTTCAGGATCATATAAGATGAAGACTGTGCACACAGCACGCTATTTGGGAAACCGGGCGCCCACAAGACCCGTGAAAGATTTGGCACTATTCAAAGCATGTTATGGTATAAAGCCAATGGTGAAGAACTTAAGGGAGTTTGGATGTCGAGCGATAATGCTTAATAAGTGGACAGAGAAATCGAAATTCCAACCAAAACGAATAGAAGTTATATTTGTCGGTTACAGCGAAGAAGCAAAGGCGCGCCGACTTTATGACCCGAAAAAACGGAGGCTGTATAAAAGGAGGGATGTGACGTTCCTGGAATACCAGACTGCTAGAAACGATAGGTATCATCTTCTTTTCTTCGATGATAAATCCGAAGACACACAGCTCGTGACTCATTCGAGGTAATGAAGAAGTTTACTGATAGTAGAAAAAAAAATGACATGACATTTGATTTTCGAGCTATTCTCCAATGAATTTTTTGTATTCTTATCTTAAAAATAGCTGGAATGTTATCTTGAAGAAAGTAAATATAGGAAGAGAAAAGCAATCGGCCTTGTATTGTGGGAGGGTGTTGAAATACTTATAAAAACTGTACGTAAACTTGCAATACTATCTGGTTTGCGCTCTCTTTACTTTCGCTCTAAATTTCATTATCATAGCTGCAAAGTTTGATCTCTATAGTATTCGAATTGTATTTAATTTAGCCGTTAATATGGCACTTAGACTTCCAACAGTTTATAACAAATAATGATCTGTGAAAATGAAAAATGCATAATCATCAGTGAATTTATAAAATCAAAAACTTTATTAAATTAGACTTTTTTGCCGATTCCTGGGCTAAGGTTAATATTACTCACATTTACAAAGTTTCAGTGGAAACTAGATATTGATGCTTCATTCCAGGAAAGTATTCATCTTTCGAATTAAAATAGTTAGGGTTTGAACAAGAGTTTGGTCGCATGTTTACAGGCGTTAGAGTTCTAAATATGGCGCCCAAATTTGATTAAAAATTATATGGATCTCAACTTGGCCCAAAATAAGCCAACCTGTGATGGAATTTTATAGAAAACTCACATTTTTATTCGCGGTTTAGTGCGTGAAAATGTTAAATGCTTCATCGAGTGGAACTATTATTCTTATAAATGTAATTCTCGCTAAATACTTGTGTTTATAAGTGTCTGCCCACGACAAAATAAATAAATAAAGTATTCAAATGCAGACATATCTTTATTTGTCTGCAAGCAGCTCATGTATCTAATCTATTGCTGTATAAGATGTTTTTTCGTGTGAGGTCTAACAGTGACAGCGAGGCCCTGCAAAGAGAACGATTCACTTCCTGACAGCACACGGTACAGTTGGACGCATCTATTCTATTGAGGACTGCGGTGAACTGCGATTGCACTTGTATGTGGCGATATATATACAAGTATCCGAGACTAGGTATATACATATATATATATATATATATATATATATATATAAAATATTCAATATGACAGATGGATAAATATATATATATACAAATATAAATTTGGTGTAATACAATATATATAGCAGCCGTTAGTGGCAAGCTACCAAAAAAATGCCTTTGATTCCTTCCTTTCAACAGACAGAATCTTATTGGAAAGAGAAACAGAAAATGGCATGTCGCAAAATGGACGCTTCTAATTGGTTCGTTTTATCCCTTTCCGCAATTATATTACAAAACGTTTCTAAGTTACGTTTAATCACTCCACGAGGTGAGTGGAGGCATTACCATAACAATCTAGTGCGCAGTCAACATTCTAACATATGGAAGCATTCCGGACTTCCAAATTCTAGCGTACGCAAATAAGAGACAAACACATTTCAATCACCAATCAAGCGTGAAAAGATATACAGAGTCCTTGCGCAACACGATGGTAAGGTAACATTCCACGTAGAGAGATCTGGCTAACAGTTCCCAGAATAGTACGTTCTTACTGATTACGAGGGACAACACATCCAAAAGAATCTTTCACAAAAAAATAAAAACGAAGGTTCACGTTCGGTTACTCAGTGGTGTCTACACACATTCTGCTGCTCTTGGTCGTAGGATTCTAGTACCAAAGTATTGATTCGCTATCCGTAGTGGACCCAAAAGTTAGAAATTGATCAAATGTGGAGAAGGCAGGAATATACTTCTACTAGAGGAGTGTTTGTATCCAACTTATGAAATATAAACTTTTACTCTAAAGCAAAAGTCGTGAATTTCAATACAAAACCCTGCACTCAATTTTATTTATTTGCCATCGCTATCTTCTTACAAAAAAGCAGGTGCACCAAATGCTTAAATTGAGGAAACACTTCACATATTCAATATACGAGTATGTACAATCGGAAAGAGGGGCGGGTGGGCACAATTAATTCTTTTATTTTGCCCTACATATCATCTTATCAATATTGCTATTATATGATTAATTATAAAAACCCCTTTCAAATGTTTTGTTAACTCCGCTCGACTATGTTAAAGAGTCATATGGGGAGACTCCCCCCAAATTCTTTGAAATATTTTTACATTACAATAGATTCTTTAATTACCACTAGTGGCTTTTAACAAAGTTATATAATCACAACTCCTGTGGTTTCTATCACAAAGTTCCGTAATAATCGGTTAGACGTACAATAAAAAGTTTATTAAAAGAAAACTCCTCAAAATGTCAAATCTTAATCAGAATCGATATTAATATTAATAGAAATGGCTTCTAGTTATAATTTCTTTTGAAACGCTGGGTAGCTATTGCTCACGTTTGTTGGGTTTTGTATGATTTAAAATTGATTTGATAGGTATAGGATTTTGGCGAATTTGGGAGCTGTTACTTTTTAATATTATTGGATAACACAATGTAGGAAAAATATGCTTCTGATTGAAAGTTGTAGGAAGCAATTGAATTTTGGATAGAAAAACACTCTTGTTGTTGGTCTTGTCAGTGATTTCCTGCAATTCAACTATTCCCACTACATTTTTCTTTATGGTAAAAAATTTTCCCTCAAAAAAATTGCGATTGTGTTCGTTCATTTTAAACTCATCCAAGATAATATCAACAAAATAAAGCTAACACTTGTTAACTCCACTAACTTATTAACATTCAATCTCATTTAATTAATATTATGTTCATGAGTTTCAATATTTTTCAACTTCAATTTAAAGAATTGTATTCTGGGGTGCTGAAAGTGTTAAAAAATGAATACATAAAAATTCAAAAAGTCGCAGGTCCTACCGAGACTCGAACTCGGATCGCTGGATTCAAAGTCCAGAGTGCTGACCATTACACCATAGAACCCCATGTTGATGTGAGACCTAAAGTCACTACATAAACATGTACACGAGATGCTTCGATGAATTTGAATGAATTTAAAATGTTTATAATGAACTCTCCACGGTGAGCAGTTTTTGTTCGATCTGTCTTGAACTTTGAAATGGTTTTATTTTAAATCGAGTATTTAGCAGAATTGTCTTTGCATCTAATGTTCAAAATGAATGGGTTTCATTTTTAATAACGAGCTAAGTTACGTAATACCTGTATTCATGTAAGGATAAATTGACCAACTGATAAGCAATGAAAGCATTTGGTAATACACTATTAAACAAACGAGTACAACAAAGTTTAAATGATGGATATTTTTTATTAATTTTAACTATAAGAATGCACCTTTGACTTTGACTCAATCTACTAGCTATAGCATTTATGAATCTTTTAAGTGCCCTTGTTCAATGCTTTGAAAATTGCAATATAAAATTGTGAGAAATTCCTAAAATGCAAAGTATACGTTGTAGAAAAATACTAAAATTTAATACATTGTGAAATTTCTTGGTGAATAAAATATTGTCCGCTGTGTAGAAGCGTCCGTTTTTGAGAGAAAAACGAAAAAATAATTTATATGATTACAATGTGAATATGAACTTGTTCATAATCATATGTATGTTAATTTAATTAGTTTATTAAAACAATTAACACTCAAATTGTCATTATTATTGAGTTTTGATTTTAATAATAAACTGCATTCTCATTGCTAAGTCGAGCCCCACTGCATCGCAGTTCGAAATAAAAAAGCTGTTTGACCAGCTTAATTTGTATGTCAAATGCACTTTATTTCATCAATCATTATAAAATTTATTAAAATATTAAAATAATCAAAAGTTGAAATGCTCATTTGGCACTCTTAATCTAAACAATATGGCAATTAAAAAAAATAGCCAAAAATATAATTGGAAAAAGGCAGAAAAGACCAACCAACGCAGGCAAAAATTACATACGAGTATAATACAGAGGACGTAACGGGATAATGGACTCTTAGCTTATATTTGATATGTTCTAACTTAATTCTAATATATTTCATTCCAAAAATTTGTCTTTTCCTTATATATTTATATTACAATATTCCTAACCTATCTGCTCAAACGTATCTCTAATTTTGAAAAAAAATTTTAACGCAAACAAACAACAATGTAATACGAAAAAAACAACCAATAAATCTTCAAAGTCCAAAGCGCTTTATTTAATACTAATCGTTATAAATTTTAAAAGAATATAAAGCAAAATCCAAACAATAACAATAAAAAACTTAATGGCCCAAATGGCTCTCTAAATTTATACGTTATCATTAAACACATATAAAAAAAACTATAGCAAATTCAAATCAATGAAGATTATTACATATTTTTAAAATTCAATTGGAAAAAGGAGAAAAAACCAACCAACACTATTTTAAAATTATTTATCATCTTAACACTACAGTGAACTTTGATCCTACACCTAATATGTTTTAACTTAATTCTAATGAATGCAATCAAAAACTTTATCTTATACTAAAAAAATCTATAACAATGTTCCTAACCTAAGCGTTTAACCTTATCTCTAACCTAATATAATAAACATAATATAAACCTAACCTATACCTAATTTTTAACAAAAATAAACAATAACACTAAATGTAGCAATAATGAGCTGAAACTCAAAAACGAAATAACGAAAAATACCAAAACTGAAAATAAACACGAATAATTTAGACATTGTCATTCAGCCACCAATACCTAGATTGCCCCGTCTCAACTCGATCAGCTTCAACGAATCTAGCAAATGAGTATCTCCATTGGAATTGTTGGTCTCGTGAACTCAAATTCGGAGGATATTTTGTCTTCTTATCGGTGGCCCGTCGATATATGTGATATATGATTGGGACGCCGTCAGAATCAAAAACATATCGATTCATGTCCAAATACACAAATGCTTCTGGAGGAATGAAGCCAGTAGCGAGGCAAGTCGCAATATACCCGTCTGTAGGGTGGAACGGCTGTGAAATCCAAGGGTTTTCACTCACAGTCACAGATCTTGCGATATGATTCCGAAGAAGCTTCAATATGAAGATATCGACTCTAGTCACTTCAGTAGTTTGATAAATTCTTCTATTCGATATATAATGTTTCCAATCCGTCTCAGGCTTTCTGTACAAACCAGTACATGCACGAAGACATTTCCTTTCGAAAACTCTTAATTTTTCCATAGTACTAGCGCTCTGGTTGTACCAGATCTGACATCCATATGTCAAAGCTGGTCTAACCAGTGTCGTGTAACAGATAATTTTGACCTTGTGATCAATGTATCTGGAATGAAAGAGCTTTCGAAGGGCCATGACTACTTTAAGTGCCTTACTGAGCATGCTTTTCACATGTTCAGTATAGTACAGATACTGATCGAGATAAACACCGAGGTATCGAACACAGGATTTATGTGGAACCCGTTCAAGACTACCCTCACCAGCCATGATGTGGAAATCTTTCCAATTACGTTTCAGGTCTTGACTGACCCCCTGTAGAGTTGTCCGAAACAAGATTGTTTGACACTTTTGCGCATTGATTTTCATTCGCCAATTGTCAGTGTACAGCTGTACATCATTGAACATTTTTTGGAGATTGCTCTGAACTATTGTAACTTTTCGGTCTGCCGTATAGATGATCAGATCATCAGCAAACGCTACCAATGATCGCGTTGGCGAGACGTTAAAATCAAAGCCGTTCAATAGCTTGCGAATGAAGATTGAGAAGAGTAGAGGCGCAGTAACTGTTCCCTGCTGTAAACCATTCAAGACCTTCAATTCGCGCCTTGTTGTCAGATTTCCATCAGTTACAACAAACGATTAACCAATAAATCTTTAAACGATTTAAAAATGATGTATTTGAACATACGTAGTCTGAAATAAAAACTTGATCAACTTGAAGTAATTACAGAAGCGAATACAGTAGACGTCATTGGTTTAACTGAAACTTGGCTTTCCTCGTTTGAAACTTCAAATAAACAAATCTGGAGGTAGGACGTGCAATTTTGTGAAACATGGAATTGATTTTAAAGTTTTTGAGTCTGAAATTAACTACAAATTTTTGGTTATTAGACTGGAAAATATTAATCCTAAAATTACATTTGGAATATTTTATAAGGCACCTAATGATTGTAAAAACAGTTTATTGAGTACATGGACAAAAAACTTGACAAATATAAAGATATAGTGATGATTGGAAACGCCAACATTAATTTATTAACGCTAACAACTCTATTTCTGAAAAATATGTGGATATGACTGCAGCCAACGGATACGCAATATTAAATAAAGATGAATCAACTAGAGATATAGAAAATACTAAAACTTGTATTGACCACATTATAACAAGCAAGTATACTAAATATAATCTACAAACTCAAACTATATATGCATTACACTAACAAATAAACCAAAAACTTGGATAACCAAAACAGCGATTAAAAAGTTAAATGTCGAAAAATTCAAAAATGACGTTAATATTGCACTTCAATCAAACCAGGACGCTGACAGCTTATAGAAATTATTTAAATTTGTAAAACAAATAATAAGACATTGAAAACCATCAAAATGCGAAATAACACATGGACTTTTGAAAATAAAATAGCCCAAATAAAGAAGTGGCAGATATTATTTAAACAAATGAAAGACGAACCCAATGATACACAAAAAAGAATACAATTTTTAAATAAAAAAAGGAAGTAATCTCACTTTTAAGTGAAACTAAAGGTAGGTACTTTAATTCAGGCATAGAAAACGAGGAGAAGTACTCAAAAAAGTTGCGGAGACATTTGAAATCATCTACACGTATTACTCAAAAAATAAATGACAAGGCGGAATCAACAATCAACTTGAAACTAGTAGGAGTAGATATTACGAATACTGAGAATTTCTTTAATGGCCATTTCACCAATATAGGAATAAACCTAACAAAAACCGCAACTAGACCGAGTGCAGGACCAATAACTAATTACAACAATAGGACAATATTTTTCAATCCGACAGATCCGATGGAGGTACTGACTGTGATCAATTCACTCAATAAGGACGCAATTGCTGGATCTGATGCGATAAATTTAAAAGACCCGCAGTCAATCGCGAATGAAATTAAAGATATTTTGGCCACAGATATCAATAAGATGTTGTCTACAGGAATATTTCCAGACTGTTTGAGGAAGGCTATTGGTATACCACTTTTTCAGCATGGGGACCGTGATAACGCGAATTATTATAGACCAATATCAATTCTCAACGCAATTAGCAAAGCGAACGAGAAAATTATTGACAAAAGAATCACAGCATTTATAAGGACTACAATCGGGTTTGACGAACACCAGCATAGTTTTATTGACAAAGGATGTACTGATTGGGCAATTTTCAATATGATGGAGGAAATGACTACACGCATGAACCAAGGACTGACCGTCGCTGCAATTTTCATCGACCTCAAGAAAGCATTTGACACGGTAAACCATGCAATATTGTTAGACTCTCTTGACAAATTAGGAATTGGAGGAAAGGCCAGAATTTTGATACAAACGTACCTTAAAAATAGAATAATGCAAACAAGATGCAATGGACATATAAGTCAAGAAAAAATTATTAATATTGGAATGCCGCAAGGTTCTTTATTGAGATCAAAACTCTACATCCTTTTTATTCAAAATTTAGGAGAAAGATATCCACAAGGAAAATATACAATTTATGCCGATAATACAAGCATAAGACCAACTATGAACTAGATGAAATTATGAACAGAGATATAAATAAGTATTACGAATGGACAAAAGAGAGAGAAGAGAATGTAGAGAAAACAATCTATATGATATCCAGCACATCACAAAGAAATAACTATGATATAAATATTAGAATTGACAATAGTTGCATAAAGCGGACGTTGGTTGCTAAGTACCTTGGATTATTAATTGATGAAAATTTGAAATGGGATAAGCACTTTCAGGCAATAAAGCAAAAAAACATATAGTCTGCTACTGGCAATTAAACAACATAGTCGTATCAACGCTAACATTGCGAACCTGATTTATAATGCATGTACGAGTATAATAACAAGAATTAAAAATAATATAACAACTTGGGGACAGTGTACAAAGGGATTGCTTGACGATATTGAAAAGTTAATGACGCATAGTCTAAAGATATTGGCAGGTCTAAAAAGTATTGAAGCTTTTTTGTCATTTTTCGATTGAGCATTTCTTTTATTTAAAGTGGATTTTATTTAAGTACATATTGTCCATTATTATCGATCAACTTTTGCCATTTTTTGGGTAAAGCCATTATTCCATCTGTGTAGAACTTCTGAGGTTTATCGGCAAAAAACTTGGCCAAGTGATTTCCGCATTCCCTTTTTGAAGTGAATTTCTTTTCATTAAGGAAGTTTTGCAGAGATCGAAACAAATGTTTGTATGATGGTGCAAGGTCTGCACTATACGGTGGATGCATCAAAACTTCCCAGCGAAACTCTGTCAATTTTCGCCGGGTCATAAAAAATGTGTGTGGTCTGGCATTGCCATGATGGAAGACAACGCCCTTTCTTTTGATCAATGCTGGCGGGTTTTTTTGAATTGCTTGTTGCAATCTGGTTAATTGCTGACAGTACAGAGCTGAATTGAGTGATTGTTTAGGTTCTAGCACCTCATGATAAACAACGAATAGCAGTTTCACTCAACCTGATTAGTATTGCCCGATATATGACAATGAACACCATCTAGTGACAAAAAAGGGTCAATACTTTTTAGACTATCCAATATTATTTGAATTCCATTAAATGATACCTACTAAACAAGTATATAACATATTTTGATTAATAAGTTTAATATCTACGAAATATTGCACATGGAAAAGCTAAAAACTATAAACAAAATCATAAATAAGGACTTGAATACTGAATACGTTTTAATGAAAAACTTGGACAAGCACAACTATAATACAAGAAATAAAAACAAT
This sequence comes from Odontomyia ornata, assembly GCA_963969285.1. Lineage (NCBI taxonomy): Eukaryota > Metazoa > Arthropoda > Insecta > Diptera > Stratiomyidae > Odontomyia > Odontomyia ornata. The sequence continues at coordinate 108,420,045 of OZ017739.1, read as the reverse complement.
TTCATATACGAAACTCCTAGGACGAACCGAAGATTATAAGCAGCTAGGACAATTGGCCTACAACTATACGAGAGAGTCCCACAACATATCACTTCTGCCCAAAATATGACGATTTTCAACAAGCACATAAAAAAATATTATACAAAAAATGAAGAAATAAATTAATATTCTTTTGCTAAATTTTAAACATAATTAATTTTATTTTGTTTTAATATTTCATTTTTATTTGTCTTGAACTATTAACTTTGAAAAATAACAATTAATTTTCAATTTGATTAAATTAAAATTTTAAATTTTTAAGATATGGTTTAAAATGAAAATTAAATTAAATAAATTGAATTTTGAATTGTACAAATTTCTAACTATTGAAGAAATGGAATAAGGTATTATTATTATTAACAATTACATTGAATGTAATACTAATGAGCTGAAAATAACAAAACAAGCCATGGAAAAAACACAAACAACAAATAATTTAACAATTGTCATTCAGCCACCATTAACTAGCTTGCTCTGCTCCACCTCGACCAGCCTCAAGAAACCTAGCAAATGAGTTTCCCCATTGAAATCTCTGGAGCATATATTTGGAGGATATCTTCTTGGCGGTGGCCCGCATACATACATATGTAATGTACTCGTATAACCAGAGCACCTCCAGAATAAAACAAGTTGGGTAGACAGACCTATGCTCATGTCAGAAGGGTTTTGTACTCAACTTACAAAATGCAGTAACCAGTAACGAATAAAATCAAGAAACATATCATGTTTGAGGATCATACTATTATTAGCAGAGTTGAAAGAATTTTGACTTCTGAGGTATTTGTTATAGTTATACCCACAAACATCTCCCTTGATAATTATTTCAGATTTTTTAAGATCACGGGTGTCCATTCGCGAGGGAGGAAGCACATTTTTCATGTATTTCTCCCCCCCCCCACCTATGCCCCCACAGAAGCAAAAACTGTCAGTTTAAGAACTGTTTTGAAAAGCTCTCATAGAGAACTTTCAGTTGATACTAATATCGGCTACCTTTCATGAAATTTTTTTTCAGGGGCCACTCCTCTGTACTGTAATCATCGATTCATGGCCTGTTTTTTAGAATCTTAGAATGGTTACAAAGCCCTTTTGCTAGGAGCTCTCTCCTGCCTTTCCGACTTGTTTCAATTGTATGTACTCATCTTCATGATACCTATCATTCCTGTAATTTTCATGCAAATCCTAGCAAAGCTGAAGTTTCTAAGTTGGTAAAAAGCGCATATGGCTCCATAGTCATATGTTTCCATAGTAATACAGGGCATATTGTTCCAAAGTACTACAGGAAAATTCAAATCGCTATAACTTCGTTAAATACTATTCGATCTTTATGAAACTTTCAGGAAAAGTCAATCTTATAAATAGTCATCTGTTTGCTAAATGAGTTTAAGGTTACCGCTTAGATTTTATTCAAGAAAACATAAAATCGATAAATCATACTATTACTAACAAAGTTGAGTGAATTTCGACTTCTCATGTATTTGTTGTTGTTGTACTCATTAAGGCCTACATTCGTGATTTTTTTCAGATTTTTCGGATGGAAGGTGTCCAATCGCGAGGGGGGGTACGCGAAAAGTTCGTACATTTCCCCTTCCGCTGCCCCCCTCGGTACTCGTAAGGCAATTTTAAGACTTGTTTTAAAAAGATCTCGTTGAGACCTTTCCAATGACATCCTACTCGACTACCAATGGTGAAAATTTTTTTTTTGGGGGTCACTTCCCTATATGGGGAGACCCCCTTAAACCCCTTTGAAAATTTTTTCCACCATTGAACTTTCAAGAGGGCACCACTTCTGACCTTCCCACAAAGTTTCATGGCTGTAGCTCCTATAGTTTCGGAGAAAAAGTGCTGTGACATACAGACGGACGGACGGACGGACGGACGGACGGACGGACGGACGGACAGACGGACAGACAGACACAGGTCGTGATTGCAATAGGGTTTTGTATTTTAGTACAAAACCCTAAAAACAATACCGATTCATGTCCAATTACACGAATGCTTTTAGAGGAATGATACCAGTGGTGAGAAAAGTTTCAATGTATCCGTCGGTAGGGTGAACCGGCAGCAAACTTTAGGAGGTTTCCCCACATTTAAAGACTGTGTGGTATGATTTCGAAGTTGTTTCAAAATGTATATGTCTATTCTTGTCATTTTAGCAGCTTGATAAATTCTTCGATTCGATATACTTGTAAAGTGTTTCCGATCCGCCTCAGGCTTTCTGTACAGATCAGTACATGCAGACATTTTCTCTCGAAATCTCTTAATCTTTCCATTGTACTAGCACTCTGATTATACCAGATCTGACATCTATATGTCAAAACTGATTCAACCAGAATCTTGTAACTATAGAGGTTTAAGATTATAGAGAAGACAATCAACAAATTTTCTGTCCACACTTCTTCTAATTTTACTCATACTGCAAGTTTTTCACTCATACTGTCATGTTTTTGCTAGTGTAAAGTTAATGCTAACTGGATGTATCCAGGTTCATGAGATTTAGATATCAAAAAGCCAACGAAGGTTAAGATTAGAACAATAAAAGTGCTATTATTATGATAATATTTTTCTTTAAAATGCTTTAATTAAATTATATAAGGGGAGAAATAATAATGGGAATGTAACCTAACCACGGTTCCCGCCGAACTTAATCCGAATGAAACAGAAAAACTATAAATAAAAATTCAATCTGCTTTTCATTAAATAAAACCTCAATAATGGCATTCAAATTGAATGAAAAAGATTAGGGCAATCATAGTTAATCTATTTATTATATTTTTTTGCTAAACTACGCGGTCAACTGCCAATTTTTGCAACAAATTTTTTTCCAGATACAAAGTAGTATTTGTGCAGTTTTATGGGTTTTTGTGAAATTGTCATAGTGTTTGTAGATTTCAATTCCCTTCTAACAAGTTACACACTCTTATAGTGTGAATTCATTAATAATTAGTGCCACTATCTTTAATTAATTTGATAAATCCCTGTAATTTGGGTTTAGTTCGGGTACGATTGGCATATAACGATCAATAGTCCAGAGATTATTAATAAAATAATATATGCTAGCATTTTCTCGTGTTTAAAATTAACCAAGTTGCATTCCACATTTACATGCTATATATCAAAGTGAATATTGAATCAAATTTTCTCGGAATTTTGAGAATTTTTTCACCCAATCAATAAATCGCAAAGATATGTATATGGTAACCTTAATCACAATCAGCAATTTAATGGGAATGTGAGCTAGAGCCGAAGTTTGTATTGTAGACTAGCCGAAACCATTAGAAAGGCACAGATTTTCATATTCGGGGCCAAAACGAAAATGAAGGAAAAAATTATGTTTTTCAAAAGTTCGGACGCTCACGCACGAGACTATAGCCTCTCTATAGCCTTCTACCTCTATGATTGTAACAGATAACTTTAGCCCTTTAATCAAAGCATGTGGAATGAAAGAGTCGTCGAAGGAACATGACCACTTTTTAGGGTAACATTTTTTACAATACCCTAATAATATTGGTACCTGTCCGTCCGTCCGTTAGCGCGGCACAGCAACTTTTCTCAGGAACTATGGAAGCTTCATTAATCAAATTATATGAATAACTCAGAAGTTTCTGCTCAATGAAAGTTCCGTAGTCGAAAAACATTTCAAAGGTTACGTCAAGTTTTTCGCCCAATTTAATTCGACATTTCTTTGTTTCAGTGTTTGACAAATTTAACCATAGAGAAGTACACAATTGAGCAGCGCGTTAAGGTTTTTAAAGCCTCTTACGAAAATGGGCGTTCAAATCAAAATGCATTTTTTCGGTTAGCATAATCGACCAAATATGTCCACAACCGGGAGAATTGTTCGCTAATTTCAGCAAACCGGGTCTGTAGGAAATGTGAAATCACTTGTGCATGCTCGCCCAGTTCGTTCTGCGAAAAACATTGCTGTTGTTCGCGATAGTGTGGCAGAAGAGCCGTCAACCTCAACTCGTCGTCGTGCCCAACAATTGAACATCTCACGAACATCACTGATGTGAGTTTTGAATCAAGATTTGAATTTACACGCTTACAAGGTTCAATTGACTCAAGAGCTGGAGCCTACTGACCATTTCAAGCGTCAGAATTACGCCGAATGTTTGGTTGAACAGACAGAAGGGAATGGTGACTTTGCAAAGAAAATCATCTTCAGTGACAAGGCATTCGTTAACAAGCAATGAGAATCCACGAGTGATTGTTGAAAAGCCGATGCGTCCACAAAGAGTGACTGTTTGGCGCGGTTTATGGGCTGGCAGCGTCATCGGGCCGTACTTCTCCGAAAATGAGGACGGCCAAGCAGTTACCGTGAATGGTGTTTGCTATTGCGAGATTATAACGGACTTTTTGTGGCCAGAAATTGAGGTTATGGACCTGGACAATATGTGGTTCTAACAAGATGGTGCCACTTACCACACAGCCAACGAAACAATGGGTCCTTTGCGCGAGAAATTCAATGGCCGTGTAATCTCACGTTCTGGCGATGTTAATTGGCCGTCACGATCATGTGATTTGACACCGTTGGACTTCTGGGGATATTTAAAAGAAAAAGCGTGCGTCAATAAGCCAAGAATAATTCAAGAGCTAAAGGATGAGCTAATTCAGCACATTAACGATATTGAACCTCAATTATGTCTCAGAGTCATTGAAAATATGGACCATCGGATAGAAGTATGCCACCGTAGCTGTGACGAGCATTTGGACGATATTTTGGTTCACACATAATTGTCATTGATCCTTCTATTATAGTAAAAAATATTAACATTATTAACTTTTTGTTTTATTTACAATTAACATCGTGCGTTTTGATTGAACCAACCTTTATATGAAAGCTCTTTTAATATCTGTTATTAAAATTGCAATATCGTTGATGGGGTAGGCAGAGGAAGCGGAAGAACATAAAAAAATTGTGCCCTCTCCTCGCGATTACACACGTGTGGATCGAAAAATCTAGTAGTTCTCTATGAGTACAACAACGACAAATACCAGAGACGTTGAAATTCGCTAAACTTTCTTAGTAATAGTATGATTTATCAATTTTATATTTTCTTGAAGAAGATCGTAATGGTACCCTTAAATCCAATGAAATATATATGGCCAGTTATAAGGCCAATAAACTATAAAAATTTCAGAAGAATCGGATAGAGTTTAACAAAGTTATGGTGGTCTAAATTTTCGGTGTTAGAACAACAACAATACATGTGTATTAAGCAATGTGTACTTCCAATCGACTCAGGCACTACGCGGTTGTTAGGGTTTGCATGAAAATTTCAGGAAGGATGTATATCATAAACACCTTTGAGAATCTGTTCAACGAGTTAACAGGCCCTTCGGACATGAGCGTTGCTCTGTACACCCAACTTGTTTTATGGTACTGAGCTTGATTTTATCATGTCCATTATAGTACAGATGTTGATCGAGACGAACACCGAGTTATCGAACACAGCAGGGTTTATATGGGATCCGTTCTGAACTACCCTCAGCCATAATGTTTCGACTGACCAACCGCAGCGTTACGCAAAACAAAATTGTTGCGCACTTTCATTCCACAATTGTCCGTATAGAGTTGTACATCCTTAAAAATTTTTTTACTGCACGATTGCTCTGAACTACTAAAACTTTTCGGTCTGCCGTATAAATTTTAAGATCATTAGCAAACGCTACTAATAATCACGTTGGCAACACATTAAAATCAAAGCCGTTCTATACCTTGCGAATGAAAAGAAAAGAGCAGAGGCGCAGGTAAATCTTCCATTATATAGACCGTTCAAGACCTTAAAATGGCACATTCTCTTCAGACTTCCGTCAGCTGCAAGAAACGATTTCCCATACAATATATTGCATATCATGGTGACAAGGAGTCTGGGGAACTTTTCCTGGAGGAACTTAAAAATCAGTCCATCTAAGGATACCGTCTCAAAGAAATTCTCCATATAAATGAGACACGCTCCAATACGTTTTCTATTAATAAATAATAATCAGTTGTGTTTTCTTCTTGCTATTTATTCATTTGTTATTGCAAATATATTTCGGCTACTACGAGAACACTGCAGCCTTCATCAGTGCGTATACAAAAACGAAATTTTATCAATATATTCTTTTTACACAGAAAAGGTAGCTAGTCTAATTCTAACCGGTAATTATCGTAACTTATTCTCAAATCTAACTCGACAATCTCTATGACTTCCCTGTATACGTTACAGGTACTTGAACAGCCTTGTATAGCCGTTCCCTTGACCCGCTTTGAGTAGGTTCCATTTTTGTAAACTGCGATGCTCTCCTCCGCGCTCAATTGCCTGAAGTGCCGTATGCCGCATATGATTGCCGCATCTTCAATGTCAAAGTCAAAAGCGCTTTATTTAATACCAATCGTTATAAATTTTTAAAAGAACATAAAGCAAATTCCAAACAATAAAACTATAAAAAACTTAATAGCCCGAATGGCTCTCTAAATTTATACGTTATCAGTTAAACACATTTAATGAAAAAAATACACTTGCAAATTTAAATTAATTAAGATTATTAGATATTTTTTGATTCAATTGAAAAAAGGAGAAAAAACCAACCAGCATTATTCAAAAATTACTTATACTACTAACACAACAATGAACTTATATCTTATACCTAATATGTTACACCCTAATTCTAAATAAATTCAATAAAAAAAAAAACGTTACCTTATATTGAAACCTATACCTAATTTATAATACAAATAAACGACAACACTAGATGTAGCAATAATGAGATGAATCTAAAAAACTAAGTAACGAGAAAAAGCACAAAAACAGAAAATAAACACGAATAATTTAGACATTGTCATTCAGCCACCAATACCTAGATTGTTCCATCTCAGCTCGACCAGCCTCAACGAATCTAGCAAATGAGTATCTCCATTGGAATTGTTGGTCTCGTGAACTCAAACTCGGAGGATATTTTATCTTCTTATCGGTGGCCCGTCGATATATGTGATATATGATTGGGGCGCCGTCAGAATCAAAAACATACCGATTCATGTCCAAATACATGAATGCTTCTGGAGGAACGAAGCCAGAAGCGAGGCAAGTCACAATATACCCGTCTGTAGGGTGGAACGGCTGTGAAATCCAAGGGTTTTCACTCACAGTTATAGATCTTGCGATATGATTCCGAAGAAGTTTCAATATGAAAATATCGACTTTTGTCACTTGAGCGGTTTGATAAATTTTTCTATTCGATATAAAGTGCTTCCAATCCGTCTCAGGCTTTCTGTACAAACCAGTACATGCACGAAGACATTTCCTTTCGAAAACTCTTAATCTTTCCATTGTACTAGCACTCTGGTTGTACCGGATCTGGCATCCGTATGTCAAAACTGGCCTAACCAGGGTCTTGTAACAAATAACTTTGACTTTTGGATCAATGTATCTGGAATGAAAGAGTCGCCGGAAGGGCCATGACTACTTTTAGTGCTTTACTGAGCATGATTTTGACATGTTCAGTATAGTACAGATACTGATCGAGATGAACACCGATGTATCGAACACAGGATTTATGTGGAACCCGTTCTGAACTACCCTCACCAGCCATAATGTGGAAATTTTTCTAATTACGTTTCAGGTCTTGACTGGCCCCCTGCAGCGTTGTCCGAAACAAAATTGTTTCGCACTTCTGCGCATTGATTTTCATTCGCCAATTGTCGGTGTAGAGCTGCACATCATTAAACTTTTTTTGAAGATTGCTCTGAACTATTGTAGCTTTTCGGTTTGCCGTATAGATGATCAGATCATCAGCAAACGCTACCAATGATCGCGTTGGCGAGACATTAAAATCAAAGCTGTTCAATAGCTTGCGAATGAAGATTGAGAAAAGCAGGGGTGCAGTAACTGTTCCCTGCTGTAGACCATTCAAGACCTTGAATTCGCGCATTGTTGTCAGATTTCCATCAGTTACAACAAATGATTTCCCGTATAACATATTACACATCATGGCGACAAGGTGTCTGGGGAACCTGTCCTGAAGAAGTTTGAAAACTAGTCCATCTAACCACACCGTATCGAAGGCTTTCTCCATATCAATGAGACATGCTCCAACACATTCTTTGTTGTTTAGTTTCCAACAGATGTCTGAGGTTACTTTCGCTATTGCATGTATGGTCGAATGCCTGGCACGAAAACCAAATTGGCAATTCGGCATCAACTCATATTTCTCAATGTGGGCGTTTAATGCTCTGTTGAGTATCACTTCAAACACCTTGCTGATGTTAGGCAGCAAGCTGATTGGGCGATAGCTTTTAGGGCATGAAGATTCTTTTCCTTTCTTCAAGATCGGAAATACCTCAGCCTTTTTCCACTCATTTGGGAAATATGAATTGTTCAACATGTTGTTGAACAATATGCAATAATTCCTAATAGCAACCTCAGGCAAATGTCGGAGAACTATATTTGGAATACCGTCAGTACCACATGATATTTTGTTGTTTATTCTGCGAAATATGAAACACAAGTCTTCATAGCTGACAAAATAATCAATAAGATTCAAGGTCGGTATGAGTTCAGATGTTAATGTTTCATCGAAATGAAGAATTGATTGGCCGTTCAGGCTTGATTTGAAGTCGGAAACTTTTGCTTCAACGACCTCCGAAAATATTTCATTCCTTCTCTCTGGGTTTGGCAGATGAACCAATTCAAAATGTGTTTCAATCAGGGCAAGTTTATCCAATCCATCACATATAATCCTGTTTCCATTTCTATCCGGAGTCGTACTATCAATTTCGATACCAGCTCTATCGAGAAGATTTATCTCATCACTAGCCACTTCAAGATTCGATACCTTCACTCGAGACTTCCTGCGGAATAAGCTATTCACTTTCGCGAAAACGCCATCTGGGTCCCGTGGGCTAATACCCCTCAGTTTTTTCGCCCATTTATTGCTGACCTCACTCCTGAAGTATGAACGGATTAAGTTCCGGTCATTCTTCAGGTGTAATTTCAACAAAGCCAACGAGGGATGGTTTTAGTCCAAAAATCGTCGATAAATATTGTTGACGCGGGTGAGAAGAAGGCTTTTCAATCTTTTCAACCTTGCGATGATTGGTGTTTCATATCCTTCCATATTGTTTCGATGTTTAATCTTGGGAACTACTTTCTCAATCGTTTCCAACGTCAGCTTCTCTAACTTCGACAAATAGAGATCTATTTCATCGTCAGTTAGATTTCTGTTATTAGGAACCATTGAGCAAGCGTTGCCATCATCAGAAGAGGGACATTGCTTCTGGTACTCGCGATTAAACTTCTTTCGAAACTTTCCCCAGTCTGTTTTTTTGAAATTCAACCGATGGTTTTCATGTTGAACTGGAATGAGGAAGAAATCATCCCTGTGATGATTGATTTCCATTACGATTGCATTATGGTCGCTATCGTAAGGAAGCACCTGCAGTTTCCGTTGAGGACTATTAAAGCTGAATTCAAGTCTTGCGTCAGCAATGCAAAGGTCCAAATATGAATTTGTCCTAGGTTATGTTGGGAACTCCGACCCATATAGGTTGCACCTGTATTCAATTTTGTTCTCTGTTATCCATGATTTCAGGAGTACACCTCTTGGATTATTGGTGGCGTTTAGCCATGATGTATGCTTGCCATTCAGGTCACCGGCAAAAATATAATAACTAGGCAGACTGTTCAATTCGAGTATTTCAAACAAGGAATTGAGTTCCTTCTTGAACTTGAGAACATTTTGACCAGTTGCATAGGCAGAGATAACGAAGAGGTTATCCCCACCTGGCAGTGAAATTTTGATGACGGACACTTCAAGAAATTCAAAGTTTTTGAATTCGACTTTTTCAATATTTTGGAAACAATAGGGTCTTCTAACCAATATCCCGGTGCCACCTCCCCCATCACCTATTACCCTATCGTTTCTTACGAATGCAAAATCTTTGAATTCCATGGAATGCCATGAATTGCGGTGGGTTTCAGTGAGAAGTATGATGTCAGGCTTTTGCTTAACAACAAATTCAAGAAGATAATCACGTCGATGTATAGCAACGATAGAGTTGACGTTGATCGACATGAGGCGAAGCCTATCTATGGGAATATGACTGGATGACAAGTTATTATTAGGCATTTGAAAGACCTAAACGCTGAAAAGCAAAGTTAATTTTTGAATCTTGTTTGTCGATTCTCTCCGATAAAGAATTAAGTTGCTGGTAAATTTTGAGAAGCAGCTCATTATTGCCACTTACATTATTTACATTATTTCCAGCATTTTCTGCTGATCCTCTAGCGGCGAGTGCAAATGATACTTCGGGCTTGACGAAGTTGGAAGGTATGATATTACGGTGTACTTGTGTTTGCTTTGGAGCAAATTTGACTTTTGCATCTTGATATCGGGAGCATCCTTGATATGATGCTGGGTGACCAAAAACACCGCAGTTAACGCAGTATAATTTTTCTTTAGGCTCCGTCTGAGCCAATTCGCACTCACCGGGAGCATGAACGTCTTTGCATTTAACGCAACGATAGTGCATGGCACAATTGGCAGCCGAATGTCCAAACCTTTGACACCGGTAACACTGGTTGACTTCTCTTTTCTGGAGGCGTTCCCACCTCACCACTCTGAAATTCAAGTACCTTATTTGTTGAAGGGCACTTGGACTGCTCTTATTTGCAATTTGTACCAGGTAAAGTGGTAAATTCTTCCTTTCTATGGTCGACCTTCTTGTCGCAAAGGCTTTGACTGAAACAAAATCAATATCTGGTGCAGCCTCTTTGAGCACCTGAAGAAGATCGACCGTATCCTCTCCGCTGTCCAAACCCTTCAACAAGAAGGTCTGATTCTTTTCACTTTTTGGGGTATAGGTGGTGTGGAACCTCCCCAGAAATCAGCGCATCTTTGGCTGACTTGAAATCAACCAGTGATTTCGTCCTTATAGTTGATTTTTCGGCATTAACTCTTTTGATTTCGAAATTGGCCAGTTTATTTTCGGCTGCCAATAGCCGAACCATATCTTTCCCGGTTTGTCCGAACACGTTGATTGGCGGAACTTTTTCTGTCTTGTTGGAAGCTTTTTCAGAGGAACCAGCAGAACTGCGGACTGGTTTTTTCTCCTTATTTTTGTTCTTTAAATATTGAATAAAATAAACGTCATTATCTTGATTAAAATTACCTCCGATGTTTTCTTCGATTTCCATATCTTCGGTTAATCCCTCCAGTGCTGCAAAATAATTTTGGGTCTCGTTGGTGCCACCAGCACTTAGAACTTCCTCTGGGATTGCTTGCTTTGTACTTTTCTTCGGCTTTGTGACCTGTTGCCATTGATTTTGTGGCTGCGTCTTTTGAGGCTTCACCCCTTTCTTGAAAAGATCCTTGAGAGACTGTATCTCTTGCCTTAGTTCATCATTTTCTTTCTGCAATTTGGCCATTTGTTGATTGTCCGCTATTATTTGCAGCTTGCACCCTCCATCTGCGGAGTTTTCTTCATTATGTTTTCTTTTGGTGATTATCGCCAGTTTCCTATTCGTCGTTTCCCCAGGTTGCCCCAACGATGGGAAGCCGTCGGGCTCCTCCATACCAGCGGCGAAATTTTCTTTGTGAATTTGTTTTTCGTTACCAATCGAAGTAAAAATATTCGATAGAAATTTCCTGAGTCGATTACTTCGACAATATAAGATTTTTTCCGATAAAAATTAACTTCGGACTAACGTTTTTAAAAAATTAATTTAATTTTTGAAAACTTTTGACAGGAGCGATTTAAAAGACGTCTATACGACTACATTGCCGCATCTTCAATGTGAAACCTGTGGTTTTCCACTAACATTGTCCGTTACTTTTAACCGTATTTCTACCATTTCGCAATATCGAATATTTTTCCTTACTTTGCTTGCATCGCTAATGTGTTCACTGACTCGTACCGTCGCCTTCGTATTATAATGGCCGTATTCACAGCTGATCAAAATCTCAGCTGCTTATACTCAACAATGACGTCGTCAGGTTTTTGCGTTCTTTTGATCAGCTGAATGTAGTAACGTTTCTTTCGATCGCTACCTTTCCACTTATATCTTGTCGATTAGAAATAGTTTCACAGTGGAGGGTGCGTTTTTTATGTATTGATACGTCGGGGGTAAAGCTCTAAGTATTTCGTTCGTGATAGAAATTAATTTCATAAGCCTAAATTTCGCGCACTACATTCTTCAACTTTTTTAACTTGTGGCATCAGCTTTAGCGAATGATTTCGCATGTTTTAATGCATATAGGTTAGTGAACTTAATTGTTTTCACTACAGCAATTATTTAAGCGACGCTCACCAAAATTTGACGATTCAAATAGCACGGTTTCCACTTTTAAAACAATTTTTAAAATTCTAATTCTATACTAACATCTTTGCGTTGTTGAGTCGAAGAAATGTCACTTATTGACAAAAGCAAAAGTGTACTACTGATTTTAGCCTTTGAGGAACAAGATGAAACCGGAGTGGACATCCATATGTACACGTTGTCGCAACTTCCCCTGCGACCGCTTACCTAACTACGTGTCTTTATGCACCTACCCCTGCGACCGTGATTCTAAAGCTAGATAAGGGGAACCCAATGGGTTGTCACAAGAAAGTAAACAAACGCTTATGCACTCGTGAATATGGTTTTATTGCAAATAACACTTCACAGAACAAGAAACTAGCATTGAATACAAATAAAGCATTATGGCCACTTACGATAGAAAACACTGTCGTATCGATAACCCATCGTTTTCTAGGAATAACGCACATTACACTTTTAATTGAGTTCCTCGCTCCGATTTAAAATGTCACTCCTTAAAATGTTGTTATCCCTAAACCAGGTGTAATGTTACTTTCACTACAGTCAATATGTACCTCCGGACACGTTCTTGAACCGAAAAAACGACTAAATTCCGAATCGTATCTCACGCGCCAGGTAAATTTCGCGTCCATGTTTAGTCGTCAAATTGACAATCTGGCTCTCGAGAGGAGAAATTGTGGAAATTATTGGAAATGAAATGACAATCATGCTCAGAAGGTGGTCGTATCATTTTCTATGGAGCTTATATGAGCATAGCCTCTCCATTTGTTCCGTTCCTCAAAGATTTTAGCCCATATCTAATCCGTTGTCGATTTTATGAATCTGGTAACGTAGGCGACGCTCGCACCCATAGTACAATCATGTGGTGTCTACACTCAACCTAGCCTTCAGAAGCAGGGAGGTAGATAGATGCTGACGCGAGAATTGGTACGAATATAAATATGTAATTCCATGAGAGATTTCTGTATTACCAGATCTAAAAAAGTTAATAGTTTTGTCTAATTACTGAAAAAAAATCTTTCTATATAATTGTTTAGTTTTTCATTAGGATCTGACAATGTTCTCATGACGTACGTCGGAAATTTTATTTGCTTTTTATTTTGTTTGTGAAGATGTCACGCCCCGGCTCAGCTGACCGGCTCCTGGAAAATTCAGAAAGTGTGCAACACAGGGTAAATATAAGCTATGGATACTATCTGTTATACAATGCTCTTACCTTTATTGACAGCTTCTTCTGACCGATGCATTTCTGTCACGCTCCTTGTAGCCAATTCCATATATTCCAATTTTTTAATTTGATTAACACGATCTTTAATTGTTCCCAGTTTGTTTTGCAATTGATTGTTTTGGCTGCTAAAAACAACCATTTTTATCCTCCTTTTGAGCATTTTTGTTGTCTCGTTGTATTCCATTGGTATATAGATGCTTCTTTTTATTTTCTCTCATCAGGCTTGGTATCATTTTGTGTTGCCTTTAGCTGTTTTTTCTTGATGAGTATTCAATCCTCAATTTTTCATGACCGTTTCATTTTGAGGGGTTTGTACTAAAATAAAAAACCCTATTGAAATCACGACCTGTGTCCGTCTGTCCGTCCGTCCGTCTGTATGTCACACCACTTTGTCTCCAAAACTATAAAAGCTACAGCCATCAAACTTTATGGAAAGTTCAGAAGTGGTGACTTATTGAAAGTTTTGGGTGGAAAAACTTTTCAAAGAGTTTTAAGGGGGCTTCCCCATATAGGGAGGTGACCCTTCAAAAAAATTTTTCATCATTGGCAGTCGAGTAGGATTTCATTGGAAAGGTTGCAATGAAGTTTTTTCACAACAAGTTGTAAACTTACCCAGTACCGAGAGGAGCAGGATAAGGGGAAATGTACTATTGTAGCCATTCTGATATCCTCCTATAATACTCTCATAGTAAGGCTTTAATTTTCTCTCTATGGTTTCAGAGAGCACATTATAAGATAAATCTTATTACAGATTGTATTAAATTTAGTAAAAATCTAACGAAAATTAAGACCTCCGGAAGCCTCAAACTTGCCATTTTGAAAATCAAAATTTTATATGAATTCATCTCTTGCATTAATACTAATAATAATATTTTACCAATCCCTATAGAAATCTATTTCGCAATTAAGTCATAAGTGCTCTCAGCATATCAATCCGTTCCTATTTTTGAAAATTCAGGAGTTGGTCAAAACAAAAATCACAAAATTTTTGTCTAAAATGGCTGCTAATAATATAATGTTTTAGATTTTCGACTTTCTTATTTATCTTTGATTCGCAGCATTTTTCCATGTTGCTAGAACTTGTAAATATGACCTAAAATAATCATAATCATTTCATCAATCTTTTAAAAAACTAAACTTGGTTGCTAGAGGATCAGAAAAACCTGAAAAAATTGCTACCATTTGAAACCTATTCTCATATGAGGGTTAAAACTACCTCATCTATAGATCTATATGCATCTCCCTTTGTTTTGAAATTCGTATTAACTAAAAAATTTGTGACTCTTAGGGGTTTCAAACTTCCTATTTGTGACCAGCCGCTTTTTTGAAATCAGAAGGCAAACCTCGAACACTTTCCCTTTGTTGCCTAGATATTTTTAATTTCTCCCATACAACAAAAATGTTGGGTAGACAGACCTACGCTCATGTCGGAAGGGTTTTGTACCAAACATCTCAGATATGCAGTCACCAGCAACGAATAAAGTCTTGAAACATGTCAAAGAAATGTGCACGTTTAAAAACAAATGTATTGTTTTTCTATTTTCAACGGTCGCCATTCTGTTGCAAACCAACAAAAAACGCTCAAATCACGAATTCCCAAAAGCATTTATGTAATTGATCCTATGGAAAATGTTAAGAAGATCAAATCAAAACTGCAGTGCCTGATTCGATGGGAAGTACATAAAATACCAATATCAAGTCTTATTGTCATCGTAATTGGCCGGCATTATAGCGGGCTATTAACTATATTATAGGCGTACGCAGGGGAAGGAGGGTCAACTACTCCCTTTGAAGTTTGTATGCGTCTAGCTACTTATTGCTGTCGATAACAGTTATCTTAAAATCACCTTAATCTAGTAATGTGCTTCTAGTCCAATATGGCCTCCAGTCCAATCGAAGGAGACCAGGATAAAAGGAGGAAAGAGAAAGCACTTAATGGGCATGAAACGTTAGAATAGGGGTTTCAGGCAGCGCTGACAAAGTCAGCCAAGCACACTCCCAGAAAATAAAGTTCTCATAGATGCCCAACAACAAGAAGTACCTGATGCGAAGCAAAAGAGAAAAGCCACGACGATGACCCCGGTGGCACGCACTGCTCGTGAGACCCAAGGATGGCCGATCCTACTCAACAACAGGTACCAAAATTGCTATTAAAGCAGTGCGACACCCCGGCCTGGCCACATACTGGTCGAATTTGGAGCAGATGTCAATAATAAAGAAGCAGTCCTTGGCAAAAGAACAACTGTAGCCTTGCTCGAGTGGATGGCAACGATCAAAATCGAGGACATTGATTGTATGATGGACCTGGCCGAGGTAGCGGATGCCATCAAAAAGGAGCTCCATAACGAAAGTAATGTAAAGCGAGGCTGACATCAGAAAACAATAGAGTACAACGTATGGTCATCATCGACCTAAATGAGGATGCCGAACAACTTCTGAGTAAAGGCAAAGTAAGAATAGGGTAGGTCACCTGCAAGGCACAACAAAGAGCAGTATTTCTCTCCTAGCTTAAGTTCCTTGGTTCTGGTCATACCGCACAGGGATGCAAGGGACCCGATAGGAGTTCCCTATGTTACAAATGTGGTTAAACGAGATAGACACACTGTAATCCTTTACAAGGATGCTGATCCAAGACTGGATCTTTAGCTCGTTTTAGGAGGAATAGGGTGGGTGCTTTAAGTGCCTTGGTTATGGTCATACCGCTCAGGGATGCAAGAGGCCCGATAGATGTTCCCTATCTTACAAATGTGGCGACATTAAACCGAAAAGAAAAGAATGTACGAGAATGCCACACTGCATCCTTTATAAGGATGCTCATCCAAAACCGGATTTCAAGGATGTTTTATGATCAGACAAGTTTCAGGTTTTCCAGGAAGCCCTAGCCAAGGTAAAAGCAGAACCGCAGTACAACTGCCCAAAACTTACTCGAGCAGTTTGCAAGGTACATAAAAGCAGACATTTTGCTGAACATCATCACGACAAAAGTTCATCATCACGATACTCTGACGAAGCTGGTGCTGCTGGTATCTGGACTAGAAATTGTGCTGATTTCCGAATGCAGAGCTTTGGATGAGGGATGGTTTTGTGTCAGTTCAGTGTTGAGTTACAACATTCATTTGTGTGTACCTACAGCCGAACAAACCGATATTGTCTTTCCAAGCTAAGATTAATGCTTTGAAGAACGAGCGCAGATGGCCACGTACTCGTTGTAGGATACTTCAATGCTAAAACAATTGAATGGGGCTTGCCTCAAACTGATACGCGGAAAAAACAAGTTCTAAAGATGGGGTCCAAGACAGAATTCATCGTACTCAACACCGGTGACATGTGAACTTTCTGACATGTGGGCTGTGAAGGAACAATACCTGACGTTACATTTACTTTGGAGTACCTTTTACGGAGAGCATAATGGGTACAATGAGAGAGTATTGGAGGACTACTCAGCAAATATCATCAGTACCTTATGCTTAAGACCCGTGAAGCTGTCTTCCAAAGCCCTTGCTCCCGATCTTTACGAAATGATTAACAGCAGTAAGGCTCGCTGCCGGTAAGTTCTAGTAGACAATGCGAATAGGGGTATGTGGGGCTTTGGGTACAAGCTAGTTATGCGGAAACTTGGTGCCCTACACAAGTGCCCTGCATATATGAGGCAGAAAAGATAGATGAGATGGAGCGGGCACTTTTCACGCGCATTCCATGCAGGTTGCCGCTGTCCACAGTGAAATAGCATTCGAATATATAATCTTCATGTTGCTAGGAATAGAGGGGTCATTCCTATAATTGAAACTTAGGATGACTCCAGGTCTGGACGGGATGCCACCTGAGGTGTTGCAGCTTGTCTATTACCATTGTGCTGCGTTGCTGCTCGGTACATTCAACGCATGATTGCAGGAAGGGTTCTTCCCAAAACGTTGAAAAGTAGCAAGGTTCGTACTGATCAGCAAGAGCACAGAAACCCCGGGTCACTGTCTATATACTGCCCGTTATGCATACTAGACACGACTGGGAAAGTGCTAAAGAAACTCCTCAAGAGAAGACTCACTCATGTGATTAGTGCTGCTGGGGACCTATCTATTTGACAGTACGGCAATAATACAGGACGCTGCACCATTAATGCAATTACATAGCCATAGCAAGCGACGGGTTGTTCTGTTGGTGACACTTTACGTTCGGAATGCCTTCAACTCTACTAGACAGGTGAATATTCTTGATACGTTGAAAAGGCTTTCAAGGGACTACCTGAAGGAAGGCAAAGGATGGAAATTACATGAGGTGTTGTTCAACGATTGGTCCACATTTATGGAACATGTGGTACCACGGGCTTCTGAGACTGTATCAGATCTCTTATTCTTAAGCTTAATTTGAAATATTATGGGGTCAATAATTTAAGCTGAAAGTGTATTGGCACTTAGCGCATACTGAACAAAAAGTGATAATTGCAGGTCTGCCTAATCAACTCACCACTTATAATAATGGCTTTAGTACCATATGTTTTTTCGTTCATTGTTCACGACATATTAGATCAACACTATATCTTATACTCACCAATCGTAACTTAATGCATAATGCTTAATCGTCATGAAGAATTGTTAACATGACATATAGTGCTCGTACTTTCTACAAATCATCAATATTTCATGGATAGTTGTACAAAAGACAATAGCTTAAAAATTATCAGGTTCCACCGAGAGTCGAACTCGGATTGCTGGATTCAAAGTCCAGAGTGCTAGCCATTACACCATGGAACCACATATTTGATGAATTTTCAAATTTTTCAAATTCGCCAAATTTCATTGAATATGTTGAATATTTTTATGTTTAAAGTAGGTCACACATCTTTTTCTTCCATCCACTCATCACAAACATTTTTTGTTCACAGATACTTGAATATGACTATCGATCCGAAATCTGGCATTCGTAAGCAAGATGGTGCTCGAGCATTTTTAGCGGTTGCAAGAAATAGCATTGGATATGAGATAGCATTTGACTTTTTAATGAGCAATATCAAAGAAATTAGTGAATAGTAAGTATTTTAATATTTCGTCATATGTCTCATTACAAGTCAATGAATTCAGTGGAAATTAATCTCAAATAACATAATCACATGACTTTTATTTTGCCAGTTATATATATATATATATATATATATATATATATATATATATATATATATATATATATATATATATATATATATATATATATATATATATATATATATATATATATATATATATATATATATATATATATATATATATATATATATATATATATATATATATATATATATATATATATATATATATATATATTTATATATATATATTGTATTTCATTTTTTATCGTACTATGGAGTTCCTTAAAAAGCAAAGTTATGAAATAAAATGCTCACTACTGAGGATAGTGTCTAATACTATACCTTGAAATATAATGCTATCTATTTGTACAATATCAAAAACTATTTATCGCACACCTAGGTCCAAACAGCGATTTATGCAAAAAACATTTTTTTCAGAAAATGCGAAAAACGAATTACTATGCATAATGCTATTTACCTGTAAATGCCGATAGAAGAAAAATATTCTTGGAATTTTGAGTTTGAATGATATATTGGGGTTGAAAATTGATGAGAATTGGGGATTTTTGAAATTATTTCCATATTGCTTAACAAGTGTATCTTAATTTGTTATTAGGAATTGATCCTGTTTTGGTGATTTAGTTTTAAGTTGGCTCTCTTTTGATGAGTTGATATAAATTTAAATTTAAAAGCATTTTGAATTTATTTATAAGAACTCAAATCATAAAGTAGTCTATGGCTGATGAAGAATTCGCAAGAAAACATTGACTTAAGTTTTCTGCTGAATAGTATATAAATCTTATTAGGAAAACAAGCGTTCTTTTTAAGAATACAAAACGGACTGTTAATAGTGTTTCAAAGAATCACAGTGGTAGCCACATGAAGTTTGATACATTTCAAAACTTCCGCCCAATTTTTATGTTGACTAACTTTGCATTCATTTCAATTCAAAAGTATAAAATTCAAAAGTTTAAACTTATAACTTAACATACGAGTATAACGTTAATCATTTCCAAACGAAAAATATACATTATTTGCATTAATTTATTTCTAAGGCTACAATATATTCTTTGTATTTTACTCTCTTTGTTAATACGACTGCGCAAATTCTTTCGGCTGGAATGTACAATATTTGATCATGACTTCCTTGTTTTTTACTAGTTCACGGGTGAAATGATGGCGAACGTCGATGTGCTTTGTTCTATTGTGGTAGATCTGATTTCGAGTCAGTTCTTTGGCTTTCGTTGAAGAACGAACGTGCTCTGCTTGTCTAAGACCCTCTTGATGAAAAACTTCAGGTGAATTGCTTCTTTCACTGCATCGGAGTTTGCCATGTACTCAGTTTCCGTTCTGATAAGGCTACTGCTGCGTTGGCAAACATGAGGGCGTAGCCCGTCTATGACTTTCGGTCATTGATATTGAAACCCCAATCGGTCAGTGGAGCCGAAAATATCTTTCCAGTTTTCTTGAAAACTAATCCTTTGGCGCTTGTTGCTTTCAAATGTCTTAGGATTCTCTTAACTGCTGCCCAGTATTGTTGAATGCTGCCCAGTACTGTTGATTGAAGCCAAGGATAACTGGGAAATGTAGCGAACCCGTGGAGGATATCCATTCCGCTATGGAATGCGATGGCTTCTGCCTCAAGTGGTTCCACTTGAGGCTCATCAAAATGTCGGCAGAGAGATACTGAACTATAATGGATATATCTGATGATATGATTTGGATGTGTGCCGGATATAGAACTCAGCACCAAAAGTCTAAAGAAGACCAACTCTTCCAACAAATTATTAATTTGCAAAGTCGGGTTGAAGAGATGAATTCAAATGTAAGCGTTTTAATTGATAAATCTATGTCTGCGAGCAAGCCGTCATATGCTGAAATAATTAAAAATTCTAATTCTCCTCCATCGGAGCATCGGTCTAATATAATATTAGAAAAAGGGATTATAATTAAGCCTAGAAATCACTCTTCTTTAGAAAAAACACTGATTGATTTTAAGTCGAAGATCAGGACATCAAAATTAAAGTTCCTCTTCAACTAATCCGGCCTATTCATAATGGTGGGGTGGTTATCAAAACATCGACCAATGAAAATGCTACATCGCTCTTTAATTTAGCAACGGAGGCAATGAAAGATGAGTATGATATTACTGAGACCAGATTGCGACAGGCTAGACTTGTCATCAATGGTCTAGAAAATCAATATTCAAATGAGGAATTAAGGAATGAGATCCAATCATTGAATCCCAGTATAGAGGAGCGAGATACTATGCAACTTGTTCATGCTAGGCGGACAAGAAATGGGAGCATGTATAAGAGGCTTGCAAATAGATACGTTAATATAGATTATGGATCATATTTTGTGAAGGAAGACTTTAACGTAACGAGGTGTTATAAATGTCAAAAATTCAATCACAAAACATCAAAATGTGAAGGCAAGCAAATATGTGTGAAATGTGGAGGAAAACAAGACCTAAAAAACTGCCAAAGCGCGATTGAGAAGTGCTCCAACTGTATTGGTAACAATAATAATGCTGATCATTCTCACAGAGCTGACTCGTTAGAGTGTCTGGTGTTTCAACGCAGAATATTGATCGCCAGGAGGAGCACCGAATACAACTTCGATGATTGCTAATCTTTCAAATCAATCAAGTGGCAATTTAACACTCATGTATGCTAATGTAAGAAGCTTAAGACACAAGCTAAATGATATTCAAATTTCTTCTTCTTCTTAGCACTACAGCCCCTCTCGGGCCTTCGCTTCCTGCAAATAACGCCTCCAACTGTTTCGGTCCATTGGCCGCGTCCTCCAATTTTAGCATCCGAGCAGCGATGAACTGTCTTCGTCAACCGAGTCAGACTAGCGTTTGCTCGGTTTCCTCACTGGTCTCCGGCCTTCAGTTCTCCCAACGAATACCTTTTTGGTTATCCGTTGTTCGTCCATACGATTCGTGCGGCCAGTCCATTGCAGCTTCCGCAGTCGTATAATCGTCAAAAATTTCATACAGCTCATGGTTGTATCGAATTCGCCATTGTTCCCCGTCTAGTTTCCCTCCGATTATTCGCCTCAGGACCCGTCGCTCAAAAGCGTTCAATATATTTGCATTTGCATATTTATCACAGATTTGTATACTTAGAGCTTTGTTTTCCTTCTGAGATTTTCATAGTGTTCTCCCTTCGTCCTGGTTTTTCTACCTACGTATTCTTTGTATGCCTGATTCTTTTTA
Source organism: Odontomyia ornata (assembly GCA_963969285.1). NCBI lineage: Eukaryota > Metazoa > Arthropoda > Insecta > Diptera > Stratiomyidae > Odontomyia > Odontomyia ornata. The sequence continues at coordinate 108,398,173 of OZ017739.1, read as the reverse complement.
TCTAACGCATTCTGGCACTCATCATCAAACCAATCATTCCTCTCGCGCCGGGCTTGATGTCCGATCGTCTGTTCTGCCACGGTCCTAATAGCCGCTTTCACTTCCATCCAGAGCTCGTTGCTCGTCTTTAACGATGCGTCTGATAAGATGGGAGCCAGCTGGTTGTCGAGGGTCTCCGTAGAATTTTTGGCCACAGACGCGGTTTGGAGCCTTTCGATGTCTAATTTTTGTAGCGGGCTGGTCTTCACCGAATATGCCTTTGACATACGATATCGATAGGTTAATTTGATCAAATAATGATCTGAGTTACAATTGGCTCCTCGGTATTTACGGACATCAAATATGCTCGAGGCCCAACGTTGTTGGATCAGAACATGATCGATCTGGTTTTGTGTGTTGCCATCCGATGATACCCGGGCCATTTTATAAATTTGTCGATGTGAGAAGCAAGTCGAACGTATGACTAGATTTCTGCTATATGCAAAGTCAATCAGGTGCTGGCCGTTGTCATTTTTTCATCGTGGGGGCTATATCCTCCAGTCGTTCCCCGATGAGATAGCTCATTGTCAACCTTAGCGCTGAAATCACCCAGAATTATTTTTGTGTCGTTTGTAGGCAATGTGTCGACCAGTCTTCCCAGGTGATTGTAGAACTTTTCCTTCGTTTCTTCGTTCTTTTCTTCTGTCGGGGCGTGAACATTAATCAGCCAGATTTTAAAGAATTTCGCTTTTATACAGATCGCACACAACTGTTCGTTTATTGCCTTGAAATCAATAACGTGCGATTTGAGCTCCCTATTCACAATGAAGGCCACTCCGAATTCTCGTTTTCCAGTAGGCCTCCCACTTTTGAATATTGTGTGCGATCTCATGTCTTGAATGTCGTTTACAGTCCAATTCGTTTCCTGGACTGCCAGTATTTTTAATTGATATTGACTGGCCTGTTGTAAAAGGTCCTTAATAGCGCCAGGGTAATTGAGTGATCTGACATTCCAGGATCCAATGCCATAGTCCTTTTTCCGTTTGCGAGGTCGTTGCCGTGAGTCGAATCCACTCCGAGGCCCATGGGCAGGTTTCGAAACATTTAAAGGTTTTCCTTTTCCTTTGTGTGCGATCTCATGTCTTGAATGTCGTTTCCAGTCCAATTCATTGCCTGGACTGCCAGTATTTTTAATTTATATTGACTGGCCTGTTTTAAAAGGTCTTTAACAGCGCCAGGGTAATTGAGTGATCTGACATTCCAGGATCCAATGCCATAGTCCTTTTTTCGTTTGCGAGGTCGTTGCCGTGAGTCCAATCCACTCCGAGGCCCATGTGCAGGTTTCGAAACATTTAACGGTTTTCCAGGGACGAGGAGTTAGCCCGTCGCCCAACCTCCATTCCGGTGGCATGGTTATTACGTTGATTCCGTTATCAGGCGCGGAAGATTCGCCTTCACCCTCTTACGCTCTCACAAAGGAGGTGAAAGTAGGATTTAGTAGCAGAGCTGCAGATGTATTTACATTTACATTATTAGCATATCTCGGCATTTAATGTCACATTGTTGGGGAACCAGTAAACCCAATGTGCGACCCCGAGAGCACTTACTACCATTTAATTGGGGGTTTGGGATGAGGAGTCATGGATGCTGTGGGTTGGGAAAGCAAGGGGTTCCCTCCTCCTTTCTCAAACGGGCTTGGGACCGTCTACGGTGGAGTTGATATTCAAATTTACCTGCAGCAAAATCCTGACATAGATTTGATTATTCTCAATGAAATCTGGATTTACCGAGAAGAAGCACGATTTCACAATATTGAAGGATATAATGTGATATTCTCCTGCAGGCCTGGAAGAGGTAGAGGCACAGCAATATACGTAAAAAATATCAATTTCATTCCCAAGAGAGTGACGCCTGATAAATATAACGTTATAATAATTGAAGTACGCCATGCAGGTAAAAAAATAAAATTAAGGGACGTACTACAACCCCAATCGTATGAATGCACAACATTTTTGCACAGTATTAGATATATTATTCTCGACTGAAAAAAATTTCAACACAGTACCGGACACAAACATTGATGTACTAACGGGATCAACAGAATCAAGGATTTATAAGGATACGCTAGAAACGAATTGAGTGGTAATCATAAATAACAACAAAATTACCCGCCCGGTTTCAAATACCTGTCTGGATCATATAATAACCAATGATCTAAAAGTGGCTGAAAACATGACATACACATTTTAGGACTGGCCGGAGCTGTATTACTGTATGTTAAAAATAGCTATTCAAACCCTGAACAAACCGAAGCGAACGTTCAGATATCTAGATAACGAGCTCTTTAAATCAAACATACGAGAATTACTGAAGAAGTGGAGACCAAATAGTATTATTGAACTAAAAAAATATTATCATAGCTGCTAAACAAAGCTCTACAATTGAAAAAAAAATCAGGTGTCGACAACGGACGATAAAGTAATTGATGCAAGTATTAAAACAAGTTAAAGTAGCAGGCGAGTACTCCTGCCAGAGGGGTTTTGTTAAACAATTCGTAAATCGAATCATATATTCTGCATATTAAAACTTGACTAATATACAGATTCCATAAATTGAGCTCGAAAAATTATTATGGTTATTATGTTTTTAAACTCGTCGCCATTTTGTTTCAAGTGTTTTGACCCCGTTGCTTGATTAATTATGATAACACATGATAACCATTTCTAAAATTTTTATCAAAATTCCTACATATTTGCAGTGTCTAGGTCCGTTGCAAACATGGGTCTCCCTAGTATCACGTGTTAATGTTGTTGTAATTGTTAAATATTCAATCGGCTGTAATTTAACTGTTTATTGTTCAATTATTGTAAAATTTTCGGAACATAAAGAGTTGCTTTCTTAAAACTTAAACTGTAGCTTTTCGGAAGTTTAAGGGCTCCATTTTGATTTTATAGGCAAAAATGTAACATTTATAAAATGTGCTTCTGAGGTATTTGTTGCACTTGTACTCTTAAATTCACACCTCTGTGATTTTTTCAGGTTTTTCGGGTCAAAGGTGTCAAATCGCGAGGGGGACACACAAAATTTTCTGACATTTCCCCTTCCCCTGCACCCCTCAAAGCAAAACTTGCTGGCTTAAGACCTGTTTCGGAAAGGTCTCATCGAGACCCGTATTGCCTACATGCGATGAAATTTTTTTTCGGGGGCCACTTCCCTGTATGGGGACACCCCCTTAAACACCTTATATAATTCTTGTTGCGGTGAAACTTTGAAGAGGGCGTCACTTTACACCTACTTACAAAATCTTATGTTTCTAGCTTATGTAGTTTGCGATAAAAAGTGGTGTGACACACGGACGGATGGATGGATAGACGGACTGACAGGACGCGATTTTAGTAGGGTTTAGTAAAATGATTTTACAAAACCCTAAAAAGGATGGCATACATGGACTACAAATTTTAGAAACGTGCATATTAGGAATGGGTCATTTCTGGAAGAAGAATAACTTGCAAAAATAGTTCCTATACTTAAGAGCGGTGATCATCTCGACCCGAATAACTATCGCCCTATGCGCTGCTGATGGGATTTATTGATATTTGAAAAAATACTAAAAAATCGATTGACATCATTCTTAGTTGAAAACTCCATTTTAAGCCTACCTCATTTTGGTTTTCAAAAGAACAAGAGTACTTTGGATGCCCTACATTCAGTCACACGTTTCATCAATGTAGGACTTGACAGAGGTGATTACGTCATCGCAATTTGTATGGATTTGAAAAAAGCATTTGATACAGTTTATCATGACCTCTTACTTCGTAAACTTGAATAATATGGTATTGACGTAGTCCTAAGCAGTTGTTCAAGAGTTACTTGGAGGGAAGATCGCAGGGAACTTTAATCAACAATGTCCTGAGCAATCGAGCACCTACGAAAACAGGAGTTCCCCAAGGCTCAATACTTGGCTCAACTTTGTTCCTGCTATACACAATCGATATATATGTGGGCTGACGGGATATCACACATTATATGCTGATGACACAGTTCTACTTTATTCAGGACGAGACAAAACTGCCATTCAGAACACTATCAACGAGGATCTAGGAAAACCCCATCAGTGGTTAATCGAAAACAAACTAGTACTGAACACTGCAAAGACAAAATATATTGTTTTTAAGCAAAAGAACAACGGATACATAGATGTCAAACTAAATATTAACGGCGAAAAATTCCAAAGAGTGCTAGAAATAAAATATCTTGGTCTTATCATAGACCATCGTATAACCTGGTTGCCACACATACAAAGCTGAAGGAGGCAATAGGCCCAATAATAGGCTTGTTAAGAAGATAAGAGGTTTTCCAATGCACATCAACAAACTTGTTCTAAATGCATTTGTGCTGATGAAATTACATTGTGGAGTACTCATTTGGAGTCAATCAGTAAAGCCACATCTAAATAGTATATCCAGGCTGCTGGCCAAAGCGTATAAAAACATTCTAAAACTGCCAATGCTTACTCAACTACTTTAGTTTAGCAAAATCATTAACCTTAAGTCAAATCATTATAATGCAAGAAGCTAAATTTATCTACAAAATTTAAAAGCTAATGGATCGGAACGAACACCATTAATTAAGGTATCACAGATCAACCCATATAATGCGAGGAATGCAGATCAATTTGTAATACTTTTGTAAGAGCGGATCGTCTAAAAACGATGCAACGAATGATGCTCTGCGCATATATAACAATCTACCAGAAATGGTTAAAAAAGCAAACTCACTTTTCATATTTAAGAAAAGACTAAGGGAGCATTTAATGAGCACTGATTGAAGCGTGAGCCTATAGTTCCGCTTTTTTGAGCTCAGTACCTTAGGGCATTTTTGACCCTATCGGCAAGATACTGAAGAGACAGTTACTCAGAGTGTTTTTTGAATGCGTCGTATTATATTGAATTTGATTTTGGACTATATGTTCATAAAAAGGATTAGTTCATATTATTTTGTGTGCCCCCTTATAACGATGTATTAAACATTGTGTGGGTGGCACAAAGGCGAATTCGATGCAACCATGAGCTGTTTGACTTTTTGATGAGTCGGAGGCTCAACGATTGTACGACTGCGGAAGCTGCAATGGGCTAGCCAAATGAATCGTATGGACAAACAACGAATACAAAAAAAATTGTTTGTTGGGTGAACTGAAGGGCGGAGATCGGTGAGGAAACCGAGGAAACGCTAGTCTGACTCGGTTGACGAAGACAGTTCATCGCTACTCGGATTTCAAAATTGGAGGACGCGATCAATGTAGTGCTACGAAGAAGAAGTTATACTTGTTGATTGCAGTCGACTGCAAGTATCATTTAATTTGTTTTTCGATGACGCTATGGTCACCTTTGTTTTGTGAGTGTCCACGTATTAAAAATTGGTTGGTAATAGAATTGACACTCAAATTGTTGTGAGCCACCACAATTGTTCAAATAAAAAATAATGTCAATGTCGGTCTACTTGAGCTTTAACATATTCAAGTATGCGGCTGTCAATCTCATCCCAAAAGTTTGCCCTTAAATCGCTGATAGTAAAATCAAGGCAGTTGATCCGAAATTTATGGAAGAATAGGGATATTTGTCCGTGTGGTATTTACAATACTTCTTGCAAACCCTACCTTAATTAATGTTTTCTTCAGTTTTTATCAATGCTTTTTCTTTCAAATGCTGTTAATACTCTTGGTTCAAATTGCGTCTTCCCTCAACGTCTGAATTTTTGTACGTTACGCACAAATCACATTGATCTTTGTAGTGAACGTAGGTATATAATGTCCGTGAAGGACTGCAGCGATGGTCTGCTGCCTCGGCGAAAGAGGTTGTTAAGATCCTTGGCCTTGTCTGGGGACGCGTGAATGCGCTGGCAGGCTAGCGTTGCGGTGTCGTGGGGCGGGTTCTTTCCCCCTAACACAAGGACCCACTACAAATTAACAGGTCATCAAATGCTGATCGGCTGGTGTCGAGGCCGAGGTAACCTACTAAGGGTTGAAATAGCTTGTTCAGAGATCAAGTTGGGACGAGCAAAAACGGACGGAGACTTCGTCATTAACGACGATCCTTATGGTCCAAAAATAAGAGTGGGGCAACCAGATGGAGGTGGTGCCCCCTTGCACCCTCCCAACCGGATCAAGATCCAAACGTAGACGTGGCCATGTGTTCGCCATCTGAGTGAAAAACTCATACAAAAGCACTTTGTATAAATCCTTCCCACAAATGAGAAGCACAAACGTAACCAATTTATGCCATAAAGTTCTGCAATGAAATCACATAACCCTATATCATAAAAGGGCACGCGAGCCGAAGGCCACTCTGCCCGGCAAGAGCCTCTGGACACAGCAAAACAGTGAAGCGCGCCCGATGGCTAGCCCATTTTATCCGGAAAGCCTTCCATCGTTGCGGGTCCTATAACCCGGTCAGATTTGATAAAATGGAAAGACCGAGATTTTGAAGTTTAATGATTCATTTTATTAATCTTTAGCTGTTCATGATCAGGAATTAAATGGAAAAAATCTATAAATGCCAAAATGAACAAATGCGGCAAATTACAATGTATTATATGTATGAATGTAATAGCATCAATAATAAAATAGATTTAAAAACTCTAACGAAATAAACTTGTTATTAACATGTTTGTCTTCTTAAAATGGCTATATTTCAAAAAGAGAGCAGAATATAAATTGGAGAAAGAAAAAATTCGGTTCTATTTACGTGTGTACAAGTAGTAAAATTGTATTTATTATGTCAGTAACTCATGTTACAAAAAGATATACTTGTACCACATATGAATATTGTCAGAGTTATTTTATCCAATGCTCATTGGAGAGAGAAATCAACAATAATAAGTGATGAACCTTAGTTTTTCTCTTTTCAAATTAAATTATATAAACAGAATAGATACTTAATCATTTTTAAGCTATAAGAAATCCTTGAAGTTCTCTATTTTCTTGAAATTGTTCCTTATACAAAGAATTTGTCGGAACAGTAAAAAAACCATAACCAATTTTAGTTTTAATTTAATGTCTGAAGGCATGAGCGGAAAATTGTCACTCTCAATTTTTCAACTGGGTCTGGGTCTAATTATGTGGTTTCTCCCGGCCTTTGTGGTTCATAGAAAATTAATCTAAAAATCATATTACTAATTTAATAAAGGTCACGATGTTTCATTCCGTTACAATAATTTTACTGAGCTTTCTTACTTGTTTTCCAACCAATAAAGTTTAATTTTAGTTACTTTTTGTCACAAATTCTTGTTACCAGGCAAAGTTCGTTGTCTCGTTGATAGATTTTTATCGAGTTTCAATCCAGCTAGCTGGTTCAATGGTCTTGCCCTTTTGCAGATACTATCTCGATCATGCACTTTTCAACGCCAATACACATAGTTTAAATAGTCAGTTGTCATCACTTGAATAATTTTCACCCTCTCCAATGAATACTTGAATTTCCACAGTAAAGATGAAAGACTTTGAGCTCCTAGTACACAAGGCGGTTCTCTGTCATTAAAGGTTCACCGCTACTGTTGTTGATGTTGATATCACCATGATCATAGGCTATTAAACGCCACAAGCTTATGAAAACAAACCAGGTGTTGGAACTATTTTTCTTGTTTGGCAGTAAGATTTGGACCAGTTAAAAATCGATTCAAGCCAGTTTCCATTAGTTATTCACGGTTGCTTTCTTCTCCTTGAAAACCCCATTATTCATTACTTTAAACAAAATGAATTACTAGCACATTTCCCGTACGATATTTTATTTGGATATTCCAAATCTCCAACAGCATTGACTTGAATAGCGGGTTTAAGATAGATGAAAGTCAACAATCTGATTTTCTTTCAGCAGTAACTGGTGGGTAATTAAGGCTATCTTCAAACACTAACCGAGTATTCTGTTTGCAACTTCATTCACATTTGCGATTCTTTTAGTACAAAGTTAATATTAATCTCACATAATCACCATCTACATATCATCATATAAGCAAGGTAATGGGAACTCCGGCTCTTTTGGGTAATCCTAAATTCACCTATTAACGGGCCCTTCTCTAATTTTGCATGCGGGCTTTAATTAAATTGCTCGGAGAGCCGCCAGCCATGGAACTTAATGTCCACGGGTATACGCTTCCCAAGGTTTTAATGAAAATCGAACGATCTTCGGGACTTCTCTTCATGGAATGTTACTCGACTCCTCGATCCGTCCCAAAAATGACCGATTTAGCTTGAATGCCGGCAGCGTACAAGAAATCACTCAAACAAAAACAACAAATGACCAATTGCCGCGCTTTCTTTTAGTTTTTCTCGCGGCCTCGGGAAATTCACCAAATCTCTCATCACAAATCGAAAGGATATCAATTCTCTACTTCTTTATGCGCACTTAAACGGAAGGAAATTTAAATGACGTAAAGAAATTTTAACTAGAGTAAAGAAATGAAAATCTTAAATAGCTATAAAAGTTAAATCTCATGACGAATAAAATTAAAGGGAGACATTTAAATTTTAATATAAAGGAACACTGATAAAAAAAATAACATCTGATAAGATTAATGCTCTGTTTAATTTATTAATTAAGAAGTTTGATGGCCGTGATCTGCTCTCAAATCAGCTTTCCTGCTTCTGACTTCTTGGAAAGTACTGTTTGTATCACTTTATAATTCAAGTTAGTTCCGATTGTGGAGTTGAAAAACTATTTGCAAAATATAAGGCGGTGTTTAAAGCTGTAAAACCTTGTGTACTTGAGTATCGATATTTAGACTTTATTTTTTATGTGTGTCATACTACACATTTTCTCTGCCTTTCAAGATTGCCGAGTTCCAAAAATACATCAAAAAGATATTGCCTTGATGATTCATTGATCTTATCTGTACATTTCAGCAGACATTTTTCTCCACAGAGCGTTCCAACTTTTCTCTCTGGCACTTGTGCCTTCGATATCGACAAAAACTGGTAGGCTTTAGCCGAATTCCTCAGCATTTTTGATTTCCGTATCATTGGTTTTCGTACTCATTTTTCACCCCTTTTGTGGGCTTTGTAAAAAAAATTTGCGAAGACCTACTAGTTTCGCGCCCTGTCTGTCCGTTTGCCTGTCCATCCGTCCGTGTATCACAGCAAGTTTTCTCAGAAACTAGGAAGCTCAAACTTTGTGGAAAGGTGAGAAATGGTGTTTTTCCCCAAACACTAGACCTTATCTAACATTTCAAACCTTTTTTCATTATTTTGAAATGGCCATTCGAATTTTTTTGTATCAAATGTAGTTAAATGGGGTATCAAATAAAAAGTCTTGGTTAGAACACTTAGAATCTGAAACAAAAAAGCCATTTTATGCATCAGGGGGTCCAGGCGGAGGCAAAATGTACGAAAAATTTGGCCGCTTCTGTTACTGCATCTCTTACTGTCTTCCACATGATTTTAATGTCGTCATTACTTTCTCCCGGCTGCGGGGATATGTTGATGCGATTTTTCAGTGCTGACATGCATGTGGGCATTACTGAACTATCATTTAACTTGTGCATCTGATGACTTCGGGCAAATGATATTCCTTGTTTACAGCTCTTGGAGATGCGGCATGGGAACTTGATCGTTATAACATTATGGTCCAAATTACAGACATCGCGTCGGAACGAGCGCGTGTCGAGAATGCTGGTAGCAGCTTTTGTATGAAAATATGATCGATTTTGTTGAATCCGTTATCGTCCTGAGATGGCCATTGTTTCTTATCTATCTATTTATGTATCAGTCTTTGTCCGTTGTTGCTGAAAGTCCCTCCGAAATAAAGGCTTCCTTGCAATTTTCCGCTTTCAAAGACGGTGAACGTTCACACGTCAAATATGTCTTCACCACCTGGTTTCTTGCACTGGGAGGATGTTACTTTTGTATTTCATCCAGAAGTTGTCACTATTCACCTGGTCTGTTTAATGATCTAACCTTCCAAAAGAACAGTCCTGTATACGCTGCGATAGTTGTTGCCGTTTATCTAGTCCCATCCAAGGCAGTTGTCCTGGTTCCATGGCAAATAAATACTAAGTGGGGTATTTTCAGCGCTTCGCCTTAGTCGGTTTCCTAAGAACGCGTCTGATGGGAGCCCGAAAGCCCTAGATAATCGCTCAAGCGAAAATAAAATATTGTATATTAAGAAAAGATTTCAACCACCACTATTAAGAAAATGAAAATTTATTTGTTTTTTTTTTTCAAGAAATATAAGAATTTTAAAATCCACTTAACAAAACAGTCTCAACTACAAATTCAATGAACTTTACTCACCTTACTATGGAAAATCAACTCAAAGTAATGCTTTAATTTAGTCAGCACCAACCATCAAAATGGCGACAACTCGAAATAATGTACTGGAATCACTCAACAACACGGAATCTACACAAAATTAATCCAATTTATATATGACGTGCCTGGAATCATAGTACATTCACATAGTATCTACACTCAATCTAGCCTCCAGAAAAAAACCGAACATAAGCCAAAGAGCGAACCATAAATCTTCGGCAGCACGTAGGTAGATAAGTGCCGAGGACAGGATTGGCGCGAACATAAGCATGTGCTTTGATGAGAGATTTCAGGATTACCAGATCTCAAAAAATTAATAACTTTGCAGAAAAACAAATTCGTTTTATGCAATCTTTGTAGTTTTTTATTAGGATTTGACAGCACTCGCATAATCTGAAATGCGTAAAAGAATACGTGCGTTGGAAATTTTATTTGCTTTTTATTTTCTTTTCTGAATACGACAGGCCTCGGCTCAGCTGACCAGCCCCTGGGAAAATTCAGAAAGTGTGCAACACAGGGTAAATAGAAGATGTGGATACCATGCGAATGTACTATGCTGTGCATTCCGCTCACTAGCGATCTCCCAGTTTTGGTGGGGAGAAGCTGGCTGACCCTTTTGATTCGATGTGTACGATGTATAAATAATTTATATAAAGTTAGGGGAAAGTGGTACATAACGATTCCCCTAAGCGAAAACAGATATGAAAAGTGCCTAGAAACAAATTTCATGAAATTTATAATTTTCCTGGCAGCCTTAATGGTTGATCTAAAATTTAGTATTCGTAAAATATAACAATTAATCAAATTCCTTTATGTAAGCTCTTTTGTAAATGTCTTGTAAAGGATCATTTTATACAGCCAGGTGTCTAAAATGATCCTTGACATTGGGTATTCTAATCGCTGGGATCATTTGACCCCACTTTTTTAAATGAAATTAAATTAACACAGGCGTTTGTGAGTAAATGCCGTTTATTTTAATTACAGAAATAAACAATTTCCTTTGTAAATAAAACAAAAATAAATAGAATCATAATTCATAAAATTAAAATTTTTATAACAGAAAAGACTAGTTCAAATTCACAGTCAAAAATGGAAAACATAATAATTTGTTTGACTTAAATATAGTTCTTCTAAAATTATAGCTGCAGTTAGAGCCTTATGATTATTTTCAACAATTAATTTTCTTATGCAAAAATAAAAAATATGTTGAGAGTGTGGTTTACAAACTCAAATGTTTACTACTCGAGCAAAAACGGTTTTCGACACAAAAGTCACACGTGCAGTCTATGGCGTCATCGGGATCTACTCCTGCGCATGCATTATGCCGCCACCTTAAACAATTGTAGCATCTAATCCGCCCTTCGCCTCTATTATCCTTGGTATATTTCCCACAGCAGAACAAACATTCCGTGTCATTTTCATCGTCTTCCGAAGAAGATTCTAATATGTCCCTTTCCTTATTCAATTTGAATTTATTTTTTTTTTTAATTTTACGTTTTCGTGGTCTTCTGATTCTCTTCTCCTGGTTTTTTTTGATTTTTTTTTGGCTTTTGTATTCATCCGTTAAATTTTTTTTATGTGATTGTCAATTTTTATTTTTCTTTCTTCCTCCGAGGTTTTTATATGGCGTGCTTGTAAGTATACCACTTTCCCTCGAACCCTTTTAATTGTTGTCCTTATTCCTGCTATTTTCGGGAACGCTTGAATTTCGCATGGTGGAATCCCGAACAATGTAGATGGAATCGGTGATACAGAATGGCGTAACGATTCAATACCAGAAGCTGCTTGTAGTGAAAAAGATGATATCTCAGCTTCGTGTAACGGTTAGGTAATATGAAAAGGTACGTTGAGAGGCGAGTATGCTCCGGGTGATTTGGGACCTTGAATGGTGTCTGTTGCTAATATAGGAGGCAAATGTGGAGTATCTGGTCGTGATGTTATTTCGTTTAAATTTTTTCGGCAACTGTAATACAATGATGTGGCAATTGAATAGGTGATGTGTTGTTTTCAACTGCTTCAGGTGCTATACCAGTAGACGGACGAGGCCTAAAATTTCGATTTCATCTTGTTTAGTAGTTTCGGCCGCAAGATAATCTACATCGGTAAAAATGTCCGAGTTAAGTGGTACTATTTCGCATTTTTCAAATCCTTTGATGATATTTCAGTAAACAGCAGCTCTCATGTATGCTTCCGAAAAAATTTTGCTTATTGAAAAAGTAGAAACTGCGCGTCCTACATTATTGTTCATCCACTTTTCGAGCACTTGATTATGGTCCACGCTCAGTGGATACATGACCGCAACGTAAAGTGCCTGCAGTTTGTGTGTGTAGTGCAATGGTAGACATAAAATTGTGGCCTTCTTTTCTCGGACTTTTAATATGACCTCTAAGTTCTTGGTATGAGATATTTGGCCGTCCCGTATCAGAAGAGCAGGATCTTTAGCAGAGCATGAGCTAAAAAATCGTCAAACCATTGTTCAAAACCTTCCATTTTCATCCAGCCTGATGAATTACAAGCATATATTGATCCCGGTGGTGTACGATCCATTAACTCAATTTTCATCCTTACTCTTCGAAAAATCATCATCGGTGGTACAAAGTATCCTCCAGCTGATCCACAAATGACTGCAATGGTGGTTTCACCTCTTTCAGCAGACGTTATTCTAGCTACTTGCTTTCGACCCTTCATGGCAAAAATGTTGGAGTTTTTTGTTGGAACAGTATGCAAACTTGTCTCATCCACATTAAATACACGATGAGGAGGAAATGAATGCTTTTCTTGAACCTCTTTTAAAATTCGAACATAACTTTCAATAACTGGCTTATTAAAACCACGGGCACGGGCAGCTGATGTTGACTCCGCAGTGCGCATGGTGATGTCGGGATGCCTTTTTCGGAATCCTCTTAACCAACCCTTACCAGCTCTGCCTGTCTCGCTAGAAAATGGATGTTTCATTTTGTTTCTCTCTGCTCATTGATATGCGAACCAAAGTATATCCTTAGATGGTTATCCATACATTCTGGCTTCCATATCTTTAATATGTTGGCAAATTTCGAGTTACTGTTCATCACTGAATAATGCCGCCTGCTCCCCAAAACTTTGGTATTTCCAACCGCATGCACATTCTGCCCTTAAGCTCGTCTTTTTAAAGCCATAATCGGTATGGTAAACTGTTTACTAGCCGTTTTATATGGGAGTCCACGTTCAACGGCGTCCAAAGCATCGGCCATGGAGATTTCACTGCAATTTTTGCATGTTGTTTTTCTCGTGTAAGTTCGCGGCATGGTTCTTGAAATATAAAAATAATTACATAAGCTACCAGTATAATATATGAAAAACAAATATCAACCATGATTTTTGGAAATCAATTTTATTTAAATTATTTTCATATAACTAACTCAACACAAAACTAAAACAAAATGAAACATATCAAATGTGGGTAAAATGATCCCTGGATTATTTTACCATCCTATGAAGGGTGCGTTTTACCCCAAACGACTATGTCTGATAGACACCAAATTATAACCTCACGGCTGTGGATACAGCAATAGAATATGGCCGAATAAATTTCTGAGTTATACTGACAACTAACGTAAACACCACTATCACATCGCAAGCACGTACATTAAACTTACACATTATTGAATTTTGCTTACCTCACACCAATCAAGAAAATTTTCACTTATTATGCTATTAATTTTTGTAACATTCACAACGCCATAAAACTTTGACAGAATGCTGAACAATGACAAGAAAGTGGTTTTCACCCAAACTAATAGATGGTGCTGATAAAAACGATAAAACTTGGGGTAATCGTTTTACCTCGCAGGATCGTTTTGTACCACTTTCCCCTATCAATAACTACTCTTCATCAAAGAAAAATTAAATAAAATTATAGTAGCGTAAAAAAACTTAAAACAAATTAAAATTTCAGTTTTTATATTGAAAAGCCGTCGGTCAGGCTTTGTTATTTTTTCTTGGCCGAGGAAAAAAATCAAGACGCGCTGGCTTTTCAAGATAAAAAATGTTTGGCAAACACTTTTAAATAAAACAGAAACCCCATTTTGAACTAACGTAGAAAGGATACAATAATTTTTGAGGTGACGTAGTTAAACCATCTTTTTTCATTTATAATAAGTAGTATTTCATTTATAATAAGTAATATTTATAATTTATAATTACACAACAAGCAATTCAAAAAAATTATAACATCTCCTTTATCTTCATTTTAGTTTCGGTGATGGATTCTCAACGCTATCGAAAATGATCGATGCCGTAACAACTTATATGAACAAGGAGTACCATCGCGAGCAATTCGAAAAATTCGCTTTAAAAGCACGAAAACTTGGCTTGAATGCAATCGAACATTCGATTCATTTGGCTAACGAACAAGTGAAAAACAATATTCACTGGCGGTCACGTTCCTATTATAGCCTTAAAGGATACTTGGAAGAAATTGTTACACAATTCCATATAAATATCTATTAGGATATACAAAAGAAATTTATAGGAATAGTTTGTAACAGAATCCACCCAATTTTTCACTGTTTTAGACTTAAGCCAATTTATTACTATTCTTGCAATGTCCTTATATTACATTTTAATTGTTGTGTCGCAGGAAACCAAAGCAGCCAATATTAATCTTGGAAAAAATTAATTTTTCTTTTTCAAACAAAAAAAGCAAACTGCCACGACTTCAGGGATTTAAATATACGCCATCGCCCATTATCAACTCTTGATCAAAATAATTAGGAAAACTGCACAGAAGTCCGCCAAATGAGCAGTATTCAATTTTACTTGAAACAACGAACTTCTTCGGACATTGCAATTTTAGTGCTTGTGACCATAATTTAACGAATAGTGATAATAATGATAAACAGAACATTGAAAGCCTTTCAACTATTCACGATTCGATAGATAAGTTGTAATATAATTATTATATAGTTCAAAAGTAATGCTATTTTGTATGCAAAACGACTTTGTGTTAGAATATGGATAAAATGTCGAAAGACTGTATTGTATATGATTTATTTATATCGAAATTTGTCTTATTTATATATCAAACATTTAATGCAAAAACAAAAATATAGCTTGTTTCATTGTATTCATGCTCAGTATAATTTAACAATTCGAAACAAGTATTTCTTTTTTTTAAGCTGAAAAGAAACAAATTCATTTTGCGAGAATTGTGCCTTCATTCTCATTATTAGCTTGAAAATAATGACCATCGCCTTATACAATTCATACAATAGAATATAACATAATTTTGCACTACTTACCATAAACATGCTTTATAAATCTAAGTATTAATGGAATTAGCTTTCTTATGAACGCAAAAACCAAAATCTGTTGCTTCATTCAAATGCCAACTTACATAAGGTGTGTTTTGAAAACACTGTATTGTTTTGAAACAATATTTGTTGATGATTTTCAACTCTTACATTTGTAATAACGACCGACTTTTAAGTGCTTTTATATAGTGCATATTTACACGTCTATTAAAATATAAATAATAACCGAAATTACACGCTTATAGTGATTAAAAAGCTACAAGTTATTAAATATCTGAATCGGATTTTGTGTCAATTGAGATATTAACTTTAAAGTTTTTATGTTAAAATATTCGGTAATGTCTTCGTTTTGGACATTAAAATCGGAATTCAGCGTAAATAACTTGTATTCTAAAACTTACACTTCTAAATAAATGTGTAGGAAGATAATGTACTCGTATTATAGTTTGTATGTTTGTTTAATTATACTTGTTTCAAACGCTGGTGAAAATGAAATATTACAAAAATTTAAGCCAAGCCATTATCATTACTTTAACGAAGAAAATAATTTCCCATATGCATATAGAACATGTATATAGGCCGTAATAAACGTAAACATTATTTTAAAACCAGTAGTTTCACTTAGCCTATTTAGCTGATGAAAGCAAAAAGATTACGATCTGAAAAGAATAACTAGTAAAAGCAAAAATCTACAAACATCTTAAGAAGTTAGGGTGTAATTACGGAATTACTTTCGTTAATGCAACCTGGTGGTCATTCACGCTAGTTGTTCCAAAAAATAATCTTTTAGATTTTCATCCACAAAAATACGAAGCTTATATCTATATGCGCATCTCTGAAACTCGGAACAAGAAGTCCGAAGCAATAGGCTTTATTTGCAACGTTTATGCAATGTATTAGCCAATCTCGTCCTTTTCGGTGCCTTTTCTATTCAGGTTCGCTACAAGATAAGCAAAATTATCCACACTTTCAAGGTTATAGTCTTCCACAGTCAGGTTTACTCGGACTAGAGTGTTCTTCCTCGTTTGTCATTAATCTAATATTCGTTTCATGAAATCACATGCCAATTCGGCTTCCTTCGGATTCTAGGTTCAAAAATCTATCTGTCATTTGAGATTGATTGTGCCAAAATATTGACGTCATTAGCATACGCTATCAATTATGTGAACTTAAACAGTAGTGTTCTAGCGCAATATTAAAGAGCACAGGGGCATGTCGATACCCTTGTTTCTAGCCTGATTACATTTTTAAGCTATCCGTTTGTTCGTCGTTTACCTTGAACTGGGACCCTGTAGACTAATTTTGTTAGAACGCCAAAGTGAAGCTTTGTTTGTGCATGGCATTTCTGTTCACTCTCGTACATAAGTATGTATGCTTGCTTGAAGTCTACAATAATTTGGTGCGCAATGATGTTTTATTTCCAACACCAGGGCCATCCTTTCAAAACCGTATTGTGGCGGCGGATACCTCGGTCGACGATGTAATTTGCGGTACCAATTTATTTATCTTATTTGAAAAGAGAATGTTTCTAATAACTTCTAATTAATTTGGAAAAGTACAAACATTTATGAATTATTTTATTTATTTAATTGTTTTCAGATTATAGTTGAAAAAAAATCAGCTTGGTTCTTTTGCTAAATTTCGGTGTAAGAAAAGACGGTTATTTAATGAATGTTTAATACAATTATTAATTTCACGTATTATAGAGTACATAACGAAAAGCCTCTGTAAAATCTATGAAAAAGTATTGTTACATGTACAAATAATTACATGTACAAATAATTCTGCGAGCTACTGTCGCAATTGTTTTCATCATCATTAAGAACGTCAACGAATGAATTTACTCGAACCCAACAAGCATGATCAACATCTGCAAGTGACGTCACTCCATTCATGAACTTGCTCGAACCTACCAGGTACCTCTCGGTAGAACATTCGCCCATGTACGAGAAATGGGTGAATAGGTAGAGACCCTATATAAAGGCGAGCTGAATGAATAATAATTCATTCGACCGCGATAAGAACTGCGATAGTAAATTTATGGAGTGTGTTTCGTAATAGTGAAGTGATTTAGAAGACAATTGCGATAATAAATTTATGGACAAGTGTTAGATTTATTTTAATAGTGACAATTAAAATTAGTGAAAGTGTTAACGGATTATTGTGCATTTTAGTTAATTAAATAAACTCTTAACTTAAATTAAAAGACATTGCGTTTTCACTTTCCCGGAACGTTAAAATTATTGGCCGCGAACCAAAAACACGCGACAGTGGTGTCAAGAAGTGCGAAAGAAAAATTTTGAAAGTGAAAATTTGAACATTTTTATAGTGCACAATAGTAAAATTTAAAGAAACATTAAAAATGCCACGAAGCTTAAACTTAAAAATTAATGAATTGACCATATCGGAGCTCAAGGAGGAGTTGGAACAGCGGAATCTGGCCACACAAGGTACAAAGGCCATACTGATTGCACGCTTGCGTGACACGATCGAGTCGGAAGGCGTGAATCTGGATTCGGGTGAGCTCTCCGATGCGGAAAAAGGCGCAGAAGGTGGAGAAGTGGACACACCAAATTCAAAGGAGCCAGAAAATGCGCTGATGCAAATGTTGATGCTAATGTCATCCAGTCTGACTGCGAAGCTAGATGAACAATCAACGAAGCTAAATGAACAGTCATCAAGTCTGACTGCGAAGCTAGATGAACAGTCATCCAATTTAACTGCGAAGCTCAATGAACAGTCGTCCAATTTAACGACGAAGCTAGATGAACAATTAGCGAAGATGGACCAACAAGCGATCGTAATCAAGGAAGTGCAAAAACAGTCAACCGAAATAAAAGTAGAGCTCGGTAGCCTGAACAATCAAATTAAATGCGTCGAGGAAAAGGTTTACCAGGTCGAGGAGAAGGTCAGCCAAGTTGAGGAGAAAATCAACTATGAGATCAGCCAGGTTGAAGAGAGAATGAACCATGAGATGGAAAAAGTGAAAAAAGAATTGGAAGCAGCGAAGGCAGTAGTAACCACCTCACCAGCCCCGCTTATAACCGCAGCGCAAAGCACATCCAGAAATGTCCAAGCACCAATATTCGATGGGCAAACGGTCTGGAGTATTTACAAGACCCAGTTTGAAGCTGCCGCAAGGGCGAATCGCTGGAATGACCAGGAACGAGCAACTGCATTGATTCTTGCTCTAAGAGGTCCAGCTGCCGAGCTTTTGCAGACCATCCCCGATGAATTGCACTCAAACCCGAATGCTATAATGAATGCGCTCGACATGCGTTATGGAGACGATCATCTAAAGCAGATTTATCGGTCACAGCTAAGGCATCGGGTGCAGAAGTCTGGTGAGACCCTACAGCAGTTAGCCCAAGACATTGAGCGACTAGCACTTTTGGCTTACCCAGCCTACGACCCAGAACATCGAGATGATGCAGCGACAGAGGCATTCATCAGCGCACTAAAGGACCCGGAATTGCAACAAGCCGTGCGTTTAGCTCAAAAGCAAACGGTTAAGGACGCATTGGCTTACAGTCTGAACTTTGAGGCAGCGAAAAATGTGACTCGTACCACTGCCCGGGTTCGTGAAGTAGTGACAGACGAGTGCAGGTGTGAACGCGTGGAAATTGAGCGAGACCCGCATGTAAATGGTGCGCCTAGATGCTGGAATTGCGGAGAGAAGGGGCACTTGCAAAGAGACTGCAAGAAGCAAAGAAAACCGAGCTATTGTCCAGGGTGTGCAGCTAGGAGGAGATCCAGACCGAGTCAGGAGCCCAGAATGGAAGCCCTTCAAACAGAGGGGTCGGGAAACATGTAAGAGCCAACTTCGTGGGGCAGAGGTTGGCTAGGAGGATCGACGTCCCCAGCACCACCATCACCGTGTCAAGACTACATCGTGGAGAAGCAGACTTATGCCTTCCGGGTCAAATTGACGGAGAACACTGCACCATAACAATCGACACTGGTGCAACCCGATCGATTATCCGACCAGACCTAGTTAAGCAGTAACAACTTCACAAGGGCAGAATTTTCTCACTACGGACAGCTACGGGAGAAACTGCACCTGTTCATGGAGAGGTCAACCTCCAGATACAGTTGGGAGACCTTGTGTTCCGACATAATTTTCTGGTCGCGAACATTATGGATGACTGCATTCTCGGAATGGATTTTCTGCGACCATATGGAATCACGTTGGACTTGGGAAAACGCGTCTTGAAATGGCAGAATGTCGAAGTACTGATGGAGGATCCCAGCGTCCACATCCCCAAGATGAATGTAGTGGTATGTACTGACACTGATGTACCGAATTCTTCCGAAAGCATTGTATGGGCCAAGCTTGATGGTGATTCTGGAGACCACCGATCTTATCTGATAGAGCCAACGAAGACATTCGCATTGCGCAGTTTGATTGTAGGACGAAGCCTTGTAAGATCTTTAAGGAACGGATATGTGCCGGTTAGAGTCCTTAACACCGCAGACTCAACCACGAGCATCAAAGCGGGAGAAGTCATCGGCAGCTGCCAGCCTGTTTCCACCATCACCTCTTTGGAAGCTACTCACAACCATCATTGGAAAAGGAGGCAAGGTACAGAAAAAGCCAGGGAATCCACGTCTGCAATATTGAAGCAAGTCAAATTGCCGGTGCAGCTATTCAAACGAGCCTCTGATCTGGTCACCAAGTACAGTGACATCTTCTCAACAAGCCCGGATGACCAAGGCCGAACGAGTTTGGTAACTCACGTCATAGACACACAGGGAGCCAAGCCAATTCGACAAGCACCAAGACGTCTCCCTATAGCCAAACAAGGAGAAGTGAGCGCGCTGATCTCGGACATGGAAAAACAAGGCATTATCGAACCTTCTGTAAGTAGTTCTAGTAAAGAAAAAGGATGGTAGCACTCGCTTTTGTGTCGACTATAGGCAGCTTAACGACGTCACTAAGAAAGATAGTTACCCGCTCCCACGCATCGATGACATCATGGACACTTTAGCCGACGCAAAATGGTTTTCTACACTCGATCTCAAGAGTGGCTACTGGCAGGTAGAAATTGACAAGAAGGACCGTGAGAAGACCGCATTTTCAGTTGGGACCGGATTGTGGCAATTTGTGGTGATGCCGTTTGGGCTTTGCAATGCTCCAGCCACTTTCGAACGCTTGATGGAATACGTGCTACGTGGTCTAACCTGGAAAACCTGCTTAGTGTACCTAGATGACATCATCGTCATCGGGAGAACGTTCGAAGAGCATGTGCGGAACTTAGAAGAGGTTTTCTCCCGATTACGACTGGCAAATTTGAAACTTAGTCCCGACAAGTGTACTCTTTTCGCAGATGAAGTAAAATACCTGGGACACGTCGTATCAGCAGAAGGGGTCAAAACAGACCCTGAGAAAATTGAAGCCGTGAAAAGTTGGCCAACACCAAACAACAAGCGCCAACTACGAAGTTTTCTGGGTCTGGCGACCTACTATCGAAGATTCGTCAAAGACTTTGCCAAAATAGCTAAGTGTCTCCATCAGCTAACCGAGAAAAATCGTCCGTATGTCTGGAATGAACAATGCCAGACAGCCTTTGAGACCCTGAAGGAAAAGCTATGTGAATCACCCGTGCTGGCGTATCCGAAACCCGGAAAAATGTTTGTGGTTGACACCGATGCAAGCAACGGCGGTATTGGAGCTGTACTCTCCCAGCAGATCCATGGCGAAGAAAGAGTCCTCTCGTATTACAGTCGAGTTCTTTCAAAAAGTGAGAGGAACTACTGTGTGACCAGGAAGGAGCTATTGGCTATAATAGAGGCCACCAAGCAGTTCCACAAGTACCTATATGGCCAGAAATTTGTTCTTCGAACGGACCATGCATCATTGAGATGGCTACTTAACTTCAAAAACCCCGAGAGACAAGTTGCGAGATGGATCGAAAGATTGCAGTCATACGACTACGAAATTGTTCATCGAAAGGGCGGAGTTCATGGAAATGCTGACGCCCTATCTCGTCGCCCATGTCCAGCTAACTGCAAGCATTGCCGACGGATTGAGGAAAAGGAACCGCCCGTTGATCTGCGACTGATAACGGCCGAATTCGATGAAGGTTGGTCATCGGAGGAGATTCGAAATGCCCAGCTAGCCGATGAAGACATCGGATCATTGCTCGTATGGAAGGAGACGACTGGGCGACCTGAGTGGAAGGACGTTTCAACGCATGGCGCAACCCTGAAAAGCTATTGGGCACAATGGAACTCCCTTCAGGTGGAGGGTGGTGTACTCAAGCGGAAATGGGAAACGGCGGATGGCAGCTCCTATAGGATGCAAACTATACTACCCAAAAGCCGAATCCACGATGTGGTAAAGGAAATGCATGAAGGATCCTCGGGAGGCCATCTTGGTGTTAACAAAACCTTAGCAAAATTGCGGGAAAGATTCTACTGGCTCCACGCTCGAGAAGACGTAGAGGACTGGTGTCGCAGATGCACAATTTGCGCTTCCGTCAAAGGCCCAAAGCGACGACTGAGAGGACAAATGCAAACCTATAACGTAGGCGTGCCATTCGAAAGGATTGCTGTTGACATCGCTGGACCCTTTCCTGAATCTGAATGGGGAAATCGATACACGCTGGTTGTGGCTGATTATTTCAGCAATTGGCCCGAGGTCTACCCCATTCCCAACCAGGAAGCAACTACTGTAGCCGAACAGCTAGTGTTAAATTGGGTCAGCAGGTACGGCGTGCCTTGTGAACTACATTCGGATCAAGGCCGAAACTTTGAGTCACTAGTTTTTAGCGAAATGTGCGAGCAGCTGGGAATACGGAAAACGAGGACAACACCGCTGCATCCCCAATCCGATGGAATGGTCGAACGTTTCAACGGCACGCTCAATAAACACCTGGCCAAAATGGTTGCCGAGAACCAAAGGGACTGGGACCGACATATCCCACTATTTTTAATGGCGTATAGAGCCGCTGAACATGCGTCGACGGGCCAAGCCCCAGCCAAAGTCATTTTTGGAAAGACTATTCGTTTGCCAGCCGATATAAAGTTCGGAACACCCCCTGAGAAACCCCAAACGATCTCGGAGTACGCAAGTGATCTAAGACAACGGTTGAACCAGATACATCGGACAGTGCGAAAACACCTCGAATCGGCTACTGACCGCATGAAGACCAGGTATGATCTAAAGGCTAATTCTACTGGCTTCCAGCAAGATGACTTGGTGTGGCTTTATAACCCGCAACGGCGAAAGGGTAGGTCTCCAAAGTTGCAACATAATTGGGAGGGACCATACCGAGTTACAAAGCGAATCAACGACGTCGTATTCCGAATACAGGAACATCGTAAACCGAGAGCTAAAATGAAAATCGTGCATCTGGACCGTCTTGCCCCATATTACACCCAGGGAGAATTGACTACAAATAGCGACACATCTTTTCGGGGCGAAAAGAACTGAGGTGGGGGCAGTGTTACATGTACAAATAATTACATGTACAAATAATTCTGCGAGCTACTGTCGCAATTGTTTTCATCATCATTAAGAACGTCAACGAATGAATTTACTCGAACCCAACAAGCATGATCAACATCTGCAAGTGACGTCACTCCATTCATGAACTTGCTCGAACCTACCAGGTACCTCTCGGTAGAACATTCGCCCATGTACGAGAAATGGGTGAATAGGTAGAGACCCTATATAAAGGCGAGCTGAATGAATAATAATTCATTCGACCGCGATAAGAACTGCGATAGTAAATTTATGGAGTGTGTTTCGTAATAGTGAAGTGATTTAGAAGACAATTGCGATAATAAATTTATGGACAAGTGTTAGATTTATTTTAATAGTGACAATTAAAATTAGTGAAAGTGTTAACGGATTATTGTGCATTTTAGTTAATTAAATAAACTCTTTTAACTTAAATTAAAAGACATTGCGTTTTCACTTTCCCGGAACGTTAAAATTATTTCCGCGAACCATAACACGCGACAGTATTTTACAACAAATGAAGATGATAAGTAACTTCAAGGTGTAGAAAGTTTTTCCTTGACTTAATTTCAGCAAACTCAGGCACAATTTGGTTAAAATCTATACATTCAACAATATCACGTTCAATTGACCGAGTCGCCAAAGATGATAATCTTTCTTGTGGTATGTTCGTTCACAAACCCTATTGGTAACTAATTGATTAATGAGTTCGATATTAAATTATTAGCAAGAATAAGTAACTACTTCCTTTTTGCACTACAGTTTTAGAAAATGTAATGCAGTCTGTAATGAGATAGAAGTTTTCGTAAATACATATGCGTGCGGGACTATGGAATTTTCCATCTATAAATATTTTTCTGATGCAATCTATGCGCATAATTTATTGTTATCAGTTGCCTTTGTTAAATCGAGTCGTGCGTGAGTGGATATTTTGAAGTGTGTTCTATAGTGCGTGTTAAGTGCTTTCAATATTTTGAAATCAATTAATATTAAGATTAATGTAAGTACCAATTCGATTATTAAGTTAACATATTCATGGACGTAAACGCTATATCATTCAACCACACTTTCACGAAATAGTATATTACACTACATGACGCATCATCATGACGCTCAGGACCGAGATTTTAACTGCCCGTGTAGTGTCTACGATGTTTCTTCATACCGCCGAAAGTACGTACTTTCGTCCCTAATAGCAGGGATAAAGTTTAACATTTACTCCCTGTAAGTTACAAGGGCCGAAAGTTGAATTTTCCGCCCGCAAAGGAGCGAGATAGTCGAGGGCATCATGATGCGCAGTACCGAAAATTCAACTTTCGGCCCGTTTAGTTACAGGGATTAGATGTTAAACTTTCATCCCTGCTATTAAGAACGAAAGTACCGAAGTATGAAGAAAAAGAATACAACGATGCTATAGAAAATTTAGTTACCTTTTTAGGTCTTTGTAAAAAAATTTTTTACTAAGACCTACTAGTTTCGCGACCTGTCTGTCCGTCCGTCCGTCTGTCCGTGCGTCACAGCTGATTTGCTCAGAAACTATAAAAGCTAGAATGCTCAAACTTTGTGAAATGGCCAGAAATGATGGTCTCTCAAAAGTTAAGGTCTTACCAAAAATTTAAAAAATGTTTAAGGGGAGTCCCCTCTTATAACGAATTGGCCCTGAAATTTTTTTTTTAATCAAAGGTAGTCGAGTGGGGTGTCAAAAGAAAGGTCTTGATTAGAACTTTTAGAATCTGAAATAAAAAAATCATTTTATGAATTAGGGGGTCCAGGGGAAGGTAAAATGTTCCAAAAATTTGTGTCCTCCCCCCTCACGATTGGACACCTTTGAGCCGAAAAATCTGAAAATTATCACAAATGTGGGCCATTATGAGTACAAGGGCAACAAATACCTCAGAAATCGAAATTCACTCAACTTTGTTAATAATAGTATGATTTGTAGATTTTACACTTTTGCCAATAAAATCCAAACGGTACCTTTAAACTTCTTGAAATGTTGCAATTATATAGATTGATATAAGATATATACGTTCACAAAATTTAATTGAGATTGAATGATAATCAAATGAGTTATAGCCATTTCAATTGTTTGAAATTACAACAACAATAACACGTGTTTATGGTTAATACATATTTCAAATTGACCTAGGGACTTCATTTTCTTTCGATTTTCATGAAAATTTAAAGAGTAGTGTTTAACTTGAACATGTTCAATCGGCCGAGCATTCAGAAAAATCATTTAAGCTAGATCAAAATGGCGGCTGCACTGTGCTTATGAATGAAACTGTGCATCTTTTGCATAAATTTGACCGATTTCATATCCAAGTATTGGATGAATAATTCAAGTTATCGATTCACGCTGTTAGAAAACATGTTTCTAACCCTAGCATGTTTACAAAGACCTTCTGGTAGGAGCACTCTCCGGCTTACTCAACTTGTTTAAAGCTGTCAGAAATTTTCAGTGACCGCGAACGTGTTAATCACTAAATCAAACAAATGGATCGTTCGGGTAAAAGCAACAGGACTTTGTCACGTTTGATCAAAAAAGAGAGGGATAGATTTCAAAATCGATTGAAAATTGATGAGACAATTAATGTGCCCGATACAAGCGGCAATAGTGCTAACATCGATGACAGTGAAATATTTATAGAAGAAGTTTCACAAATCGAAGAAAGCGGAATGGAAGAAGAAGCAGAGTCTCTGAGGAGTAGACTGAAAAAGTGGTATATAAAATATTCGCCTCCCAGAGAAGCCTTCGATGAGCTTTTGAAGATTCTCAGTCTTGAAAATTTAGATGTACCCAAATCGTCTAAAACTATTATCAGTGATTCACCTTAGATAGCCGTTAAAAAAGTATAACCTGGAGAATACTGGCATTGTGGAATCCAAAATCAACTTGATAAAGTCTCAAATGCATTTGAAAAACATGATACTATTATCTTGGATATAGGTATTGATGGATTGCCCTTGTATAAAAGTTCAAATCAAAGTCTATGGCCTATTCTCGGAAAAGTAGTGAATGTTGAAAACATTGCAGTTTTTGTCATCGGGGCTTATCTAGGCAGAAATAAACCGAATAGTCTTGAAAATTATCTTCAGGACTTTGTTGTCGAAGTGGATAGCTTACTGAAGAAAGGCATTGAAATTAACGGGAGATCCCTCAAATTTCAGATACGGGCCTTCATTTGCGATGCACCTGCTAAAGCATTTCTTCGCGGCACTGTTGGACACACATCCTTGAATGGGTGCATGAGATGTAAGCAAAAAGGCAAATTAGTTAATGGAGTAACAACTTTTGAGACAAGAGTTTGCGAGATAGTGACTGACAGTCAATTTAGCGCACGAAACTACCTAGAAATTCATAATCATTATTTTAAAAACAACAAAACGCCATTGGAACAAATTGGAATACGTATGTTATCACAGTTTACATATGATCTCATGCACTTGCTTGACCTGGGAATACTCAGAAAAATATGGGTCCGATTGTTTGAAAACAAAACTGCTTACAAGATCTCCAAAGAAAAGAAGAAAAATATATCGGAGTCCTTAGTCTCACTACGACCCTATATTCCCAAAGAATTTTCACGAAAGCCGAGAAGCATTCTTTCTGAGCTTAAAAAATTCAAAGCAACAGAGTTCAGACAGTTTGGGTTATACACCGGAATTGTGGTTTTAAAAGACAATGTACATGACGATTTATATTACCGTTTTTTATTGCTTCATTGTGCTTATCGCCTTCTATTGTGTCCAAAGAATTATTTTCGAAACATTGCGAATATACAGGAGATGATCAATTATTTTGTTGAAAACTTTCCTATGGTATATGGGGAAAACAGCGTAACATAAAACGTCCAAAGTTTACTTCATTTGCCAGATTGTGTCCGAGAGCATAGAATCGTTTCGGATTATTCAGCGTATAAATTTGAAAATTATTTGCAAACGTTAAAAAAGCAAGTGAAAAAAGCCGACTGGCATTTTACAACAAATAAGCAATAAACAAAAGCATGAAGATCGAATACTATGTCCAATGATTCCGTTTTTCAAAAACAATGCCGAAAAAATTATAAGCTACACTTGCAACTCATATTACTTAAGCGTGAAAGAGCCCGACTGCTATTGCGCTATTAAACCTTATATACCTATATAAATTATAGGTTTCTAAGAAGAAGATACAAATCTTATTATCGGGAAAAGATTCAAAGATTTGAGAGACTTTTTTACGGAATCAGTACCATCGAAGGACGTTCTGGCTGTATGTCTCGCAAATAAAGATTTGAGCAGTGAAGATGAAAAATTCGCATTGGAAGACATAAATTGCAAGTTGATGATACTACCATGGAAACAAGAAAATGTTTTATCATACCGTTATTGCAAAATTGCGATGAATAATGGAGAGTACACCCGTAATTTATAAATTCAGAAAATGAGCGATAACAAGGAAAATACTCCGCCGACTCCAGCAAAACTTAAACGCTACAGTGCAGTTTTAGGAGAAGAGCAGATGTTTTCTTCCTGTAAGTACATCTATTGATCAACAAGACTCCAAAAGCTGATATTTTTTTCTTTCAGTTCGTGAAAAGTCTTGTGTCTGCAATGAATTAAAACAGCAGATAAAAAATTTGGAAGGTATGATTTCTACAGCATGTACTAGTGCTTATTGGAGATTAAAAAATTTGATTTCAGATAAAATTGAGCTTCAAAATAAAGCTATAATTGACGTGTTGGCAGCAAATTCAGTGCTACTGAAAAAGCTATACAAGCAGGAAACATTCGAGAAGGAAATATCAACAAGTCTTCCAATAAAAACTTCGGAAAACTTGAAGCTTTTCAATGAAAGGTTAACGCAGGAAAATATTCCTTATTTGGTGAGAGTATTTCTTGCTTTCCATTCGCTAAAAAATAATAATTAATTAATAATTAATACTCCAAGGTGGAAGCTGTAAAAAACAAAATCAAAGCCGGTGGTTTCGTTAAAAATATCAAAAAACTTCTGTTAGAGGATATATTATTATCCCACAACTATAATGGTACGCATGGCAAATTACCATTCCGGACGTATGAAAAAGTCAATGAAATTTTCACAGGTATATAAGAATAATAAGGTAAAATTTTTGAATTCTACAACAATATTCTATAACACAATTTCAGAGGCAGTCGATGCAGATTATTATGATATAACAATCAAAAAAGCATTCAAAAGAGGAAAAAATAATTTTTTTAAAAAAGCATGTGTAAATAATAAACAAAATTAGATATTCTCTCATACCTATTATATTATTTTTATGGATTTTTAAGATTTATTTAATTTGGATTTTTAAGATTTATTTCATTTGCAACAATGAATTGAATTCAAAATATGTTTGTGTTAATTATTTTCAAAGTTTATGTGTAAAATTTTTTTTCGAAATGGATATTTTTTAATTTTTAACGATGCTGTAGCGCGAATGGATTCTATCGTTTGAGTGAAGAAATTTAAAACTTCCGTAAGATTCTTTTTTTTTAAACAAGAGAAGAACAAACCAAAAATGTCGGGTAGACAGACCTACGTTCCTGTCAGAAGGGTTTTGTTCTCAAACTATGTTATGCAATCGCCCATTATGAATATACTCAAGAAAATCTTCAGTGACATTCACATGAAATACATACATGGTTTGAAAGAAAAGCCCGCGTTACTTCATCTCAAGCGGCTGTTATTTTGTTGTGGTACTATTAATATTATTAATTGAGTGATATCTCACAGATTTTTATGTTTTTCATATTATCTGAAAATTTTTAGAAGATTCAATCAAAACTGTAGTGTCTGGTTCGATGGAAAGCCCATATAGTAAAAATGTCACGTGTAGTTATTGTTAAAATGTATGGATTTTTATCAAAGTTACAGGATATAAGAACCTAAGATAAGAATACTCAAATGCCAAATTTCGTTACATTTAGGAGTATCGTTGCAAATTTATTGATGAAAATGTAATATTGGTAAATCATGATATAAGCTAAGTTGAGCGAATTTTGACTACTAAGGTATTTGTCGTTGTTGTGCTCATAAAGGACTGTCTTCATGATTTGATTTTTCGGATCAAAGGTATCCAAACGCGAAGGGGGACACACAAATTTTTCATGCCTTTACCCCCCTGCAATCCACGAAGCAGGTAGCACTGTTTTAAGGCTCGTTTTAGAAAGTTCTCATCAAGACCATTCTTTTGATACCCCACACGCTTAGCTTCGCTTAACAAAATATGCTAGTGTCCCCTTCCGGTATGGAAGGACCCCCCTTACAATTTTTCTAATACCTGGACTTTCAAAAAGCAATTACTTCTAATATGCGTACCAATGCTTGGTATCCGTAGCTGCTATAGTTTCGGAGACAAAGAGCTGTGACACACAGTCGGTCAGACAGCGATTTCAATAGGGTTCCGTAAAATGGATTCCACTAATTTTCAAAATTATCCGTTCGATTGTTGTTATTATAGCCACTAGAAAATGGAAAGTCTTGGATTGATTGTCCGAATGCCTTCCAAACACAAAGCCATTCTAATAAATGAATTAATGAACTCATATACGAATTGGTTACATTTTTTACCAAGTAACCTGTGATAAAAAGGAGTCCCGGTAACTGGTTACGGAATGGCTCCACTGTAATCGAGGCGGGAGCTATTGGTTACCGCCTATGACATGCAATGTTAAATGTAATGCAGACTAAACATTTAAAGATCCAAATTAGAACGGGTTCATGATTACCTGGAATCAATTACATAATCATTTACGAACTAATTCCATTTCCTAGTGGGAATACGTTTTTATTAATTTTAACTGCAAAAAACTACGTTCCGCACTTGCCACAGTGATAGGAATAGTTAAAAAAATCTGTAAGCTATTTTTATGCTCGGGAAAGGGTTCTTAATTTGGTTCAAAAATTTCATCATTTTCACTGGACTGTCAACGTCTCTTGGAATGATTTCTCGAAATACTTTGATTTCTGTTAAGACCTTTGAGCCATCAATATCCTTGATCCATCTTCTGTGTCGGCCATCTCGTGTTCTAGCTGAATACATTTCTGCCTCAATTCCTCATCACTTAGGTTACTTGATCTAGAATAGTGAAAAGCGCTCATCCACACAAGCCAGCATAGTGCCAATTACGGGACAAAAGAAGCCAATTTTAAATTTGTGCTCAGCTGATAATGCGTGATTAGTTCAGACATCATCGGCTCATAATCAAACATTTTTCTCTTCCTTCTGATGCGTGGTGCTTAAACCGTTGCTTCTATTTCCAAGGTTTCCACTAACTCATTCACTGTTATTTTTGAGCTGACAAAGCCATTTTCTCGAAAGTTTCGAAGAAAGCTTATTAGTCTAGGCAGTGTGTTATATATAAGGACGTGACTATCAAAACTAACAACATCCATTTTTTGAAAAAAACAAGATGGCCCTTGCTTTGGCATATTTCTTGCCTCTAGAAATTGAATCTGAGGAGAAATTATTGCAAAAGTGACAACTTCCCACTAATTTTAAATGCACAAAACAGGTGATGGTTTCAAAACTCACAACATCCACCACATATTTGTTTCAAAACTTCCTAGATCTACTTCGATGTAACAAAAGTGACATGATCCAGTACAACCTTCATCACTGTGAAGTCACAAATTTGTGAATTATCAGAAAATAGATGCAGCTTTTATTAAATAAATAATTTATTTAATATACTGCAATAAAAAAAAAAGTTGATTGCAATAGCATGAGTCCAGAGAGTAGTACCGTTGACGTGGTACGTGGAAGAAAAGAACTAGTAAGTAGACGTGGAAAAGATAAATAGAGAAAACTGCAAGGTAAGGGTTACAAAATACGTTTGATTACGATTGAATTAAGTATAATATATCTGAGTGGTACGGCTGTATTCCTAAGAAACAGTATTATCAATATGAATGCGCCGTGACTAATATGATAAACTTAATTATTTTTAATGAGTGATGCATGTCTGCCCAAAGAATTACCAAAAAAGTCAGAATGTCTACACCCTACAAAATCAAAAAAATTGTTATGTCAGCAATCGCGTATGCAGGATATTCGCCGGTTGCATGAACAATTTTACGCTTCATGCGTCAAAACTGATCAAGACAATCTGATCCTTCGGTTCACAAAATAACAGCCCCAAAAAGGAACAGATCAGCTAACGGTATACACCGTAATTCAGTGTTAAGATTTTTTATCCCTACTTGCAAAGGAAAAGTGGAAGTGTGTTCAAAAGCATTTTTGTAAATATTGAACATTTCACAATCTCAGGTATGGAATATAAATAAAAAATTCCAAATAAGTGCTGCTCGAGAGACTAGAGGCAGTGACAGGAAATCGGCCAAATTTGCAAGCCGACAACAGTCAGTCAAGTCATTCATTGAAAAATTAAATTTAGTTGAATCTCATTATACATGAAGTAGGAGTGAGCGGAAATATTTGCCTTAAAGTCAAATATAGTTATTTCAGGGAGATATTCAACTATGACTATAACATCAGCTTCAAGACCCCTGCTACTGATACATGCATACGCTTGAAGCAACAAATAAGAGACGCAAATGGGGCACGAGAAAAATCAGACTTCATGGTGGAGTTCAAAGTTCATAACATAGAAGCAAAAGCCTTCTACAACGCACTGAAAGCAAACAATTGCCCTGCTCTGTTGAAACTATCATTTGATTACCAAAAAAATTTAGTTCTACCTTAAGTCGCCGTTCAGATTGCTCATCATAGTAGGCAGCTTTACTGTTAGAATTTTACTGTTTGTCATGGAAATTTTATGGCACCCCAGAATTCTAAAAATGTATTTATTTATTTATTCTTAGCGTGAAGGTGAGAAGAATAAAGGCTCAAACGAAGTAGCGTCTTTCCTCTACCATCACTTAACTCACGTTGATCTCAATGGCGTAAAAGAGCTACAACTGTGTTGTGATTGGTGCCCCGGGCAAAATAAAAATATAATAATCACAATTTTAAGTTATTGGCTTTCATCTACACAATATAGGGAAGTGAAAACAATCACTATTACCTACCCCATTATTGGGCACTATTACTTGTCAATAAATCAGTGAAAGAATGACCACGTATGACAAACTGACCCGCGCTCCTTCAATTCATATCTTTGTGTTCCTCCTGGAAAAGAATTTCTGGCATTTCATGGCAACATCAATTTGCGTTGACGTGTTTGCGTGAGTAAACAAGTCGTACATTCAGTGTATCGTTCAACAATTGCTATAGGCAAACTCTATCCAGAACCTTCGCATGCATACATTAGTGTGCTTCAAATGCAAAAAACGAGGCTCCTACTCCATCCACTGGAACTTGCCAAGTGAAGGCACCCCGCAAAAAATCGTGTACTTAATCCATTAATTTGCTCGGTATCTTTCGAAATTGATTTTCCCCGTGAAAATTATGTTCTTGGCAACTTAGCAGACGCAAAACGCGAAAAATTGTGCGACACACGACGAGTCACAATTACACTCTCCGTAGCTCAATCGCGCACTCCTCGAATCGATTTTATTACCATCTGCACTTCACGTCTAGAACCGCCGCGAACCGTCCGTGCTGGTGCGCAATCTCGAGCAGACTCCCCTTTGTTGCTCGTTGTCGCCTTGCGGGATTCTTGCAACGGCAGTTGACGGGCTTTCCACTCATTTCGCTGCACACTTGCCTTCGCCACCGCGATACGTGCATGTGCAGCGGGAAAAGATGCTGCCATACCCGCATTTTAAACGCAGATTTGAATTTTTTAAAATATGAAAAATAGTATTATAGAAAAATTTAAGTAATAAAAGGAAAAGGTAAAACTCATAAAGAGTATAACTATAAAGCAAAGTCTAAATTTAATATAGAAAAACAAAATGATCTAGAGTTTATATTCAATAAAGGTAAAGAGAAATCAAAAAATGTTTCAATATTTATAATTATAAATTGGAATAATTAAAATGTCTCTTTCGAATCTGCAAGTAAAATTTCGGATAGGTGTTACGAAGGTTTTTGAGCAGTTTCCTTAGGCGTGTTTTAAAAAGAAAATACTATCTGGCGCACCCTATGTTACATATATATATATATATATATATATATATATATATATATATATATATATATATATATATATATATATATAATGTCTCGCCTGCAATAAATCAATATTTCTTTTTATTTCTTGTTGAAAATAATTCTCTCAAATATATTGTCTTCATAAACTTTTTTTATCCTTCTTTATTTATGGAAATAAATTGTTTGCTCCTCAATAACTTTTGAGATGAATAAAAACTTCATGACAAAGTTACCCCGGTAACGAGTAAATTACTTAATCGAATAATAATTGATAAAACTTTCAAACGTCGAAAATATTCGTAACGTCAACTTAAGACAGTAAAAAGACAGTAAGAATGGCTTCAAAACAGAGTTTGTTAGAAAGGTTCGACATACCAATAAATCATTTAGATTATCAACACATCGATGGCTGCCATAATCCGAAAGAAATGGAGAAGATTGTTTTGATACTGCGTTCCGGCCAAGAAGGATACTTCCCCGATTTAACCAGACACGCTGAAGAACGATTGAAAGTATTGAAACCTGCAAGTAAAGTGCTTCGAACGGAAACTCGGCTTTTAACTAAAGCATTAATGGAATCAGAGGAATGGAAAGAATATAACGATCCTATTAAAGTAAGTACAGATTTGGATTTCAAAATTTCTTCAATATCTTTTATCAAATTCTAGGAATGGATTGGTGATATGCGCGAGAAAGACAGGCTGTTGGTAAATGTCACTGAAAAAGAATCGGACACGACAGCCAATGTTCCACCTATTCGAAAGAATTGTGGAAAAATTGACCCTTGTAAATCACAGAAAAAGGGTAATTCAAAGCCCAAAGATGAACGCATTAAATCGACTGATTATGATAAATGGGATAAATTTGATCCTGATACCGAGGTCCTGAAAATGGATTTGGAAGAAGAGAGAGCTAGAGAAGAAGTTGAAAAAATGAATCGTCTTAACTTGAAAAAATCTGCTAGTGTTCCAGTTCCTTCTATTGAAAGCTTTGAACTAACCAATTTGACGGACATCGAGAAGGAAAACTTATGTTTAAAGTATGCAAAATTTAATTAACGAAGAGTTTGGTAAGAATATGTTCTTGAATCAGGTACAAGGAACGAGGAAATGACTACTTTCGTGTGAAGGAATTTAAAGAAGCCGTAGCGGAATATACAAAGTGTATATTAGTGCTGCCATCAGTCAACGGCTATAACAACCGAGCACTTGCTTGTAAGTTTAACTTAACATGAGATCCATTTATCAAATGATTGAGGTTGAAAATCTAAACAGACTTAAAGTTAAATGAACATGATAAATGTGTGGAAGACTGCAATCAGTCTCTTCAGCTGGACACCAAAAATGTTAAAGCCCTGCTACGCAAAGCTAAAGCCTACAGTGATTCAGCTCGATATCGAATGGTTTAACATCATTTACCGAGCTTTGTTATTTGTTTTGACTAATTACGAGTATTTTCAGGCTTACGAAGTTTTGAAAGATGTATTCTCCATTGATCCGCAGAATGCCGTGGCTAATAAAGAACTTGCAGATCTGCGTGAAAAGATTCCAGATCTACCACCGATGTCAGCAACTAGAATGCGAATCATTGAAGAAGATTCAGTTTCTTACAATGACGGTAGTAAGATTAGTAAGATGGTGGCAAAAAAAGAAGATGCTACCTCTGAGAATGCATCGAAGCATGTTGACAATAAATTAGAAGATACTTTGCAGAACCTAAATAAGAAGGATGTAGGTTCTAAAATGTCCAAAAATTATCAAGATAGAGCAAAAACAACTGACAGTGATTTAGCTAAGCTTATCATTCCTAATAAAATTGTCAAAAGTAAGTTAAAATCAGCTGTTGAAGCACTAGGGAAAATTCAAAAGGACACTAAAAAAGGAATACAAAGTGCTGTTGATCAAAAACTCAAATCTCCCCCGGAGGTTAAAATCATTCCGGAGTCAGGGAATAAACCTAAATGTCAATTGGTTGAAGAGTTTTAATTGTTCATTGTTATGAATAAAGAGCATTATATAGTGTTGACATAAATTATTGACCTATTTTTATTTCAAGGGATGCTTACGTATATTACTAATAATCGCGTTGGCAACACATGAAAATTAATCAGTATCAGCGTTATTAATCGTTGTAAATTTTCAGGGAATATAAAGCAAATTCCAAACAATAAAAATGATAAAGCTTAAAGGCCTAAACTCAATAGCACTTTACTCAATATCAATCGTTATAAATTTTCGAATAATCTAAAGCAAATGCAAAACAATTAAAATACTCGATACTTAACGACCCAAATGGCTTATAAATTTAAACATTATCAAATAAAAACATATATAAACAAATAAAAACATATAATCACAAGAAAAACTATCAAATTTAATTTAATTAAAATTATTACCTATTTTTTGATTCAATTGCAAAAAGCAGGAAAAAACCAACAATATTCAAAAAATATTTATAATTTCAACACAACAGTGAACTTTTATCAAAGTCAGAAGCGCTTTATTCAATATTAATCGTTATAAATTTTAAAAGCATATAAAGCGAATTCCAAACAATAATAATACAAAAACTTAATGGCCCAAATCGTTCTCTAAATTTGTACGTCATCGGTAAAACACATTTGATCCAAAAAATAATTTTGGAATAGTGTTGGTTGGGTTTTTCTCCTATTTCCAATCAAATCATAAAATATGTAATAATCTTAATTAATTTGCATTAGCAAAAGTTTTTTGATAAAATGTGATTTCTGATAACGTATAAATTTAGAGAGCCATTTGGGCCATTAAGTTTTTGTATTATTATTGTTTGGAATTCGCTTTATATGCTTTTAAAATTTATAACGATTAGTATTGAATAAAGCGCTTTTGACTTTGACCATTGCAAATTTAAATTAATTAAGATTATTACATATGTTGTAATTCGATTGGAAAAAGGAGAAAAAACCAACCAACACATTAAAAGTTATTTATAATCTTAACACAACAGTGAACTTTAATCCTACACCCAATATGTTACAATCTAATTCTAATAAAATTCAATCAAAAACTTTATCCTATACTAAAAATGCTATCACAATATTTTTAACCTAAACCTTTAACATTATCTCTAAGCCTAATAAAATAAACATAACATATACCTATCCTAAATATTGAAATCTATCCCTAATTTTTAACACAATTCAACAACAACACTAAAGCCTCGTTTACACGGCGACAGTAATTGCGACAGTTGCTGTCAAGATAGCGGCTGTCGTGATGACTGTCACCGTGTAAACGACGATTACGATCATGACAGTACTATCGTACAGTACTGTCGCATATCAGCCTCGTTTTGATTTTGTTGCAGTGCTGTCGTAGGAGTTACTGTGCTGTTGAGAACAACTGTCGAGAACAACTGTCGCGTGTAAACGCACTGTCGTGACAGTATATTAGATGTATACAAAATTTTACAGATGATTTTACTATAGAGAGTGAAGTGTTTGAAAAAAGGGATTAAAAAAGAAAAGTTGATAGAGACTGAAAGACTTTCAAACATGAACAATTACGAGTTTGGGGAAGAATACCAGAAATATTAATATTTGTGGCTAAAAAGTAGCCCGTTTTTTAAGAATCGAGTAAAACGAGACGCTGCAGAAGCTGCTCTGCCTGAAACCTCAGGTGTTGCGTCTGTGAAAATACTAAGGCAGAAAATTAGAAGCATAAGAGGTACCTCTAACCAAGAACGAGCATAGGTCAGGGCATCAAACGTAACAGGGAGTGGAACAAGCGATGTATACAAGCCACGATTATTATGGTGCTACCTCGCTGATAGTTTTTTAAGGCAAAACGAAGCCAACGAAACACAATCAAACTTGGTAAGTATTACTTTTTCAATTTATTATAATTTCATAAAGTTATATAAAAGAAGTGCTGTTAAAAAAACAAGTTGGGTAGACAGACTTATGCTCATGTCAGAAGGGTTTCGTACTCAACTTACAAAATGCAGTAACCAGCAACGAATAAAATCAAGAAACACGTCATGTTCGAGGATCATACTATTATTAATAAAGTTGAAAGAATTTTGACTTCTGAGGTATTTGTTAAAGTTATACCCATAAATATCTAGCTTGATAATTTTTTCAGATTTTTTAGATCACGAGTGTGCATTCGCGAGGGAGGAAACACATTTTTCATGTATTCCCCCCCCCCCTCCTGTGCCCCCACTGAAGCAAAAACTGTCAGCTTAAGAACTGTTTTGAAAAGCTCTCATAGAGAACTTTCATTTGATACTCATATCGGCTACCTTTCATGAAATTTTTTTCAGGGGCCACTCCTCTGTACTGTAATCATCGATTCATGGCCTATTTTTTCGAATCCTAGAATGGTTACAAAGCCCTTTTGCTAGGAGCTCTCTCCTGCTCATCTTCATGATACCTATCATTCCTGAAATTTTCATACAAATCCTAGCAAAACTGTAGTGTCTAAGTCGGTGAAAAGCGCATATGGCTCCATAGCCATATGTTTCCATAGTAATACAGGGCACATAGTTCCATAGTAATACAGGAAAATTCAAATCGATATAACTTCGTTAAATCTTTATGAAACTTTCAGAAAAAATTAATCTTATAAATAGTCATTTGTTTGCTAAATTTTATTGAATTTGTGGGTACCGTTTAGATTTTATTCAAGAAAACATAAAATCGATAAATCATACTATTACTAACGAAGTTGAGTGAATATCGACTTCTCACGTATTTGTTGTTGTTGTACTCATTAA
Source organism: Odontomyia ornata (assembly GCA_963969285.1). Classification (NCBI taxonomy): domain Eukaryota; kingdom Metazoa; phylum Arthropoda; class Insecta; order Diptera; family Stratiomyidae; genus Odontomyia; species Odontomyia ornata. The sequence goes on along the minus strand of OZ017739.1, from coordinate 108,360,316 downwards.
GGCCTACATTCATGATTTTTTTCAGATTTTTCGGATGAAAGGTGTCCAATCGCGAGGGGGGGGGGGGGGGGGTACGCGAAAAGTTCGTACATTTCCCCTTCCCCTGCCCCCTCGGTAATTATAAGGCAACTTTCAGACTTGTTTTGAAAAGATCTCATTGAGACCTTTCCAATGACACCCTACTCGACTACCAATGGTGAAATTTTTTTTTTGAGTGGTCGACTCCCTATATGGGGAGACCCCCCTTAAACCCCTTTGAAAAATTTTTTCACCCTTGAACTTTCAAGAAGTCACCACTTCTGACCTTTCCACAAAGTTTCATGGCTGTAGCCTCTATAGTTTCGGAGAAAAAGTGCTGTGACATACAGACGGAAGGACGGACAGACGGACACAGGTCGTGATTGCAATAGGGTTTTGTATTTTAGTACAAAACACTAAAAATCACAGTTAAACTGCAAAATAGGGTGCACTTTGTAAGAACCGCGTGAAGCTGATAGAAATAAACGAAATCGATTGGTTATTAGTTATTCATTGCAAATCGTGGAATAGAAGGAAATTTACGTTCGGGTTTATTGTTTTCTTTAGATTCCCTACATGATTTGTGATTAATAAGTCAAAACTTATCAATATGGGTAATTTTGATCAACTTTTTGGCGGTTCCTACTAAGTGGCCCCTAGTCTGTAGTTTCCTAAAAATAATAGGAATTATACAATTTCATATCATGTTTTTGTATGTTTGTAGAATTACAAGTGTTTTTCTTCTTCTTGCAAATATATTTTTTGTTCATAAACTTAATTTACCCTAATCTATTCTTTCAGTACATCGTAAATGGTATCCAACACTTCTTCAATGAAGACACAAATAGTGCTTTTTGAAACTCGATATAAATATTGCAGACTGGCATACGAATCGGCTGTGGCGAGAAAGCACAACGATTTTTCTTGTTTTTTTGTAGCAGGTATGGCATTCCTCATGATAGTGTCTCGCTTCTGTATCCTGCTTCCGACCGAAAAATGGTATAGACATTATTGCAACCTTCTAGGTAGCTATCAGATTCAACAAACCTTTTTCAAAAGGGAATCGAACATTTCTTTATCCATTCGAAAGAAGTTGAAAAAGCTTTTCGGGTCTTCATACCAAAGTTCCTTCACCAGAGTGTCCGAGTCTCCATACCGGTTTCTTCTGCGAATCCATTCGCGAGTCCAACAAGTTCTTTTTGTTTGTTTTTTACGGGATGCACTTATTCTTTTCAGAACTGTACAAACTACGGCAAGCGCTACTGTTTCCTCCATTTTCTACAAATATAACAACCTAAATAGAAAATGCAACACAATTTTTCACTATGAAATTTCAAATTAAAATAACATTTTTGTATAATATGCGCTAAATTCAAAGTGCCTTTTATGCCCATTATTTTTTTATAATTCTATGTTTGAAATTAGTTTTATGTTTCTATGAATTTAGTGAATCAATTAAATAAAGCGCTTCTGGTTGATAGCATCATTTTATCCATTTTTTCGTCCTCCGTCCGATTGAGCTAAAAAATGGTGTTTCATCATAGGTTTCATCATTAGCAAAATAAGCCACGAAAAAATTGAATGGTCAAAAATATTTTCCTAATCTTCTTTTTCTTAGCACTACAGCCCCTTTCGGGCCTTCGCTTCCTGCAAATAGCGCCTCTAACTGTCTCGGTCCGTTGACCACGTCATCCAATTCCGAAACTCGAGCAGCGATGACCTGTCTTCGTCAACCGAGTCAGACCAGCGTTTCCTCAGTTTCCCCAGTGGCCGCCAGCCTTCAGTTCTCTCAACGAATACCTTCTTGGGTATCCGTTGATCGTCCATACGATTCATGTGTCCAGTCCATTACAGCTTCCGCGGTCTTACAATCCTTGAGACCTCCGGTTTGTCAAAAATTTCATACACCCATTCGCCTCAGGACCCGTCGCTCAAAGGCGTTCATTATATTTGCGGATGCTTGGGTTAGAGTCCATGTTTCACACCCATAGCATAACACAGGTCTTATCACAGATTTGTATATTTGGAGCTTTGTTTTCCTGTGTATGCAGCTGGTCTTCAAGATCGTCAATACTGAATAAAATATTTTATTTGCAACCTGTATTCTTCGGCGTATTTCGTCTCTTTCATTGCCCGTTTTCGTTATTTTAGCGCCTAAATACACAGATTCGCTAACATTTTCGATACTGTATTTGCCAAGTGTGATATTTTGTGTATTTGGGGTATTTTTCCTCGACTGCGTCATGAGCTTTGTTTGATTTTCGTTGATTTGTAGCCCTACTAGTTTTGCTTCACTGTCGAGTTTCAGGAAGAGTTCTTTGGCAGTTGTTAATGACCGTGACAAAATATCTATGTCATCCGCATAGGCCACTACCTGGCTCGACCTGTATGTAATGTACCTCGAGTATCGACAGGTAGCTTCCGTATGACGTACTCCAGAGCCAAATTGAATAGCAATGGGAACAGCCCATCTCCCTGCTTTAGTCCGATATTTGTGTCAAAGGCATCGGTGAGTTGGATATTGATGCGGACTTGGGAAGTTGTCGACGTCATTGTCATTTTTGTAAGACGAACTAATTTAGCTGGGATGCCAAAACCAAGCATCATTTGGTACAGTACGTTACGATCAATACTGTCGTATGCTAGCTTGAAGTCAACGAAAATTTGGTGTACGTCTATGTTGAACTCCAGCACTTTTCAAGTACCTGCTTGACTGTGAGCAATTTGTCTGTTGTTGACATCTACCTGCCCTAAAACCACCTTGGTACTCCCCAATTATACTGTTGGCGTATGATTCGATTTTATTTTCTAAGATTTTAGAAAATATTTGGTACGCCGTACAAAGTAGTGATATGCCTCTATAATTTTCGCACTGTAGCTTGTCACCTTTTTTGTGGATAGGGAATATAATTGATTGGCTCCACTCTTTCGGCATATGTTCTTGTTGCCAAATGTGCTGGATGACTTTGTGAATAGCTTGATGAACACTACTGCCATCATATTTGATGAGCTCCACTGGAATCTCATCGATGCCCGGTGCTTTATTATTATTTTGGGCGTTGATGATGGAACAAACTTCATCCATGGTTGGTGGAGCTAATGAAAGCTCTCCGCAGACATCTATAGTCTCCGATCTTCTGAAGCTGTGCGGAGGATTAGGAGGTTCTTGAAATATGATGCCTATCTTTCCTTAATCTTGATTCATCAGCGATTATATTGGCGCTGTCATCACGACAGAGCGTGGTTTTGGGCTGATAACCACGTTTCACGCTTTTCACTACTTTGTATGCTTGTCTTGTGTTGTTGTTCGCTAAACTTACATCAATACTTCTCAATTGGTCGTCATAGTATCTTCTTTTCTTAATCCTAACTATCCATTTCGCTACTCTTCTGAGATTTTCATAGTGTTCTCTCTTCGTCCTGGTTTGCCTACCTACGTTTTCTTTGTACGCCTTATTTGACGCATTCTGGCACTCATCATCGAACCAATTATTTCTCTTGCGCCGGGCTTGATGTCCGATCGTCTGTTCTGCCACGGTCCTAATAGCCGCTTTCACTTCCATCCAGAGCACGTTGCTCGACTTTAAGGATGCGTCTGATAAGATGGGAGCCAGCTGGTTGTCGAGGGCCTCCGTGAAATGTTTGGTTACAGACGCTGTTTGGAGCCTTTCGATGTCAAATTTTTGTAGCGGGCGGGTCTTCGCTGAATATGCCTTTGATATACGGCATCGATAGGTTGATTCGATCAAATAATGATCTGAGTTACAATTGGCTCCTCGGTATGTACGGACGTCAAGTATGCTCGAGGCCCAACGTTGTTGGATCAGAACATGATCGATCTGGTTTTGTGTGCTGCCATCCAGTGATACCCAGGTCATTTCATGAATGCGTCGATGTGGGAAGCAAGTCGAACGTATGACTAGATTTTTGCTACATGCAAAGTCAATCAGCCGCTGGCCGTTGTTTTTCGTTTCATCGTGGAGGCTATATCCTCCAGTCGTTCCCCGATGAGATAGCTCATTGTCAACCTTAGCGTTGAAATCACCCAGAATTATTTTTGTGTCGTTTGTGAACAATGAGTCGACCAGTCTTTTCAGGTGATTGTAAAAAGTTTCCTTCGTTTCTTCGTCCTTTTCTTCGGTCGGGGCGTGAACATTAATCAGCCAGATTTTGAAGAATTTCACTTTTATACGGATCGCACACAACCGTTCATTGACTGCCTTAAAATCAATAACGTACGATTTGAGCTCCCTACCCACATTGAAGGCCACTCCGAATTTTCGTTTCCCAGTAGGCTTCCCACTTTCAAATATTGTGTACGATCTCATGTTTTGAATGTCGTTTCCAGTCAAATTCGTTTCCTGGATTGCCAGTATTTTTCATTTATATTGACTGGCCTGTTGTAAAAGGTCCTTAACAGCGCCAGGGTAATTGAGTGATCTGACATTCCAGGATCCAATGCCATAGTCCTTATTTCGTTTGCAAGGTCGTTGCCGTGAGTCCAATCCGTTCCGAGGCCTATCTGCAGGTTTCGAAACAATTAAAGGTTTTCCAAGGACGAGGAGTTAGCCCGTCGCCCAACCTCCATTCCGGCGGCATGGTTATTACGTTGATTCCGTTATCAGGCGTGGAAGATTCGTCTTCACCCTCTTACGTCCTCACAAAGGAGGTGTAAGTAGGATTTAGTAGCAGAGCTATAGATGTATTTACGATTATTAGCATTTCTCGACATTTAATGTTACATTATTGGGGAACGAGTAAACCTAACGTGCACCCCGAGAGCACTTACTACCATTTAATTAGGGGGTTTGGGATGAGGAATAATGGAAGCTATGGGTTGGGGAAATAAGGGGTTCCCTCCTCCTTTCTCAAACGGGCTTTGGACCGTCTATGGCGGAGTTATTTACCTAATATTTTACATGTATTAACGCAATTTCACAGTTCGTCATCCTCCTATGTTTCATGTTTATGTTAAGAAATCACATCCTTCAGTGAAAACATCAAAGCTATTCAGCAGAGGCTTGCATTATAGCGGGTTGCATTGGGAAATTTCGCTAACATCCACACTTCTACTGACTATTTTCAAAGTTTTTATTGTAATTTTTGAACACACAAATGAAACATACAATATACCCAAATCGTGTTTACACATGTGTGTCCTTGAGCACAATCGGACGAAGGAAAGCCATTCTATAAAACTATCTTGTTACAATACTTTTAAATTAATTTCAACTAAAAATAAATGACCTTCCCAAAGAAACGCATAAATCGTATGCACAGAGCACCAACTTGTTTTCCGTCGTAAAATTGAATTTACATCAATTTCACTGCTATTTTCACTTTCAATTTCACCGTTTGTCCAGGTATTCTTGTTTAGCACTGTATGATTGAATCGTAAAAACACTTTAATTTCAATTTCACCATATAATTGCACATTGAAAAACACTACTGTCGCGGCACCATGTAAACGGTGTACTGTCACAATGTCATGGAAGTCAACTGCCATGGTAATATTGTCATGACAGATACTGTCATCATGTGAACGAGGCTTAAATGTAGCAATACTGAGCTGAGACTCAAAAACTAAGTAACCAAAACACAAAAACAGAAAATAAACACGAATAATTTAGACATTGTCATTCAGCCACTAGTGTCTAGATTGCCCCGTCTCAACTCGACCAGCCTCAACGAATCTAGCAAATGAGTATCTCCATTGGAATTGTTGGTCTCTTGAACTCAAATTCGGAGGATAGTTTATCTTCTTATCAGTGGCCCGTCTACATATATGATATATGGATCGATTCATGTCCAAATATACGATTGCTTCTGGAGGAATGAAGCCAGTAGCGAGACAAGTCACACGTTAACTTTGATTTTCGTCGCGTATGGACGTTTAATTCACTCCTGTCAAGTTTTCAAAAAAATTAAATTAATTTTTTTAACAGTCAGTCTAAAGCTAATTTTGGTTTGTATTGGAATAGGCTTATATCGTCGAAGGAATCGACCCACGGAATCATATCGAATATCATTTTACTTCGATAAATCAAGAAAAGCAAATAATCCAAAGACTGAGTTGAGACTGCTCGTAAGAAGGAGCCCGACGGATTCCCATCGTTGGGGAAACCCGGGGAGACAATCAATACAAAATTGGCGGCAATCGTCAATAAAAGGAGACATAACCAGGGATTCTCTGCAGATTACGGACGTGAAACTCAAATAGTTGAAAACCAACAAGAAGGGATTCGACTTCGACATGAAAATCAAGAATTAAGACTACGACTAGTTGAAGATCTGTTCAAGAAAGACCGTTGAAGATCTGTTCAAGAGAGGGATGAAGACACAAAATGCAGAACCGCTAAAACAAATCAACAAGGAAACTAAGACAAAGAAAACGGTCAAACAAGCTATCCCAGAAGGAATACTAAGTGCTGGAGGCGCTAACGAGAGCCAAAACTATTATGCAGCGCTGGACGGACTACAACAAGAAATTAATGTTTTTTCTTTGAAAACGAGGCTGGAAATGTTGTTTTGGTCAACGGGGAGCGCTCCAGAGGTATAATAACAAACTTTTTGTAGCTGCAGATTGAGGATATGGACATAACTGACCTTTGGTTCCAATAGGATAGCGCGCCATGCCGTACAGCTCATCGAACAATCGATCTTGTGCGCACAAAATTCGGAAATCGTGTACTCAGCTGCCTTGGCGATGTCAGTTGGCCACCTCAAAGCTGTAATTTGACACCGTTGTACTTCTTTTTATGAGGCGCTGTGATAGATCGATGTTATGCGAAAAATTCTCATACAATTCAACTACTGAAATTGAATATTCCACAAACCATTGCTCAGATAGGGCCCGAAACCATCAATAATGTCTTGCAAAATTGAGCTGAGAGGACGGCCCACTATCACGTCAGCCGTGGCAGCCATATGAATGAAATTGCATTTCTTGCGAATATAACCAATATATAAGAAAAAAATTGATTTCATTTTATTGCATTTTTAAAAAGAAACTTGTATTTGGCCCACCCTATATATATATTTATATATATATATATATATATATATATATATATATATATATATATATATATATATATATGTATATATATGTATGTATATATATATATATATATATATATATATATATATATATATATATATATACACACATACATACACATATATATATATATATATATATATATATATATATATATGTATATATATATATGTTTATATATATTTATATATATATAATATATATATATATATATATATATATATATATATATATATATATATATATATATATATATATATATATATATATATATATATATATATATATATGAAAGTTAAAACACGCTGGATTCTTCGATTTGAGCTGAAAGTGTATTGGAGAAACATTTCAGTTGGCCAAAATTGTGGTCAAAATGTGAAAGTGATAATAAAAATCGGATGATAAATAAAAAAGTCCGGGGTTTTGTTTATTTCCGTAGATACTTGTGTTCAGATGTTCCAACCACTTGCTCAAGAGCCGCCTGGAAATTTCGAAGTAGATTCCAGTCAGAAGTGGACTCAGTTGAACGAGAACGAGATTCAGATGGTGTTTGATAAAACACACTTGAAAGTTAATATCTTGATGCACCAGAAGGCATTTAAGCCTGAATAAGGTATTTGGACAACTTTTCCATTAAGTTCATGCCAATTTCTTGAACATCCTGCATTGCTAGTGATGAGAGGTTTCTTTGTAATTCATATATTATTTTCTCAGCATGTATTGTTTTGTTGGGCGATTATTGGTTATAGGCTTGATGGAGAGCTCGCATTTTTCCAAAGTTGGAAAAACATTTTGTATCGTTTGGTTGCTTCTGATGTTGGTTTTCTCACGAGAGGCCATCGTTTGAGCATATGTGTATTTCATAAAAAAATTTTTAATATTTTCCACGGGGTTCCTTTTATTCGTAAATTTTTCCCTCTTCAATTGAGGAAAATCCATTTGAGCTATGTCTTCAAGGTGAGCTCCTTCGTATCTATTTTTATTTATAATCCTCCGCGTATCTCTATTGGTGACATTTAAAGTGGAGGTAACTTCGTGTTTATGCTTAACCCATTTGGGACATATTCGGTCCGTAGCTACATGCTCCTTGTTGTTGCATAGCATACATTTTCTGCTGTTGCAAGTTCCAGCGCATTCGCTTGAGCTGCATTTAAGACATCTCGGAATTCTGTCTTCACGGATGTCGAGTAACTTAACCTGCCATAGTTCCTACACTGTCTATGTCGGAATTTAAAATTGTAGGAATCAAGCAGCCCGCCTAGGCAAATTGCTTGGGGGACTTTCACGAAAAGAAACAATTTTATAATAATAATAATAACGCAATAAGGGCGGAACAATTTGATACGCAACTTATTATTAGTATTATTACTAATCCGAAATAGCTCCCGCCATTATCACCGCTACCATTACCGATAAAAAAAATATCCGATCCTTACTCAATGAGCCAACAAGAAAATTTCAATTCACCAACGATAATGTTGAGAGTAACAGAATCACAAATTTACTCATACCAGCTAGTCTGAAAAGCAGTTATAATAAATCTGGAATTGAATTTCTAAATCAGTTCCGAAAATTGCTAAGAAATAAACGAATAACGATCGGAACAAATAATTGATGATGGCAACGCTACCGCTGAGCGATTTAGCGAAGCGATATCAAAATTCCACTTGAACCCAAATTTTCTGTTACCACCATCACGAAACTCGAGCAAGTGAATGGAAACAAGGCTCGTCGGGTGAAACGAGAAAGGCGATTGCAACTTGATCCCGTTGCGGGGTTGGAGGTTAGAGATTCGGATCTAAAGCTGCGCGTAGCAGTGGTAAAATTGGGGATGAATAACTCTTTGGCGGTAACGCGCGGTGGACTAGGACCGAAAAACGAACTTTAGTTGGTGTTTGAGCTTGAATATATCATTTCATTAATCGTTTAGCCTGTAACAATTGCGTTAACTTCAAATAAAGTGAAATTATCCCAATATTTAAGCTCTAGTAGTGTGTGAAGGTGCTTGTTATTAATCTCTATCGTGACACGAGTTGTGAAATTTAATATTTTTTCGAGTGACTTATTTAGAATATCACTGGTATATTAATCTTACGAGGGGAAGAAATCAATAGTATTCAACTTTAAAAAGGGTAATTCTGCTGCGATGCTGAACAGTGGCGCCTGTGTGAATATTGTTTATCTATCATCATTGTCCTTTCGTCTGCTTCTTACTGTAAATCTGATATTTGACCTCTTTCAATAATTTTTTATGAATCCATGATTTGTATATCGTTAGCTGGAATGTGAGAATTCGCAGATGAATTCAAAGAACGGAGCGTAAACTGTAATGATTTTACTCTCGCACAAAAACGTGGAGATTTCCCGAAGGAAATCTGACCCGACCTCTCATCGGTTCTAGACGTGAGGTCTCAGGCGTGCCAACGAATGGTACCCGATCCGTCAACCAGTCCGTGCGATCGAAATTCATTTCGCGGTGGCTGCTTTTCGGCCAGCGAATTCAGAGAAGATTTCGGTCGCAAGTCTTTTAAATGGATTACGCTCGACTACTTTAATTCAGCCACCATTAAGTGCCCGTTTTAAACGCGTCGAAAATGCAATCATAGGGAAAAGAAACTTATCTCTACTTTATTCCGTATTTACCTTCACTTCAGTCAAACAAAAGCAAAAAAACTTGATTTAAGTCCGCGTTTCCGAAACTTCTTGTTTTTTTCCCCCGACGCGGTACCATAAAATATTCTACTCTAATGCAAATTACTAAGTATCCTACTCTTATAAAAAATCTCAAAACAAATTATGGTACCGCTTACCGACCGCGAAGCGAAACCGGCTATCTGCGGGTTACAAGAACCCTACCCTCTTAGCGGCATACTCGCCGTTCGCCGACATTGTCCTGCTGGAAGACAAGGGTTTAATTAGAAAGGAAAGACTAGGTTAGCCTAGCAATTCATATTCGTTTTTATTTCTTTCATAATACTACTTTGTACCTTTTTGTTTTGAAAACTCAAATGTATCTGTATCTAAGACTAACTATATAACTAACGGTACATGTTAAATTTGCAAGGCTTCATTTTCTTTACTTTTGTTGCGATGCTTTTCATTATTTGTGTTATTTCATCAAATCTTCTCTTATTATTCGCATGTTCTAACATTTTTCTTCTACAATTTATTGTAATTGTTTAATTGTATACTCTATATTTTTTGTTCTAAACTAATAAGATCAGTTTTACATTAAAAGCGCATAACTATTTTCATCTCAATATTAAATTTGTGACCTTTTCAATTTATAGTTAATCGAGCAAATTCTTTACTTGTTTCTACAATCTTATATAAACAATAATAGTATATAATATAAACAATAATAGTATATAATTATCAATGCATTATGGATATAATATAAAATATTTTAATTTTTAAATGGATTGCAATATTTAGCAACTAACTTCTTTGAACCGCCTCGTTCAATGCAATAAATGTAGGAAATCATTTCATGTAAGTTCATACAGGTATACCTCAGATATAAACCTTCAATATTACTTTGAAAGCAATTTACGCGTAAGGACACTTTTCTTTTGAAATTTATGCAATGGAGGGCCTAATTTGGAATTTTAAATGGAAGTCTTCAAATAGAAAAAAATTGGAAGAATCAAAATTAGCAAGTGCTAACTTTCTTGCACCAAAGTGGCGGCCCAAAAATTATTTTCAATAATTTTGTTTAATTTAGCAATTTTGAATGTTATACATTTTTCTCGTTAGTTCGTTTACACACGACTTTATTTTGTAGTAGTTAAAAAAAAAGAGTCGCAAAATACTGAATCTGATTTTCATCAATATCTCAATTATTTTATTCATTTTTCTCCATTTCCTCTTTTTTTCGATATATTAATAAAAAAAAGGTAATATTAATTTATGATCATCATTTTCAATCTCGAAAAGCTTCAAAATTGATTCAAATTAAATTCATTTCAATAGCAATATCTTAGAAATTAATTATAAACATTTTTGACTCTTAATTGAAAAATATTTAAATGCAAGGATTTTTTTATATCGTAAGTATAAATAATATCGCATTTGGGAGAAATCATCGTGTTAATTTATATCTTAAAAGTAAGTAGGTAAGATTATCCAATTTTTCAAACATAAAAAATAAAAAAATAAAATAGTCCTTACTGAACATAGTTTGACCGGGAAATTAAATAAATCACTACTCCTCTTAAAACATGATACTTTGTTTTTGGTCGTTGCTCGCACCACCATTTTTTCGTTATTGTAATTTGATTATGTTTTGTTGAATTGTAATTGTATGATATTAAATGTAATTTGGGGGTTATAAAAGTTTCATTTAAAAATTGCTGTATTACTATTATAAACCGGATGTCCTTGATTACTAAATTGAAACTGTTCTCATTGTTGCTTTACACCGGTTTTATGTTCTATTGAATATATCACTTCTATACACACTATGGATATAATATTAAAAATTATATTTCTTTCGATCAAGATGTTTCATTTACACAGTCTATCTTGATCATATTTTCAAACATGCAATGTATATACCTAGTATTATGGAAACGCTCAATTTCCATTGAGAACGCAACAATAAATTCATGTTTTTCACGATATCAACTAAAGAAACTTTTACGCGGGATTTCCGACATGTTATCGTTATTTAAGTTACTATCAATTTTCACATTCGGAGAATTATATAATTTTATAAACATTATCCTTAATGATCATTTTCGCAAACAATTAAATTTATATTAAATTTAATTATTCCGAAACACCACCTTCACCATAGACAGAGACCAGATGTGTGTTGATAACCAAACACACTGACTACACACCCAATGCAAGGCCCTAATGTGGAAAACAACAGACATTAACACTTCCAATCTCAACAACTACATTGCAAAAGTTTTAATTTCCGTATGTAATTTAAGAGCCTGATTGAAGTCCCGACCAACTTTGATATAGTTATAACTACATATAGACTGTTCTCCATGTTACTTTCGTGATTTTTCAAAAATCCAAAATGGTGCAGAATCGCCACTTCATTGAACTTTTTCACCGACAATTTGGCTCCAAAATGGTGCAGAATCGCCACTTCATTTAACTTTTTCACCGACAATTCGGCTCGCTTCAAGGAAATTTTTTCCATTTTGCTTAGTGACAAAATGCTAATCGGAATTTCACAAAGAGTGCGAAGCCCAATTGGGTTTAGTTAAAACGACGAATTTAACTACACCATCAAAAACAATTAAGACCGAACTAGCCTGCAAGCGATTGTGGGTGGGATCAACATCTGCTACTGATTTCAAGCTGCCACGCGGACCTCGAGTTGGACTGGACGAAGCTGCTGTAGCCCGTCTTGACAGTACAATGCCGCTGCAGCCGCTGCGCTTCCTTCTCGTTGGGCAGCCGCCGTTGGTGGGAGCTCCACGCACTGACGCTGGGTTTGAAAATAATTAGACGCCGTATTAAAAATCTACTATAGAACTTACTTGTACGTTAGAAAGGGCTCGCCTGTCTTGGGAACTGCAAATGGTGTAGGAGGAGGTACAGTCATCCGCAACCCGGAATGATGTCCGGGAACACCCAACTCGACGTGGCTGCCACTGACAGTCACGTTGCAAAATCTCTAAAACCCTGTGCAAGTTGTACTGCTAACTGTTTTCCTCGCCCAAGAAAGAACTCTCATGATGCCTAGCGTTTGCTACACTTAATTATTGTGCTTCGGGGCAGAAATTCACACTAACCAGATTCTTAAAGTGATGGCTACGTTGTTTCTTTTGCAAAGTGGAAAACAAGTTCTTTGTATCCGGGGATTGCAACTATTGCACATAACCATAATCAGCGTACTACGGAAAATTTGCTATTGTACTCAGCTAATCGCTGGAATCATAACAATATGAATAGAAATTACGAACAGCAATGGGAGTGTTCCACCAACTTTTCACGAAATAGACTTTACACTTCAATACGAATTCAACCTTTTTCTTCTTTTTTTAGGGTTTTGTACTAAAATACAAAACCCTATTGCAATCACGACCTGTGTCCGTCTGTCCGTCCGTCCGTCCGTCTGTATGTCACAGCACTTTTTCTCCGAAACTATAAGGGCTACAGCCATGAAACTTTGTAGAAAGGTCAGAAGTGGTGACCTCTTGAAAGTTCAAGGGTGGAAAAATTTTTCAAAGGCGTTTAAGGGGGGTCTCCCCATATAAGGGGGTGACCCCTCAAAAAAATTTTTTCACCATTGGTAGTCAAATAGGGTGTCATTGGAAAGGTCTCAATGAGATCTTTTCAAAACAAGTCTTAAAATTGTCTTATAGGTACCGAGGGGGGCAGGGGAAGGGGAAATGTACGAACTTTTCGCGTACCCCCCCCTCGCGATTGGACACCTTCCATCCGAAAAATCTGAAAAAATTCATGAATGTAGGCCTTAATGAGTACAACAACAACAAATACATGAGAAGTCGAAATTCACTCAACTTTGTTAGTAATAGTATGATTTATTGGTTTTGTGTTTTCTTGAATAAAATCTAAACGGTACCTTTAAACTCAATAAAATTTTGCAAAAAGATGACTATTTATAAGGTTGATCTTTTCTGAAAGTTTCATAAAGATCGAATAGTATTTACCGAAGTTATAGCGATTTGAATTTTCGTATATTACTATGGAGCAATATGCCCTGTATTACTATGGAAACATATTGCTATGGAGCCATATGCGCTATTTACCGACTTAGACACTACAGCTTTGCTAGGATTTGCATGAAAATTTCAGGAGTGATAGGTATCATGAAGATGAGTACATACAATGGAAACAAGTCGAAGAGGCAGGAGAGAGCTCCTAGCAAAAGGGCTTTGTAACCATTCTAGGATTCGAAAAAATAGGCCATGAATCGATGATTACAGTACAGAGGAGTGGCCCCTGAAAAAAAAATTTCATGAAAGGTAGCCGATATGAGTATCAACTGAAAGTTCTCTATGAGAGCTTTTCAAAACAGTTCTTAAACTGACAGTTTTTGTTTCAGTGGGAGCACAGGGGGGGAAATACATGAAAAATGTGTTTCCTCCCTCGCGAATGGACACCCGTGATCTAAAAAATCTGAAAAAAATATCAAAGGAGATATTTATGGGTATAACTATAACAAATACCTCAGAAGTCAAAATTCGTTCAACTTTGTTAATAATAGTATGATCCTCGAATTTCACATTTTCTCCAATTAAATCGTCTTTGACATGTTTCTTGATTTTATTCGTTGCTGGTTACTGCATTTTGTAAGTTGAGTACAAAACCCTTCTGACATGAGCATAGGTCTGTCTACCCAACTTGTAATTAATTTTGTCTGGCCGTTATCCGCACCACGGAGGTCTTGCCACGTAAAATTTTCATCCCACGCGGACAGGACGTCATCTCTTCTTCCATTTGACACCTGTCAAATCGCGATTCAGTGGCAGCGAGTGGTAAAACGTCGCTCCCGAACTGTGGACGTCAATCGCGTAGGGCTAATTTATTATAAAACTTATCAGTTGTATGCAATATAATAAATAAATTTGAGTGAGTGAGTGATAAGGGTTTTTTGCTACATCAATGAGCAGTGTTACCGGAGCAGTGGAGTTTTAATCAAGCATATTTCCAAACAAAGCTAATGTTATAATCATGTCTGGCGTATATAAATCCCATACCGAGTGTTTACCGTACTCTAATCTGATTGATTTTATTAATTATTGTAATTTATAAGCTGTTAATTATAAATAGTTTTGAAATTTCTTGCTGCTAACAACTGTTTATAGTGGGAAAGAGAAAGTGAAATATTGAAACATAAACGTTAAAGAGTGCCCATCGAATAAAAGGAAATTAATGAATTATTAAATTTTGCCTGTTTGGTATGGTAAAAAAAAAACTTTTTTATGGTGGCTTTAATTAGAAATAACTAGTATTATTAACCACGGGAGAATGGCTTATTATCAAGCATGCCGAATAAATAAATTTACATTTAACGTGTTCGAATCAATTGGAAAAGTTGAAACCAGTGATAAACGATCTCAAGGACCAAAAGCACAATCATTCAAGATGTCGAAGGAAATAACGATTTAGATTTGATTTTAACGGAAATTAGCCAGTTTGGTGCATACCACATACTCAGCTGCTTCATAATTTGTCTGTCTATTATCTCTAAGGAGTGGCGATAAAATGTTTTGCCCTATTCAATATTAATTTTTCTGCTTTTCTTTTTATCGTTATAATGGTTTAAATGAGTTGCAGGCCAAGCACATTCACGCGTTCTCAGACAAGGACAAGGCACCAAAATCATCGCTCGCTGAGGCTGCAGTCCTTAACGGACATTGAAATCGCTTTAAATTCACTACAAAATATTCGACTTTAGCATTGAAATATGTGATAATTAGATAGTCTGGGAGGGTGTTGCCCGAGACCGTTATCCGTCGGAATGAAGTTGTTAGCCTTATCATGATCTCTCTTGCTAAGCCTAGTTGTGGTGATTAACTTAATGTCATTAAGTAGGATTCCCATCTTGTTGCAAGGCCTAATTATTTCAACTAGCTCTTTCAGGTCAAAGTCTAATTTGACATCCCGAATTACACATACATGCGGGTGAAGCTGCCTGGAATGAAAACGTTTATGTTATTTTCCTTAAGTACGTTATTTTCCGTCGCGTCGTTGGCTTCCTTAGGTGTATCCAAGAAAACTTTAAGTCTTAAACCATTTCGCTTGACATTCTCAACATTGCATTTAGATTCTTTATTGAGCATAAATAATTTCATCGGCGGTTTATTGTTGATTCTCCATTCCACGATCGCCAGGAAAATTTTTTCCTTGGAATGTAGGTCATATCTGTTAGATTTGTCCTGGACAGATGGAACTGACTTTTCATCGGGTAGATTAGTCTCCATATTGCTAGATACGTTATTTTTAACCATTGATACAAGTGGTGCAAAATTAAAGGTTACGTCAATCACTGTTGTGTTAATTTTAAAATCTTTTTTTCCCATTTGCTCGGAAGTCGTTGGAGCCCAGCATCTGTCCTTCTTTTTTCTCATTTTCATTAATAGCACTGACTGGGCCAGGGAGGCGGTCATCTGTACCCTGTTCCATTTTGGAACATGTGTTAGTTCACACCAAATATTAACTTTCTAAAATTTACCAAATTCCCAAAATGAATGAGGGTACTCCCCTGTCTCTATTAGCACTTGTGAGAAAGTACTTAAGAAACACTGACACTATAGACCCGATGTCTTCGGATTTAACTTCATCAAAAAATACGTTTTATGCAACGCCACGGGTAAAAAGCCTAAAAGAAAGCCACTTTGGTCTTAAGAAGGGATGCCACCTCTAGGGTGTCTGGTATAGGAATATTTCCATGAGTACATGAAACGTTAACAATTTTCAATGTCAAATCGACATCTATTTTAAAGAAATTATGACGATTTCATGAGTAAATGTAGCATTGACAATTTTTGATTTCAAATTTGCAAAAATGCCTTCTATGCGCAATCCGTACTATTTTTAATGCGTGTTTGACGCATTCGCATATTATTTACTACTAAGCACATTGAATTTGCTATTATCGAAGTGATTTGTGTTAAAACCGTAAAAGTGACGAGAGTCCATTTCTTCTTATTGAAACTTCTTCGGAACCATATCACAGGATCTGTAACTGTGAGCAAGGGCCGCTGTATTTCACAGCCGTGCCACCCTGCAGGCGAGTATGTTGCGACTTGCCTCCCTACTGGCTTCATTCTTCTAGAGGCATTCGCGTGTTTGGACATGAATCAATATGTTTTTGATTCTGACAGCGCCAATTATATATCACATCTACAGACGGATCACTGATGAGAAGATAAAATACCCCCCGAATTCGAGTTCACGAGACCAAAAATTCCAATGGAGATACTCATATGCTAGATTCTTTGAAGCTGGTCGAGCTGAGATGGAGCAATCTAAGTATTAGTGGCTGTCATTCATTCATTCTACATTATTCGTGTTTGTTTTCTGTTTTTGTGTTTTTCGTTACTTAGTGTTTTAGTTTCAGTTCATTTTGCTGCATTTAGTGTTGTTGTGGCTTGTTTATGTTAAAAATTAGGTCAGATCGAACGAAATGGAAAGACTGTCGGTTAAGGTTTAACAATTCATTTTGTTCTTTTTTCTTCAGTACTAGTTCCTTTGTTTCTATTTACAACCATCGAGGCATATGTAAGTATTTTATCATAATCAAATCAATATAAAGATTCAAGCAAATTTTATTATATCATGAAAGCCCGAAAGCGTTATGTATTCGAAACCACAACCATATACTTCATCGGAAACCGCAGTATCACATCTTATTACCAAATTCAGATTTCAATGGTTACTGTCGCTTTTATACTCTCAAAAAGTGATTCTCTTTTCAGGTTTTCGCGTCAATCGTAAATGATCCGAAAAAAGAAAAAGTATTGTACAATTCTAGTCTCTGTTTCGAAAATTCTCATGGAGGCCCTTCATCTGAGACATTAATTGACTACTATTGATGAATTGATGAAAAGAATCTTTCGAGACTACATCATATCTGACACTTAAGTTTATAAAACTGAAAAGAGAAAACTGCTATGATAAATAACCGGACACCTAACCTGATGGACACAGTTGAGTTTTCAATAAGGTTTTCATTCGTTACAAGACTTTAAACAGGACTCAATATCTTACAGACAAGATAATTAGAATAGAACATAGAAAAAGAAGTAGTTGAGCAAAACAATTAAGAGAATTTGGATGAAATAATAAATTCGTCGAATTATACGTATTGCTTAGATTGCTTAAATTTTAATCCTAACTTAACGAATTTTTAAGCATATAAGCAACCTATAGTAAAAGCTTACATGCTTAGTAATATACAAGGGAAACTGAAAGGATAGAAGCAATTGCATCTAGGCTTAAAAAACTTATGATTTGATTAATTGCTTTCAACCGTATGATAAATTAAATTACTTCTATAGGTAAATGAAGAATACTATAAGTTCAATATGCAAAGAACGGCCAAAATATTTTATAACCTGGGCAAACAAAACAAGGAACATTAATTTTAGTCAATTACTTAAAATCTTAATTTTTACTTACTACCACTAATTAAACTAAAACTACTTTTTATGTGAACAAAAATCGCGGAAAACCAAACAACGTGAGTTTCAGTGGCAGTTGCCTCGAGTTGGGTGCTCCCGGACATCATCCCCGATTGCATATGACTGCGCTTCCACCTACACCATCTACGTTTCCCACGACAAGCGAGCCCTTTCTAACGTTGTAAGTAAGTTCTACAGTAGATTTTTAATGCAGTGTCTAATTATTTTCCAACCCAGCGTCAGTGGCTCCGACCAACGGTGGCTCCCCAACTAGGAGGAAGCGCAGCGGATGCAGCCGACATTGCACCATCAGGACGGGCTACAGCATCTTCGTCTAGTCCAACTGGAGGTCCGCGTGGCAGCCCGAAATCAGTAGCGCGCTCTAGTCAAACGGACAAACGAATGACAGTTACCCATAGCTAACGTTCAAGCAACCGAGGATGTCCTAGGACAATTATTAGCAGTCAACCAAAAAAAGTTATGGTTACCCGGCACACGTGGATATGGGGCAGACCCACGAGGGACGTAAGCCAGTGAGTCTATTTGTATAGGTTAAGTACGATATAAAGAGTACTCGTTGCGCGTACTGATTATTTCACATGAATTAGAAACAAATTTTGAATTTCAACTCGTGGATAGTGGAAAATGATAAAATTTGAGAAAGGTAATGTGAAAAGGGTTTTCGTGATGGGAATTGATTCCTTTTTGGCCATCTGGAAACTCATTTAACGGCGATAATGGTGTTTCACCGATATCAAATTACCTGAACTGATGGAGACCAAACCAAACAGTTTAGTAAAAACAGAAGTTGTCAGCTGATACCGTTTGAAAATTATGCGTGGACAATAATGTCAAAGAAAATAAGTGCGAAATGATAATCTAATGTGTCGAAAAGAATTGATGTTGAACTTTTCATATGAAGACAATGAATCCACATCAACAATGGATAAAATTAAAAAAAGGACTTCAATGAAGTGAACATTAAATACTGTCGTTAATAGAATAGAAACACAACTTTTAATCAATTTCCAGCAGCGACTATTTTCTTGCGATATTAAGAATATAATTTACGCAAAATTTTAACTATCGTTATATGTATCTTTTATCTTATTTAAAAAATTTGAGAGTATTTGATCAAACCGGTAGCGACAGGTTCGATGAAAAGCCGGTATAGCAGAAAACGTATGGATTGTTGATATTTTAATTGTAGCTTTAACTCCATCAATATGGTTCGATTTTTCATTTGAACCTAAAGAATATAAAGACTTTAAATTGGATACAACATTAGTTTGCGTTTAAGGATAATAATACAATGCTATTTGGGAAAATGTGAAATCTGTAAATCATACTATTTTTAACGAAGTTGAGTGAATTTTGGCTTCAAAGACTTTTGGATAAAGAGTGTGTCATACATTTCCTCTTTCCCTGCACCCATCGGAGCTAATAACGCAGACCTACTTTGATTCTCAGTAACGCCCGCACATTATTACCATTGGTTAAAGGACATTTTAAGAGGCATGATATATCCGACAGGTTTGGCGTTTGAAGCTGCTAGGGTTTAAGGGGTTATATCCTTATTGGGGAAACCCCACTCAAATTTCTTTGATTTGTCCATTTTTCAACTCCTCCCAAATTTTTTTTTGAATTCTATCTAGTGTAGTAGCAAAAGAAAAAAAAACCTTTTGATAGTCGGACACCAGCAATATTGTAAATTTTCTTACAAAACTTATCAAAAGCATTGGCTATGTTTATTTTAAAGTTACGAAAAATTTTTATCTACGAATGGACGATTGAGAAGACAAGGACTAGTTTTATTCTTTAACGGAAGAATAACGAATATACCGAAACATATTATTGATTGAAATCTTTTTACTAATGATAGATATCCTATGGCAAGATACAACAAGTTACCGAAAGTATAAAAAGCTAAAACATCGTCAATGAATAAATGCGGTAATTCAAGATAACCTTATTTAGACCATTCTTTTGAATTGAGCCATATTGACATCAGTCAACTTTTTGATCGTCTTCCTAAGGTGAGCCAGCCATCGTTTTTCTTTCCCACTATTTTGTCTTTGTAACATCTAAATAAACCCGTTTTCGCAATGTTTTTAAATCTACTTCTTATAAGGCCGTCAGCGAAGGATGTAATAAATATTCAAAACTTTGATTCGTATACCTCATGGGTTATCAGCCTTGTATGTATCAGGATATGGTAGCATTTCGTACTAATTTCTGCCCTTTATTTGTTAAAATCAATGACTCTTTGTGAGCTACCATTTGAAACTGAACAATAAATTGCTATTCCGTCTATACGAAAAACTTCACCAAACAATAAAAGTCATAAAATGAGAAAGAAACAAATTGGGCAGATAGACCTACGCTCATGTCAGAAGGGTTTTGTATCAAATTTCTCAGAAATGCAGTCACCAGCAACGAATAAAGTCAAGAAATACATATGTCAAAGAGATGGGCACGTTTACAAAAAAACCCATTGTTTTTCTGATTTCAACGGTCGCCATTTTGTTGTGAACCAACAAAAATCCCTCAAATCAGGAATACCCAAAAATATTAATGTTATTGACCTTATTTGAAAATTTCAAGAGGATCAAATCAAAACTGCAGTGACTGTCTTAATGGAAAGTCCATAAAATACCAAAATCATGTGTTATTGTTGTTGTAATTGGAGAAATTTCAAACGGCTATAACTTCCGTGTATATCGTTCGATTTTCATCAAACTTACAACGTTTAAGGACCTTTTGTAGGACTACTTAAATATGGAATTTCGTTTTGTTTAAGGGTACCTATACGATTTTATTGGGGAAAATGTGAAATTCAAAAATCATACTATTATTAACAAAGTTGAGCGGATTTTAACTTCTGAGGCATTTGTAGTTGTTGTTGTTGTACTCATAAGCTACCTCCATAATTTTTTTCAGATTTTTCGGATCACAGGTGTCCAATCGCGAGTGGCGGGACACAAATTTTTCGTTTGTTTCCCCTCCCTGTGCACCCCTCAAAGCAAACATTGTCAAATTAAGACCTGTTTTGAAAAGTTCTCATCAAGACCTTTCATTTGATACCCATATCGGCTACGTCTGATGAAATTTTTTTTTGGGGCCACTCCCCTGTATGGGGAGACCCCCTTAAATATATTATAAATTTTTTTTGTAATTGGATTTTGAAAAGAGCACCAGTTTACACTTGCGTACAAAATTTCATGTTTCTAGCTTAAGTAGTTTGTGAGAAAAAGTGCTGTGACACACGGACGGATAGACGGACAGACGGACAGACAGGACCCGATTTTAGTAGGGAAACTACAATAGATCTTCACAATTTCTACATATATATTTTTAAAATTAATATCAAATTAACGAAATAACGGAAATTTTAAGAATATTGATTACGAAGATTATTATTGTAACTTTAAAATGCATTATATTTTTTTCTATTTATTTTATAAACAGAGAGAGAATTTGGAAAATGTATTAATATTAGATGCTTAGGGAAATTTAAATCTTGAAAATGTCGGTATTACGATTAAATTAATAGTTTTTCAAAAAGAAAAATATTTTAGATCGTAGAAACAGTATAGCAAGATAAAGGAAACGAAAATACCGAAAGCTTAATATAAAATATAGAAAAAATGTTCTTCCAAAATTAAATCCACACGATTTTTGATGTTTTTGTGCTTTTTGAAAATTCAATTGAAACAGTCTGACGTTATTAAAAATATTTTCTTCGAAATTTTTAACTTTCGCTTTGATCCCGTCATTGTCTTTTCCAAGCATTTATTCTAATCAGCATGAAACGCCAACACAATGATAGAAAATATGAATAATTTTTTTTTTCATTTGGTCCATAGTAAATTATGTATTAAAAGAGAATAAGAACTTAAGAAAGAAATGAAAAAAAATCCCCTTTTTAGTGTTTGGTGAAAATATTATATGAACGGGAAATAATTCTATGTATGAATAATTCTATGAAATAATTCTATGTATAAGATTCTATTCAATGATAAGCGAAGATGAAAAAGAAGATATCTTTTTAGTTTAGTTCTTTTATATTGGGGAGAAATCAATTTTGCTTTTGTTTTTTAAGAAACAATAAAATAAATTGTTAGGCTAATCAAGTCTTTCCTTCCCAGCTAAACCCTTCTCTTCCAGCAGGAACGTCGCGGAACGGTGAGTATGCCGCTTCGAGGGTAGGGTTCCTGTAATCCGCGAATGGCCGGTTTCGCGTCGCGGTCGGTACACGGTACCATAGTTTGTTTTGATGTTTTTTATTACAGTAGGATATTTCGAAGTTTGCATTAATGTAGTATATTTTTAGGTACCGCGTCTGAAAAAAGAGAAAGAAAATTCGGGAACGCGGAATTAAATCAAGTTTTTGTTGTTATTTGACTGAAGTGAAGATAAATATGGAATAAAGTAGAGATAGGTTTCTTTTCTGTATGGTTGTATTTTAAGACGCGTTTAAAACGGGCACATAATGGTGGCTGAATTAAAGTAATCGAGCGCAATCCATTTAGAAGACCTGCGACCGAAATCCTCTCCGAACTAGCTGGCCGACAAGCAGCCACCGCGAAATGGATTACGAGTGCACGGACTGGTTGACCGATTGGGTATCATTCGTTGGCACTACTCAGACTTTTCGTCTAGAACCGATGAGAGGTCGATTCAGATTTCCTTCGGAAAATCTCGACGTTCGTGTGCGAGTTCAAATCATTACAAATCTACTTGCAGTTACAAATGTTTCCCGGCAAGTAACCAGACGGGTTATCGCCTATCGATAGCATATATCCGTGAGGCATGTGAACGTCCAAACTTAAAATTGCGATGAGCACAGAAAATTTCATTAAGGCGAATTTCATTCTCAATCTTGATTTTATAAATACTCCTTATTATGAATCTTCAAATAGCTTCTTTATACAGACATGCTTGGAAGTTAGATGGTGTTGCAGTTATAACTGATTTTAATATCAAATTAATCGGTTATATGACCAATCACCACAAATGTTTATAAAAGTAAAGAAAATTGAAAAATATTCTAAATAGTAATAAAAGATAAATCTCATCAAGAATATAATTAAAAGGAAACATTTAAATTTAATATAAAGGAAAATTGATATAAAATTACATTTACTAATAATAAGAAAGAAAACTATTTTATAAATTACGATTGTGAATGGAAGTAATTAAATATTTTTCTAAGGCTGCCATTAAAATTTTGGATAGGAGATAGGAAGATTTTCGAGCAGTTTGCTTATGTGACTGCTTGATTGCTATAATTATATTACCATAAGATAAAGTTTTTGATTGGATTTAATTAGAATTAGGATATGACATGGACTGTTGTGTTATTATAATTAATTTTTGAATATTGTTGGTTGGTTTTATTCTCCTTTTTCCAATTGAATCAAAAAATATCTAAACATTATAATTAAATTGAATTTGATACTGTTTTTTTTCTGATTAAATGTTTTTAATTGATAATGTATCTATAAATTTAGAGAGCCACTTGGGCAAAAAGTTATCGAGCTTTTATTGTTTGGAATTCGCTTTATATTCTTTGAAAATTTATAACGATTAGTATTGAATAAAGCGCTTTTGACTGATGATTTGTTAAAGTCGTATTCATAGAGCGAGACACGAATAAAATGTTTGCACTTTTATTAATAAATTCAACAACATATTTTCGCTTTTTACAGAGCGAAAGTCGTTCAGATTTTCCCTAATGTGTCTATCAGTGTATTCAAAGTTCTTTGGGGACTCACGATAGAGATTCGATTGTAATTTATTATGTGCATCAATTATATTTAACTGTACACAAATTTTTTCACTCACACAAGTATGCTTTCCCAGTTACTTGTGTGTGAAATAAAAATGGTATTCGTACTTGTATATATTCATTATATAATTCAATACGTTTTATAATTTCTATTTACTTAAATTTATTATAAAATGAAGTTTAAGAAGAAGCATTAAAAACTTAACTAATTATTCCATTACTCTGTAGCATCTTTTCTATGAATCTCCACGTAACTTCCTGAGCTCGCACTACCCATCCATGCATTTCCTCTCGAGTTGCAGTGACCTACATTAATTGATGATGAAATATTTTCTATGTGTAAAAACCAAACCTTAAATATTGCTCACTTGATCTCCATTCAAACGATTTACGAGAGACACGCAAACGATCGCTCCTTTAATACCTGCCCGATGAGTTAGTGCACCAAAAACTGGCGCTTCCATTTCAAAATTTCTGACACCTAAATCGTAAACTTGCTTAAGGAAAGCATGTTTCTCTTCAGCTTTATGGTCACATATAGCGCCATCTGTTCGTCCTTGGCCTGAAAAGTTTCAAAATAAAACACCAGTCGGGATGACTTCTTATTTTAACCTACCTTCATAAAAATCATCAGTTCCAATAGTTTTCCCTAATATTATCTTGAAATTGTCAGTTGGCTTGCCACATTCTTGAATACTGTTGGCGATTTTGCGATCAAAAATTGCTGGCCGTTCGACTCGCTTTCCCATGATAATCTTAAAAAGTAAATCGTATGATTACTTTATATCGAGCAATTTAGACTAAGTGCATACAAATTCATGAGCATTTTTAAGCATCCCATTTAATGCCGCTTCGGTGACGACAACTGTTCCCGGAGAGATCCCAATGCCTCCACATGTGCCAATCCTGATGAAAATTGGATCATCACATTCTGCATACCGGACAAGTTTTATCATTTCATGTAGCAATATTCCAATTGATCCAAAGCCCATACCGTGGCTGACTGATATAACAGGTCCAACCTATAATTTAATTTTTTATACTTAAATTTGCATTTATAGTAAATATTTCAACTAACTTTGTACAGGGCATATCTGTGTCCAATACCACCTAGGTCCACAAGTTCATCTTCAACGGGTAGCTTTCCTTTCAACTTATTTCGTAGAAAGTAAGCAAACTCACGCATCCGCTCAGCAGATCCACCGGTACAAACAAACTATTTAAAAAAATGTTTGGATTAAGGTAATTAGATTTAGCTTTTGACAAACAAATAAGGATTGATATGTTTTTTTTGGAAACTTTCTCTAATTTAGGGAGTCAATAATAAATAGCAAAGAATTCAGTGCTAATTTTTAATCGTTTAATTTGGGAACAATGTGATTTCTCCTGAATTTCCAGGATAATGTATAATGTAGACTCTCTAGATTATAGGATAAAATTACCTATGACCAAAATCTTTCAAACTTCTAAAATACAAAGCCGGCATAAGACCTGAATTATTTTATGGACTCGGGTTTTTTGATAAATTATTGGAGCAAGGCGAGAAACAGACTGATAATGAATAAGATTTAACCATAGTCAAAGTCAAAGTCAAAAGCGCTTTATTTAATACTAATCGTTATAAATTTTAAAAGAATATAAAGCAAAATCCAAACAATAACAATAAAAAACTTAATGGCCCAAATGGCTCTCTAAATTTGTACGTTATCATTCATCACATTTAAAAAAAAAACTTTAGCAAATTCAAATCAATGGATTAATACATATTTTTAAAATTCAATTGGAAAAAGGAGAAAAAACCAACCAACACTATCCTAAAATTATTTATAATAACACTACAGTGAACTTTGATTCAACACCTAATATGTTTTAACTTAATTCTAATAAATGAAATCAAAAACTTTATCTTATACCTAAAAACATCTATAACAATGTTCCTAACCTAAGCGTTTTACCTTATTTCTAACCTAATATCATAAACATAATATAAACCTAACCAATACCTAATTTTTAACAAAAATAAACAACAACACTAAATGTAGCAATAATGAGCTGAAACTCAAAAACTAAATAACGAAAAACACCAAAACTGAAAATAAACACGAATAATTTAGACATTGTCGTTCAGCCACCAATACCTAGATTGCCCCGTCTCAACTCGATCAGCTTCAACGAATCTAGCAAATGAGTATCTCCATTGGAATTGTTGGTCTCGTGAACTCAAATCCGGAGGATATTTTATCTTCTTATTGGTGGCAAGTCGATATATATGTGATATATGACTGGAACGCCGTCAGAATCAAAAAAATATCGATTCATGTCCAAATACACGAATGCTTCTGGAGGAATGAAGCCAGTAGCGAGGCAAGTCGCTATATACCCGTCTGTAGGGTGGAACGGCTGTGAAATCCAAGGGTTTTCACTCACAGTCACAGATCTTGCGATATGATTCCGAAGAAGCTTCAATATGAAGATATCGACCCTCGTCACTTCAGCAGTTTGATAAATTCTTCTATGCGATATATAATGTTTCCAATCCGTCTCAGGCTTTCTGTACAAACCAGTACATGCACGAAGACATTTCCTTTCGAAAACTCTTAATTTTTCCATAGTACTAGCACTCTGGTTGTACCAGATCTGACATCCATACGAGTATGTCAAAACTGGTCTAACCAGTGTCTTGTAACAGATAATTTTGACCTTTTGATCAATGTATCTGGAATGAAAGAGCCTTCGAAGGGCCATGACTACTTTTTGTGCCTTACTGAGCATGATTTTCACATGTTCAGTATAGTACAGATACTGATCGAGATAAACACCGAGGTATCGAAAACAGGATTTATGTGGAACCCGTTCAAGACTACCCTCACCAGCCACGATGTGGAAATCTTTCCAATTACGTTTCAGGTCTTGACTGACCCCCAGCAGAGTTGTTCGAAACAAGATTTTTTCACATTTTTGCGCATTGATTTTCATTCGCCATGAACATTTTTTTGGAGATTTCTCTGAACTATTGTAGCTTTTCGGTCTGCCGTATATATGATCAGATCATCAGCAAACGCTACCAATGATCGCGTTGGCGAGACGTTAAAATCAAATCCGTTCAATAGCTTGCGAATGAAGATTGAAAAGAGCAGAGGCGCAGTAACTGTTCCCTGCTGTAGACCATTCAAGACCTTGAACTCGCGCATTGTTGTCAGATTTCCATCAGTTACGACAAACGATTTCCCGTATAACATATTACACATCATGGCGACAAGGTGTCTGGGGAACTTGTCCTGAAGGAGTTTAAAAACTAGTCCATCTAACCACACCGTATCGAAGGCTTTCTCCATATCAATGAGACATGCTCCAACACATTGTCTATCATTTAGTTTCCAACAGATGTCTGAGGTTACTTTCGTTATGGCATGTGTGGTCGAATGCCTGGCACGAAAACCAAATTGGCAATTCGGCATCAACTCATATTCCTCAATGTGGGCGTTTAATGCTCTGTTGAGTATCACTACAAACACCTTGCTGATGTTAGGCAGCAAGCTGATTGGGCGATAGCTTTTCGGGCATGAAGATTCTTTTCCTTTCTTCAAGATCGGAAATACCTTAGCCTTTTTCCACTCATTCGGGAAATATGAATTGCTCAACACGTTGTTGAACAATAAGCAATAATTCCTAATAGCAACCTCCGACAAATGTCGGAGAACTACATTTGGAATACCATCAGTACCACATGATTTCTTGTTGTTTATCCTACGAAATATGAAACACAAGTCTTCATAGCTGACAAAATAATCAATAAGATTCAAGCTCGGTATGAGGTCAGATGTTAATGTTTCATTGAAATGAAGAATTGATTGGCCGTTCAGGCTTGATTTGAAGTCGGAAACTTTTGCTTCAACGATCTCTGAAAATATTTCATTCCCTCTCTCAGGGTTTGGTAGATGAACCAATTCAAAATGTGTTCCAATCAGGGCAAGTTTATCCAATCCTTCACAAATGATCCTGTTTCCATTTCTATCCGGAGTCGTACTATCAATTTCGATACCAGCCCTATTGAGAAGATTTATCTCATCACCAGTGACTTCAAGATTCGATACCTTCACTTGAGACTTCTGGCGGAATATGCTATTCACTTTCGCGAACACGCCGTCTGGGTCCTGTGGGTTAATACCGCTCCATTTTTCCGCCCATTGATTGCTGACCTCACTCCTGAAGTATGACCGGATTAAGTTCCGGACATTCCTCAGATGTAATTTCAACAAAGACCACGAGGGATGGTTATAGTCCGAAAATCGTCGATAAATATTGTTGACGCGTGTGAGAAGAAGGCTTTTCAATCTTTTCAACCTTGCGATGGTTGGTGTTTCATATCCTTCCATATTGTTTCGAAGTTTAATCTTGGGAACGACTTTCTCAATCGTTTCCAACGTCAGCTTCTCTAACTTCGACAAATAGACATCTATTTCATCGTTAGTTAGATTCCTGTCATTAGAAACCATTGAGCAAGAGTTGCCACCATTAGAAGGGGGACATTGCTTCTGGTACTCCCGATTAAACTTCTTTTGAAACTTTCCCCAGTCTCTTTTTTTGAAGTTCAACCGATGATTTTCGTGTTGGACTGGAATGAGGAAGGAATCATCCCTGTGATGATTGATTTCCATTACGATTGCGTTATGGTCGCTATCATAAGGAAGCCCCTGCAGTTTCCGTTGAGGACTATTAAAGTTGAATTCGAGTCTTGCGTCAGCAATGCAGAGGTCCAAATATGAATTTGTCCTAGGGTATGTTGGGAACTCCGACCCATATAGATTGCACCTGTATTCAATCTGGTTCTCTGTTATCCACGATTTCAGGAATACACCTCTTGGATTATTGGTGGCGTTCAGCCATGATGTATGCTTGGCGTTCAGATCACCAGCAAGAACATAATAGTTATGCAGCTTGTTCAATTCGAGTATTTCAAACAAGGAATTGAGCTCCTCCTTGAGCTTGAGAACAGTTCCACCAGTTGCATAGGCAGAGATAACGAAGAGGTTATCCCCATCTGACAGTGAAATTTTGACAACGGACACTTCAAGAGATTCAAAGCTTTTGAATTCGACTTTTTCAATATTTTGGAAACGATAGCGTCTTCGAACCAATATCCCGGTGCCACCTCCCCCATCACTTATTACCCTATCGTTTCTTACGAACTCAAAATCCTCGAATGTCGTGGAGTGCCATGAATTCAGGTGGGTTTCGGTGAGAAGCATGATGTCAGGCTTTTGCTTAACAATGAATTCAAGGAGATAATCACGCCGATGTATAGTAACAATAGAGTTGACGTTGATCGAGATGAGACGAATCCTATCCATGGGAATGTGACTGGTTGACAAACTATTTTGGAGCATGTTGGCCTAAACGTTGAAAAGCGAAATTGATTTTGTGATCTTGCTTATTAATTCTGTCTGAAAGCGATTCAAGTTGCTGGTAGATTTTAAGAAGCAGCTCATTATTGCCACTTACATTATTTGTTTTATTTATATTGTTGCCTGTTGGTCCTCTGTTAGCAAGTGCAAATGATACCCCGGGTTTGGTGAAGTTGGGAGGTAACAGATTGTGATTTACTTTGGTTTGCTTTGGGGAAAATTTAGCTCTTGCATCTTGATACCGAGGGCATCCTCGGTATGATGCTGGATGACCAAATATACCGCAATTAACACAATACAATTTTTCTTTTGGCTCCATCTGAGCCAATTTGCATTCACCGGGGGGCGTGGATATCTTTGCACTTAACACAGCGATAGTGCATTGCACAATTGGCTGCCGAATGACCGAATCTTTGACACCTGTAACACTGGTTGACCTCAGTTTTTTGGAGGCGTTCCCACCTCACAACTCTAAAGTTTAAGTACCTTACATGTTGGAGGGCACTCGGACTGCTGTCGTTGGAAATTTGGACTAAATAAAATGGTAATATTTTACCTTCTACAGTTGATCTCCTTGTAGCAAAATTTTTCACACACATGAACTTAACACCTGGTGCTGCTTCCTGCAGCATTTCAAGGAGATCAACTGTATTCTCCCCACAGTCCAAGCCCTTCAACAGGAATGTCTGATTTTTTTCCGCCTTTGGCGTATATTTGAAGTGAGGAGCTTGGACACTCTTAAGAGCATCTTTCGCCAGTTTGAAGTCAGCCAGTGTCTTTGTCTTGATCGAGAGCTTATCAGCGGTCACTCTCTTAACTTCGAAGTTCTCGATTTATGTTCGGCTGCCAATAACCGAACCATATCTCCTCCACGCTGCCCAAAAACGTTTATTGGAGGAACTTTTTCATTTACCTTATTAATTTTATTCGGAGGACCAGCAGACACATCGGTTGGCTTCTTCTCCTTTTGCTTATTTTTTAATTTTAAATATTTAATGAAATTATTATCGCTATCAATATTACCTATCTTATCGTTGCTCTCTATCTCGACGTCCATTTCTTCGTTCATTGCAGACAGCACCGCATAATAATTGGCGCTGTCGTTCGCTCCTCCTGCGCTCAGGATATTTTCAGTATCATGGATTGTCTTGCTCATATCTTGCGATTTCGTTTTATATGTTGGTACTTCTTTCCCGTTGGTCTTGCTTGTTGTTGTTGTTTCCTGTTTTTCATTCTTCTTAGTTAGTATCGGCTCTTCTTTGCCGGACGTATTCTGTGGCTTCGCTTTTTGTTTGCTCCCATTTGACAACGTCCGGACCATATCTTCCAAACTCTGTATCCGGAGTTTTAATTCGTCATTTTGTTTCGTAACCCTTGCATTCTCTCTGGTTACTTTTTCATAATCTTCGCTGGAAAGCGTAATACGCTTTCCATGCTCACAATTGTCTTGGTCATTTTTCCGCTTGTTTATTTTATCATTTGTAATTTTCGAAATACCTGGCTCTGGGTCCCCCAGCGGTGGGAAGCCGTCGGGCTCCTCCATCCCCCCGGTGAAAAAAACGTTTCTTCTTTCTTGAAACTTTCTCGCAGGTAAAATCCAGATACTCGATAAATTGTTCGAATAGTTCGACGATGTAATAAGTTTCTTTATAAAATTACTTTCTAATTGACGTTTTTTAAAAATTATTTTAATTAATAAAAATTCTTGACAGGAGCGAATTAAAAACACGTCTACACGCAACGAGTGCTAGACGTAGAATATTAAAAACACGTCTACACGCAACGAGTGCTAGACGTAGAATTCCAGATACTCGATAAATGAATAGTTCGACGATGTAATAAGTTTCTTTATAAAATTACTTTCTAATTGACGTTTTTAAAAATTATTTTAATTTATAAAAATTCTTGACAGGAGCGAATTAAAAACACGTCTACACGCAACGAATTAAGATTTAACCATAAGTTGTATGAAAAGTAGTCCGCGTGATGTAGTGGTTAGAGCACTCAACACGTAAGCCGAAAGTCTCGGGTTCGAGTCTCGTTGGTGCCAACGAGATTTAGTTCGAGTGATTCTTCGGACGGACTTTAAGCCCGTTCAGTTTGATGCGTGCTGGTTTAAAATCAGCACGTATCGCAGCTGGGTAGATGGACACATGGCCAAAGCGTGGCACTGACCATATCTTGTGGAGTGCCGATACATTCGATCAAGATAATGAGATACTCTAACTGGGGCTGTAGTGCTAAAACAAAAAAATAAGCTGTATAAAACATTTGTCGGGTTGGAAGTCTCCATTATTATAAGGATGGAAAAGATACAATGAGGCGCTAACGTATTACGAATGACATCCGCAAAGGTATTTGGTGGATTTTGAAACTGAAAGACACGGTCGCTATATTGAGACATCTGAATGTGAGGTTCAAAGCCGGCTGTATTGATTACAATGATGAGTTTGACGAAATGTATCCAATTAATGAAACTCCAAGAGCCCTTAAATGCACGCAACGTTTCCAATTTGGTAATCTACCGGTAAATAACTGCTTTTACAATTTGAAGTTCCAAAATGATCACAATGGTATCGATATCATGTCAAAATTTTTAATCTTTCTTTGATTTGCTACTAATATTTTCGTCATTTTCGGAGCTTAGATTAATCGAACTCATCAGTTGGATGATCTTATTTTAGTTATGCCTTACGACAAGATCGTCTAACATTATTATATTATGTACTGTATCGTTCTGCTTGCAGTCTTGGACCACCAGTACATTCTTTAACATTTTGTCTTAGACTCAAGTTAGTTGTCTGAGTTCACATAGATTCTTGTAGCCTTAATACTTTACTCCTTCACTGCAAAACTAGTGTTTGCTTTGTGTACTCCTTTGGTTTAGCATTTAATTAAGTCGATTTGATGTCAAATTGTCAAACGTCGTCTAAGATAAATAGTTGTTCGGAGATCCTCCAATTCTCAATACCCAGACCTAAGGAACCCGTAGTTAGAATTAAATCTAAAATATTACTTCTACTACCTGTATGTCTAGGGCTAGCTTAAATGTCTGCTTTATTCACCATTTTAAGATTAGTGTCAACATGGATAAAATATATATCCAACTTGCTCGTTTATTCCAAGAAGGGTTTTCAATGATTTGCACCAATTTCTCAACGTTTATCGCTCTTCAACCTGTCTAAGTATTATCAAGATTTTGGCTTTTGGTTAGTTGTAGAGCTCTATCTACAAGCGCTACCATTAGCAGAGTTAGCTTTGCTTTCAGTATTTGCTTGACCTACGCTCAATATGGTTCCATCAGCCTCTTTACATGCTTAAAAGAAAGTTTGTCACGTCCATATAACAGATGTTTTTTTCTGTAAAATTTGGTTCTTTTTCGATCAAAATTTATCGACGTGCATCACTTTAATTAAAAAGAGCTAAGTTGATTCTTGAAAACATTTGCTGTCATATATTTTTGTCTGTTTGAAGCAGTAGCTTCTTTTGAAGGAGTTGATGGATACTTGAGACATTTTTAACATGAAAATTGCTCTCTTATGATCTTTACTGTTATTCTACCAGTTCTTAGAGCATAGTTTCTTCAATGTAAAATTGTTTCGATTGTGAAACATACCCAACTTTATAGTTGATTGTGGCCTACGTTAATTATTGCTTCTGGTCTAGGTTTAGTATTCCTTCTACTTTGAAAACTGGCTTGTAACTTTGCATTGCTTTATATTTGAAGGCTGCTCTAAAACAGATCATTGGCTGCCTATTGATTTCAGACCTAGTGATTGAACCTTCGATACCCATCCTCTCCCAAGATTGAAGTAACCGTTCCTTTTTCACCTCAGTGATTATGGTAAATGTTCCGAGGTTGTCTTTGTATCAGAACCATGCAACATCTTTATCTAAACCGCTTGAGATTTCAATCGAAGTTAATCAAAGCAGCATTACCACTTGATCAGCTTGGTCTCGCCACTTTTCTAGAAACGCTTTCAGTAAAATGTTCATTCACATGGCCTGCAGAAAACAAAGACCGAGCTGATGTTTTGTGTCAGTGGTTACTAAGGGGATTTTGACAACCCACATACCCGCGCTCAAATAGACATCTCATTTTTACTTTGTCGATGCGCCATGTTAAGTTTATCTTTTAAATGCACCCGCAAATGTATCTATAACGAGAAAAGTCGCACACTCAATGCATTGGTAAGAAGAAGAGAAATCCTTTATATGTAGGCTGTAGCTGAGACTGAGGACATCAGCAAACGCCACCAATAATCGCAT
Organism: Odontomyia ornata; assembly: GCA_963969285.1. Lineage (NCBI taxonomy): Eukaryota > Metazoa > Arthropoda > Insecta > Diptera > Stratiomyidae > Odontomyia > Odontomyia ornata. The sequence goes on along the minus strand of OZ017739.1, from coordinate 108,326,656 downwards.
TGGCGACACATTAAAGTCAAAATCCTTCACTAGGTTTGGTGTAGTAACTATTCTCTGCTGCATACCATTCACAGCCTTAAAACTACGCATTGTCATCAGATTTGCATCAGTTACAACAAAAGATTTCCCATATAAAATATTATATATCATGGCGACAAGGTGTCTAAGGAATGAAGGAGCTTAAAAATTATTCCATTCAACCAAACCATATCAAAAGCATTCTCCATATCCATGCTTTATTGCTCAGTCCCCAACAAATGTCTAAGATTACTTACACTATAGCATGTATGGTCGTGGGCCTGGCATGGAATCCAAGCTTGTCATCTTCCATCCCTTTCCTTTTTTCACGATCGGAAATACCTTGGCCATTTCTCACTGATTTGGGAAATATGAATTGTTTAACATGTTGTCTGACAGTATGCAATAATTTCTAATAGCAACCTCTGAAAAAGATCGTGGTACTACGTTGGAAATATCGCAAATACCACATGATTACTTGTTGTTTATCTTGCCAAATATGGGGCACAATTTTTCATAGCTGACAAAATAACCAAGAAGATGACCGTTCAGCGTAAGATCATTGTTTCATTAAAATGGAGAATGAATTATGTAGTAAAAGGGGTTTTTGCCTAGGAGAAGTTGCAGAAAGCATAGCCACTGGCTTTTACCTAACATGGGTTGTGGCAATGGCAGCCAATCCTGCAGCTGTCAAGTTTAAGACCAAAAAGGAGTTGACAGTTTGACAGCAAATTTTAATAGGAGAAGAAAGAAGTTTTTGGCGTCGGGAATTTCCGGCAATTCAAACAAATCTGGAGAATACGCGGGATGGGGTAGCAGTTCGTAGCCCAATTTGACCTTAGCGATGGTGGAGGTGTGGGCCAGTGTGTTGTCATGGTGGAAGAGCACATTTTTCTTTGCCAAGCGGGGCATTTTTTCTGCAATTTGGCGTCGAATTGGCCCAAAATTCAGCATAGTAGAGCCCTGTGACTGTTTTGCCCTTCTCCAGGTAGTCGATGCAGATCAGACCTTATGAATCTCAGAAAACGATGGTCATAACCTTTTTGACCGGTAAGACAGTCTTCGCCTTCTTCGGAGCACGATCGCCGGGTGAAGTTCACTGTTTCGACTGCTGCTTGGTCTCTGGTGAATACGAGTGGAGCCACGTTTTGTCGAATGGTCACAAAACGATGCAAAAAACTTCTTCGGTTTGCGCTTAAACAGCATCAAACACTACTCTGAAGTGGTCTCACGGTTATGTTTGTTGTCTGAAGTGAGCAAATGTGGCATCCATTGCGCCGACAGCTTTCTCATGCCCAAATTTTCATGCAGGATATGACACACGCGGTTTTTTGAGATACATACCGTCTAAACTATCTCGCGCACCATCAATCAGCGGTCTTATAATACGAGCTCGTGGATTTTCGTCACGTTATCCTCGGTGGTAGACCTTTTTGGGGAACCTGCCCGTGGCTCATCAAAAACTGACATGTGACCACGTTGAAACTCGTGAAGCCAATATTTTATAATTGCGAGAGCAGAGTCACTGCACACAGCATCCAGGCGCGCTTTGATTTCAGCTGAAATTTTGACAGTAGCCGTCTACGAGAATGTCTTGCAGTAGTGGCGCCATCGAGCGGTGAGGTTAAATATTTATCGGGCTACCCTCGCATGGACGAATACACGATCGAGCCAATGCACACACGGAAAGACAAGTTCCGATTTAGGAAGACTTCAAAAAAAATTACTTTATGAAATCCTATAAATCGATATTTTCCATTCACCTTCTTTTATATCCAATAAATTAAATTCTTCCATAAGAATGGGCTAGTATACTGATATTTATTTCAACTTTAATTGGTCACGAATTGATTATTTTGTATTATATTATATTATATATATATATATATATATATATATATATATATATATATATATATATATATATATATATATATATATATATACATATAAATATATATATACATGTATATATATATATATATATATATATATATATATATATATATATATATATGTGTGTGTGTATATATAGATATATATATATATATATATATATATATATATATATATATATATATATATATATATATAGATATATATATATATATATATATATATATATATATATATATATATATATATATATACTTGCCAGAAAAAGTATCCGCACAACATCAAAAGAAAACAACATATTGGGAAATTCATGCTAAAGAAGGCGGCTACAATTAAATATTTAAGCAACAAAATTTAAAAAATTAATGAAATTATCTTTCCGATAAATCTTTCCGGCGGAATCCTTTCAAAACTAGATTTTACAAAATAAAAACAAAAAAGCCTCACTTAAACGAACCAGAAAAAGTATCCGTGCATGACAATATTAATTGGAAATATTCAAATATTGAATTTTATTACATATCTGGGTTTAATAGCTTGTCGGGATAACCTTTTCTTTTAAAGACCTCCTTAAGTCGATTTGGCATGGAGTGAACCAATTTGGCTATGTCCTGCCTGGTAATTTTGCCCCATTCATTAACGATGACATTTTTCAGCATTTCCTTCGAGGATATGCTGTGCTGACGGATCCTGCGCTCCAACAAGTCCCACAAATGCTCAATGGAATTAAGGTCTGAGGATTGGGGCAGCGTACACAGCTGATGTTTTGTGTTGTAGAGCAACCAAAGCTTCACATTGTGTGCTGTGTGCTTGGGATCATTATCTTTCTGAAACCAGAAATCGTCACCAAGCCTCAACTGCTGAACGCTTTGCTTAAAATTCACCTTCAAAATATTAAGGTAACTGTATTGATCCATAGTTGATTCTATAAACATAAATTGGCCAACTCCTTCTGCCGCCATACACCCCCAGACAATCACACCACCTCCACTATGTTTCACAGTTGATATGAGACTTTCTTTTTCGAGGGCAGTACCGCTCTTCCGCCACACTAACTTTCTTCCTTTAATGACAAATATGCAAAATTTGTTTTCGTCAGATAATAAGACCTGTTCCCTAAATTCTGGTGGCTTTTTATATTTTTTTTTTTGCGGAATCTACACGTTTCTTCCTGTTCACTTCCAAAATGTATGGCTTCTTACGTGCTATGCGTGAGCGATATCCATCTCTCTTTAGTATTTTTCGTATGGTATCTTTGTGGAGAAACTTGCAAAAACAGCCTTTTATATTTGCAACAATTTTGGGAAGTAGTGACTCGAGAATTCTTTTTAACTGCCTGCAAAACGTTTCTTTTTTCGCGTTCAGTCAGTATGGAGGGTCAAACACAACGAGGCTTTGACATAATCGATCCAGTTGTATTAAATTTTTTCCCCACATACTGGACAGAGGAGTGAGTTCTGCCAACTATTTGACCAATTTCGCGCAAAGTTTTCCCTTCACTTTTACGTTTAAGCATAAATTTTCTCTCCTCAGCACTGATTTCACAAATTTTGGGCATCATGATGTATTCTAGTGCACAAAAAATTTAAAAAACTGCATTCTCTTTTAAACCTATCACAACTTAAAGTAGAACTATTATCGGATCTAAAAAAACGAATATGCATCTGCATGTGTCATGTACAGAACAAACCGGGGGATTCCCGGTTTGTTCTGTACGAATACTTTTTCTGGTCTATTCTGGTGCCATAAATTGATTTTGTTTGAGTTTCAAGTCTTTTTAAATAGTAAATATTATGTACATAGCATACTGGGAATCATGCAGAAGTGTAGATTTTATGATATTATAAAAGAATGCATTTAAATCAAGTGGACATACATATCCTTTTTAATACAATGACAACTTTGGTATCTTGCATGTACGGATACCTTTTCTGGCAAGTATATATATATATATATATATATATATATATATATATATATATATATATATATATATATATATATATATATATATATATATACATATATATATATATGTATATATATATATATATATATATATATATATATATATATATTTATATATATTTATATATATATATATATATATATATACATATATTTATATATATTTATATATATTTATATATATATATATATATATATATATATATATATACATATATATATATATATATATATATATATATACTTACATATATATGTTTCAATTCAGAGTTTTTAATTCCTAAACTTCTTATGCATAAATATCTAAAGTTTTTATTTGTAAATTTTGTCAATAATGAATTAAATTATTTCAAATCAAAAATAAAATCATCGTATCCCAAATAAAATTTATCCTGCAATAATTCTCATCTCACATTTTCTATGAGCGTGGACAACGTATGGCGAAATTCTCATGGAAGCCAACGAGTCTAGACATTTTTTGAATGAATATGACAAGCATCTGAAAATTATTAATATCCGTCGAAGACTAATAACGCATGGGCTATACTGGCAAATAAAAGTGTAATCAATGCTATGAGTTGCATTTTCTACATGTTATCAATTCTCATGTAAACACAACATTGTTTACGAGTGTTGGGTAATGCGTGATTACTTGTATCAAATTCATTTTTACATTGTATAAAATATGTACATAAAATTATATAAAACCAGTGTGGGAAATTTGTATTTTTTGTTATTTACTTAATGAATTCATTTTATCTTCAAGTTAGATTGTAACGAACTGCAACGGATGTAATAAACTTAATACGAGTAAAATGCCAACGCATTGAATTATGTAACTTTTCTTAATGATGAAGGCATTAGGGGAGTCCCATAAATATGAGGGGGCAAAATTCTTCATACATTACAGTTTATTGTAAAATTTGTACCAGTACTATAACGATATTTTCGACTACTTTCACTTGAGTACAATACATATTATTCGGTTTCAGAAGTGTTTAAATACAGATATATTTTAAGTGTATAAGTTTAAGTAAGTAAACACTTCTGAAATTGATAAATACTCTTTGTTTCATACTAACTTTAAAAAGTGAATCAAATGTATAAAGAAAACTTTGGTTTTTGTTTAGCAATTCGTTAAACACTAGAAAATAAATCATTACCTTATAAAATTATTTGTAGTTGAACTTTGAAGAGAGCACCACTTTACACACTTTACAAATTGGATGTTTCTAGCTTAAGTAGAGTGCGAGAAAAAGTGCTGTGACACACGGACGGACGGACGGACAGGTCGCGAAACTAGTAGGGTTTTGTAAAATTATTTTACAAAACCCTAAAAACCGGCCAGTATTGATCAATAGAAGTTTTAATGCATCCACCGTATAGTTCAGACCTTACACCATTTGTTTCGGTCTTTGCAAAACGTCCTTAATGAAAACAAATTCACTTCAAAAAGGGACTGTGAAAATCACTTGGCCAAGTTTTTCGCCGATAAACCTCAGATGGAATAATGGCTCTACCCGAAAAACTGCAAAAGGTACTAAATAGTAATGGATAATATGTACTCAAATAAAATCCATTTTAAATAAAAGAAATATTCAATTGAAAAATGACAAAAAAGGATCGATGCTTTTTAGACTTACCAATATATAATATATACTATATATACTATATATATATATATATATATATATATATATATATATGTATATGTATATATATATATATATATATATATATATATATATATAAATATACGAGTACACACACACATATATATATATATATATATATATATATATAGACATATAAATATACACACACACATATATATATATATATATATATATATATATATATATATATATATATATATATATATGTATCTAAAGCAAAAAATGGAAAACAGTGACTTATTCTTCGCTATCAGATTATTTTATTACAATACAGAAAAAGTAATTACTACACCATACAAGTCGAGCCGAATAGTAGCCTATGCAAACGACATCAACATTTTGTCGCTGTCATTAACAGTTGCCAAAGAACTTTTCCTGAAACTCGACAGCAAAGCGAAACTAGTAGTGCTACACATCAATGAGAATGAAGCAAAGCACATGACGCAGTCGAGGAAAAATACCTCAAATACACAAAATATCACACTTGGCAAATACAGTATCAAAAATTTTGGCGAATTTGTGTATCTAGGCGCCAAAATAATGAAAACGGGTAATGAAAGAGAAATAAAGTCTTTTATTCAGTTTGTGGAAAGGAGTTAAAGCGCTTGGGCAAGGCGTGTAGTGCGAGTACAAGTGGAGTGGAGTGAAGGAAAGGAAAAGGAGTTGAATTTGGAGTTGGAAACAGACGAAAATATTATTATTGAGGCTTTTTTAAGTGTTACTGTTTTCCTTTACAGTATAGTTTTTTTTTGCTTTTAAGTCATTCAATTACTAGATAATAGGGGCCCCAGTTTCTACTTTCTTTATTTTCCCGCGACAGTATTCCAAGTTCTGTCTTGGAATCTGTGGATATGGGGGAAAGTAATGAACATGGGGAGCGCTCCACCATTAAATCTAGCTTCACGCGGAAAGCGAGAAAAAACTTGCAGCGTTTTTGCAAGAAATTCGGAGGGGTTATATAGGAGGAGTTTATCATCAACTTGCTTGCTAGGTGCAAGATGCAACTCCAGATGCCGGAAGTCTCTATTGGCATGGAGATGAATGAGGGTGGAAGTTCCACGGACAGTGGTGACGAGGTGGAGGCTATTGTAAAGCTAGAAGCCAGAAAGAGGCTGAAGGGGTCTCCAACGCAGGGGCCCACATCGAAGTTATCAAAGACCCTAAAGTGAGCGAGCGGGATTTTCCCCAGCTCAAAAAGGTGGCGGAAACAGCTTCCGCTAGTTTCTCGGGGACCATACCCAAGCCGGGTGGAAGGTCGGGCGAAGAGGGAAATAAAGGGAACTCGAAGACCCAGCAGCCAAGCTTGGCTGCTACCAAAAAGAAGAGTGTGCCTCCCATAGCGTGCCATAGGGTTGACCTGAAGACTTTCAGGGATAGCGTCAAAAGGGTATGCGCACGAAACTCTGAAAAGGAGCCAGAGTTCAACGTGACGGTAGACAACTCCTCACGAACTTCGCTCCACCCTAAAATGGCTGAGGATCACACTAGCCTTTTTAATTTTCTGAAGTTTGCGAAGGTGGCTTGCTACACCTACACCCTTCCAGGAGAGAGAAAATTGACTCTCCTTCTCAAAGGCATGCACAGCTCATACAACGAGAATGATGTCGTGGCTGGGCTGTAGGAACATCTCGGAGAAGACATCCTTTCAACACAAAGGTTCTACACTATAAACCTAGGAGGGAAAAAAGGACGCTTTCTTCCTTCTTAGTCCATCTCAAACCGGACTTTGAAGTGAAGAAAGCAATGGACATAAAGTTCCTATTGTACCAGAAGATACAGTGGCAGCATCTGCAGAAAAATTGCACTTCCCAGAGCTTCAACTGCCAAGCAGTCTGTACTGCAGCCTATACGGCAACAAAAACAGCAACCAATGCAGCAACCCCAGCAGTTACAGAATAACCAAAATACGGTTTTGAGCACTGACTGCTGACAATTTTTCGGGTGTGACTTGTCCAACTCATTAGAAAAGTGGATTATTTTATCTCCCACTATAAAAAAACTCACTAACCCTAGTGAGAAAAAAGCTGCGTACTTAGAATTCGCCTTCAAAGTATGTTGTCGTGATATGTTCACTAGCTTCACGCAATAAAAGGAATTTAGTTCAAGAATACTTTAACGCCCATAGACCAGACTTCTTGTTTATATCGGAAAGAAGACTCAAAGAAAGACACAGAGTGCATCTGGGGAAATGCAAGCTCATCAAGCGTCATGATCCAGAGGGAAGTCGTGGAGTTGCTATGGCTCACACAGATCACCTGAACGTCCAAAGGCACTACCTTCCAAGTTTGAAATGTATTGAAGCAGAAATAATAAGCTCCATGCCGGGAGGGTGTACCTTTGCATTCGTGGGGATCTATGTTCGATATGGACACTCGATGAGGGAGCTTATTGACGACTTGGAAACAGTGCTTACTCTGTGCAAAAAATTCAATTTCTATGCCATGGGAGGTGATTTTAATGCAAAGCGTCCCTCGTGGGGAAATATCGCATCTAATGGCTATGGAACAGCTATTTCTAACCGGGTTCAATCAAATATGGATCTCATATTGATTGCCCCGAAAGAGCCCACTTTCCGCCGAAGTTCGTCTTTTATTGACGTCTTCATTTTGTCTGCCAATCTAGTAAATCTCTCCCACAGTAGGAGGGATTTCGAGTGTGGAGTTCTTGACCCCAAGTCTAACCATCTTTTGGTTGAGCTGACCTTAAAGGTGAAAAAGGCTGTGAAAGTTGAGGTTGCAGATCCTCAACTTTTCATTCCATACGGAAAATTGAAGGGAATTTCGATCAATGGAACGAAAAATCTTTCTATTCCTGAAATCGATAAGGGAGTCGCTTGTATAAATTCAACCCTGGATACGGTCATCTCAAAGATCTCCATTAAGAAATCCTCGACGAGTTACTTTTATCGAGATTGACCAGAAGGCATCTTGGAGCTTCATCGTAGACGTGGTCGGCTTAGAAAGCTACTCGCAAGAATCTACCGCCGCAATTTAAATAATGTCAACTGGGAGTATGAACATATTCACCTAGTGATTTGTCTCTAAACCGAATGGTCCCAAGAAGAACCACAGATTCTGCTAACGAGCGATTTGAACAGGCCTTAGAAAATATCAAACCAGGTTGCTGTATGTTTCCTCATATCAATAGGATAACGGGCAGAAAAAGGCTGCCCGGGGTCCCACTTATAATGGATCCATGTTCATGGATGACAAAGCCATCGCTGACTCTATCGCGAAACATTTTGTGAAAGTTCTTCAAGGAGAGAAAGCAAGTGAGGGCTCTTCCGTTACTTCGTTAGTGAGCAGCACCACAACGAATTTCGACAGGGACAATGATCAATTGTGCTTGACTCGGTTCTCTGTTTCAAATCCCTCTGATGCACGTACTGTCCATGGTCTGTTTGTCAGTTCTGAGAGACTCACTTTGTTGAAACTGGAGCGAAATTCCAACCAATTAGCAGGGGCTGATGGAATCTCCAATTATATGCTTAAAAGGCTTCCCCATGTTTTCTTCGTTCTCTTCGCGATCATCAAATGTGGATAAATATTCGCAATACCCAAGAAGTCAGGCAGTACTAACGTAGTCGATACTCGTCCGATTTCGTTGCTTTCAAATATTGGTAAGCTTCTTGAAAGGGTAATACTTGAAGGTATCCTACAATTCTCTGCCGGGGCAAGAATTGTGCCAGAAAGACAATTTGGCTTCAAAAAGCTCACTCTACGTAGGATGCTAAGGCCGTGTTCCAAGTAGATATGACGAGAAGCTGGCTGCGTAGAAAGCGTTTAACTCTGTATGGATCAACTTCTCTTCAAAATGATAAATCTTGGCTTTCCGGCCTATATTGTAAAAATTATAGGCAGCTTCATGAGGGCACGAACTACCTTTGCTGTGGCTGGTGAAGCTAGGTCAGACCCATTTTGTATTGACTCGGGGGTTCACAGGGGTCTATATTAGGCCCATTTCTTTTCCACATATTCACCTCTGACATCCCGGTCGTAAGAGATGAATATAAACCTAGAATCCAGGCGAACCTCTTCGCTGAGGACTTGTTAGTGTGGTCATCTGAGCACAATTTGTGCTTTGCTAGGATGCGGCTCCAAAAATATTTGGAATCCCTTACTGCATACTACCGGAAATCGGGAATCAAGGTAAATGCAAAGAAAAGTGAACTACCTGTGTTCAAGGACCTCCACACTAACTTCGGTCATCGTGCAAGGGGCATATGTGACTCCAGGATTAACTTGACTGGGCAGATGGTGCACTGCTCTAGGCTAACGAAGTACTTGGGGGTAGTTTTCGACAGGAAAGCTACCTTTAGTACTCACGTTGATTATATTTTGAAAAAAGTGACTTATGCGTACCATCTCCTTTTACCTCATTCGATAGCGAGCCAGCGGGTCAAGGGCTTGGCCTATTAACCCTTGTTTCGTCCGACCATCACATGATGATATGGATAGGAACTCTGCAAACAAAATGGGGCAAGATAGGATTAATGGTCCGAAAAATCCTTCGGGCTTGCACAGGCCTATACAGACGGGAGGACGGACGGTCTTACCCCAACGACGTGCTGAACCAAGAGACAGGAATGGAGCTGATAAAATCGTATGCGGAAAAGCTGGCCTAAACAGATATCAGGAGAGCTGAGGAGTACAAGGCGGGAGTTGACGGGAGAACGACGGACAACTGCTCTACGGACGCAGCGAATGAGGAGTTTTTGATGTGGTCGTAAGAAAATAATGCATTTAATTTTAAGGAAATGAGTTTTTAAAACTAGTTGTTAGAGCAAATGATTTTTACAAACTTCTTTTATGTATGATAATATTGTGGGTGTCAGCATTTTAAAGTTTTCTGTTGTCAAAAAATTAATATTGTATTGTAATTAAAGTAAATTATTATTGAACTCCGGAAAAAGCCCTAAGGCACAACCCGCATGTATATTGTTAGGTTAAGCTATTGATGAATTGTATATATGTATGTAAAAATTAAAAATCACCAAATAAAGATCTTGAATCTTGAAGGGCCCTGAGGCGAATAATCGGCGCGAAGCTTGACGGGGACCAATGACGAATTCGATACAACCATGAGCTGCATGAAATTTTTGACGAACCGCAGGTCTCAACGATTGTAAGGCTGCAATGGGGTGGCCACATGAATCGTTTGGATCAACAACGGAGACCCAAGAAGGTATTGGTTGCGAGAACTGAAGGCCGGAGACTAGTGTGGAAACCGAGGAAACGCTGGTTTGACTCGGTCACGAAGATAGTTCATCGCTGCTCGGATTTTGAAGAAATTGGAGGACGGATAGTTGGAGGCGCTATTTGCAGAAAGCGAAGGCCCGAGAGGGGCTGTAGTGCTAAGAAGAAGAAGAAAAGGATATATATATATATATATATATATATATATATATATATATATATATATATATATATATATATACTCGTATATTGAAAGCAAAAAAAGGAAAACAGTATAATCAGATAAATTTTTTTTTAATGTTTAACCATTTGTAATGACCAAGAGTTTTTGTTTTTGTTATATGTATGCATACGTGCAATGAACTAGGTACAAAAAAACTTTCTCCATTTTGCCTATGACGAATTTCCTCTGTATCGAGGAAATTATTTGGTCGCATGAAAATTCGTTACAGAGTAGTGAGCAATAATACATGTTAATACTTTATTCGTATTATCCTTATTAACGTAGATATTTATATTTTAGGCAAAAATTTCATGCATAAAATTATCAAAATCATATAATTTTGAAATTGTTTGAATTATGCAAATATCTTTCTGCAGTAATCTATCTTAACTCATTGATATCGTTGCAGGTTTTATTCTTAGAAAATCTTATCGATCTTGTTAATATACTCCAATAAACGTTACGAGTTTGCATAAATTGTATATGATTGATTGAGTTCCAATTGCTTCCTATATTCATTGTTTTTGAAAAATAAAATGATTAAAATTTCCTCCTTTCATCAAAAGGTTCATAGTGAAAAACAATTAAAATGATTTTATGTACACTTTTAGTACGAGCTCACAGATGTATGAATTATTAAAGTTTGAACCTCATGATTAAAACATGCTGTCTCTTTGGTAGCTCAATAATTTTCAGAATTATTCTGGCCACTAGTACTGACAATATAGGACCATAATTTAAAAGAAAATCAATAATAATTGATATTCTTTTAAAAACTACCGCTTTTTGAACTTCCCATTTTTTTTTCTAAAGTAAAATTGTTTTAATATACTGGCAGGTAAATATACAAGTCATAATTTCAAAAAGATTTTTTGTATTTCAAAGCGAACTATAAAACAAATTTGATGAGCATCCGAAAATCCATACTATTAATAATTACTTTCGCGTAAAATTTATTTATGCAAATGCAAATATATCAAATACTAGAATAATTTACCTTAACATCGCCAAACAGCTTTTTCAAATCGTCTTTTTTAGAGAATCCTAAATGATATAAAACATCGTTTTCTAAGTCTTTCAAATAGGGATTTGGTAATCTGCAAAATTAAGCATATTTGCGAACTTTTTACGATAAATTGTTGTAATATATTTACCCGCAATCATTTGCAACACCATTTGTGTGAGGCATCTTAGGTTCTGCAAAAAAAATGTGTTAAGTTTTTTACTTGTTAGCATCCACAATTTTCGGAAGGTTTTTAATGGTTCATAATACAATAAGTATAACTTTCTGTTTGTTCCTGGTATTTAAGAATATGAAATTACCAAAGAAGAAACTAATACAACCATCGATATTTCAGCTATTCACTAAAGACAACACTAAAATTGCAAAGAATGCAATTTCCCGGCATCCCCCATACGTGTTGTGAATTGGTCAACCTAAACAAGCTTAGCTATGCAAATTCTCAGAAAAGTATTTCCACCAGAAGAGTCCAGAATTAATTGTTTAGAAAAATCATCAGTTTGCAGAGAAAAGAACTTAAAAACTTATCAGTCAAGATAACGAAGCGATTAAAGTATTATTTTATTTCTATCATTTAAAAAACTTCTTCCAAAGGAGATAAAAGAATCGAATCATAAATTTACTTATTGTCACACGAAGAGAAGATAAATTTAATTTCCATTCAATCTTTATAGTTTGAATTTACAAAAAATAATTTCAAAAGAAAGTATGAGAGAGTAACTTGAGAAAGAATACAATACAATTCGATCAATCCTTTCTACTTAAACTTTTAACGTTTGTTTTCTTGTCTTACTATAAAATTTTTGATAGATTTCGCTTACGTACTTAAAAGATAACCTTTCAACTATTATCTCACATTTGTTTAATAACTCCAGAAAACTTATCAATTGATTTATTACTTAAAAAAAAATTCACTCCCATGAACTTGACATTTTTCTCTGACACCAGAAATTTTCGATCTTGAATTTTTCATTTTTAAATTCAAGTTCAAATCATATCACTGCATTCTTCCATATCTGTGTACCTCGGCTAGCATGTGAGATGCTGAGAACCAAAGACGCACGTGCACTTATTTTCTAGTTTGCCTATTTTTACAAAAGTTGACATTGGAAACGTACGTATCTTTCACTTCTCTAAATTTAAATTGAACACATGTCAACAATTTTTTCTCTTCACATAAACCACAATAACGTCTGAAGCGGAAGTTGTCTTGGGTTTCTAAATAGAAAATAAAAGACTCACATCTCAAATCGGTTTTGATGAGTTGACGTAATTAAATAACGATTTCTGCGTGCTTCACTAAGCAACTGAAAATTTCACTGAAAACACTACACCAACGAGGTGATAGCGACTGTACTAAGTGACTGAGTGCCAGGAACGAGCTCAACTGTATTTATTGTGCCTACGTTAAATTGTTTATAGCTCATCGGCGTATCTTTAGTACGTACAATATTAGAATCTAGAATTCTCATAGATTTCTCACATATCCAAGCCGTGCCCTCTAAACTAGCCAATGCCCGGGACTCATTCCCGATTTCTTTCATACGAGTCGTGAGCCTGTGCTACGACGGAATACTCGTACGCGCACATACTTTGTTAAATTCAATTTCGCGTTTGTGTACGCAGAACTACTGTAGTTTATTTACAAACAATTAATTAGAAAATATCGCGAATGGAAAATAATTGGCATGTATACCTTGCACTTTCCTAACTATTTGCCTTTGTTATATGATTATTATAGAAGATAATACTGAGTAATTATTAATGACTACTGTGAATTTTGTGCATAAAAATGACTCCTGTAACTTACATGATCGTCCCCTTGCACTTCTTTCCCAGTTGCACAAAGTAATACAATATACTTCTCATTTATTGTATCAATATGATATACTTTGATGACGCGACGCAAATATTGCATGCAAATTGCTTTTTGCGTGGCAAAAAATTTGAAAGTTATAGAATTTTTTTGAATACTTGCATAGTTAACTTTTGAAGGAACAATTAAGATTATATTATATTATTAATATTATTTACTTTATTATACTTCACTCACGAGTATTAGTGATTATTATCTATTAACTGGGCTTTACAATAGCTTCTGTTGCGTTAACTAACTTATCTTTTAGATTTTCAAGTCTTTTATAATGTTTTAATGTGAAGCTCGCAAAATATTAAATGAGTCAATGCAGGTATTCAAAAGCTATCCATACTCATATCTGAATCATATTGAATATCTGCGAAAATGAAAGTATTAAATTACATTATCAATTTCTTTTGTGAACCATTTGCCAAAGTTTACATATTCGCAGGCGTTCTTTGCATTCTTTGTTTTGGTTAATATACTTGTAACTTTTACTCTTTCCTTTTTTTGTAGTAGGGAGGTGAATACCCATTTATGCACAGAGTGTGCGACTCCCATGTTCGCAAAAAGGAGACCGGACTACCCACTAAACACCTCCCTGTCAACCTGAGAACCCAGCCTGGAACCGTTTGACCCATTACTTCGGGCCAGGCCTCGTTTTGTTACGCCGTGAGGCGTCTTCTAGCTGGGGGATCGCTCTTCTAGCAGAAGGGGAGAGGGGAAGAGAAAGTGCCAGACAAGCGATCCCCCAGCCCCAACACCCCCGACTGCTGTGAGTCCCTTTTATCTTTTAAGACTACCCGAACATAATATGCCACCTGGTTCCATTTGTCAACCGTCTCGAGCATCACCGTGACTATATTATCCGAGGTGAGCTCTCCCGTCTCCCTGTAGAGGGCTCTTCGCAGCCTGTTCTATTTTATGCACGCAAAAAATGTGTGGCAGGCATGGTCTTCCTCTCCTGGGCAATGCCGACAATCGGGGGACCGTGACTTACCAATCTTGTGCAGGTAAGACTGAAAACACCCATGCCCGCTCAAAAGTTCGGTCAGATAGAAGCCAGTCTCACCATGCCTTTGATTCAGCCACGGTCTCACATCCGTGACGAGGCGCGCAGTCCAACTTCCCTTCGTGCAATTCACCCAAGACTGCTGCCAATCGTTGAGTGAGCGCTGTCTCTTTTCACGGACAACCATCTCCCTCGCATCCTCGTTTCGAAGCAGATAAATAGAGCGCTCTCTATCAAGGAGGCCGACAGTTATCACGCCTGCAATAACTTTCACCGCTGACAGAGACTGTCGGATACGAAGATGCAATCCTCAGCGCTCCTCTTCTCTGTACCTGTGCCAGGCATTTTCGGTAACTCTTCTTACTGAGAGCTTCGCCCCATACCTCTGCTCCGTACAATAGCACTGACCCTACAGCACTCACCAAGAGGCGTCTTCTCGATGGGCTGGGTCCCCTACGTTGGCCATAAGTCGACTAAGACCCGATACTCCTGAAGCAACTTTCTCAGCCGTTGCCCTGATTTGCTTAGAAAAACTCATCTTCCAGTCGATAAGTAGCCCCAGGTGCTTCACCGATGGCTTTGATTCGATTCGCATATCTCCAATACTGATCATCTTCGGTTTTCTCCAGTGCTAAGCTGAACCTGCGAGCAGTCATCCAGTCCCTCACTCGGCGTATTAGTATACCTAGCCTAAGTTGCGCCTGTTTAACGGTGCGTCCAGCGACCAGAGCCGCAACATAATTCGCATAGCCGACCAAGCGTGACTCACCTGGCATCTCGAGCCTCATTAGCTCGTCGTAAGACACGTTCCATAGGTCCGGATAGATCCCTGGGCAATACCCGATGTAATTTCAATCCTTCGTTGGCCCTGTGTCGTATCGTAGAGCAGGCTTTGGTCCTTTAAGTGGTTCCTCAAAAGCCGCATTAGATACTCAGGAACTTGAAAAGGGTTTTCCAGCGTATCCAGAATATCCAACCATCTAGCGGAGTTGAAGGCATTCCTGACGTCGAGTGTCACCAACAGGACGATCCGTCGCTTGGTGCAACTATATGCCTCTGCCTTTTGGGCCGCGTTCACCACCTCTGCAATCGCATCAATGGTAGAACGTCCTGCTCTTAAGCCGTACTGCCGAGGAGATACGTCCTCTCCAGCACGAATCGCATCAAGGAGTCTTCCCTTGATGAGTATGTCTAGCACTTTCCCAGCCGTATTAAGCATGCATAATGGGCGATTCGGGATTTCCCTTCCCCTTGCTGATCAGCACGAGCCTCGCCACCTTCCATCGTACCGGGAAACCCCCGTCCCGTAGGCAAGCGTTGAATGTGCTGAGCAGCAAGTCAGGACAATGGTGATAGATAAGACGCAACATTTCAGCTGGAAAACCATCTGGACCTGGAGCCTTCCTCGCTTTCTACGTAAGGGCTGACTCTTCCAGGTCCGGCTGTGTGAAGAGTGGATACTCGACTGCTATTTTACCATGGAAAGCGTCAACACGGACGGGATGGACGGGGAAGAGTGCCCACACTATTCCGTCCATCTATTCCGCATCATGTATACAAGGTTCCTGTAGGGCACCAAGCTTCCGCATAACTAGCTTGTAGCCAAGGCCCCACGGATCCTTGTTCACATTGTCCACTAGATCTTGCCAGCAGCGTGCCTTGCTGTTGTTGATCAATTTGCGAAGGCATTTCCTGGCCCACTTATATGCTGCTACGCGGTTGCTTGCCTTGTCACAGTTCCGCGCCCGTTGGGCTGCACGCCGAAGCTGGTGACACTCCTTTCGTTTTTCAGCGATTTCAGTTAACCACCAATATACTGGGGGCTTGCTGAGCCGGGGTGTTTGACGGGGCATAGAAGCATTGCAAGCAGTCGTAATGATGCTCATAGAGGGGTTCACCTGCTGTGAGCCCCTCGACGAACCTCTCGACGTCCATCCTTCCGATGTTCCATCCAGTTTTAGAAAGCCGAGAGCACGGACGTCGGGAGACAAAATCGCTTATTTCGAGCAGAGTGCACTGATGGTCATTCACAGCCAATACGGCAGAAAGTCGGCATATTTCCTGTATCTAGTACGACGAACGCCGTCCTGGCCGCCATTTCTAGGATTCGTTTTCCCCGCGGATCTGTTTGAGGCATATCCCATTCGATTGCTTTCGCCTTGAAATTCCCCACCAACGAGCACGTTGCCCTCCTCATTTGAGATAGCGCCCTCCAAAGCATTATGCTTTGCTTGGAAAGATGATATCGATTCGTTCGGCGTTAGGTACACACTAGAGAAGGTGGTCCCTGAGCACGGAACCCATACAAAACCATTTCCACCTCCACAGCTCTCCGCCTGGGAATCACTTTTTTGAACCCAGATGGCGGCAATACCAGTTTCATCAGGATACCATAATGCAGAACTTTTATCATAGTGTTGCTCAATCAGCAGCAAGAAGTCGGCTTTCATGTCCCTCGCAAACTGCTCAAGCAGATTTTGGATGGTTGAGCTGCGGTGTAGGTCTAGCTGCAGGATGCGGGCCATCGAAGCTCTGATTTTGCCTTGGCTGATCCCAAGATGTGTCCAACATCGGGTCTTGGATCAGCATCCTTGCAAAGAATACAGTGTGCCTCCTACGGACACTCTTTTCTTTTATGTCCCATTTCTCTGCATTTGTAACATAGGGAACTCCTATCGGGTCCTTTGCATACTTGTGCGGTGTGGCCATAGCCAAGGCATTTGAAACATTGAAGAGGCGTTGCTCTTCGCCGTATCCTACAGATAACAAACCCTATTTGTACTTTGCCCTTGTTCAGAAATTGTCCGGCGTCCTTTTCGGTCAAGTCAATTATGGCCATGCGTTGTCCTCTACTATTTGTATTGTTTACGTATCCCCTGATGTCCCGCAGCACCTCCGCTTAGGATCGGCCATCTTGGGGTTTTACAAGCAGTGCCTGCTGCCGGGATCTTCGTCGGGGCTTCTGTCTCTCCTGTTTGCATGAGGTCCTTTTCCTGGTTGGGCGTCCGTGCGTACTTTACTTTCTGGCACTTTTTGAAGTAGTTTCTTTGCTGCTTTCTTCGCTCCTTTTGTAAGCACTGTCTGGAGCCCGTGATCTGGTGCTCCATGACCATCAAGTGCCTCTTCCTTCTTTTATCCCGATCTCATTCGATTGGGCTAGACTGCTGGAGCTATCTGCATGTGGCCTTTAGATTTCGCCCCCAGTGCTTCTTTAGCCTTCTGCTCGTCTTCGGCTTTTAATCAGCTCCTCCAATAATTCCCAATGCGGTCTAAGAGCTCCTCTAGTTCAAGGAGCCCAATCTTTACTGGTTTGCTGATTTTTGAAACGTCGCATGCAGATTGTATTCTTTTCAAAACATCTCCCGCTTTTCGGAATAGCCTTCCTTCTTTGTGTTGATGGGCGGTGATTGTACTTTGCGACCATTCTTGGGACAAGTTATCGCGTTTTGTTTCCGAATGCAGTACTTCCGCCACATTTTTGAGGTTGCCGATGCAATCACGCAACATCGCTTTATTTGCCTGGCCACTCGTTCCTTTTCCTGCCGTAATCTCCTCGTTGGTTTCAGGGTGATTACTTATTATGTCGGGATTTACGGCCCTTGCATCGGTCGCTTCGGTAACGATCGCAGCACTGACCATCGAATTCTTGATGTTCTTTTTATTTTCTTCCACCGCTCGAACACCTGAAGCGTCCTGCAGAGTTTCCCGGTTTTCTTTTATAGGACGCTCTGGCGTTCGCATAATTTTTTGCTGCGCTTGAACGCCGCAGGAATCTCAGTCTAGACTAGACTGTCTGCTAATCTCCGTTTTTCGTCCATCCTCACTGTCATAGTATTAATCGGTGATTTTGTCATCGTTAGTACCACTCTCGATGTACTGTTAACATCGTGGCTGCAACCGCTGGTTGCGTCGTCGTTATTATTTTTTATTTTTTTTTTGGGGTTTTTTTGATCTTTTTTATATGTTTTTGGTTTTTCCAGCTTTATTGGGTCACCCCTCGGAGCCACTATCTCCGTTCGTGTGTGTAGTCGCCTTTTTGGTCCCATGGTTATCTTTGCAGAGCAGGGAGGCCATGCGAGGGTTGGCACAAGCCCTTATGGGGACAAGTGTTCAGAGTCAGACCGCCACCAACCCAATGGTGCGAACTTCGAACGTACTTCGAGGCCTGCCAAGGTTTTATCGGGACGGAGACGGTATGATGGTTGGATTGGAGCCGTTCACACACGAGTGTCACTTTGGCGCTACCGTGCAAAGCAACTAGGTCCAAACCATCATATCCGCCAGCCTAAAGCATCAATTCCAGTTCGTTGTCCAAAGCGTAGTCCAGATCCAATCAAGGTCGTAACCTGTCATCCCAGGAGGGAACTGAACGGTGCCCCCCATATCCTCGGGTCCGTGGGGGTGGCGCTCCCCAAAGAATGCTTGCCTCCAAGAGTGCTCTTGTCGACCGACATCCCCTGCGGGAATTTCCTCGGGTACGTGGGGTACTCTTTTCTTTGCAGTAACAGCCACCTCCTATTATTTTTATAGTTTTCCACACGGAAGTTTTCTTTTTGCCTATGGTTCTGTGTTATCTAACCCATTCATTCATAGCATCAGGGACACGTACATAGGCTATGATCCCGTCCAATGTAAATATATAAACACAGTCCTACGTCTTTGATGAGAAACGTTAAGTAGATAATATGGAAACTTATTTTTTGTGTCTAGGTTAAGAAGATAAGGGAAGTTTATATGGGAAGAAACTGTGTTTCAATTAGAGATGGGACATCGACGATGAAACATCGATGTTGTGAAACATCGATGTTGAAAGTTACAAAAATCGATGGAAAAACATCGGCGAAAAAACATCGATTTTGTTAAAAATCGATGTTTCACGGTTTTTGAAAAACACAATTTCTATTTCATTCAAAAGGGTTTGATTACATAAAATTCATTTTGAGGTCAATGTTTGCACATTTTATTTGAAATCAATGGAGTTAAATGTTTTTATAATTACTTCAAATTGTTATTCGATTAATTCACATCATTATTCGTTAAAGTAAATAAAATCCACGAAAGTCATCTTTAAGATGGGCAAGAGAATGCATTTTAAATTTTCTTCTTCACAGTGCACGTCAGATATATTCTAGCAATTACAATATATCGCCATATGTTTTAGCAACAATATAATTTTCACAAGCACCAGAACCTCCTATCTATAGTCTGCAGAAATAGTAATTTTTTGAGGTTTTCACTCTTCAATCGGTTTCTTTTGTCAGAAACGATATCGCCAGTGGTGGAGAAAGCTCTTTCCGATGGGACCGAAGTTGCCATGACACAGAGATATTTTTTGGCCATTTTCATCATTGAAGAATCCTGAAGCATGAACATTTTTAATCATCCTTGCATTGGGTCAACAAATCATCAAACCAGATTTATTAATTTATCATTCCAATACTCAAGTGGATCATCTTTAAATTTAGCCAACGGGCCTTTCAAGTATACTGATAGCTCTGGTGCCATCGTACTTAAAGTATCGAATTCCTCAATTACCCTTGACCTTTTCCTGGCTTTCCAATTCTACGAGTTTAAGATGGCACTCCCATAGGTTAAATTCTCGTTCTGTAATACAACGAGACACATGTTATAGTACGTTTCACACTACAGAGTTGAAATAAAGTTGAAACGTTAAGTTAATTAAGTTGATATATGCTTACCTTCAATAGAATGAGGAGAGGAATCAGCTGTTGCTCCACTCTCGGATTCTGAAGAGTCAGCTATATCTTGCTTTATTTCTATTGCTAGTTTTCTAATTGCATTCCCCAATACAACCTTATCTTCAAAGTGAATATTTTTAAAAGTGAATTTTTTTAGTTTTCTTGCCAAGCTAGATTCACAAACAGCTTCAGAGATTTTATTTCGCATTAATTTCACTATAGGAATTACGATGCTGGCAGTTACGAATTGATCACCGGAGGCTTCTTTTGTGGCAAATTCAATTGTTCAAAATAAAGTACAAAACTCCTTCATAAAATCAAGGTCTCTTGCTGAAGGCATTTGCGGGGCTGATGTATTGAAATTTACGATGCTCGCAACAATTTCTCTCAAAAGAAGAAACCTCTCAACCATATAGTATGTCGAGTTCCACCTTGTAGAGACAGACTGCACTAGCTTCTTTTTTCCATAATGATCTGTTTTTTTGCGCAGCTCTTCACTTGCATTTACGCTTTTCTTAAACCATTTAACTATGGCCTTAGCACCGTTAATAATTTTCACTGCCTCTGGTATTGCATCAATTGATTTTTGAGCCATTAAATTTAACAAGTGAGCAAAGCAATAAGTGTGTTTTTCTTTACCGAATGCTTTCTCTAATGCACTAATGATATTGCTTGCTCCATCTGTAACAACGGCTGTTATACATTTGGGTTTAAGGCCCCAATCTGAACACACTTCTAACAGTTTTTTCGCTAAATTTTCACCAGTATGGGTCTCATTTAATTCGTATACTCCTAGTGTCACAGTCTCTTGGCTCATTTTTGTATTCAAACTCTCATTTCCTGATTCCATTTCCGAGAGGAATGTGAAATAACATGTCACGGCAAGAAAACTTCTCATTTGATGAGTTTCGGTCCAAATGTCTGTAGTAAGGCACACATATTGAATGCTTGACAAAACTTTCTCAAATATGGCTTTTATTGCCTCATATTTTCTATCAATCATTGAAGCTATAGTCCTTCTTGAAGGAACGTTATAAAGCGGAGTAACAACTTTCAAAAGCTGCCTAAATCCATCATCTTCCACAAGTGAAATGGGTTGGCTATCCCTACATATCATGAAAACAATTGCCTCGGTGACTTGGCCATACTTGTCGCCTCCTTCTTTGAACGAACTTATTTTCCTAATAGTTTCTTGCAACGTTTTCTGCTTGGAGAGACCCAACCCTCTCGAATGAGTTTGAGTATCAAGATTCAAATTTCTAGCTCCAGAGCATTCACAATTTTCATTGCCTTGGTATGGCCCTACTTCCATTGCTGAACTTGAAAGAGTTGGAGATAATGCCACGATTAACGTGCTTGGTGAAACCGAAGTGGTCGGACTTTCCATTCGGCCTTGGAAACAGTCGCGCTAAAAGTTTTTTATCTTTATTATTTAATTAATAATAACAGTAACTTACTAAAGTGACTTGCGTGCTCTGCACAGTAGATGGCCCGGATTTATTGCAAAAGCTTGTATTGAAAGCACTTCTGTGTTTGCTGCTCATGTGTCCTATAAGATTTGGTGTGTTTCCACTCGTTTTGATAATTTTTGAGCACAACGCGCACTGCCCCGACTTGTCATCAATTTTCTCGAAAAATTTCCACACTTGACTTTTGGGAGGCATTACGAAACCAAAATAATGAAGTTTCCAAAGAATCATAAAGAAAACATACACTTGCTCGCACAGTACACGCACGACTAGTAAATGCAACTGCAAACGTATTCCAAATTTGAATCGAAGTTCACGTTCACATGCACTTGCACTCTTAAACGCTTGACGATACGAAGTGAAGGTAAATTGCGAATGATGAATATCAACATCAAGCTCTCTCTTGTTTGCAACAGTGGCAAAAAAAAACTAAAAATTAAATCGAACAGGCTGAGTCCAGCATATTGATATGGACAGAGGAAAAACCTTGAAAAGTAAACAAACGGTGAAAAATTCGATGCAAGTTTCAACACCAGTGCATTGGCACGGTACATAAGTAGGCAGAAGAAAACCGAAGATTGATGAAATGACAGACAAAAAAACAGCGATTGGGTTGGGACATCGGCGCGAAAATATCGATGTGAGAAAAATATCGTCTTGGAAACATCGATGTTGAAAAGAGTCGACGATTGAAGAAAGCATCAATGTTTTGAAAACATCGGCATCGATGTCGCATCCCTAGTTTCAATCGGGTACACAACACAATTGGCGACGAGGACTCGGGAAAGTCAAACCTTTCGATTGCAGTGATTTCAAGAAGTAGCGATTCTTTCCTGTGCAAAAACAGTTACAATTTTTATTGTTTATTGATGACCACCCATCAATTAGCACTACGACCTGGATAGAAACGAGGATTTCACATCGATCAACGAGTGGAGCAACCCTGACACAACTAGTGTTCGAGCTGTAATCCGAGATTGGTTGACTAATGGAATTAGCAACTTCAGCACAGCAGTAAAGCGTAAGTCCTTCAAGTATTGACAATTCGACATTTTGCAATATAAAGCCAATTTCCCCCAAATCCTTCTTAAATTAAAATGGCTACGCCAGAAGTTTCATCTGCAAATTTTAATAATATATCCCTAGACTTTCTCGCTAAATTAATCCCAGATAGATTTAATGGAGATCGGTTTAAAATACGCAGTTTCATCAAACAAGTGGATGGTGGATTTGAAATTGCGCGGAGTGATCAAAAACTGGCTTTGTTACTTTTTGTCATCCATTGTAATCCTACAACCTGGGAAGAAATTTTAAATTTACTATTAAATCTTTACCAATACAAAAAGTCCATTGATCAATTGCTAGAAGATCTTTATAGTATCCGACAGAGTCCAAATGAAACCGTTCCTCAATATTATCAATGGCTAGAAGATCTTAGTTCTAGGATATTAGCTGCAGTACATTCAACCGAAACTGATTCGAATAAACGTGCTGGTAGAATTGATATGATAACGGATATGATCTTAAATCGATTCGTGTACCATTTTCATCCCAAAATCTCGTAAATGTTACGATATCGTGAACCCGGCACAATAAATAATGCTCTTACCACGGCGATGTGTGCACAAGAGCACTTCGACTTAGAGTCGATAGCAATGTGAAAAAATGCAGGATTTGCTGGTGAGCGAACCACTCCACGAATGAGTGTCGTTATAAAAATAAATGCAAAAATCGAACCATAAAAATTACTAAAATTCTAAATCAATAACCTTTTCTCATGTTAAAGATACATATAATTCTAGCTCAAACCCTAATTTAATCCTAATTTTAATACTCATTCCGAACAAAATTCTACCAAACAATGACGCTATTGCCATAAATATGGACACTGTATCGAAGAATGTGGGAAAAGAAAATATGATAATGAAAGACGGCAAAAAAATCTTAATAAAAATCATATGTCGTCGGTAAATATGAATTATTCATACTCAAACCCTTCCACAAGCTCAAACTCGAGCAGTTATTCTTACCCTCTATCTAATATATCGCCAACACAAAATCTTATGAGCTACGTTGCGGAACCAAAAATCCTTAACTTCACCCTTGATCAATTTTGTTCTCCATCAAAAGTTCTGCTTCTACTTCTCTTGAAGCAAAAACTAAATTTGAAAGTAAAGATTGCAAATTAAAGCCTACAAAAGTTTGTAGCCCAAAGACCAATCATAAAATCGAAAACCCCAAGTTTCTGAATTTATAAATGTACTTTCTTGTTCAACAAATAATATGAATTACGCTCTCTTCGAATCGCCTTTATCCAAATCATCGGAAAAAAACTCTAAGGCTTCTACTTGATACGGGAGCATCAATATCGCTTCTACAGAAAAGATATTAAATCGAAATGGCATATCGAAAAATTCCACAATTCAAATCCTAGGAGAAATGCATATGGAAATGAAGATAAAAAATTTTACACTCCCTACTTATAAACAGCTAATAGATGCCATAACCAACCTTCCTTTTGACGGTCTCCTTGGGCAAGATTTTTTCAATAACCATAAATGTACAGTAAACTTCGGAAATTCCATACTATCTATTATCTCTATACCCATCTTGATCCTAATACATATATGTAAACACCCCTCAGTCCACATATCTAGTTCATCTAAGTCCTAGAAGCGAGACCGTAATAAAAGTAAAAGTGGAAAATCCAAAATATTGTACCGAAATGGTATATTTAAAATGTCTGTACAGGACTGCAGCGATGGCCTGCTGCCTTGGCGAAAGAGGAGGGTAGGATCCACTGAGATTGGCCTTGTCTGTGGACGCGTGAATGCGCTGGCAAGCTAGTATTGCGGTGTCGTGGGGTGATCAAGATGAAATGTAGACGTGGCTATATATTTCCCGTTTAAGTGAAAAACTCATCCAAACATAATTTGTATGAATTTTTTTGAAAATATTAACGTGGCCAATTTATTTTATAGTATTATGTGATGGGATCCCTCTACCCGGGCAAGATCCCCTGTAACGCTCGGCCGAGGCCGGCCAACGTGGGAGGTCCCATACCCACTCAGGTACGAAATCCTAATGGAAACACCAAAATTTTTGTTTAATAATTCATTGTAACTTTATTTTCACTACCGTGCACGAAAATTTGCAAAAGCAATTTTTTCTTTTGTTATATTTTAAAAATATTTATTTTTCCCATAGAGAAAAAGGAAACGAACAAATTTTAGGCGCATATCAATCATTGCTATCCATAATATTCGTGAAATGATCAATCATTAGAATAAATATATGCAAGTTATATATACGTAGTCTATGTGGTCGAGTGATTAAAAGCGTGAGACGCATAAGCCGAAGGTCCTAGGTTCAAATCTCGTTGCTGAACAATTTCGGACAGACTAAAAGTATTCACTCAGTGGTGATATGTACTGATTTAATCAGATCATGTCATAGCTGATCAGACACACGGGAGCATGGCACTGACCAAACCAACTTCCGAAAAAATCGATACGGTCATGAAAATGAGGTACTCTAACTATCTCTAAGCGAAGGCCCGAGAGGGGCGGTAGTGCTAAAAAGAAGAAGAAGTTAGATATACATATATGAATGTATCTGTTCAAAACAAAGTATTTGTCGTATAATCTACATTTATACATAAAATATAGTTATAAAAGGATGTGTAGGATGATTCGTTATATTAAAATTTGTGTTGGAAAGGTTCAATTCAACAGCATAGGATTAAGTACATATGTTCATCATATTCTTGTCTCACAATAGTAACTGTAAAACGATACCAAATCAATTGAAACTAGAGTACATTTGAGGGTTCAAACAAAAATGAATCGAAAAAATTACTAAATTCAATTTGATTTATCAAAGCTAAATGATTCAATCCCCGTTCAATCACATTATTCACAAACATCCATTTAATATTCTTAAAATATCGCAAGACATCAGTGATTTATTTACATTTGCTTCTTTTTATTGATAACCAAAAGGGTACTTACCTAACATCCTCGCCGGGCGCCCGCTGGTGATGTGGGTGTATTCCAATATCGCTGTAATTGTTAAAAACAGTTTAACTGGGATTGGTATCTACTTCGCCGAGAGAAAGTAAATTAATGGTCAAGCATAACATTTTTTTTTCAATCAAGAGCTTTGCAATTCTGCAGAAAAATATAATTATGTATTTATACTGTCTTTTTCTTAATTATTTTCACTCGTTAACAGCGATTTAACTGCACAGGAACTAAAATGTTGTATCATTAACAAGTTTCAGCCCGAGATGAAACAATTTACTGTTCCTCTCTGTCTGAATAATTGATGAATATTGATTTTTTTAAAATCGAAAGATAACTTGCATTGCTTTTAATTCATTTGCATAGATGAGCATTTATGTTCTGAAGCATTAACAATTCTTCGAAAACTATCCGATTATAGCCCTCAAACATCCTAATAGCATACGAGCGATCCCTCCTCTGGATGCCACCATGCAATTCTTCCTTCTAATCTGATACTCGCCAGATACGCCTACCGCTAAACAACGATCATCAGAAACGATCAACCCGTTATTCGAACGTTTCACGAGCATTTAACGAGCTAACCGCCCGAAACCGATTCCCGCATGATTGGTACTATTTACCCTGTATCATATTCGCAGCTGTGTTATAGTTCGCGGCCAATAATTTTAATATTCAGCGAAAGTGGAAACGCACCGTCTTTTAAATTAAGTTAAAAGAGTTTATTTACTAAGAATGCACAATCATTAATTTCACTTCTTTTTTTTTTACTAATAATTAAAATGTTATTATTTTCCAATTGTCTGTCAATTTATGTTCCCAGTGTCTGTATCACGAAAATCACTTCAGTATCAATCAATATCGCCTTTACTTCGCGCTCCACTCTATTGCAGTTTTACTATCGCGGTTTTACTATTCCCCCATTCATTCAGCTCGGCTTTATATAGGGTCTTTAGTCATTCAATCCTTTCTCGTACATTGGTGAATGTGAATGACGAGAACTACCTGGAATATTCAACCAAATTTTGAATGGCCGCAGTGACGTCACTTTCAGATGTTGATCATGGATCTACTTGGCCCATTCTTGTGCATTAGTTTATTGTTCATGATGTTATTAATAGTTACGACAAGCAGGGCCGATTTAAGGGGTAAGCAAACCGGGGCGTGTAATCACTCTCCAATGTTCAGTATTGAAGAAGAAGACTAGACTAGAGGTTAAAAGTTGATTCACATTACCAGATCGTAGGAGTGAGGAGATAGGGAAAATTGTATATCGTAAGGTGAGACCCTTGCGCATACTCCCACTACTTGATTAATTGTTATTCCCAAATAACAATAACCACAAATAATAACAAATAGGTTGGTCCGTCGTGCACCACTCCGCCATCGACTTGGACTCATCTGGCAGACGCCCATCCTCCTCCGTCGCATCCTGCCTCACGCTGTCATCTACTGCCTCAGTTCAGTTGCCTCATGCCTTGCGGCACTGAGACATTCTATCGTCCGATCCTAACCATAGAAAACGAAACGCCGGTTAACCCATTCACAATCTAGTGCTTCTTTGTTTATTAAACGCAAGTTATGTCTAGTACTAGTGCCGGTAGTAGTAGTAAAAAGCCCTCTGGGTCATTCAACTGCAAAAGAAAACTACAGCATGCAAAAGAAGATAAAATACAATCAAAAGCACTACAGAAGTTTATTACGGCTTCAACGTCTACAAAGTTGGACAAGGACGATACTGTTATAACAGCCAATGTAAAAGAAGATGATATTGGAGGCTGCAACTACTCCATCGACAAGCCATCAAAGAAATAAAACTGTAAGTTAAAACTAAATTTTGGCCTAATTTTACAATTTAATGTACATAAAATAAGTGCATAGTTAAGCTTTAATAAGCAGTAAAATATTTATTCAAAATAGATTACATATCTTTTAACTTTGTTTAGTCAGGTTTACTTACAAAACAAACAATATTGGAGAGTCTATATTAGCCTAATAGTACTGGCGCGACACAGTATCAGGGTATGCATGACGCATCGGTGGTCGGTGAAATAAACAATGATAACTCTATAGTCTGCGCGCGGGATGATGGGCCTTCTCACGCTAAACAACTTGGTTGCCGCTTTAACGTACGAGTACAGTTAACTTGCGTAATTTATTTATTTTTTTTCCTTTTTGCGATCCTGGTTAATCTACTCGTGGATAATAGGTAGTCAACTGTATTCTTATACAGTCAATTGTATGACAACGTTTATCTTTCATTGGTGATAAAATATAAATATCCAAAAAATCAAAAATTCATACGGGTAAATTTGATAGGTTTAATTAATGTTTTAGGTCCCAGCACCCTTCCATTGGTTTTGTCCTTCATCATTGTTATTGCGTATTGCCTCTCTATTGTGTTACTATCCATGTAAAAAATAAAATATAAACACTGGGTGTTGCAATATTTGATAAAATGATGCAAAGCCCAATAGATACTGGCAGTTTAGGTTAGTTACTAGAAATTAATTATTTTACAAGGAGTAAGCTCATGTAACAATTAATTATTGAATGGAGTTATATCAATTAACTATTCAAAAAACGAAATAACTCATTAAACATTAGTTTTTTACGTATGCGACGATAAAAAAGTTTAGAATTGGATTTGTATTGTAAGATCAGAAGCTGTCCGGAGACACGTCACCGCTACTATCGATGGGCTGTGGAGTGTGGCCGTTAAAAATCACGCATGAGATACGAAAACTTCTTACTGAGCGTGGTCCTGTGCAAGTTACTAACATTGACTTTCCCATTGATGCTAAGGGTAGAAAATTCTCTTCACTTCATTTCACAGGAAAACTTAGCACAAGTCCATAGGAATTGGTTGATATATTTAATTAAAAAAAACGCTGCATTTTACTTTACCTGGAAAGTTTTTGGAAATGTGCATTCAACTCTTGCCACCGGAGACCAAGGATATTCTGTTTAGCCAAACTTAACCAAGATTTTGACCAGTCATGAGAAATCTTCTACCCAAATACACAATTGTAAATCTTCTTGTGAACTATCCATGCGATTACGTTTGGATAGAACTATCAACAAAGAGCATGAGAGAACCATTCGAGCTGGAACAGAACATTGGAACCAAGTTTTGAAGCGTTTACTTTGTGTTGTCCAATTTTTGGGATCTCAGGGGCTGGCTTTTCGAGAAACAAAAGAGTCTCTTTTCGAGCGTAACAATGGTAACAATTTTGAGACTTGTAGAAGAAATACTTCCGAAGAGACACATATTCACTATTTGAGCAAAGAAATACAAAATGAGTTTATTTATCTCTTGTCCACAAAGATCCAACACCGAATCATAAGTGACCTAAAACAAGCAACATGTTATGCTATAATACTGGAATGTACACCCGATATTAGCCATACAGAACAAATGACATTTGTGGTGAGATTCGTCCGATGTGTTAAAAATGAGGAAGTGTCAATAAAAGAACATTTATTAGGCTTTCTGCCTATCAAAGATACGACAGGTGAAGGTGTCATAGAAGTCTTACTCAGTGAGTTAAATACACGGAACATCCCGTTGAAAAACATGAGGGATCAGGGATATGATAATGGCTCCAACATGAGAGGAAAGTATGCTGGAGTCCAGAAAACAGTACCTGATTTGAATTCCAGGGCATTTTTCGTGCCATGTGGTAAACATTCCATGAATCTAGTGGTTAACGATGCTGCTCTCTCTTGCCCTATTGCAGTTGATTGTTTTAGTACGAATATTCAACTTTTTCTCCAGTGCAACTCACAGGTGGAGTATTTTGATGAAACACATATCCACTCTAACAGTGAAATCCCTTAGTAATACTCGGTGGGAGAGTAGGGTTGAAGCCTTTGTATCTCTTGGATATTACATCGAGGAAATTTACGATGCTTTGTATGAAGCCTCTCAAGACCACAAGTTGGATTCTTTTAGGAGGAACACTGCAGTAGAAGTAATAAGAAAACTTAAAACTTTCAAATTTTTGTATTATCAGGTAACGTGGCATAATATCCTTTTTAAAATAAACATGATGAGTAAGACCTTGCAAACAGCCTTATCTACTTTGCAAACTTCAATGGACCTCGTGAAAAGTGATCAGACATTTTTGGAAAAAATGAGACCTGATTAAGGTCTTATAGCATTATCAAAGACGCTCCAGAACTGGCCAAAAAATTGGTGTTTCTGCTAAATTTGAAAAAGAAACCGAAGATCGTTCAAGGAAAACCCAGAGGCAATTCTCGTATCAGAGTGAGGATGAACCGATTCAGGCTGGACTGGCATCATTCAAAATATAATTTTTCTATGTGGTGCTTGATACAGCAATGAGAGGTTTGAGCTCATGGAGAACCACAGCAAGAGTTTTAGTTTTCTGTATGACATTAAGATTCTTCAGACATGATACAAGAAGACCCTAAAAGACGCCTGTATGCAATTTAACAATGTTCTGAGCGATGGAGATGAATGGGACATAAACGGAGTTGAACTGTTCGAAGAGCTAGACATTTTTGCGCCAATGTTGCCTCCCGGAAGTTCTCCAAGTGAGGCCTTGTCGTATATAACAAAAAATGATTATATGGACACATTCCCCAATGTTTTTGTTTCTCTAAGAACCCTTCGGGCTCTCCCTGTTTCAGTAGCAAGTGGTGAAAGAAGTTTCTCTAAGTTGAAACTAATAAAAACTTATCTCAGATCCACCATTTGTAAGGAATGTTTGAGTGGACTGGCAACAATGGCCATTGAGAATGATTTGTTAAACCAAATGGACACTGACTACATTCTCAATGAATGCTGTTCGCTTACATTAGAAAAATATCTTGAACCGGCCCTGGCGACAACAATTGTGAGAGTAGCTCGCAGAATTATTTGGACATGTAACAATACTTTTTAACTTATACGCATCATGTCGTAACGATATATTTGTCAATTCAATTACCATCAAATGCCGAGACCGATGAATACACTCACACACAAGTCCACAAACATAAAATGATTTTTATAAGAAACCCTAACTTTTATCTTAAGAAATTTCCTGCACCATTCACGTTGATTGCACGGTTAGCACTCCTTAATACTCTGGGCATTCTTGAACTGTTATGTTCGGTTGGACTGCGTATCTATGATTCGCGGCAAAGGATGTCATCCGAGTTCCATGCATTGAACACAAGAAATTATATCATTGGGCCACTTGTGCCCAATAAAACATATATCATGGGGCAATTTGTTTGTGTGAATTTCACTGCTCTTTGCAAGCACTAAATCCAGTTCATTTTCATAAATTCTTTCTTTTCTACTCTAGGATCGATGATTATGGGTACGCAGAATGGACTTGGATAGTGTCACGTCGTGCGAACAAAACCCAGACGCAGAACTTTTCAGACCATTTTCGGGGTCGCAAAACATGCAGCGCGACAATACCTGGACGTGAACATTATTCGCGAAACACTCCCGTGTGCAAAAATTGAATGCAAAGCCGCTTCCAACTCGAAAAACTCGATGTTTCGATGCACGCAACCAAGAGAAAACCTCGGCTACTATTCCACCTCGTTCCATTGTCAGAAACCGAGTTCCGTTCACCAAACGCAGCCTCAACGCGATGGCGTTCAAGAACCGAATCCCCTTTTGGTTGTCAATCGTCCCCTTGCTAGATGTGCAACGGAACTCGATGAGCTTCCCGTTCATTGCAATTGTATTGCAGAAGTGCGATTCGTGAATAAGCTCAGTTGTAAAGGGGTTGCCATGTCCGCACTTTAAGGGCAGATTTGAATTTTTAATTTATAGAAGTTGATAATGAAAAATTTTTAAATAATAATAAAACGATAAATATCATAAAGAATATAATTATAAAGAAAAGTTTAAATGTAATATAGAAAAAAAAAATGATCTGAAATTATTATTTAATAAAAATAAAAAAATACAAATTAGTTATGATTTATAACTATAAAGTGAAATAATTAAATTTTTCAAATCTGCAATTAAAATTTCGGATAAGTGATACGAAAGTTTTCGAGCAGTTTGCTTAGGCGACTGCTTTATTACTTCACATCTACATGAAGGAATTGTATCTTCTCAAAAATTAAATAACGATCCATTTTTACTAGTTTCGAACTTAATAGTCCAGGTATCGGCAGATCACCATACTTTAATTACTGTTGTAAACCATTCTAGTGTTTACAAATATATTCCAACACCTCAGATAACTATTGAGCCCCTTTCTCAACAAATAAATATCTTGTTGAACCTCAGCCTTAATGATCTTTACGATCAGAAATATTTGCTAGAAAAAAATTTGAGACTTAATCATTTGAACTCAGAAGAAAAAGATTACATAAAAACCATGCATATGTGAAAATTTTCATATTTCCTATTTACCTCTTCCAGTTCCGGCTCACCGTGGACAGCGTCAAGATGGACAGTATGAGTGGGGAAGAGTACCCGCATCATCTCATCCATCTTTTCCGCTTCATGTATGCAAGGCGTCCATAGAGCACCAAGCTTCCGCATAATTAGCTTACTGGCAACGCCTCATAGACCCTTCTTCACTTTGTCTACTAGATCTTGCCAGCACCGAGTCTTATTTTTGTTAAGTAACTTATGAAGGCATTCCCTGGCCGACTTATATGCTGCTACCCAGATTTGCGACACTCCCTTAGATTTTTATTCAACCACCAGTGCACTGGGGGCTTGCCGTGCCGGGATTGTTGGCAGGAATAGAAGCACTGCACTCGCTACATCTTGAGCTGCGAGTTCTTCTGTCCCCTGCGAATCACTTTACAGTGGAGTGCCTGCCACGAATACCTTGACGAGTTTCTTGACGTCCATCCACCTAATATCCCACCCAGTTGCAGACTACTGGCGTCGGGAGACAACATAACGAATCTGAAGTAGAATGTATTATTGATCACTGGCTGAGTAGTCCTCTAATGCTCCCTAATCGTGTATTCTCCGTAATAAGGACTCCGAGGCAAATGTTCTATTCAGTATGGTTCCTTCACAGCCAAACCGGTGGAAAGTCAGCGTATTTCCGGTATTTAGTACAATGAGCGTTATCCTGGCCGCCATTTCTAGGATTCGTTTTTCCCGAGAATTCGATTGAGGAATGGCCCATTCAATTGCTTTAGCGTTGAAGTCTCTCTCTCAATGACCACTTTGCAATCTGCGTTCAAGGAAGCACCCTCCAAGGCATTCAGCTTGACTTGGAAAGATGATATGGGTTTGTTCGGCGTTAGGTACATACTTAAGAAGGTGGTCTCGGAGCATCGAATCCACATGAACTCATCCCCCTGTGCATAGCCGTCCACCTGGAAACTCCTGTTCTAAGCCCAGATGGAAGCAGTACCAGTTTCATCAGGATACCATGATGCAGAACTTTTGTCATGGTATTGCTCACTCAGCAGCAAAGAGTCGGCTTTCATGTCCCTCGCAAACTGTTCAAGGAGGCTTTGAGTGGTTGAACTAGAGTGTAAGTTTTACCCGCAGGACTCGAGTCGTGATTCCAAGATTCGGTTTTGAATTACCACCCTTGCAAAGGATCAAGTGTGCCTCCTTTGTACACTCTTTTCTTTTATGTCCCATTTCACCGCATTTGTAATTCATGGAACTCGGGTCGTTTGCATATCTACTTGTGCGATGTAACAATAACCAAGGCTTTTGAAACATTACTGAGACGCTGCCCTTCACCGTATCCTGCATACAACCCATTCTATTCATACTTGGGCTTTATTTAGAAATTGTTCGGCATCCTTTCAGTTAGGTCAGTGATGTCCAGGCGTTGTCCCCTATGGTTTTCTGGTGTAAACCTCGCTTTGATCCTGCCCACGCTAGGGAACTCCTTTTTCATGGCCTCTTTTACCTAGGACAGGTCCATGATGCAGTCAATGTCTCTTATTTCGATCGTTGTCATCATTTTAGGTGAGGCTACAGTTGTGTTTTTGCCGAGAACTTTCTTTATTGCGTAGCAGAATGCTTTTTTGTCGGTCTCTGCACCGAATTGGCCCAGTATGTGGCCCGACTGGGTTGGTCGTACAGCTTTAATATAGTTGTTGAGGCCTTCAATTTCCCCTGATATGCCGCAACACTTCTACGTAGGATCCACCATCTTGGGGTTTTACGAGCAGTGTCTGCTACTGGGGTCATCTTCGTTGTTTTATTCTCTCCTATTTTGCATCATGTCTTTTTTCTTGTTTGGCGTCCGTTGAACTTTATTTTCTGCCACTTTTTGAAGGAGTTTCTTTGGGGCTTTCTTCGTTACTTTTGTCAACACTGCCTGAAACCCCTGATGGGGCATTCCAAGCCCATTAAGTTCCTCTCCCTTCCTTCTTTTATCCCGATCTCCTTCGCTTGGGCTAGACGCTATTCTTTTATTGATGTTTGATGGTGCAGTTATCTGCTTGTGCCCTTTAGGCTTAACCTTCAGCACTTCTTTAGCTTTTTGCTCTTCTTCGGCCGTTTGGTCCTCTTTGGCCTTTAACCAGCTCCTCCGGTAATGTCCTATGCGGTCTAGGAGCTCCCCTATTTCAAGGAGCCCATTCTTTACTCCTTTGCTGGTTGCATGCCGATTTTATACTTTTTAAAACGTCTTTCGCTTTTCGGACAAGCTTTTCTACTTGATATTGCTCGGCAACAATTATATTTTGAAATCTTCTTTCTTGGGAGAGGTTATCGGCTTCCTTTTCCCAATACAGTACTTCAGCCACATTTTCGACGGTGGTGGTAAAATCCCGTAACGGAGCTTAATTTGTCTGGTCGCTCCTTTCTTTTTCTGTCTTGTGGAACATCATATATACCTGGATTGGGTGTTGGTGTTTTTAAAGTGACTTTAAATTTAGCTGGAGATCGTTTTGTTGCGATCAATTAGAAAGTTAAGAGAAGCCAATTTATTTTAAGTGGGAAATCAACTGCCACCGATAGGAGCTCTTTAAATGGTTATGAATCGATGAATATAGCCCACTAATCTTTAGTTAATTTGTTGATTAATAATTTCAAAGAACAACAAAACCAAACCTTTTCCGCAGCAATTGCCTATACTTCGAGCGCTCGCGAGAAATACTGAGAGTGTTTTCTTTCTTTTCACTTGTATAATCATTTGTCATAACATTACATTACATTATAAAAGTAACTCGCATAATTTGTTTTCAGCGAGATTTTTTTAATTTAGTTTAAATTTTTTTTTGCAAAAATTTGTTTTGTTTAGAAAAACGTCATAAATTTTCGGCAGTTCAGTTATTCTAATTAGGTCTTTCACAATTGTTACAAAGGCATTTACATAAAATTTTTCCAATTGAAGCTTCACCTCTGTCAAGGTTGAATTTTAACTTTTCATCGGTTATTTTGTGTTTCGAGTCATGTGCGATTCTTCTATTTGTTATTTATGGTTCCATTGACTGACCTGAAGTTTCACGCGTATGGAATTTGTTTATGTTTTTTTCACTTGCATCATAAAAAAATCATATTTAGTTAAAGACTATCATATAGAGTTAAAGATGAAGAGAATAAAAAAAGGATTGGTATTTTTATTAAAAATTTCGATCTTCTTTTTCTCACATCTTAATGGATATGGGATCCGCAATGTTGGCAAGGATTCTCCACTGTAGTATTTTGACGTCGCAGGGGCTTTCGCTGGGATAGATAGTCCTTGCTTGTGATCTCATGCCAATGGGATCTTAGGTCTGGCTGGGAGCGATGCAAGAGGGCACCAATCCCACCAGTATGTCCCACCCTTGTCTTGCGCCACAACATCCTTCTTCAAAGATGATGCTGTCCTCTGAGCCATCACGATTAAAGCAAGGCAAAAAGCGTATAGGTAGCACTTTCAGTTCTGACCTCGGCCTTCACTCTTCTGATTAGTCCGATTAGTCCCATCAGTAATTCGTACATGTGAAATACTTTTCAGTGAACCTGGCGCTATGAAAAATGAACCCGCCCCATGATACCGTGGACAGCTAGTCTGCAGGAACACATACGCGTCCCTAGACCATGCAGTTTCCAGTTGAATACTGATCCTTAGTTTGCTGAGGCAGAGTTCTATTGCAGCTGTCCTTTATGGACTCATAGCATTTAAAAATAATGCAGGAGATATTGCAGATGTGAACTCTAAGTATATAAAGTTATTTCCTGTTGTAAAGAAGCTTAATGTTCTTCATAAGAAATGCCTTGGATAAATAGCATCTCGAATAGTGGTTTTTTGTTTTTGAATTGCAAGTGTAGACGGTAGTAATTACAATTTAATATTTTTAATAATAACTTACTATATAATTGTTGGTTGTAGTGTTATCGCTTACTTGTTTGAGTTTGATCTATGATTGCAGTCTGTTGTTGCTATTGCGGCTGATGTGATTGTTGTTGCTGCTGCTGTTGTTGCTATTGGACCTTTTGCTGTTGTTGTAAATGCTGCTGTTGTTGCGGTTGGATTTGTTGATACCGAGCCAATTGCGTCCGGTTCCTTTTTCACTTGAACCGTTTGCAGTGTATGCAACGTTTCAACTGTCGGTACATTACTTACCGGTACTATAGTTGTTACGGTATTCACCGTTGTAGCTGCAGTGCCTGTTGTTTTCTATGTCGATGGGGATTTGTTCCCTTTTTTCACGCCAAGCTCAGCAAAATGCCTTAATTCCAAATGCCGTTTAAGATTCCTCGATTGCCGAACAACTGCAAAACTGCAATGGGACACGCAGCCAGTTGTTCCGATTGTGATCGTGATCTTGGTTTTGAGGAACTTTCCGTGTTCTATTCGGTGTCACTAGATGTAGATGGTGGTCGTTATTTCGGTAAAATGTATTTAAAACCTATAAAAGGTACACCGAGTGAAGCCAGGAAATTCTGTTTTTTGTTTTTGTCAATAAATGTCTAATACGTCTTACTACTTCTTTTAACTAGTTTTAGTTTCGTATGTAATTCTCACACAATAGTTATATAGTGCAAACTTCTAGTTTTTAACACTTTTTACTTTTTACACAAATCTCTAACGATGCAGTCTTAAGAAACAACTTTACTATTTGACATAGTTTTATGAACTAAAAAATATTTTTAGTTTTTCTTCATTTGACAATTCAAATTTTTCTACGACTACAAATTTCTTTATGATTGGATTTTATGAAAATGTGGAATTTTATTTATAAGCAATGTTGTAATGTGACGCCTACGCCCGGGAATCGAGGTGATTCCGATCCCGAACCCTTGCACTCGGCCAGATGGGTATGACCTCGAAATGCAAGCGGACTTCATCTTTCGTGCGGATATCGTTGCGCAGAAAATATTTTTTTTTCTCCAAATATTTAGATCTGTGGATTTAAATATTTGAAACAGAATATTAATCAAAACCCCGACGCATTTCGAGACATATCCATTTGGCAATGCCCCCTCCACCGTGGCCATCGAAAAACTATGCCACTGGCGACAAATGGAGATGCACATTGCCGCCATGTGGCGTGCCATTCCACACACATCTGTTTTGTCGGTGGTTGTTGGATTGGACAGTCCGGCGCCACGAGAAAAAAGGAACGGCGAGAATTAACGGAGATTTTTAGTGGAAGGAAAAAGGTTCTTGTGAATAGTGAGATCGGGTGGGAGAAAATTGCAAATTCCGGAAAGTTGGCGCGGTACTAATTGGACTAAATCTAATTAAGAGTTAATCGCCCCATAAATTGGAATGCAGTGCATAGGAACGAATCGAATTCGCCAGTTCAACAAAATCAGCAGCAATAATAATACCGGAAAAGTAAATGGTCGTGATGATGCAGAAGACACAGTGGTAGTAGTGAAGAGGGAGAATCATTGCCAGCGCAAGAACAACACGATAACACCACCTGACCCGATTAAGTTGAAGCTTAATGGGACTGTTAACTCAGCTTTCGGCCCAGTGACACCACTTTCATCCCCAAAGAGTAGTAGTTCCTCCCCTACCACCGCAACCATTGTAAACAATCATTCGAACGATGTCGATCGAATACCGAAAATTGTTGGGAAATTGGGAAATATGGAGGCAAATGCAAACTACAAACAGCTGTCAGGTATGTTTAGGTTATTAGAAGAGGTGCTCTTGAACGAGTATTTCAGTGCGGCTGATCATTGTTATTCATCCGATTGGAAAGATTTATATATCAATCGAGTAGATAGCTCGGAAACAGAAGGACGGCTTTTGGTCATTGTTACAAGAAAATAACATTTATAGCTGAAAACGTTTATCCTAAATGTCTAATATAAAATGTGAACAATTAATGTAGGAGAAGCTCCCATCACAGATTGTTTGGAATATAAAATTTTAAGATTAAAATTCAGATAGTAATTGGACTAATTGAAATAGATACTGGAGTGTCAAAGTCAAAGAGAGTCAGAAGGTTCAGGGTTAATGAATATTAGTATTTTCGTAGTAGTAAAGGTGTTGAGGATGAGGATTGAGGTATTAAAGATGATCATACTAATAATTAGACCAATCAACTAAAGCTAAACCTTAAATGTCACGGGAGTGAAGATCAGTTTCAACTAATGACTAATGTACCATTTGATTCAATTTTACATTGTTTGGATTAGGGGAAGTTGTGGTTTCATTGTTGGTTTGTCTTATTTGTTGGCATTTTTTTTTATGTATTTCTTGTGTGTGCAATCACTGGAATATTAGTCCCTTTATATGTAAAATTGATAATTGTAGTGTATATAACAACTAGTGTCAAAACTATAGTATAAAAAACAAGGGAGTAATATACCATCGATAATGTATAGTTATTGATCCAGTCTTGTTTTTTTTGTAGTTTCAAAGATAATTTATGTTAAAAAAGGATGCTTTTAATCTAAAGAAATAGAAACTGAATTGCCAGAAGTATTCATAGACACAATTAGAGCAAGGTAGAGTAGTAACATAGTAACAATAAGTATCATCGAGCTACGCTACTCACTCGAAAATACTATATACGCAGATATTTTTGAATACAATGAAATTCGTCTCGATAACAAGGACAAAAATTTGTAAAAGAAAATGTGGCTCTAGGTCAATTCAGTATGAATTATAAAGTACATATTTTGAGCTCTGCAAATCAACTGAATACGGGAAAAGTTATAATTCAATATATCAGGCACTGCAAATTAAATCGATAAAAAAAATATAAATACATTGTAAAAAGTTAAGTTCTACATGATAATTTAACTAGCAATGATATATGAATATTTTTATAAAATGAGCTTTTAAATTTGGCTAAATTTTCTTTAAAACCTCGTGCTCTACTAGTAAAAATGAAAATATGTTTAACAAATAAATATGCATAAACCCTTAAGCTCCTGGACAATCAAAGGAATTTATGTCTGTTAGATCAAAAACAAAAAAAAAAACACATCATTTAAAGTCTATAATTAAAACGAGCATAATTTTTAGAAAAAAAAACAAAAAAAATAATCAGATAAATATCGACTTACCACTAAATACATATATATTGTTAACCCCGTTATAAATACCTGAACTATAGAACCTACCACTGTACTTAAAAGCAAAACATAAAACATTTTAAGAAACAATTAAAACGCATAAGACTCTAAATTTTAGATTACAAAATAAAAAATTTCGATAAGTCAAAATAGAAACAAAAAAAAAAAAAAACAAAAATTTAATTTTCATATCTTTGAAGTTACATACCCTTCATTTGCTAACTGTCGGAGAGAACAAATTGTAAATGAATAAGAATCCAAAAAAAGTAATTAAAGCACGTATTTATAAGGGCAATGTACTTTAATGAATTCAGATATTTCTCAATTAAAATAATATAATGAAAACAAAATGACTATGAATTGCTAAGGAACTAAAGACTTTCCTTTTCAGCGGTTCTTCTTTATCAGGGGAAAGTGAGTGCAGGGTAGGTATGCCGTCGCGAGGGTAGGGTTTCGCCAAATCCGCTGAAGTCGGTTTCGTGTCGCGCGCGGTACGCGGTACCTTTGTTGTTTCGTCATTTCATTAGAGTAGTTTTCGTCGGTTTAATTTAGAGTAGCATGCTTTTCGGTACCGCGTCGGTACAAGTCGGGCTGAATGAAGAAATACGGAGTAACGTAAAGTAGGCTCTTCTCCGTATGGTTTTGTTTTGATAACGCGTTTTGGAAAACGGGCATGTTCAGGTGGCTGAAATATTGTAATTGAGAGTAACCCATTCGGAGACCCGCGACCGAAATCCTCTCCGAACTAGCTGGCCGACAAGCAGCCACCGCGTGAATGGGTTACGGTACACGGATTGGTTGACCTGTTGGTACCATCCGTTGGCACTACTCAGACTTAACGTCTAGAACCGATGAGAGGTCGGTTCCGCGTTCGAACCTAAAAGGTGGAAAATCATTACAATGTAGAATACGCTACAGCAGACATTAAATAATCTAGTGTCCAGCCGCATAAAAACCTGGAAATCTTTTGCTTCACTTAATTTTAATTCTCTCAACCAATTTTTATACTATCATTTGAATTTTTTCTTTGAATTATTTTTTTAGGCAACAGTAAGTGTAATAGCAAAAGCTTCAATATCACCCCTCAAATTGATGGCTTACCAATGGGAAGCTCTCTATCACCCACTATCGCCCACACCGTCATGGAAGACCTTTTAATGAACGCGCTGGATAAATCGAACTCACAACCAAAAATAATTATTAAATATGTAGATGATATCTTCGTGGTCGTAAAAACAACAGAAATTGATAATTTTCTGAAGACCCTCAACAATTACCATGACAGACTGCGCTTTACGGCAGAACTGGAGCAGAACATTAAACTGGCCTATTTAGATGCTCTGGTAATCAGGGTAAAATCCAAGCTCCAATTGGACTGGTACTGGAAGAAAACATCATCCGGGAAAATTCTGTATTTCAAATCAGCCCATCTGAAGCAACAAATCATAAACACGGCATCGAATACAATACTGCAATTCTCAACATAAGCGATGACTGCTTCAGAGAGAAAAATAAACAAGCCGTACTGGATATGCTCACAAAAAATGGTTTTCCGAGAAATGCGATCAAATGGCTCATCGAAAAGTACGACAGGAATAACAACGAACAAGCACGAGTAGAACCCATGAAAAACCAGCCGGAATATATCCAGGGCGTATCGGAGAAATTCAACGGAATTATCAAGGAATGTGGAGCTTTCAGGATTGGATACAAAGTGAAAAACACGTTTGGCGCCCTAAACACCACAAAAAAAGACAGAATACCCCAGGATTGCAAATCAAAGGTTATCTACAGTATCCCCTGTGACGAATGCAATATGACATACAGGGAATGTATAATAACTAACCGGACAGAGCCTGTCCCGTGCCGTCAAAGCGTCTGCTAACCGGTATCTGGTGCTGTAGTGGTGGGGGGTCTAGGTTAAGGGAACCGAGCTGCAGCAGTTGCCTCCAAGTTCTTGGAGAGATAGCATTGAGCGGGAGCGGAGTACGTGTTCAGTTACGTCGTCGGAGTGAAAATGGAGCGTACGATCGAGCAACGTGTTAGCATCAAATTTTGTGTCAAACTCAAGAAAACGGCCACGAAAACTCTTCAAATGATTCAAGAGGCTTACGGTGAGGATGCTCTGTCCAGAACTCAAGTGTTTCAGTGACACAGAAATTTCCGGGAGGGCCGCGGTGACGTCCATGACAAACAGCGCGTCGGTCCTCCATCAACAAGTCACACGAAGACAAATGTGCAAAAAGTGCGTGATGTGTTGAACAGTGATCGTCGTCTGAGCATTCGGTGCTCCGGCGAATAACCGCCCGGGCTCGCCGAGTCCGTCCGGAGATTGCCGATTCGTGGATCCTCCATCACGACAATGCTCCGTTGCACACCTGCCTGCTCGTCACCGACCAGTTGACCAAACAGTCCAGGGCAACGTTGCCACAGCCTCCTTACAGCCCGGATATGGCACCAGCGGACTTCTTTCTGTTCCCCAAGATCAAGAGACACCTTAAGGGGATGCGGTTCGGGACTCCGGAAAACGTTCAACGTGCTACGACGAGGGCTCTAGACAGCATCGAGGTTGCCGACTTCCAGGGAGCGTTCGGGGATTGGAAAATCACCGGCGGATTGGCGGTATCAGCGTGTGATGGACTCCAATGGGGACTACTTTGAAGATTTCTAAAGAAAAATTGTACATATTTTGCCAGTAAAAAATTTCCTGAGGTCAGTCCGGTTACTTATTATCCAGACCCTGTACATCGGTACAACGAAGCAATGGCTCAAGAGTAGGATATTGGCGCACAAATCAGACCTGAGGAGCGGCAACGGCAACCGAACGGCACTAACGACGCATTGTGCACAGACAGGATACACCTTTGACTTCCAGCACACAAAAGTGATAGGGGAGGAGCGCAACTACAAAAAGAGGATGATCCTGGAGGCTAATGACAACCAAAATTACAATGAATAGGAAAACGGACACTGAAGGGATTAAAGAAGTTTATTGCGGGATATTAAGACACACTTGAATGGAAAATTATGTAATTATGTTAGGTAAGCAAAAAGTTATTTGTATAAATATGAATTCCAATGGCTCTGCGATGTAGTATTTCTGAAGACGATCACGCAAGTGATCGAAACGTCAAATATGTCTTTTTGAAAAAGTGTATATGTTTTAATTTGGCCAAACAGCTCGGAAATTAATAAACTTTTGGAGAAAGTAATTCGATAGCCATACAGACTTCCCAGGAGCATGGAAAAATACATAATCATCCGCAACGAACCAACACTAACTAGTGCCAACAAAAAGATAATAGAAAATAAAATTTGACAGTTCCCGTAATAAAGCGAGACAGAAGAAAATCTATAAAGGTTTGTAGATTTCATTGTTAAAGCGAGCTGTAACTGCAACGTCAAAAAAAGATAAGGCACCAATCATGATTATTTTTAACGCTCGCTAGGTGTTTATTATTTAACTTGTACATAGATCTATTAAATGTGGAATATTTCATTCATAGAAAGGCAAAGTTAAGGTTCAACTAGCTTAATTGAGATCCTTGTCATGGGCCTCCATTTACATTTCGTGGACCCCTGATTTTCGGATCGCTTACATAAGCCTCTTGCAGTTCTGTAATAAACTTAAGCCCCGTGCTGATC
This sequence comes from Odontomyia ornata, assembly GCA_963969285.1. Lineage (NCBI taxonomy): Eukaryota > Metazoa > Arthropoda > Insecta > Diptera > Stratiomyidae > Odontomyia > Odontomyia ornata. Next base: position 108,283,519 of record OZ017739.1, on the reverse strand, counting down.
AGGGGTGGCTACTCCTGAAGAGAAAAGCTGGTCACTCCATCAAAACTGCTTAGTTTGTTGTTTTACTAGGCTATAGTCAACAACGTCCGTTAAGTTTCCATCATTTAGGCAGGGATGAGTGCTTCACTTCAGTCACTTTAACATCATTACATTTGACATCCTCCTTGTAATGTGACGAGCTTCTTCAAAGAAGGAATGAAGTTTTTTTTAATTGATATTTGTATTTGTCTCAAACCACGGTATCCGCTTACCTTGGGGAGTGGAGATTTTTATATAACTAGAGTAGCTTGATTGACACACAAAAGAAAATTTCTAAAGATAATAAAAGAAGACCTGAATTTGTTGTAGAGTAGAGTACCCGTGATAAATATTTTGTAATGCAGCCTCGTGGTGTAACATAGAATCCACCTCATTTGGTCACGCCGACCGGCACTTGTACGCGATCGTAAACCGAAGCTTGTCAGCTGACCCCGGTTTTTCTTGTGCACATAGACTAGAGAGGTACATACAGGAGACGGCGAGCTTTAATTTCCAATGGAAAGCATTGAAGTCGCTTAATACCATGGAGGCATTGTGCCAGACGATTGGCACCCGAGCTTTGCACGGATTTTAAAGACAGTTACAGTAGTACAGTTCGCAGTCTACCCATGGGTTGATATCCGATATTTATTGTTAAAGTTAGTGGATATTGTTTTAACAGAGTACTAAGGGTCACTGATGGTCTATTAAAAGGAATGCACCGACACTTTTCGCAGTATTGCTTAATCCTCCTGAAATCATTTCAGTTCAACGAAGATGCTACACCCTCTACAATGCCGTTTGGGGATGATTTGACCATATACGTAGGAGAATACCTAGAAATAAATTGTGACTACTGCCTGAACACCCTTTTGTGAATCCGCATAAGAATAGACATAAGTTTCTTACATAAAGCATAAAAAACTGTTAGTAGGTATTTCAATTTTATAATAAAATGCAATATTCCTTTCCAAAATTCTTTTTCAAATATCACTTTATTTATAAATAAAACTAGTTCCATTTTGTGTAGAATGTTGTAACATTAGTTTTTTTAGTTTTCATTGTCAATCAAAAATGCTTCCACTTATCTGTCTTTCACTTCCAAGAAAAGTCGCGGTTAAGTATTTGTAAAGATATTTTTATAGACAATGCAGATAGTGATAATAAAGTCCTAATCTATTCGATTTTGTGCTGTGCAAGTCGCTTCCTGATTAAGAATATCAGAATATCTTGTAACTATCATTTATTGGTTTAAAGAGAAGATGCAGCTCTAAAATAGATAAACATGTTTCAATTTTAGCAATTATTTAGTGGTTATATTAGTATGGAGCGAATAAGACCAATTCTAATTTAATTGTTATCTAATTCAATGTCAATGATTTTAAGATAACTTTTGATACGCACTTTAAAACCCGGCATGTAAATCAATATTCAGTTAAGTCTGAATTCATTTGATCAAGTGTGGTATTTATTTTTGTAAAAAATCTTTTATAATTTTGATTCAATATAAAATGGCAGTACATAGGTCAACATCATTCTGCATTTCGGCATGTGGATAAATTAACAAAGCCAATCCCATGCCACCTAGTACATAATTTTCATCTTCCTAAGTAAAAGTTTACATTTAATGATATCTTTCAATTATTTAACTGATTTTTTAATACTCTGTTAATCCATTTAGCTTTAAAAATTTATTGTGAATGACATGCTTTTTTATTAAATTGGAATTTTGAATTTTACTAACTCCACAAAAGCGTTACGCAATTAATTCCTGCACAAGTTCTATTAAAATCTACATTTAGTTTTATGGATAACCTTTAAGATTCCAGAGGGTAAAAATTTACCATTGCTGTTAATATTAGAGAATTTTGTAAATATTGTTTAAGTTCATAATTTTAAGGATATGGTTTTTTTACTTTATTGATAATTTTTTAAATGCACTCTTGTCATTCGTTTTTATCCATAGGATGTAATCTATTAGAGAATATTTCCTCGTTTGTTTAAATTTATGCTTTAGCAACAACACTAGCAACAGTAACATTTCATCAACTAGGCAATATAATGCAAAATAACAATTTTATAGGCATATGCTTGTTTCGTTTATGGATTATTTTGTGAATATTTTCACCATATAACGTCAACCCTTTTGAAATATATATCATCATTACATTTTCGTTATTTTTGCTGCTATCCGCATGGTTAATTTAGCTTATTTGCTATGTACATCTTCTTAATAACAATTATTATTTGCTGGCAGATGCCCTTGCAAATTACCCGCGTGTCTTATCAAAGCAATATTTTATTGTGAATACATCTGGTTAATTAAATGTTCATTACCTTTAAGCTTTCCCCAAATAAATAAAATATAAAATAAGGTTTGAATAACCATACCACGTCACGTAGTGATGTCAGCTGATCTTTTCCATTTGAAAAAACTATCCATGATGAATTCAATTTATCTCGGATTGATTTCTACAAAAAATTCAACGAAAGATTGTATGATTGCGTAAAAATATACTGACGCATGAGAATTTATTGAATAAGTGAATACTATACTGAAATTGGGCAAAGTAACTTAATTCTACTAAATGTAATCTCTCCTTGGAAAATAAAAACTAAAATTTTAATTTATTCGGTTGTTAGAAATTCCAAAAAAGGAAGATTGCGAAAATTTAAAATGAATATATTTCAAGTAAACTTTTTCGAGCTCGAACTGCAAATAAACTCAAAGAACTTAGAATCGTTGTAGGCAATGACTATTATTAGAAAAGATCACTTTGTATAAAACTCTTTCCAATTGTTTGCTCACAAATGAGATACACTACTTATTTCATAGCTTATGCGTATATTTAGAAACAGTTTAATTCTTTGGCATAGTCCTAGACGATGACCAGCAAGGAGCCCCAATTTGAGTGTGATAACACATTCGGTAAAAAGTAAGAGGAAATAGAACTCTCACTAATTACCCGATGAGGATTTCGCTATTATAATTATAAAAAGAGTACAGGGAAAGCAACAGCTAAGATTAAGCTAAGCTTTCGAGCGTAATAGATGGTATCAAATTTTTTGCCAAACGGTTCGGAAGTACTGTACGGTAAGTTCATTTAAATAGGGGAATTGTAGTAAAGTGAAATTTCCATATAAAGACTAGTCACTTATTTCTTTCTCCTCTTTATCAGAATTTATGATCCTCCAACTTTTATTTATAGGCTCCAGACTCTTTGACACACGTTTGATGGTTGAATCATCAACAGTATGGATAATTATCGATTGAGGTAGGCAGATAATGCCATTAACTGGTCAGTTTTGAGCTAATATCGTGCAGCCAATAACAAATTAAGAAAAAAACTGCTTGACCATAATTCAACGATGATTAAGAGTGTATAGTAATTTATTGGCAATGTACAAACGATTTTTTATGTACTTAACCAGCATCTTATGACATGTTGCAATCTAAAAACTAATACGTTAAGCCTATGTCTTTGAACAGTTTAACTACAATACAACTTATATGAATTCGTGTATATTTGCACAATCTAATAGTACGATAACTATATGAAACCAACTTCCTTGCTTGACGTCCAAATTTCGTATATAATTAGTTCATTACAAAGCAAATATTTTTGTTTAATTTTAACCGTACTATAAAACTGACAATTTTTTTAAATTCAATCGCTAATATAATTATAATTTATACATTTACACACTTAATAAATAAATCCTTATATGGAATGATAATGCTTCCCCGCAGCATTTATATTTAGTCATGTACATAATACATTTGAATATGTTGTTAAATTCATTCGTGTGCTTGAGATTCTTGCTGAACCAATTTAAAACGTCTTGGTGATTTAATGGAGCCATGCTGGCTATAGAATGATTTTAAGTGTCCATTTTGGGCTAGAATTTTGCGTATATATCGGGAAACTAAAATTTGTGGTCGCAATTGCCATTCATTCATTACTTCCTTGGGTGAGTTGACCTGAAATGAGAAAACCATTAATTCTTAGTGCGGCTGTTCATTATAACTTTCTATTTAAAATTCTTTTGAATTAAAAAATTACGAGTTTTGTTTGAATTAATGTTTAGTGTACTAAAGGGGCTTTTATTATTTATTGAAATTAAATGGAATTCCCTAAACAAGGAAAACTCTAATTGGAAAGTTGATAAGCAGGCACATGGTGGAGGTGCTCGCATAATTTTTCAGAAAGAGACGTATGCCTATCTATGAGTTCAGGAAGTCTAAAACTTTTTAGTGGAGAAAAAAATTTACTTTTAAGATTACAATATCAAGAATCGGACAAGTAGCAAGGCCAATTGTCTGTAAGGTAAGTGTAAAATATTCTTATCCAAAAAATTCTATTATTTGATGGGCAAAAAATCGAGGAAGCCTCGATAATATTCTGAAAAGGGTAAAACCAGGCATTGTCGAAGTTAACCGGGCCCTAGTAATTGGGTATTAAAATTCCCACGACGAGCATCCATCAATACACTGATAAGACTCGACTACACCTTTTGGTAGTTGTTTGGGACTAGTAGTAACAGAAGTGCATCTGATGTGAATCGCTTCCTGTTCCCATAGATCCCTAGTTATACTGTTCATTCTTCCAGTAACTTGATTCAATACCAACTGAAGTCCTTGTAGATCGGTCTAAATTAATCATCAAATTGACTGTCGAGAGGTCGTTGAGGTCTGATTTCGAATCAGGGACAGAAGATGCTCGTCGTTAGCTTGCAGTCCCTTGATGGTAGCTGCCATATCCTTCGCATATTCTGAATCCAGGATGCCAAAGGGAGAGTTTGCTATGTTGCCCACTATATTTATTGTCCCTCTCTTTTTGCGTAGAGGGCCTTGCCTGATGGTGGGGCGAAGTAGCTCATTATTAGCTGCTATGTCACTCAACGCATGGGCCAACTGTTCGTTTGTATCGGCACAAGGCTGCTGGTTTGTTAATTTTCCACAAATATTAAGTAAGTCAAGAGCTCCTTCCTGCATGAGACGAAATTCCTACCAATAGCTCATCAGATTGTAGTACACCACCAAATTCCATTCACTTTAAATTAGTCCGGTCGATCCCAAGTTTTCGAGATACAAACAAATTTCGACTGGGGATCCTAATATGGAAAGAATCAGACCTGTCCATAGAGGCAAATTCAAAGGCGAGCACGATTTTCTCGGCCCTTTTGACGATTTAGGATTCGTTATATCACTAGGGCCAGCGACGAATTCATTTTGACGTTTTTCGTGACTTGATTAGGGTATCGTCTCAGTAGTTGACGTTTTTGGGATGACTGCTCGTCTCTTGGCTCTACAATAGTCTCTTCCACTGGCAAGGGTCAGTTTGTACACAATTCTTCTAGGACTCCGGAGGATGTTTTGAGGTTCACCACTCTAACAAGGTTATCAGGACCCCGAATGCAACGGATGATACGCCCCAAGGGCCATCTTAAGACTGGCATGTTGTCTTCCTTGATGACCACCAACATCCCCGGTTTGGCTTCCGTGCATACTTGCTTCCATTCGTGTCGCTGTTGTAGTTTCGCTAAATATTCGGATGTCCATCGCTGCCAGAACTTGTTTTTAATGTCATTAATTTCCTTCCATCGTTTCAGCAGGCTCATGGAACTTGATTGTGCATCTGGGGCCACCATAGAAGTCAATGGCTCACCAATCAGAAAGTTTCCCGGTGTTAATGCCGTCAGATCGTTTGCATCCGAAGACATTGCAGTGAGCGGTCTTGAATTCAATATGGCCTCTATCTCTACAATTACGGTTTCTAGCTCATCATATGTGAGGGACGCTGGAGCTACGTTCCTAAGTAGGATATGCTTAGCCGACTTCATTGTAGCCTCCCACACGCCACCAAAGTGGGGAGATCTTGGCGGAATGAATTTTAACTCGATGCCCTTCTGGGCACAAAATCCAATCACCTTAGATAATATATTCTCCTTCAGTTCAGCTAGCTGGTTCCCGGCACCAACAAAATTCGTGGCATTGTCGCAATACTGTCGTCTACACTGTCCCTCCAGCCAACGAATCTTTTAAGGGTCTGGTAAATGCTTCTGCAGTTATATCGGGTACGAGTTCCAAGTGCGTTACCTTTGTGGCGAAGCAACAAAATTCCCTAAATATGCCTTTTGAGGACGCTTGTCTCGAATCTTGAAGTGCACCCACAACGGTCCCGTAAAATCAACGCCTGTATTTATAAACGGTCTGGCTGGTTGCACTCTATCGGTTGGTAAGTTACTCGTAAGCTGTGACATTAACTTTGGTTTCGCACGACTACATCTGACACACTTCTGGACGACGGATCTAACAGCTGTTTTCCGTATATTCGCCAAAACCGTTGCCTGGCCGGCATACAGATGACGTCTGTGGACCGGCATACATATGACGAACATGCAAGTCCTCACATATCAGCCCGGTGATGTAATGCGCATACGGAAGGATCGCTGGATGTCTTGCGTCATAGGATAGATTCTGCCACCAACTCGAAGGACCCCATGTTCATCCAAAAATGGGCAGAGATTCCTTAGTGGATTCTTTGGGCCAACTTGTCCGGTGGTCTGCAATTGTTGGATAGATTCGCGGTACGCATCCGATTGAGCAACATACAGCATTACTCGAAGTGCGGTTTCCAATTGTTCAACCGTTGACGTGGAAGTTTTTTCTCCTGTTGCCTGCTTGCGAAGGTTGTTTACAAACCGTAGGATGTATGCTATTACCCGTTGAAATCGTCAAAATGAGTTACGATGATCTATTTGGTGTATGAAACTTGCCGCAGTTTTTGTAACATTAAGGATCTAACCCAACATCGACAGTGCGATGCCCCTTTGGCCAGGCCGTCCCCGAACCATGAGGGAACATGGGTCCAATAAACCATAAGTTGCAATCCTTTGACTTTTCGGGGTCTACTCTTCTTGATACAAGATCGGCTGGATTTTGTTTAGAGTCCACGTGCCGCCATTGATCAGCGTTTGCAATTTGCTGTATGGCTGCCACACGATTTAAAAAGAACGTGTGATAGGATGATGCATCAGCATTTATCCAGTTTAAAACTATCTCGGAATCCGGACAGAAAGAACATTTAAGCCTTGTTCCGCCCAAATCACAACTAAGTCGATCAGCCAATACTGCGGCTAGTCTTGTCGCGCAAAGCTCCAGTCTCGGAAGGGTGATCTTCAAAGGGCCCACTCTTGATGTTGCACACAATAGTCGTACCGTACATAGACCATCCATTCTAGTTGCACGAATATAGGCAAACGCGTGATATCGATCATGCAGTGGTTTATTTTTTGATAGCTTCCGTTCGACTTTTCGATTTTTCAGTACTGTCACGGAATGGAAGCCTCACCTCACAACGCCCATCAGCAGTTCGTTTTAGGCCTTCGCAAATTCGTTTTCAAACTTTATTTCTTGTGATGTTATGGAGGGCGCTTTCGCATTGATTGCTTCCAATTTCCAGAACCGCTCCATTCTTTCGCTTATTTCATCGTCCATGGCGTTAAAAATGCCACACAGATGAATCGATTGGTTTGGGACCGTTAATCCACGACCCATCCAAAAACGGTATTTTATAAATGTGGCAGATTGGGTGCCAATTTGATCTGTCCATCAGCGAGGGTTTCATAAAAGACATCCGAGCCCAGCAGCAGGTCAACTCGGCCTGGTTTATGAAACTCGGAATCTGCTAAGTCGATATTCCTTGGTATGGGCCAGGAGGTTGTGACTACACACAACCTCCTGGCAGGTTGGCGTGATGTTACTTGCTTCAAGACGATCCCGTTAAGCTCACATGGGAATGACGTAGCCCGGGACTGCAGTACGAGCCTTGCCATGAGTTGTGCTTGTTGTGACACACCACCAAGGCCTTTAATGGACATATTGTACTCAACACCTCGCAATCCAAGCTTCTTGATTGCTTCACTTGTTATTATGCTGATCTGTTAACCGCTATCAAGTATCGCTCGAAGCCTCCTTAATTGTCCATACTGATCAATTACCTGGACTATCGCCGTACCCAGCATCACGAATGAGCCATTATGTGAAACTGTTTGCGTGGACAAGGCAATGGATGGTGGAATCTCGTTAGCTTTAATCACCTGGTTGGATGAATCTTTGCTTGCCACTGAATGACTCGTAGTGGGATCTGCTGCAACTTTACCTTCTGACTGTAATAAGGTATGGTGCTTCTTTTTGCATTTACGGCAAGTTCCTGCACTGCAATCAGCCGTTCGATGCCCCTCTCTCAAATAATTAAAGCAGAGTTTTATATGCCTGGCCTTCTCAGTGCGAGCTTGGTGGGATAATCTTCAAAAGGCTTCACAGGCGTAAATATGGTGATTTCCATTGCAGTTACTGCACTTCACTAGGATTCACTTGTCGACATCAGAGTCGACATTCGATGAGAAGCTGATTTCGTTTGTCCAGAGTTCTTTTTGGCACACAGTGCTTCCCAGGCCTGGAATCGACGTTCAACGAAGGACGGAAAATCGTCTACACTCTGTAGTTCACGAGGGGCCTTCAACGATTGCTCATACAAAACATGTATAATCCTGTGCAATTTCTTCACCAGTATTTATAGCAGGATTGGGTCCCTATTTTCTATGTCGATTCCATGGTTCTTTACGCTGAACAGACACTCCCTTGTTATGTTATGGAGTCTTTTCAGGGTGCTGGCTGATTCGGTTGTTGCAGGTGCCTGCGACATTAATGTGTCTAATAGTACAGAAACTATTAGCCTCTTGTTGCTGTAGCGACCTTTCAGAATTTCCCACGCAGTTTCGTAGGTATTGTCCCCGATCGGCAAGTGACGAAGTAGTCGTACCGGCTCACCTTTGAGACTGCCTTTGAGATACCACATCTTTTGTGGAGCTCCAAGGTTGTATGATCTGATGAAAAAGTTCATAGAAAGCCAGCCACTGAACATAGTAACCATCAAAAATTGGAATCTTCATATACGGCCACATGACAGCAGACGGTTTGAATTCTACCACCGGATTCGCGACAATCTTTTCCTGGCAGGTACCCAAAAACACTGAAGCATCCTGCACACGGTCCTCCATAGCATAATACTCCTCGTCATTGTAGTTCAACGCAGCCGGATCACTCGAAATTTGCCAGATTTCTTGATGAAGTCTTCGCATTTCCTCCCAGTACTTGGAGATTAGAGTGGTTTTTATCGAGTAGAAGCACTTTGGTTGACCTTCAATTGCGTCGATAGTTTTTATGATTTGTTCTATTGCACGCATGGTTCAGCATTGTTGCCGGATTAGACCTACAGTCTTGGTCTCGGTTTCGCTTCGAGGATCTTCCAATTTCGTGGTAGGTGGATCAGCTCCACTGCTGTATCGTCTCGTAGATACAACCGGTGCTTCTGCAAGACGCCTTTGTACATCTTCCAGGAATTTTCCATATTCTTGCTCTACTAGTGCAAAATATTTACTTGTAAAATAAGGATGATCCGGCCAATGCTCAGCTGCTTCACAAACTTCAACGTCCGTTTTCTTGAAGGACATCCACAATTCCTCTATTTCGTTTCTTCGCGATATCAAGTATTCGAAGGGTTTTCGTGCAGCAGAATCCTTTTTGTAGTTGGCGAAACAGCGCTGTAACTCCTGACCTGTAGTATCTTGCTGCTTCGTTAGCTCGTTCAAGTTGTCACGAATCGCTTCCATCGTTCAGGCGAAATCGAATAGCGTTCACGGATTCCAAACTTCACAGGATAGATCGCAAGGATGCTGATTTTCGAATAGCTGTAGCCGTTGATCACGTCGGGATCACCAGAAATGTTTGTATAGCGGCAAGCCCAATGCTTTCCGCTTTCCTGCCGTCGACCGAGTACCAAACCTGATCTGTTTTTGGTTGATACCTTTGTGCTATACTGATGTACCTTCTGTGTGTCGACGTCCTTCACAACTAATCTAACTAGTCTATTTCTTTCACTTCAAAATGTCCTTCACAATTTACACTTCACTGTATTTTCACTTTCCTATAAATTTTCACCGACGGATATAATTGCTACTGCGGAGATTTGGTGCTTCACCAACTCTACCTGTATTACGCCTGCAGTGAAAGAAATCGTGGTGGTCCGCTTCGTGATTGAATTAACAATGAATAAAAAACTTATTTTTCTGACTCAAACAAGATAAAAAAAGCTTATTCTAATAATTATAAATTGAACTCGTAAAAACAATTAAATTTTCTCAAAATCCAAAACAGTATGCATATTGGATTACAATTTGAGTTGGATGTTTATTATCAACAATGGATCTTAAGTTACATTGAACGTAAATTTGCTGACAAAGTGTCTATGAATAAATGCAACAATGTATACAGAATTTTATGCTAGGATCCAACAAAGGTATCGATTATAATTTAATATTAGGGTCGAGCACGGATATCGAACGTTAAATTATCAATTTTATTCTAGGTCTTAACGGTAGAATGTTTGCTATCCTGGATATGGTGTTATGGATCAAGGACAATAGATGGAAAGCGAGGCAAATTAACATTTCCAGTCACACTGCTTCCCCTCTTGGGATCAAAAGTAACATTAAAAATTGTCCATGAATATTTGAACGAATTAAACTCTGTTGGGAGGCACGATTTGCTCAGGTTTTTCTGGGTTTCAGTGGATTGAGGGCACGACAACAATGAGAAATCTGACGTTTCAGCGAAGGAGGGCTCTAAGACCTTGTCCTACAACCCGGGACCTTAAGTAGGAGCTTTCATATCCTCCACACGATAATCTACTGACTGAAGGCTCCGATTGCGGAGTCTTGGTGGCGATGTTATGGCTGTAGATTAATAAATCCCTAGTAAAAGAGCCAAGTCAGAGGTTAACAGATTTTTTACTAAAATTAAGTAGGAAAGAATGTAAAACTCTGGTTAGGCTAGTTACAAGGCACAATTTCTTTTATGCTCATTTGCAAAGAATATGTTAGATGCTTGGGTTAAAGTCCACATTTCACACTCATAGCATATAGCATTGTTCTTATCACAGATTTGTATACTTGGAGCTTTGTTTTCCTGTGAATGCAGTTGGTTTTCAAGATCGTCAAAACTGAAAAAAATATTTTGTTTGCGAGCCGTATTCTTTGGTGTATTTCTTCTCTTTCATTGCTGGTTCTCGTTATTTTGGCAGCTTAATAAATAAATTCGCCTACATGTTCGATATTATATTCGCCAAGTGTGATATTTTAGGCATTTGAGGTATTTTGTCTCGACTGCGTCATGAGCTTTTTTGTTCTCATTGATTTGTAGCCCTACTATAGGGTTTTCTAATAAGAGGTGTAATTTTGATATTAAAAGAAAAATGCCATTTTTTAATATGAGTGATCAGATGTTTATTTCATTATTAAGAGGAAGCTATGCCGTTAATAGTGGAAAATAACATCAGGCAAATGACCACCACGAGAGGCTTACAGGACCATATCCTTTTCATGAAATTTTCCATAACCAAATCTCAAAGTGGCTGCCCTAAGTCCTCGATAGCCTCACGAATTCCATCTTTGAGGTCTTGAATCGACGTTGGGCTGTTGGCGTAGACCTTCTCTTTCATGTGGCCTCAAAGGAAGAAGTCGCAAGGTGTTAAATCACAAGATCTATTCAAAATAACACCTCTTATTGGAAAACCCTATAGTTTTGCTTCGCTGTCGAGTATCAGGAAAAGTTCATTGGCGGTGTTCAATGACCGTGATAAAATATTAATTTCGTCCGCATATGCATATGCTTACTACCCCACACATGATCATTAGTAGGTCGACTTTGCTGGCTAACTTACATGGCGGTATATGAAGAATTATGGAGATGCCAACGAAAATTCGAGGTGTTGTACGGTTTTGAGACGGATTTCTACAGTGAAATTCAGACTGCCCGCGGAGAACACAATAGCGCTCTTAGTGAAGTGAAAATTATTTCAGTTATTATACCCGTTTAATTTTATCGCCTTCCAAAGTGAATTTATAGGAATTATTTTACATCTCAACGCTGAGCTATCAGTGGAAGGTGCAAAACATGCGCTTCATTTGCTCGTCTTGAAAAGTTTAGGAGTGCAGTTGACAGTGCTAGGTGAATTTATAGCATGCACGGAATGCGTTTCGTACTTTTTCGTTCGGAAAATAGTATATATTACGCGATATAAGCATTTGCTAATGCCGCAGTTGGCTGACAGCTCACGGAAGCTTGTCCATAGTAGGCCGACTAATACATATGCAAATTGCTACCACATGGCTTCCTATCTAACGTCAGTTTTGACCCTAACCCAAGCATCCGCAAATATATTGAACGCCTTTGAGCGACGGGTCCTGAGGTGAATAATCGGAGCGAAGCTTGACGGGGACCAATGGCGAATGCGATACAACCATGAGCTGTATGCAATTTTTGACGAACCAGAGGTCTCAAGGATTGTAAGACTGCGGAAGCTGCAATGGGCTGGACACATGAATCGTATGGACGAACAACGGATACCCAAGAAGGTATTCGTTGGGAGAACTGAAGGCTGGAGGCCAGTGGGGAAACCGAGGAAACGCTGGTCTGACTTGGTCGACGAAGACAGTTCATCGCTGCCCGGATTTCGGAATTGGAAGACGCGGTTAATGGATCGAGACAGTTGGAGGCGCTGTTTGCAGGAAGCGAAGGCCCGAGAGGGGCTGTAGTGGTAAGAAGCAGAAGAAAAAGGCTCTGTTGAACAAATCATATAAAAAACTGTCTAAAATTATTGAACGAAGACTGACACCCTATTATGAAAATATCATTGGAGAGTACCATGGTGGCTTTTAAAGTGAACAGTCTACGATAGATCAGATATTCTCAGTAAAACTGGTGCTAGAAAAGTGCTCGGTCAGAATATAATATCGACGTACATCAGCTCTTCATAGACTTCAAGCAAGCATACGACAGTGTTGACAAAAATGCAAACAAAATAATTATTGACTTTAGCGTCCCAAGTAAACTGTCCGCATGATCAAGCTTACAATGCTAAACATCGTATTTCAGGTCAAAGTTAATAGAGATTTGACTGAGAGCTTCTCAACAAACTTAGGCCAACAGACACCACGAGTACGCTACTCTAAACGTAACTCATGGCATATGCTCACGACGTTAACATTATGTCCAGATCAATTCCAGATGCGAAGGAAGCGTTTATATAGCTGGAGTCAGCAGTTAAAAAGTCGACCTTCTGGTTAATGAAACTAAAACTAAATTCCTGATCCAAAGAAGGAGAGGTACGCCTATCCGATAAAACCTAACCTTAGGAGATTACAACCTGGAAAGTGTGGATAGCTTCTTCCTATACTTAGGAGTCCATCTTGATTTGAACGACACGGAAAAGAATGAAGTATGGAAAAGAATAAACGCAACAAACAAAGTCTACTTCTCAGTACTTCCTACACTCAAATCCCGAGATGTTCACAAGAAAAATAAGATTCGCTTATACATGTTACTAATAAGACCTGTGCTGCTGTATGGATGTGAAACCCAGACTCTTACAAATGTTTCCGAAAAGGCCCGGGACGTATTCGAGCATAAAATGCTCAGGAGGTAAAGTATGGAGCAGAGCGAAGACTTCGTTACAACATCGAGTTGTATAATCTTTATAAGGGCCCATGCGCATGCGTCAAACTATGCAAACTGCAATGGGCAGGATACGTGGAGAAAATGAAAGAGCAAATTACATTTAAAATATAATTCGTTTATATCAATGATTTCATAAGGCTAGGCCTTTTGCTATGTCAATTATATAATCGATTGAAAACAATCCTTTTACTCTTGCCATTAGTAAAGATCGAAAACAATCAACACTCCTTAAACTGTATGCTTATTCTAAGCAAAGTAACATCTTTCATGCGCTTAGTTTAATCAACAAATTGAATTTTCTTCCAGAAGTTCCTTCTACCAAATAGAAGGTAGTATGTCCTACGTTAAAATCGAAATTCTGTTGAGAATACGAGTGAAATTAATACGCTAACTTCATTCATCTTGTACTTTTTATACTTATATAACATATTATTTTTCAAAAATAATTACCTGGTCTCCATTGAGCCGATTCAACAACGCTACACATATGATGGCAGCTTTAATGCCCGCATAATGTGTCAAAGCGGCAAATATTGTACTCTCCATTTCAATATTCACAACGCCATGATCTCGGAGTTTCTCTAAATATTCCATTTTCTCATTTTCACTGAACTCACAAAAGGCACCATCCAGACGTCCTTGACCTAAAAACCAAGAAAAATAGAAATATAAATGATTTCATCTCACATACACTTTAACCCGTTCTGAATTTTAACTTTTGGCATGAGTACAAAGCACGAATGAGATTACAATAGCTATGAAGATGCGGGACATATTTTTAGTGTCCTTTGATATCACTAGATTAATTAAATTAGAGCAAATAACAATGACGCGACACTGTTCATTTTATTGATATCCTTACCCTCATAAAAGTCGTTTGTGCATAAAGTTTTGCCAATGATAGTGTCATAGGGATCATCCGGAGTTGCCAGCGATTTCAGTTCACGTGCCAACTTCTTATCAAGCTTTGCCGGACGATGAATCGTTTTTCCAAGGATGGTCTGTTGCGGAGAGATAAAATTTAATATCATTTATATTGTACGAGTATATGAATGGGGCAGATACAATAGATCGTCTATAAATGCATGCTATGATGTGGAAGGTACATCAATAATGGGATCAAAGAACCCAATGTATTTTGTCGAGTATATCATGGAGGCTTTGCTCAATAGAAAATTATGGTAGACCAATTTCAATGAATCTTGCAAAGATGGCAATAGTCTTTTATATGATAAGTATAAGCTTTAGGAAAAATATTTTCGCTTTTTCTGGCACCAGCTCATCAGTGAATTGTATTCTACAATTCTTAAAGGTTCCAAAATAACTTCAAATATATTTACAACGTTATAAATAACAACATGTATTAATACTTACAAACTCATGTGAATTGCGTAGCTGTCCATCTAATGCTTCTTCGGTTATAACTACTGTGCCGCCCTCAATTCCAATGCCTCCGCATGTTCCGATTCTGATGAAAACAGGATCCTTACATTTAGCATGGTACATTAACTTTATCATTTCGTGCATGAGAATGCTAACTGACGGTGTCCCCATTCCATGACTAATCGAAAGTACTGGTCCAACCTAAAAAACAAAACAATTTCGATAAACATTATCTCTTCGTTCTTAGTTTCGGTTGGCATGGCATCTTGATTGAATATGTTTTCTAACAAAACAGGACACTAGAAACTAACCTTGTACATTGAGTATCTATATGAGAAAGCACTTATGTCCTGGAGCTGTGTACCGGCTGGGAGTTTGTATCCAATTTCGCTCATGATAAAGTGTGCAAAATTTTCCATTCGTTTCGGTGTTCCGCCCATACAAACAAACTGAAAGGACAATCAAATTTTAGGCTGTATTTTTTTTCGAAAAAGGTAGTCTCTTTGGATAAAATGGTATAAAGTAGGATTTGGTATTTAAACTTATTTGCATCTTTTTTGAGGAAGTGATGCTGACATGCACTACGTTTATTTATCAAGTTCTATCCTATGAGTGAGATTGATTTACATAAGCAAAGTTTAAGTAATCAAAAGCTTATATTTTGTTTGTTTGTATTGTTCGCAGTTGTTTATTTGCTTCGGATTTTGCAAGTCAGACTTTGGTTAGATCCGACTATCCAATTAAGATGAAACTTTGCAAAAGGTTAGAAAAGGAAAAATATTTGTTTACGGACTCGAAATACTCCCAGCATATTTTCACGATATAAAAAATACTGGGGAGGAGGAGGGCGAACTTTTTTTTTCGTAGCCTTACCTTTGGAATAATATTCGAAAAAAAATAAAGCATTTTACAGATTATTACACAGTCCACCACATCCTGAAGTTAGCAGTTAATTGAAGTAATGATAAACGAATTTGAAAAATGAATGTTTTTTTCTATGCTGATCAGCTTTTCCCTTGTTTACAATTTACATAAATTTTATAGCGAGTCTGCAGACTTGTGCGTAAACATATCCGACGCGAGAAGGCTTGATCAGTTTCGGGTCGACTCCGATACTGACTATAAGTGACAGCGAATATGGATTGTATGCAATGAAGGAAATGTTGATCACCAAGCAACTCTCATTTTTTGAAGCTTACATGAAGTTCGCCATGAATATGATTCATCAATATAAAAACTAATTGAGCTTCCATGAAATAAAGATTGAACAACGCATTCTTTTACCTGCCGTGGTCGTATCAGTCGATACAAAAGCCATGAGCTGATACCTGATGAGAATATATGTAGGTGCAACTCGAAACCACTTTACCAATAAATAAATTTTTCAAATGAGATTTCAAATGCAAACATACGATTTTGTGAATTTTACCTCCAATAAAAAAAATTTCAAATAGACGCATCAGTATACTATTTTAAAGAAAGTATATTAAAGCTCGACATATCAATGCTCATACTTTTGAGGCAGGAGAAATAAGATATTTATCATCAAATATGTACATCACTTATATTGCATTGGAATATTGTTTATTTTTGAACAATAGGGTTGAGAAGTCGGATTTTCCAATATAGCGGAAAAACTGTGGATTGTAATGAAAAGAAGCGTGGACGAAATGTGCGTAGTCAAAATACCACCTTATTTGTGCATTAGCTAAATGTGACTTTTGAGCAGTGGGCTAGGGCACACTCCGCTTGCGCAGCAGCTTCCTAGTTAAAACCTCGGTGGAGGCAACGAGTTTGAGATTCTTATGCTGCTGTCAGACTATCAGCCCACACAGCTGTGTTGGGTACTATTTGAAAAACGACGTAATAATCACATGGTTGAGCGTGATATTGACCATACCACTTCGAATTTCGTTACGTTCATGAAATGAGACACCCTAACAATAACTCTCAATGCGAAGGTTCAGATTTGGACTGTTGTGCGATGGATTATTGTTGTTATATATCTACCTAATAAGTGCTAGACGACGCTCAATTACAAGTGACCGCAGTTTTCATTCAATATAGCTGGTAGAGAAAAACTTGATGTAACTGATTAAATAAGAATAAATATAGTCATGACCAATATAACTTTTAATGGGGTCGTGGGATTATGCCAATTCATTCTGCGAACTACCGGCTTTTTATTGGTGCATCATTTGGAGCAGAAATTTAGTAGCAGCCAATATTAAGCTTAATGCAGATACAAATTCTAGAGTTTGATCTTATTAAAAACACTATCCAGAGGTTAACCAATTCCTAATTTATATTAAGTAACGTATGGTAAAGGGCTTCCTAATATAGCGACAGTTAAAAGTGGTAGCAAGCTGTACGCAATATTAAGTAAATGATACCCTATTTGGAAGAGAATCCTTTTTCATTTCCCTTAATATCTAGCTTTTGATTCTTTTAATACAAACTATGCAAATATGAAACAAACTTTTAGAACAAAAAGAAAACCGACTCCAAACCGCACTGAAAAAGCAGCAATTAAATTTCTGGAATCGGAGCCAAATTATTTTTGCCTCGTTTTAGTTACGATTGATGCATAAGTTACTGAAATTGATTTGGCCCCGATTGCATAAATATTTGAAGAATTTGCGAGTTTTTGCAGTTCTCAAGGAATAGAACACATATCATCAACATTCTATCAGGCGCAAAGGAACGGTGAAGCAGAAAGATACATCGACACCTTCAAACGGCATATGGTAAAGATTGCATCAACGAATTCAAGCGACAATGATCCACTTCAGTCATTCTATCAATACTACCGTTCACCACACCACAAAACTCTAAATTACAAATCACTAGCAGAATTATTTTTGGGCAGAAAAATCCGAATTGAATTGGGTTTGCTAGGTCCAACCAAACGCCCAATCATTGAAAACGTTTCGCAGAATCACTCAGCAAAGCATTGCAAAATTATAGTAAGTGATCTAGTACTTGCGAGATTATATAACATATACAGAGACAAGAAGAACATTTGAATTCAACGTCAGATTATCGCAAGACGCGGTAATGCTATTTACGAAGTTTTAATTTTTGGCCATGAGGTTTAGAGATTGATCAAATATCATACAAATCAGCTACGCGAACGTCATTATGATATCAACACATCAGTCACCAGTGATACTCTCTTCGACTTCTTAGTAGATGTCCGTACTATAGTTGACGAATTCGCAGTACCACATTCATCCAAGACAAGAACTTTAGCAATATCAGCTTTCGATCAACCAACTATTTCATTTGAAGCAATAACGAAGGAAGCTCAAGTTTCAACAGCAGAGCTAGATACCATATGAATTGGGGGACGCCTACCTCAACGCAATCGCCAAACACCATTCCGCTGGTGCTCTTCTCATGAGGGCAGATGCTGTAGAGCAATGATAGACACGACAGTGTGTTCATATCAATATATGGCAGACTGGTCACATTTCACACTTCATCTGACAATACACTAGAGACTTCAAGCTCAGCAGCTGGTACAATTGGTCGCGTTCAGCGATCACATCAGTGCAAAGTTGGCATTATATTTTTGTCTAGTTATTAAGGTAAATATATATCTTGTACTAATATTTAACTCTTGTTATTCAATATGTGTATCCCTACATCAGATACACACAACAACGAAGGATACAATACTTGTATTATACAAGACCGTGAAGTATTCTTATAAAAAAGTCTAATATGTATCCTATCCTGATTTCACATGTGACCCTTAGAAATTTTTTGCCAAAATATAAATATATTTGGTGAGTTTAATATTTATTGAACTAAAGTAGATATTAGATAAGCTTTTAATCTATCTTATCGTTGAACCCAAGTTGAAATGTTCAGTTTGATAAAGTTTCGTAAAAAAACTCAAATTTGTCAAAAAAACCATAATTTAAGTTGTTCTGTTGGTTTGGAAGGCTAAAAACATTCATGTTATATACCAAACAGAAAAATTTAGGAAGAAAGTTTTTGAAAGAGCCATAAGGACTAAATTATGTTTTATATAAAAGCATACTTTAATACAATCTTTATGTCTTAATTTTGATATAATACTGTTAATATCGGTGATATATCTCATTAGAAGGCTAAAAAAAAATTTCATAACCAGCAACGATTCGTTAGCTGGAATATGTATCCATAATTATTTAAATCCACCCATACACATTGAACAATAATGGAGATAAATTGACCTTTAAATCTCGAAAATATTTTTTTTTCTAACTGTAAATGTTCTGTCCATCTCTTCGATAGATTGTTCTTTGCATGGAAGTTTACCTAAAGTAAATCCCAAATTTTGGTACAAGCATGATTTAACTCTTTATTTCAGTTCAAAGTAAAAATTCAGAAAATTATATTTTCTTGCCATTTTCGCCATGTGTTGGGTTAATATCTGCAAAATTCATAAATCAGTTACCAACTGGAATCCAACTGCAGATCAATTCCTGGTGAAAGAAAATCGTTAACGAAGTCGGAAGATTGAGCTTGATCGAACGAATTTGGTTCCTTACTGTTATTTGATTTTAATGTCCTTCAGACGGGACCCAATGACAAATAAGCTGTAGGAATGCTCTTTCCGGATAGTCTAATCGGGGAGATGCTTATATCGGTTGAGAAATGGAACCATGTGGCACATTATGTTTGGTTAGTCCTATAAGACAAAAATAGCTTGTAGCAGCCGGGGATGGAGGATAACTTTTCTAGCAATCCAACCCTCTCTCTTCCAGCTAGAGGAAGGACTTGAGGCTTTCTCCGGGGCAATGTGGTCAAACGATTCCAGGCTAGGTTCCCAGGTTGGCAGAAGAGGTGTTTAGTGGGTAGTTCAGACATGTGGGAGTCATACACTATGGGTGGCCTTCACCTCTCAATCACAAAAAAGGACACGTAAGCTCATTAGTTTGGCAAAATCAGAATTCTTTTTTCTACCTCCGTTCAAAAGTTATGCGTGAACATACATAAAAAAGAGATAAAAATATTTATACGAAACTGAGAACCTGCTCCTAATAGAAGTCAGTTAAAAATAGATTTTAATGAGCTGAAAAGAAAAACTATGATTTAAAAAGAGATACTTAGGATTAGCGTTTCAAAAGTCAAACATGGTATTACAATGGTAAACAAGTTGGGTAAACAGACCTACGCTCATGTCAGAAGGGTTTTGTATTCAATTTTCAAAATGCAGTCACCAGGTCGAATAAAATCAAGAAACATGTCAAAGACGATTTTATTGGAGAAAATATGATATACGAAGATCATACCATTATTAACAAAAATGAACGAATTTTGACTTCTGAGTTTTGGGTATTGTTATACTCATAAATATCTCCCTTGATAATTATTTCAGATGTCCATCCGCGACGGAAGAAACACTTTTTTCATGTATTTCCCCCCTGTGCCCCCACTGAAGCAAAAACTGACAGTTTAACAACTGTTTTGAAAAGCTCCCATGAAAACTTTTATTTCATACTCATATCGGCTACGTTTGATGAATTTTTTTTCAGGGGCCACTCTCCTGTACTGTTATCATCGATTAATGGCCAATTTTTTCGAATCCTAGAATGGTTACAAAACCCTTTTGCTAGGAGCTCTCTGCCACCTCCTTGACTTGTGTCACTTATGAGCATTAATTGTAGGTACTCATCTTCAGTCATTCATTAAATTGAATCAAGTGTTCAAAGCATGCACCTTAAACGTTGAAGTTGGGAAAATAACTCAAAATTATTCAATCTTCGCATTTAAAACAGCCACTATTTTGTTTTACGATTGCTGATACCACTAGCTGAACCGATTCTCAAAGAAATACATGACACCTATCATTCCTGAAATATTCATGCAAATCCTAGCAAAACTGTAGTGTCTGAGTCGGTAAAAAGCGCATGTTGTTCCATAGCCATATGTTGCCATAGTAATAAATGCAGCGCATATTGTTCCATAGTAATACAGGAAAATTCAAACCGCTATAACTTCGCTCAATATAATTCAATCTTTATGAAACTTTCAGGGTAGATCAATCTTATAAAAAGTCATCTGTCTACTGAATTTCTTAGAATTTAAGAGTACCGTTAAGATTTTATTCGTGAAAACATAAATTCGATAAATCATACTATTACTAACAAAGTTGAGTGAATTGCGACTTCTAACGTATTTGTTGTTGTTGTACTCACCAAGGCTTACATTCCTGATTTTTTTCAGATTTTTCGGATCACAGGTGTCCAATCGCGAGGGGGGGGGGACACACATTTTTCGTGTATTTCCCCTCCCTGTGCGCCCCTCGAAGTAAATTTTGCCAAACGAAGACCTGTTTTGAAAAGTTCTCATCAAGACCTTTCATTTGATATCCATATCGGCTACCTTCAATGAAATTTTTTTTTTCGGGGGGTCACTCTCCTATATGGGGAGACCCCCCTTGAATACCTTATAAATTTTTTTTGTAGTTGAACTTTGAAGAGATCACCACTTTACACCTACACACAAAATTTGATGCTTCTAGCTTAAGTAGTTTCCGAGAAAAACTGCTGTGACACACGGACGGACGGACGGACGGACAGACGGACAGACGGACAGACGGACGGACGGACGGACAGACGGACAGATGGACAGACTGGTCACGAAACTAGTAGGGTTTTGTAAAATTATTTTACAAAACCCTAAAAAGCCCACTGGTTTCTAAGGGTAGAAGGTAATTTCTGTTTCTACCCACTAATAGTTCGGGAGGATACGTTCGATTTGGGGACACGATTGCCGTAAGCATTGCCTTAGAGATTTTCGAAAGATCTCCCACCCCATGTCAGAGCTACGGTCATTCCTCCTAGTTTTGGGACAGCACTAAGCAATTAATTAATTAAGTGGCAAAATTTTACCCCTAGAATCATTCATCTCCCAAATTTTTTTTTTAAACTGACACCAAAATGAAACATGTTGGGTAAACAGACCTACGCTCATGTCAGAATGGTTTTGTATTCAATTCACAAAATGCAGTCACCAGATCGAATAAAATCAAGAAACATGTCAAAGACGATTTTATTGGAGAAAATATGAAATTCGAAGATCATACTATTATTAACAAAGTTGAACGAATTTCGACTTCTGAGATTTTTGTTATTGTTATACTCATAAATATCTCCCTTGATAATTATTTCAGATATCCATTCGCGAGGGAGGAAACACATTTTTCATGTATTTCGCCCCTGTGCCCCCACTGAAGCAAAAACTGACAGTTTAAGAACTGTTTTGAAAAGCTCCCATGAAAACTTTCATTTCATACTCATATCGGCTACGTTTGATGAATTTTTATTTTCAGGAGCCACTCTCCTGTACTGTTATCATCGATTAATGGCCAATTTTTTCGAATCCTAGAATGGTTACAAAACCCTTTTGTTAGGAGCTCTCTCCCGCCTCCTTGACTTGCTTCGCTTATGGGTATTAATTGTAGGTATTCATCTTCAGTCATTCATTAAATTGAATCAAGTGTTCAAAGCATGCACCTTAAACGTTGAAGTTGGGAAAAAATAACTCAAAATTATTCAATCTTCGCATTTAAAACAGCCACTATTTTGTTTTACGATTACTGATACCACTAGCTGAACCGATTCTCAAAGATATACATGACACTCATCATTCCTGAAATTTTCATGCAAATCCTAGCAAAACTGTGGTGTCTGAGTCGGTAAAAAGCGCATGTTGTTCCATAGCCATACAGGTATGTTGCCATAGTAATAAATGCAGCGCATATTGTTCCATAGTAATACAGGAAAATTCAAACCGATATAACTTCGCTAAAAATGATTCAATCTTTATGAAACTTTCAGGGTAGATCTTCATTGAATTTAAGGGAACCGTTAAGATTTTATTCAAGAAAACATAAAATCGATATATCATACTATTACTAACAAAGTTGAGTGAATTGCGACTTCTAACGTATTTGTTGTTGTTGTACTCATCAAGACCTACATTCTTGATTTTTTCAGATTTTTCGGATCACAGGTGTCCAACCGCGAGGGGGGGGGGGGGGGACACAAATTTTTCGTGTATTTCCCCTCCCTGTGCGCCCCTCGAAGCAAACTTTGCCAAACTAAGACCTGTTTTGGAAAGTTTTTATCAAGACCTTTCATTTAATACCCATATCGGCCACCTTCAATGAAATTTTTTTTTCGGGGGGTCACTCCCCTATATGGAGAGACCCCCCCTTAAATACCTTATAAAATTTTTTTGTATTCGAACTTTGAAGAGATGTTTCTAGCTTAAGTAGTTTCCGAGAAAAACTGCTGTGACACACGGACGGACGGACAGACAGACGGACAGACAGACGGACAGACAGGACGCGATTTTAGAAGGGTTTTGTAAAATTATTTTACAAAACCCTAAAAGCAGCCGTGTTCATCACTTCATATTCTGGGACAGGGCCAGTCAGCTGGCCAGTAAGAATGTATGAAGAGCTAAAAATTATCCACAAAAGTCTGTTTTCTTTATACGAGTATGGTTTGATGGTTTTGTTATGTGTATGCCATTAATTTTTGTGCAGCCTTACTAAGGATAAAATTTCCAAGTTTTAACCTCCCTCAAACTTTTCTTATTCCCTTTATTTTCCAGTTTCCTCCTGCTATGTGAATACTATTTCTACTTAAAACTTATTCCTACTAATGCAAAGGTTTTGCCTCATTTCCACGTAATTTTTGATAAATATCATGAACTAACATTATATCCAATATGTAGCCACAGTCAGCCGTCTCCATTCTAGGACAAGGCCGGTTAGTTAAAGTACGTGAAATGTATCGGGCGCTGAAAATGTTGAACAAGAATATTTTTTCTTTTAGATGATTTATGGTAGTGGTCCGGTAACTTGGGTTGAAAATCGATTTTTTAGGGTTTTGGAAAATAATTGTCACTTCCGCAGCATTACAATCGTTGAGACCTCCAGCTCGTCAAAAATTTCATACAGCTCATGGTTGTATCGAATTCACCATTGATCTCCCTCTAGCTTCCTTCCGATTTTTTACCTGCCGACCCTTCTTTCGGAGGCGTTCAACATATTTTTGGATGCTTAGGTTAGGATACCCATAGCATAGCACAGGTCTTATCACAGATTTGTATACTTGGAGCTTTGTTTTCCCGTGTATGCAGCTGGTCTTCAAGATCGTCAATACTGAATAAAATATTTTATTTGCGAGCTATATTCTACGGCGTATTTCGTCTCTTTAATAAGTGGTTCTCGTTATTTTGGCGCCCAAATAAATGAATTCGCCCACATTTTTGATACTGTATTCACCAAGTGTGATACTTTGTGTATTTAAGTTTTTTTTCGCGACTGCGAAATGAAGTTTGTTTTATTTTCATTGATTTGTAGCCCTACTAGTTTTACTCCGCCGTCGAGTGTCAGGAAAAGATCTTTGGCAGATTTTAAGCGACCGTGACAAAATGTTGATATCGTCCGCATAGGCTACTACTTCTCTCGACCTGTATTGTAATGTACCTCGTGTATCAACAGGCAGCTTTCTTATGACATACTCCAGAGTCAAATTGAGTCCCTGCTTTAGTCCGATATTTATGTCAAAGGCATAGCTGAGTTGGTTATCGATGCGGACTTGGGAGCTCGTCGACGTCATTGTCATTTTGGTAAGACAGAGTAATTTGGCTTGGATGCCAAGGCAAAGTATTATTTGGTACAGTACGTTACGACCAATACTGTCGTATGCTTGCTTAGAGTCAACGAAAATTTGGTGTACGTCTCTGTTGAACTCCCAGCATCTTTCAAGTACCTGCTTGACTGTGAACAATTGGTCTATGCCAATCTCCCTGCTCTAAAATCACCTTGATACTCCCCAGTAATATTATTGGCGTATGATACGATTTTATTTTCCAAGATCTTTGAAAATATTTTGTACGTGATATGTCCCTATAATTTTCGCATATGTTCTTGTTGCCAAATGTGCTAGATGACTATGCGACTAGCTTTATGAACACTGCTGCCACCATATTTGAAGATCTCCACTGGAATGTGTTGCCATCCGGTGATGCCCAGGTCATTTTATGAATGCGTCAATGTGGGAAGCAAGTAGAATGTATGAATAGATTTCTGTTGCATGCAAAGTCAATCAAGCGCTGGCCGTTGTCATTTGTTTCAACGTGGAGGCTATATCCTTTAGTCGTTCCCTGATAATTGTAAAGCTTAGCGTTGAAATCACCCAGAATAATTTTTGTGTCGTTTGTCAACAATTATTCGACAAGTTTTTCTAGGTGATTGTAGAAGGTTTCCTTCGTTTTTTCGTTATTTTCTTTGGTCGGGGCGTGTACATTTATTACCTAAATTTTGAAAACTTTCGTTTGAATCATACACAATCGTTCACTAATTGCCTTGAAATCAATAACGTGCGAAAATGAGGTTACACTTGTGAGCAAATCAGATAAAAATCAAAAAATCAAGATGTGGAACCTACCGTAGATGATACGCCAATGTACGCTCTCTTTGATTTTACGTTAGCGTTCAATGTATTACAAAGTGTCTAAAGTTGCGAGACTTGTAAAAGTGATGTAAAGTTCTTGAAAAAATCTCATCTCTCTTCATGTTATGCGTTAAATGCAAGTGTGAAAACGCATTTATGGTTAGTTCTAACCCAAAAGTGAGGAGTGCATTTGAAGTGAAAAGATGTTTTACGATGAGACTACTTGGATGTATTACGATGAGACTACTTGGCGTTAGTTTATCAGGTATAAAACTTTTCAGTGCGTTGAAGAATTTCGAACCCGGGTTAAGCAGTGGCGGTTATCATAGTATTCTCGGAACGATAAACATTGTTGTGGAAGCCGTTGCTACAGTTATATTTTGTAAAGCAGCTAACCAGGTGGCAGCATAAAAGTCGGCCCAAAAATGCCTTCGCAAACTGATCAACAGTAGCAAGGCTGGCTGCTGGCAAGACCTAGTGGACAATGTGAACAAGGATCCGTGGGGCCTTGGCTACAAGCTGGTCATGGGGAAACTTAGTGCCCTACGGAAGCCTTGTATACATGACGTGGAAAAGATGGACGCGATAGTGCGGGGACTCTTCCCCGCCCATCCCGTCCGTGTTGACGCTGTCCATGGTGAAACAGCAGTAGAGTGCCCACTCTTCACACAGCTGGAACTGGAGGAGGCAGTCCTCTCATTGAAAGCGAGGAAAGCTCCAGGTCCAGATGGTGTTCCAGCTGAGGTGTTGCAGCTCGTCTATCACCATTGTCCTGACTTGCTGCTCAGCACATTCAACGCTTGCCTACGGGACGGGGTTTTCCCGGTACGATGGAAGGTGGCGAGGCTCGTGCTGATCAGCAAGGGGAAGGGAAATCCCGGATCGCCGTCTGCATACCGCCCGTTATGCATGCTAGGCACGGCTGGGAAAGTGCTAGAGAAACTCATCAAGGGAAGACTCACTGACGCGATTCGTGCTGCTGGGGACCTATCTCCTCAGCAGTACGGCTTTAGAGCAGGACGTTCAACCATTGATGCGATTGCAGAGTGGTGAACGCGGTCCAAAAGGCAGAGGCATAGAGTCGCACCAAGCGACGGATCGTTCTGTTGGTGACACTCGACGTCAGGAATGCCTTCAACTCCGCTAGATGGGTGGATATTCTGGATACGCTGGAAAACTCTTTTCAAGTTCCAGAATATCTAATGCGGCTTTTGAGGAACTACCTAAAGGACCGAAGCCTGCTCTACGACACGACACAGGGCCAACGAAGAATTGAAATTACATCGGGTGTTACCCAGGGATCTATCCTTGGTCCGGACCTGTTGAACGTGTCTTACGACGGCCTAATGAGACTTGAGATGCCAGATGAGTCGCGCTTGGTCGGCTATGCGGATGATGTTGCGGCTCTGGTCGCTGGACGCACCGTTGAACAAGCGCAACTTAGGCTAGGTATGCTAATGCATCGAGTGAGGGGCTGGATGACTGCTCGCGGGCTGAGTTTAGCACTGGAGAAAACCGAAGTGGTCATCTTGACAAAAAAGAGAATCCCTTGAGTAAGGATGATCAGTATTGGAGACATACAAATCGAATCGAAGCCAGCGGTGAAGTACCTGGGGCTACTGATCGACTCGAAGATGAGTTTCTCTGAGCAAATCAGGGCAACGGCTGAGAAGGTATCTTCGGGAATATCGGCTCTGAGTCGACTTAAGGCCAACGTAGGGGGACCCAGCCCATCAAGAAGACGCCTCTTGATGAGTGCTGTAGTGTCAGTGCTACTGTACGCAGCAGAGGAATGGGGCGACGCTCTCAGCAAGGAAGTATACCGAAAACGTTTGGCACAGGTACAGAGAAGAGAAGCACTGAGAATTGCATCTTCGTATCCAACAGTCTCCGACTCGGCGGTGAGAGTTATTACAGGCGTGATACCTGTCGCCCTCGTTGCTAGAGAGCGCTGCGCTATTTACCTGCGCCGAAACGAGGATGCGAGGCAGATAGTTGTCCGCGAGGAGAGACAGCGTTCTCTCAACGATTGGCAGCAGTCTTGGGTGAATTGCACGAAGGGAAGGTGGACTGCGCGCCTCATCCCGGATGTGGGACCGTGGCTGAATCGATGGCATGGTGAGACTGACTTCTATCTGACCCAGCTTTTGAGCGGGCATGGGTGTTTTCAGTCTTACCTGCACAAGATCGGTAAGTCACGGTCTCTCGGCTGTCGGTTTTGCCCAGGAGAGGAGAACAACGCCTGTCACACATTTTTTGCGTGTACAAAATGGGTCAAGCTGCGAAGGGAACTCTACAGGGAGACAGGAGAGCTCACCCCGGATAATATTGTTGCGGTGATGCTCGAATCGGTTGACAAATGGAACCAGGTGACACATTATGCTCGGGCAGTCCTAAAATATAAAAGGGACTCACAGCAGCCGAGGGCGCTGGGGCTGGGGATCACTCTTCTGGCATTTCCTCTTCCCCTCTCCGCTCCCGCTAGAAAGAGGACTCCCCAGCTTGAAGGCGCCCCACGACGTAGCAAAACGAGACCTGGCCCGAAGTATTGTGTCAAACGGTTCCAGGCTGGGTTCTCAGGTTGACAGGGGAGGTGTTTAGTGGGTAGTCCAGTCGCGATGGGAGTCCCACACTCTGTGCATAGATAGCATTCACCTCCCTACCACAAAAAAAGCAGCTAATGAAGAGAAAGAATATAACTTAAAACAGGGAAATATCTAAGACGAAATAACAGTTTCAGGCGATGGTTCATGGGTGAGTCGTCGTTTCGCCTCGCTTCTGGAATTTATTTTTTTAATTGGAAAGTATTCAAATAAAGTATTGGACGTTATTGTCAAATGTAAGGGCTGAAAAGCTTGTGTAAAGTGGGTAGGCCAAGAAGACTGATGAATATTTGGAAGGGTACAATAATCATCAAGACGAAGGAACTTCGGGTAAAGTGGAAGTTGACGGCGTTATTGACATGTTCAAACGTTCGGTACCAGAGCTCAAAGTCCACGTTAAAAGTGTCTACATGGCTGAAAGCGGCACTAGCATTTGAAAAAATATGTTTAGAATTGCAGTGTGTAAGTTTCTAGAGAATAATAAAAAAAAATTTCTGGTCAACTCCCGAATTTCAAACTGGTCAAAGTTCGAAATTTCAAAGACTCTTACAAAACACAATTTTGACTTGATTTGTACTCTTATAAAGCTTAATATTAAAGTATCTAGTGACAGGGTGGATAAAAATCATGATTTTTTTATTTTTGACAGATTTTTTTGATTTTTTTAAAAAAATCATAATTTTTTTGATTTTTTTTGATTTTTTTTGATTTTTATTGTAAAAGAGAAGGCCCGATACCAAAATTTTTTGATTTTTATTGATTTTAATGATTTTTATTATAAAAGAAAAAGCCCAAACCCCCCAGAGTCGATTAGAAAAAAACATATGTGGAGTTAAAGCTGATCAATAGTCTATAATAAATGATATATACTCAAAAGTGGTTGGCGCCATAAAAAAAGGTTTTATACCAATCATATCTACAAAAGTAGAGCATATATGTAAAGTAGGCTTAAAAAAATCGGCCAATGACAAGCAGTACGAGTATAAACCTTTTTTTCTGAGCCAATCACGATAGTGTATAACGGTGATGGATTTTACTTATAAAAATCCACTCCTTTGCATACATAGTCGCTTTCATATATGTATATAATTTTGGGCTTTCTTCTCTGTCTCAATTTTCATCGTAAATGGTAGAATTATACTTCAACTGCAAACTTGCTAAGAAAACCACAACCTTTTACATTAGCAACACTTAGGCCGTCGTCCCATCTGCAATGTGTTCGCAGCGGAGCGCAAAAGTTCTCACGCGAAATGTTGAATACCACCAATACGGGTTAAATTCAAAATATTTCATTTGCGACATCATTTGCTCTGCCGCGAACGCGTTGCATGGGATGTCGGCCTAGCACGTAAAGAAAAACTGGGATTTCCCCGAAATCGCTCACCAACTCTCTACGAAAAATTACTATATTTCCGGGGTTCCCCTAAATTGTTATACATATTATTCGTCTAGTGAATAGTGAGTAGCGCGTCGTGAAATTGTGCTATAATAGTGATACTGATTTAGTTTGCGAAAATGACTGGACGAAAAAAAGATCCTATTTGGCAGAATTATACGGAAGTTCGTGATGTAAATAAAAAGGGATCTAGGGCAGTGTGCAATGAATGCCATAAAGAGATACAGGGAATATCGCAGCGATTAAAAGACCATTGGAAATCGTGTAGCACTCGAAGTAAGTATTTTTTGATATAATTAAGTAAAATAAAACACTTGTTTTGAAAATAAAAAAACCCTTCCTTTAAATTTTACGTTTAAGTTTACTCGATCTTAATCGGTTTTCGACCATTAAAGTTCGGTCGAACCGTTGAGGAAGATCGAACGATAAAGGCCGAAAATCGATTACGATCAATATATACTTAGCAAAATTAAAAGGAAAGTTTCTCTTTTTCTCTTTACAATTAGAATAATTTTGCGAAAATGGAATCAATAACAAGCATTACTGTTTCATTAAAAAATATTACAATTATCTTTTTTTGTATCGTTTAAGGTCTTAGATCCTCGAATTCCTCATCAACTGGCAATCCGGAAATTCAGGAACCTTCAATTGGAGCATGTGCTGTAAGATTCAGACCCAGTAAAAGCAGAGTAGAAGACATTTCAACACCTTCATCACCTTCGAAGAACAAGTGCAAACCTCAAAAATTGTCAGCATTTCTTGTAAGGACTTCAGAAGAGCTGAAGCAACAGTTAGACAAGCAAATTGCGAAAGCTGTATACGCTACAAACAGCAGTTTTCGGTGTATTGAACATCCTCAGGTTTTAAAAATAATAGAAATGCTGCGACCGGGTTATCAACCACCATCGCGATTTGATTTGGGAAACAGATTCCTCAATGAAATTTATAATGAAGAGAAGCAGAAATGTTTTTCTACTGTGAAAGATCAGACAGTGAATTTGTCAATAGATGGGTGGTCTAATGTTCATATGGAGCCCATCATTTGCAGCTGTGTTACAACTGAATCTGGAGAGATGTATTTATTGGAAAGCATCGACACATCCGGGAAACCTCACACAGCTGATTATCTAACTGAAATATCAAAGGGTGTTATAAAAAAATGCAAGACTGAATACAAATGTAGAGTTGCAAGTTTCGTGACGGATAACGCATCAGCCATGACGAAAATGCGATTAGACTTAAGAGCTGATAATGAGAATGAAGAAGGTATATTGACGTATGGCTGCGCTGGTCATATTCTAAATTTACTCTCTAAGGATTTGGATATTAAAGAGGTGCGTGAACATGTCGTACAAATTGTGAAATATTTTCGAAATAATCACTTCGCTGCCGCAAAATATAAAGCAGAATGTGGCAGATCCCTTATTGTCCCGCAGGAAGTCAGGTGGAACACCCTATCAGATTGCTTCGAAATATATTTGTCAGAATGGCAAAAAATTCTGAAGATATGTGAAGATAACAGAAATTGCATAGATAGCGTCATATACCAGAAAGTCACAAACATGGTACTAAAGAGGTCAGCCGAAGATTTGTTAAAAATCTACAAGCCAATTGCGATAGCGATAGATACATTACAAAAATCAAATGCATCATTATCCGACGTTGTTGAAGTCTTCAAAAAGCTGGAGACAACCTTTGAAGAACAGGATGCTAATATAAATCAGTTATCTGCACTTAAAAGAAGATATAAAATGGCCCTAACGCCTGCTCATTTTTTGACTTATTTGCTGGACCCTTCAAAAACAAAATTCCAGTTAACAGCTGAAGAAGAGGCAAAAGCTTTAGAATATGCTCAGAGTGAGTATACCGGAACTGGCCTACTGCTTTTAATAATAAAGTTCAAAGCTAGAACTGATCCATTTAAACAAGTTATGTTTGCAGAGGAAATAATAAAAAGTGTAAAACCATTACAATGGTGGAAATCGCAGTTGAGCACCATAGATAAACATGGTCAACTAACTCCTATCTTGTACCAGTTGTTCACAGCTGCGGCTTCCTCTGCATCTATAGAAAGGATTTTTTCCACATTTGGCTTAGTCCAATCGAAACTTCGGAATAGGCTCGGAAATGAAAAGGCAGCAAAATTGGTGTTCCTTTTTAAATATTACAATAAATAGTTATTTGGATGATTTCTTATTCATTTATAGTTAACCATAATTACTTACTTTACATCAATAAATAAAAACTGTGTTTGAAAAAGTATTTTTCTTTTATGTAACTGATTTGTTAATTATGATTCTAAGGAATCAATGAACTTTTATGAAAAAAATCAAATTTGATTTAAATCATGATTTTTATAAAAAAAATCACTTGATTTAAATCATTGATTTAAATCATGATTTAAATCAAATGATTTAAATCAATCAACCCTGTCTAGTGATAATATTTAATGTTATTTTTTTGTTCATTTTGTGTGTAAGTTTGAAATAGTAGTGGTTGAAATAAGCCATATGTTCAGTATTTCGAACCCCACTGACAGCCATTTTTTTCAACGAATTTTGATGAAACTTGGAAGTATGGACTCTCGAAACAAGTTCTTTCATTCTGTGACAATTGAGAAAGTCGAATGATAAATAAAAAAGTTGAAAACTTTAAACTTAATATATTAGGTTGAGGAGAAAGAAGTCCATTATTTATAACGTAAACTTCAAGCGTTTATTTAACATGTTTCGGATTACGAAATTGTGATCAAGTATACACCGTCCTGTTCTATAATTTGTTGCAATTTTAAAGGTAGCTTCATAATACCTCTCTCAAAGAAGTCTTGGTCCCTATTGACAAATAACTCTAGTAAACGATTTTCAATATCTTCTCTTGATTCTAATTTCATATCACTAAGGAAGTTTTGCAATGCAAGAATAACATAGTAATCGCTAATGCCAACCAAGCTCCTGGAGTTTCTGACGGGTTACTATAGACGTGTGTCGCCTGACTTTGTCCTGATGGAATACAGCACACTTTATGTTGGCTAACTCTGGCCATGGTTTCGACGAAACTAAAATTACACGTAATTGGCTATTACTGTAGCAAAAATATAAACACCATTCACAATTTCAGCCATCTGTCGTGCGTTTTCTTCTTTATCAAAGAAAATTGCAAAACTTACCGGATTTTCTAATTTTTGACTTCCATTTTTAACACCCGGTAACTTACAACTGAATGGATCAAACAAAAACAGCAAATGATTACTTATGGAATTCTTTGTAGCTACATGAATGAGTTGCATATTTTTTAAATAATTTTTTCTGTAAAATTATTATTACCTTAAATTGATGTGAAAAGGGTGAAATGATCCATTTAAAGTTTAGCTAAGAAAAACAAATAATTATTTTTCAGTGGACCACAAGCATAAATCTGAAATTATTTGTTTGCTGCTTTACTAGATATTAATCATAACGGACATCTACCGAAAAAATCAAGAATTTATTTTTCCTCAACTTATTTTTTAGCTGCTATTTTCAACAAGACTGAAATATTGTATTTTTATTCTGTCCAGAGTAAAACTCCGATTTGAATCAGATTTAGCAGAGTGGTGAGACTCTAAGACAGATATCTTTTAAAATAATTCAAAATCCAACGATTTGACTCAAAAGGCGGCCCCCTAAAGCTCAGAAAATGAGCGAAATTTGTTATTTTAGTAGCTACGGAAGCATTGAATATATTTTTTGGAAGCGTTTGAAATGATTTACATTGGAAGTATTTATACGAGTACTATTGAACATTTTCCTCAAATTATTACGAGTATTAGCTTTTTGAAACCAAGGGTGCCTACGAGAAATTTTCCTTTCCGGCTGGTAGTGCCAGCGGGGATTTTTATAACTAAATTTAACAAATTTAACAGGCAGGAAGATCAATGGCCAATAAAGTCAAAATTGCGGCAAAATGTGAAGGGATCGAATGCATCTTAAGTAGGAACCTGTGCAAAGTATAGATTAGTTAAGCCGTGCTAACTTTAATACCATATTACTACATCCGTAAAAAATCCTTATTTTAAGCAATACTGTAATTAAAACAAGAAAATACCTTCAAGTAGTTTAGCGAAATTAAGTATATAAATATACGTTCAAGACATTGAATCTATTAGCAATCGACTCAACAATAGTAGGTATCTACGCAGAAATAAATTTCATTGCAAGTTTAAAATTCAGTTTTTCGGCTTAAATTCATTCAATAGCTTTTTGTTATATAATTTCAATTCAAATTGTATGGTTTCTGACATAATAGTCTTTTGATAAATTCTACATTCACTCTACAATTGATTTGCACTTTTTGGTGTTGTTGTATATATTACAGAATCACACATGGATCCAATAGTTACATCGAGTAAATATGATTAATTGATGTTTGCATTTAATCTGAATCAATCTAATTGCGAACAACGTCAAGAATATGAAAATCTAATTGAATACAAATGACGCAAGGAATTTTCATTTATAAATATTTACACAGATATTATTTTAATAGGCAATGTTTATATTTATTGTAAATTAACAATCAACGATTTATAGAATAGGAAACATTTGAATAATGCTCCTAGGACAAATATTTTAGCGATGGATAATGACGCAAAATGATCCGATTTGATGTTTCTAAACAATTTCGGTAGGTAAGGCGGATACCGCTAACGTTTTATGAGGCACCAAATTTTTAAGTAATATGTTAAAAGCAGGCAGGAGCATGCTTCTACCAGAAGGGTTTTGTATTCATTCTACAAAACTTTGAAAGCAAAGTCAAAGTCAAAAGCAATACTAATCGTTATAAATTTTAAAAGAATATAAAGCAAATTCCAAAAAATAACAATATAAAAACTTAATAACCCAAACGACTCTAAATTTATACGTTATCAGTTAAACACATTTTATCAAAAAACTATAGGAAATTCAAATTAATTAAGATTATTACATATTTTAATGGTTTGATTGGAAAAAGGAGAAAAAAACCAACCTGCACTTTTCAAAATTATTTATAATTTAACACAACACTGAACTTTGATCCTACACCTAATATGCTATAACCTAATTCTAATAAAATTCAATCAAAAAACTTTATCTTATACTAAAAAATTCCATCACAACACTCCTAACCTACACGTTTAATCTTATCTCTAAACATAATATAATAAACATAACATACGAGTATATCTAACCTATAACTTATTTTTAACACAAATAAACAACAACACTAGATGTAGCAATAATGAGCTGAAACACAAAAACTAAGTAAAGAAAAACACAAAAACTGAAAATAATCACGAATAATTTAGACATTGTCATTCAGCCACCAATACCAAGATTGCCCCGTCTCAGCTCGATCAGCTTCAACGAATCTAGCAAATTTAGTATCTCCATTGGAATTGTTGGCCTCGTGAACTTAGATTCGGAGGATATTTTATCTTCTTATCGGTGGCCCGTCGATATACATATGTGATATATGACTGGGACGCCGTCAGAATCAAAATCATATCTATGCATGTCCCCATACACGAATGCTTTTGGAGGAACGAAGCCAATAGCGAGACAAGTCGCAATATACCCGTCTGTAGAGTGGAACGGCTGTGAAATCCAAGGGTTTTCACTCACAGTTACAGATCTTGCTATATAATTCCGAAGAAGTTTCAATATGAAGATATCGGCTCTTGCCGCTTGAGCAGTTTGATGAATTCTTCTATTCGATATATAATGCTTCCAATCCGTCTCAGGCTTACTGTACAAACCAGTACATGCACGAAGACATTTTCTTTCGAAAACTCTTAATTTTTCCATAGTACTAGCACTCTGGTTGTACCGGATCGGACATAAATATGTCAAAACTGGTCCAACCAGGACCTTGTAACAGATTATTTTGACCTTTTGATCAATGTATTTGGAATGAAAGAGTCTTCGTAGGGCCATGACTACTTTAAGTGCCTTACTGAGCATGATTTTGACTTGTTCAGTGTAATACAGAGACTGATCAAGATGAACACCGAGGTATCGAACATAGGATTTATGTGGAACCCATTCTGAACTACCCTCGCCAGCCATGAGGTGGAAATCCTTCCAATTACGTTTCAGGTCCTGACTGACCCCCTGCAGCGTTCTCCGTAACAAAATTGTTTCGTACTTATGCACATTGATTTTCATTCGCCAATTGTCAGTGTACAGCTGCACATCATTGAACATTTTTTAGAGATTGCTCTGAGCTATTGTAGCTTTTCGGTCTGCCATATAGATGATCAGATCATCAGCAAACGCTACTAATGATCGCATTGGCGAGACGTTAAAATCCGTTCAATAGCTTGCGAATGAATATTGAGAAGAGCAGAGGTGCAGTAACTGTTCCCTGCTGTAGACCATTCAAGACCTTAAATTCGCGCATTGTTATCAGATTACCCTCAGTTACAACAAACGATTTCCCGTATAACATATAGCATATCATGGCGACAAAGTGTCTGCGGAACTTGTCCTGAAAGAGTTTAAAAACCAGTCCACCTAACCACACCGTATCGAAGACTTTCTCCATATTAATGAGGCATACTCCAATACATTCTCTGTTGTTTAGTTTCCAACAGATGTCTGAGGTTACTTTCGTTATTGCATGTGCCGGCGAATGCCTAGCACGGAAACCAAATTGACAATTCGACATCAACTCATATTTCTCGTTTAATGCTCTGTTGATTATCACTTCAAACACCTTGTTGACGTTAGGCAGCAAGCTGATTGGGCGATAGCTTTTGTGGCTTGAGGATTCTTTTCTTCAAGATCGGAAATACCTTAGCCTTTTTCCTCTCATTTGGGAAATATGAATTGTTCAACATGTTGTTGAACAATATGCAATA
Organism: Odontomyia ornata; assembly: GCA_963969285.1. NCBI lineage: Eukaryota > Metazoa > Arthropoda > Insecta > Diptera > Stratiomyidae > Odontomyia > Odontomyia ornata. Next base: position 108,247,194 of record OZ017739.1, on the reverse strand, counting down.
ATTCCTAATAGCAACCTCCGGCAAATTGTCGAAGAACTATGTTTAGAATACCGTCAATACCACTTGATTTCGTGTTGTTTATTCTGCCAAATATGAAACACAATTTTTTTTAGCTGACAAAATAAACAATACAAATTCAAGCTCGGTATGAGGTCAGATGTCAGTGTTTCATTGAAATGAAGAATTGATTGGCCGTTCAAACTTGATTTGGAGTCGGAAACTTTTGCTTCAACAGCCTCTGCAAGGATTTCAGTCCCTCTCTCAGAGTTTGGTAGATGAACCAATTCAAAAAGTGTTCCAATCAGGGCAAGTTTCTGTAAGTTATCACATATAATCCTATTTCATTTCCACCCGGAGTTGTACTATCAATTTCGATTGATTTATCTCATTACTAGCGACTTTAAATTCGATACCTTCACTCGAGACTTCTTACGCAATATGCTATTCACTTTTATGAAAACGCCCGCTGGCTCCTGTGGGCTAATACCTCTCAGTTTTTCTGCCCATTGATTGCTGACCTCACTCTTGAAGTATGAACGGACTAAGTTCTGGACATTCTTCAGGTGTAGTTTCAGCAAATTCAACGAGGGATGGTTGTAGTCAAAATCCTTGAACGCCATGGAGTGCCATGAATTGAGGTGAGTTTCAGTGAGAAGCATGATGTCAAGCTTTTGATTAACTATAAATTCAAGGAGATAGTCACGACGATGTAGAGTAACAATGGAGTTGACGCTTATTAAGATGAGATGAAGCTTATCCATGGAAATGTGACTGGATGAAAAACTATTTTGAAGCATGTTGGCCTAAATGTTGAAATACGAAATTGCTTTTTTGACCTTGCTTATTCATTCTTTCCGTAAGAGATTCAAACTGTTGGTAACTGTTGGTCATTATTACAACTTACATTATTTATTTTATTTACATTGTTGTTGCTGGTCCTCAAGCAGCAAGCGCAAATGATACTCCGGGCTTGAAGGAGCTAGACGATGTTACACTACACTAATTTATTTTTCTCATCTCGGTATCGGGAGCATCCTCGATATGATGCTGGATGACCAAATATACCATAGTTAGCACAGTATAATTTTTCTTTTGTTTCCCTCTGTGGCAATTTGCATCCATCGGGGGGCATGAACATCTTTAGATTTAATGCACCGATACTGCATGGCACAATTGGCAGCCGAATGGCCAAATCTTTGGCACCTGTAACACTGGGTCACTTCAATTATCTGAAGATGCTCCAATTCACAGCTCTAAAGTTCAAGCACCTACCTGTTGGAGGACACTTGGACTCCTATCGTTGGAAACGTGTTCCAAAGAAAATGGTAAAGTTTTGTCTTCAATGGTAGATCTCCTTATTGCCAAATTTTTTACACTAATGGATTTGACAGCTGGTGCTGCTTCCTGTAACATTTCAACTACATAGTCTCTCCACAGTCCAGGCCCTTCAACCGCAAGGTCTGATTGTTCTCCGCCTTTGGTGTGTATGTGAAGGGGGGGGGGCTTCAGCACTATTTAGAGCATCTTTGGCTAGCTTGAAATCAGCTAGTACTTCCGTTTTTATCGTGAGTTTGTCCGCGGTCAATCTCTTAACTAACTTCGAAATTATCTATCTTATTTTGGGCTGCCAATAGCCGAAGCATATCGCCTCCGCGCTGCACAAAGACATTAACCGGTGGAATTTTTTCAATAGTCTTATTATTTTTAACAGAAGAACCAGCAGACACGTCTATTGGCGTCTTCTTCTTATTTTTAAAATTCAAATATTCAACAAAGTTATCACTAGAATTGCAATTAATATTACCTATTTTTTCTTGGCAATCAATTTTGGTATCCAAATCGTCATTCATCGCAGCAAGTACCGCATATTAATTTGCGCTATCTTTTGCAACTTCTTCGCTTAGTATAATATCGGCATCATGAATTGCAGTCTTTCTCGCATCTTGTACAGTTGGTTTCTTTCCTTGTTGAGCTTTTTGTATGGCTACTTTATTTTCGCTCGTTTTATGTAGCATGGCTTCTTGTATTCCGGTTGCACTTTGTGGCTGAATCGTTTTAGTTTTAATGATTTTTGATAATTTACGAATCATTTCCTCGAAAGATTGTATTTAGAGTTTCATTTCTTCATTTTCTCTCGTAACTCTTTCTAGTTCTTCGTTTGACAACGTAATACGTTTTCCATGTTGAAAATTTTCTTGTTCAATTTTTCTTTTCATTATTTTTTCGTAAATTGCATTTGGAATGCTTGGTCCCAGGTTCCTCGGTGGTGGGAAGCCAACGGGCTCTTCCATGCCCTCAGTGATAAACTTTTCTTCTTTTTCAAATTTCTTGAAACTTGTCCGGAAGTAAAACCCAGATATTCGATAAATTGATCGAATAATTCGACGATGGAATAAGTTTTTTAATTTAAATAAGTATACTGAAAAAATAATAAATAAAATTTCCTTTTTTTAAGCGCTATTTATTATTAAATATAATATCCAGATACCGGTATTTCGAAGACAAGTTACCCTCTTCATCAGTGGCGGTATTCTTAAGCGCTTCTCACAATCATCCGAATATTTAAACCTATCATATTTAATGGCAGAAAAGATACACCAAGTAATAAACATAACTATCATTAAGTTTTACCACGGGAAATAACATACAATTATAATGCAATGAAGGATTAGCTGAGGCAGATACAAAATTAACTTAGAGCTTAAAGGTTCATTTATTACAGGGAATTGCAAAAAGTTGTAATGCAATGATGGGTTAGCTACGGCTGGTAAAATAATTATGGAGATTACATTACAAACAATTAGTTATTTGATAATTTTAATTAGGTCACTATATCCATTCCCTAGATCCGTATTTCAGCGTTGTTCACTGGGGACCCTCGAGATCCATAAGGATTCGCAAGCATCCAACTTTTTCCAGCCCCGGATTTCCTGTACTATGTCTAGATTAGCCCATTGAATAGTATGAGATTCCTCAATAATATGTCTGGCTAATGATGATCTTGCTGTTTCTATTCCACCTTTTCTGATGATCTGTTCAGCCTTCTTAATATGTTCTTGGAATCTAGTTTTGCCAAGCGTTTCGTCTGTTCAATGTATACTTTATCGCATTTCGGGAAGCTGATCCTATAGATTCCACTCTTTGCCTCCTTTTTCTTTCCATCCTTAGTTGATCCAAGAATTGTTTCAACGCTGTATTTTTTGCTAGTGCTAGCGGTATTGTACCCTGTTTTTTTCAAAATGCGTTCCAACCTTTTTTAGCTGACGAATGAGTGATTGGCTTCCATTTTCGTACTTGTCGTACGTCTTGTAGAAATAGTGACGTGAGCCCATTTTTCCTACGTTGTTTCTCCATTTTCTGAATACGTTGCTCGATCAAGTTCCTATTATACCCATTTTTGCTAGCCGTGTCCACGATGTATTGTTTTCTCGTTCCAGACGCTGGTTATTCAAGGATACCGTTATCATACGATGGATCATACAATTGTATGCAGCCATTTTCTGTGTATAAGAGTGGTAAGAAGAACAGGGGATTGTTCTCTGGGCACTTATGCTCTTCCTGTAGTAGTGTCTGCGATAATTTCCCTTGATTCATTCCCCTCCTCATGAATTTTGGGCAGATACTTTAGTCTTGGTAGGCAGGGGTTAGACACTCTAAGTTTTTTAATGTCACCAATTACTGGTTTCGATTCTTTGAGGGCTTGTCCCAATCTGTTTATTAAGTCCGGTAAGGGGTCTGCTTTTAATTGGTGGTTAACTCCTCCATTCAATTTTTCAAGCACCATATCATCATACTGCTTCTTGTCTATTATTACTACAGAGTTCTCTTTGTATGCCCTTACATAATACACTGGTTTTTCTTTTATTTGTTTTAACAGCTTCCATTCAGCATTTTGGTTCATTCCTCCCACTCAACTTGCTCCAATTATCTCCACCATTCTCTTCCGTACAAATTGCGTTTCATCAGAAACCATGAATCGTATTCACTGTTTCCCAGCTTGCCAGTTGTGCATTTCTTGGCACCGTTTGAAGACTGGCTGTTGAAACATAGTGATTCAATGGAATGGAGAAGACGAGTTAAATGCTAAAGTAAATTGGCAGCTGTATGTATGAATGAAAACTATTTTATTTTCAGGGACAAATTTTTCAAAGGGACGACAGGAGCAGCTATGGGTAACCCGCCTTCACCCTTTTTTGAGTGATATTTTTATGGATTGGCTGTAGATCGAGGTGGAGAAAAAAAGAATGAGAAGAAAAAGGTGTGGGCCAGATATGTGGACGACATTGTACTGAATGGGATACACCCTAAAATAATATTCACGATGGAAAAAAAGAGAGTCAGGGCCAATTACCGTTCCTGGATGTTTTCCTCTTAAAAGCCAAAGGTGGATTAGAATTTGACATCTACAGGAAGAGCACAAGTGCCCAGAGAACAATCCCTTGTTTTTCTAACCATTCTTATGGACAGAAAATGGCTGCATACAATTGTATGATCCATCGAATGATAACAGTACCCTAGAATAACTAGCGTCTGGAACGAGAAAAACAATACATCGTGGACACGCCTAGCAAAAATGGGTACAGCAGGAACTTGATCGAGCAGTGTATTCAGAAAATGTAGAAACAACGTAGGAAAAATGCGCTCACGTCACTATTTCTAGAAGAACGACGACAAGTACGAAAATGAATGCCAATCACTCATTCACCACCTACAAAAAGATTGGGATGAATTTGGAAAAAAACAGGGTGCAGTACGGCTAGCACTAGCAAAAAATACAGCGTTGAAACAATTCTTGGATCAACTAAGGATGGAAAGAAAAAGGAGGAAAAGAGTGGAATCTATAGGATCAGCTGCCCGAAAGGCGATAAAGTATACATTGAACAGACGAAACGCTTGGCAAAACTAGATTCCAAGAACATATTAAGAAGTCTGAACAGATCATCAGAAAAGGTGGAATAGAAACAGCTAGATCATCATTAGCCAGATATATTATTGAGGATCTCATAGTATTCAATGGGCCAATCTAGACATAGTACAGGAAGTCCGGGACTGGAAAAAGTTGAATGCTTGCGAATTATTATGGATCTCGAGGGTCCTCCGTGAACAACGCTGAAATACGGATCTAGGGAATGGATATAGTGACCTAATTAAAATTATCAAATAACTAATTGTTTGTAATATAATCTCCATAATTATTTTACCTGCCGTAGCTAACCCATAATTGCATCACAACTTTTTGCAATTCCCTGTAATAAATGTACCTTTAAGCTTTTTGTTAATTTTGTACCTGCCTCAGTTAATCCTTAATTGCATTATAATTGTATGTTATTTCCCGTGGTAATACTTAATGATAGTTACGTTTATTACTTGGTGTATCTTTTCTGGCATTAAATGTTATAGGTTTAAATATTCGGATGATTGTGAGAAGAGCTTTAGAATACCGCCACTGATGAAGAGGGTAACTTGTCTTCGAAATACCGGTATCTGGATATTAAATTCAACAATAACTAGCGCTTGAATAAGGAAATTTTAGTTTTTCAGTATCATTACAGGTGCTATTATTTCCGAAATGAAAATCTTAAATAACTAGTTTCTAAGTGGCGTTTTCAAAAATTATTTTAATTTCTTTTAAATTATCGACAGGAGTTTTTAAAAATACATCTGCTTGCAGCAAATGCTAGACATAGGTGGCTCAATCGAATGCACGAAGAAACTAGGCTTAGCCCGAAGTTATGTGGCAAATGGTTCCAGGCTAGGTTCTCAAGTTGACAGGGATAGGCCAAACGTCTTGTGCGTCTAAGAGCCCCACACTCAGAACGTGACTAGCCTTCACCTCTCAACTACAAAAAAAGCAATCAATAGTTGCAATTAAACTTGACAAGAAAATCAAGGTTGATATTAATTAATAAAGTTCAAAGTAAAATTTACACAATGCTTATCAGTCAGTTTAATGCTCTTGCAATGCAAAGATCTGATCTGATGTTTCGCATTTTCATGCGATTTACAAAGCGGTTTGATTAGTAAATGATCATCTTATGTCTGTATGTACTTCGGTTTATGTATGTAAATCATCAGTCACTATGAAGACTAAATTTTATATTCTGCTTCAATCATGGCAGCGACAGACATCACGCGACAATAATATGTTGACTTTGATGTTAATGAAGTATTAATCGTGATTCTAATTAATAAGATTTGGATAATCCAACTTATTTAGTATAAGCACATGAAATTCACGTGTTCTATAATTTTTGAGGAACATATGTACATATGTATATCAACTACTTTTGTAATTTGATAGGATGCCAAAGTATAAAGGTTAGTCGTTTCCCAAGAAAAGCCAAATTAAATTGTTAGTCTGTAGACATGAAAGACTATAATCTTGGAGAATAACTTAGGCAAATTCATTGATTATCAGCTCTTAAGCAAAGCTTTAATTAATAAAATGAATTTGGCTCATCATCTAAAATAAAAGATTTTATAATTACATCTAAAACATAAGTAAACTCAACAAGTCAGAGTTTCAAGTATTTGATTTAATTATTTTTTCTCTAACTTAATGCAATTTAAAATGTGTAACTATTTTTGCTCTAATTTCATTCAAGCATTTGATTCAATAAACACAATAATTTAATTTGCACGCATACCCACCGAATTTGCAATCTGTTCGAATTTCTATTGCAAGACTTTGTCTCTGGAAGAGCTGATTCAACACATCAATATTTAAAGATATACCAGTGCAATCGTTTGTTATTCCCCGTACAGCTCGCCAAGTCAAAATATAATTTCAAGTTCATGAAGGCGATATGCGTCATTTTATCGTACACGTATCGCGAAGTTATATCAACAAACTTAATTTTAGTAATGAAACACACCCCCTGCTCGGGAAACGTTTCAGAAATTTTATCGATTTCCAGGAAATTTAATTAGATGCTGGAAGGAAAAGTTAGAGCGCGAAAGTATTGCGCAATGCTTCAGTTTTAATAATTTCGTTAATTGAATTTTCTATTGCAAATAAAAACATTCATACTAAATAATTTGAAGTTTATCGCATTCATATACGAGTACATATGGTATACGAGTATATGTACATATGTATTTATATTCTAAAGTGAGCTATGCACGTCTGATAGAGAATTCTGAATCGCTATTTATCGTAAGTCCATCTTCATTGATGCATTCCATAGTCAATGAATACAGTGAATGAGAACTATTTTAGTTGTGTTCATCAACAACCGTTCGATGCAGATTATACTACATAATAACAATCGCAATTTAAATTAAATTTAATGTAGGTTCTGTTGCAAAAAAGGTAAGAAAATTCTTCTGTTCTTTCTAATGATGGGTTATAGTGTTAATAATTATTTTGATTGCGATGTATTTATATACTAGCAAAAAAATTATGAGGTTATTTCTTTCCATTCATTGAGACATACTTAATTGAAATTATAGACATCATTTTTTTCCGACTGCTTGTAAAGAATAATTTTACGATCCGCTTTAAAACATGCTACATGCATCATGTACACGTAAATTCATTGACACAGTGCGCTAAATCATGAGTTAAGCTATCAATGAGCCGACTAAGAGCTTTAAGAGTTTTTTCCTCTGTGAGTACTTAAGTATATTTCGCAATTAGGCAATCTTCAATTAAATTAAGCAATAGATAATATTTTTGCAATAAAATTTTTCGCAATTATTGATTGCATTTTCGCAGATATTGTCATTCCCATCATAGAACTAGATAGGTACCTCTGCTACAAAAATCAATTTTCACTCGTGCTAAACAGATTAACGACATAAATTGCATATGCACTGATAAGCCTTCACAATTAATTTCCGATACAAGTGTGGGTGAATACCGAACGCCTTGAATTTTAGCCACATGAGTTAACAATGTAAACAGTATGACGTGAAGAGCTGTTGTCATGATAAGCAGTGCCAGAACTAATTGGTTGTCGGAAATGTTTAATGTTCACTTCAAGTTTTGTTTTTGTATTCGTATTTCAAAAGTTAAGATGGATATTGGAAGACTAGTAACTCATCAACTTTCTTTCATGATCTTATTCAAAAGAAAAAACGATGGTATCTTTCATAACACATTTTCTATCTGCAGTTGCAGCATGCGTTTGAATCTGATACATCAAAGTTTTTATATGGGAATTCCACTGTAACAGTTACGACCATTACGTGGCTAATTTTACGTGATCTAATTCAACTAAGCTGATTCATGATTTCACCAATTCGGATGTTGTGAAGAACTAAAAAAGTCATGAATCTATAAAAATAAGTGTAGACTTGCTTGAGTATACTTCCAAGGAAAAAGTTCATTTTTGTACTTTTTTGATGACGAACAATTAGTCAGACAAGGTAACAATAAACAAGTCAAATGAGATCATTGTCCCAATATTAAGTATAGGTATGAGCAAGTGTTACCTTTTTTACGGTCTTGTGAAGTAATTTTACAAGTACCTACTGTATAAAACGACCTGTCTGTCCGTCCCTCCGTCTGAGTGTCAACATTTTTTTCGCAATCCATATAAGCTAGAAACATAAAATTTTGTAAATAGTTGTAAAGGGGTGCCCTCTTCACAGTTTCACTATAACAATCTTTATAAGGCGATTACGGGGGTATCCCCATACAGGGGAGTGGCCCCTGAAAAAATGTCCCCCTAAGGTAGCCAATATGGATATCAAATGAGAGATTTTAATGAAAACTTTTCAAAACAGGTCTTAAATTGACAAATTTTGCTTCGGTGGATGCAAGGGGAAGGGAAACGTACAAAAATGTTGTCTCACCCCCTCGTGATTGGACACAAAAAATCTGAAAAAAATCATGGAGGGAAGTCTTATGTACAGGGCCAACAAATACCCCCGAAGTCCAAAATTGTCCAGCTTTATTAATCGACCGACGTATATTTGATAAATTTTACGTTTTTGCCTATGAATCAAAAGGGAAATATCATTTAAATACATGTTAACAAGCATTTAATTTTACAAACTAATTTTATGGATTCCGTGTATAACTCAACTTTTGATATTCAGAAGATATTGTTTGAGTTACTAATTGGTTCACAAAACCCTTCTGGCAAGAGTATTTTCCTGCCAGTTCGTCTTGCTTTTTTTTAGTACTACAGCCCCTTTCATCACCTGTGGTCCACAGTCCAAGCCGGGATTTGGCCTCTAAGATTAATCTTGTCCAATCATCATGGTTCTGCGTAATATTAGCAGGGGCTGAGCATATTGTATACTAGTCATTTAAGAAAAGCAAATTGAGCCTCTTTCAAAAGAAATGAAATAATAATTGTAATAAATGGACCTTACGTCACTGTGAGTTCGTGGAAGATCACTCAGCCTTACTAATTGGTGCTAAAAGGTAGCTTAACACATTTACACAATTTCTAGAGACAACAATTTGATTGCAGTAGGACAAAATGACAATCTGGGGAAGAGGGCTTTGGCAGGTGAAAATGAACCACAAAAAACTAAGAAGAAGAAGATACTTTTCTTCTTCTAAGTGCAATTTAATCATTGAAGTCATTAAGCGAGCAAAGATTAGATCTCCACGCAGAGAGAATAACAGCAATAAAATCACCTGAGATGACTTGGACAAATTATTTCGGGCGAAATTTATGATAAAATTGTGTAAATCAAACAACGAAATAAGACAATTAGCCTTAGGCATAATAGCCGCCACAGAAATCGGAAAATAAAATATTCTTCATGTATATAATTTGACTGAGTGCAAGATAATGTGTCTCATGGTTCAATGGCAATGTACTCGTATGTGTTAAAATTCGTAATTTGTGTGTTTGATTCCAGCCTAAATCTCAAAGTATGTATGAATTTCAATGAGTTAGAATATGGAATGAATACATTTATGCAACATCAATTGAATTTAAAATTATGTTTTCACAATGACAATCGACCAGCCTTCAGGTGGCGGATAGAGGAGTGCCCTAACCGGTTAGCTGGCGAGTAGTTAGGAAATAAAATACCATTCGCGGACCAAAATCGAATAAGTCGAAGCGCTAACAACGTTCCACTTAGAATTTACTTGTCAAGGAACCAGGGCAGCAGCCTCGGATCGGGTTCGACAAATGGCAACGACTATCGGCAGGAATCAAGGATTGTTCGTTTGGAACTTGGAATATTAGATCAAATAACAGCCCAGGCGTCCTGCGATAACTCCCGGATGAAATAAAGAATCAATATCTTCGTAATACAAGAAACAAGACGGCATGGTGAAGGTACATTTGACATGCGAAGGTACACCGTGTTTTAAAGCGGGAAAATTGCCAGGAAAATGTGAGTTTGAAGTGGACATATTTAAACAAATTTTCACAGACTTGAACCCGTTAACGAAAGAATCTGTGCGCTTCGTATCAAGAACAAGTTCTTACATATCTGGCTGGCCAACTCTCACGCACCCAGAGAAGATAAGGAGGAGGCAATCAAGGACTAATTCTACAGCACCCTGGAATGCACTATCTATGCAGTGCTATCAAATGACAATAAAATTGTTCTGTGTGACTTTAATGCAAAAATCCACCGCAAAACGGCATAAAAAGGAACATGCGGAGGGCACAGCTTTCATGCAGAAATCAGGAACAACAAGCAAAGCCCAAGCGCCACTAGTAGAGGCTTTCCAGTACGCCTCACACACTTCTCGCATCGAGACATCCACAAGAGAACGTGGGCATCCCCAGACGGTCGCAATTTCAACCAGAACAACCATGTTTTCATACATGAGCAATTCGCCGCCAGCATTTTCGGCACGTTTCCTTTCTGCGGTGCTGACTGTGATTCGGACCATAGTATACTCAAATAGTAGCCACACCTTTCATTTATCCTGTGTTGCACACTTTTTGAATTTTCCCAGGGGCACGTCAGCTGATCCGGGGCATGACAGCTGATCCCATGTTTCGCGCGCTCAAGAAAGCAAATAAAATTTCCGACGCACGTGTTCTTTTACGCATTTCAGAACATAGGAGTGCTGCAAAATCCTAATAAAAAACTAAAAGATTGCATGGAACGAATTTGTTTTTCTGCAATTTTATTGATTTTTTAGCTCTGGTAGCCCTGGAATCTCTCATCGAAGCATATGTTTATATTCGCGCCATTCCTCGCATCAGCGTTTACCATCTACCTGCTACCGAAGATTTATGGCTCGCTGTTCGGCTTGTGTTCGAATTTTTCCGGAGGGTTGATGGAGTGTGGTTACTAGTTGAGTATACTATGATTCGGACTACTACCTTATAAGGACAAAGTTCCACCACCGCACCTCTAAGAGCTGTAAAAAAGATCATTTACCTCAAGATACCAGATACACAAGCTAAATGAGAGCTCAGTAACGTCCACATATATGTAAGCGCTGGAAAATCGCGTCAACAAAAACATGTGGAAGAAAGCAAGAGATACGGTAACAGAAGCGGCCAACGAGATCTTGGAGCATCGACCAAAGAAAACTAGGTATGATTCGCACGACGAAAATGCAAGGAAGTGGCTAAAAAAGGAACCATTCATACAAAAAATACATCCAGCGACCAACTCGGGCCAAAAAACAACTATACAACATCCAACTAACCATCAACACCAAGATCCAACAGGTATATGAAAATATGACCTTACTTGAAGTCATATCAGCGTATGCCTCTATTCAACGACGAAGCGACAAACCACAAACAAGTCTTTGCAAAAGTGCGCAGTGAGCAGTTTTAGGTGACCCAGTTGAAATCAAAAAACAGGTGGCTGACTACTACTGAAGCTATGAACATTCAGAAGCAGAATAAGAGGTGCCAGTTTCACCACCAGCCAGAGCATCTAAACAACCTTCTGCATCGACAAATATGCAGAATCTGGTGAGAGGAGCATTCACCAGAGAACGTGAAAAAGTATCTTTAATATGTCCAGTACACAAAAAAGGACAAGTTAAGGTGTGAAAATTATAGAGACATCGCTCTACTGTATAGTACGTCTTATAAAGTACTCTTCAAAACGATAGACAGAAAATTCGAGCCATACTATAGAAAGTATTACAGGAGAGTATCAGGGAGGCTTTCGAAGTGGACAGTCTACAATATACCAAATATTTTCAGTGAAGCAGATACTCGAAAAGTGCCGAGAATATAACATCGATGTGCACCAACTCTTTGTAGACTTCAAGACATATAACAGCGTTGACAGAAATGCGGTGTACAGAATAATGCTTGATTTGGCGTCCCAACAAAACTAGTTCGTATGATCAAAGTCACGATGCTAAACACAGAATCCCAGAATTAGGTAAACGGTGAACTAACGGACAGATTCATAACAAGATCAGGCTTAAAAAAAGGCTCCACCATCGTCGACTATATTTGATTAAAAAAATTGCTTCGTTATAGGGGGTAACCCCTTAAAAAAATTTGAAATATTTTATAAACTAAACTTTTGAGAGACTTTTGGACACTTTTGTTACAGATTTTGAAAGTGCTAAGACCATTTATTTGATATCGACCCTAGCGGACAACATTTGATAAAGAAATTTATTAAGGGCCACTTTGTTATTTGGAGGGAGTCTCCTAAATAAATTTTGAAATATTTGATAAGACCTTAGCTTTTGAGAGACCACTTTGTCACAAATTTGAGCTTCGTAGCTTCTATAGTTTCTGCAGCAACTTTCTGTGATGTGCGGATAAATGGAAGCCGGATGGACGGGTAAACAGAGCACAAAATTAGTAGGTTTTTGTAAAATTTTGTTCACAAGTCATAAAAATCATGAAGATAGGTCCGATAACAAATACTTTAGAGGTTGAATTTCGTTACTTTGATAATAATAGTAGGATATAAAATTTTCATCTGTAAAATTGTATAAGGATCATTAAATTTGATGAAGGCAGCCATTTAGTTCTTTAAAAAATACTTATATTTTATAAATTTCAATCAAATTTACAAGAATTATAGCTATTTGAATTTTCTCTGATTACAACGATCATATACGATTTTTCTACTACATGGGCTACATGGGTTTTCCATCGAACCAGAGACTACACTTTTGATTGCATTTTCTCCAAATTTTCAGATAAGAAAAAAAAAAATACATTTAAGATTCCATTCAGTCAATAATTTTAGCAATATTGGAACAAAATGTTGGCTGGTTGAAATAGAGTCCTTCTAAAGCAAGAATGTACGAACCTTTTTCTTGAATTAAATTATTCGACATATCTGCATATTGTAGGTTAAGTACAAAACCCTTTTGACATGAGCGTAGTTCTGTCTACTCAACTTGTTTGAATTATACATGCAAAGTGATAAACGCGCTACAAAATACAACCAGTTGGGCCTTGCTTCTTCGAGTGAACAGACGCTTTTTGACTTCTTTGAGACATCTTTATTGTCTAATGGCTGTGTGGCAGAAAAGAATTTCACATAGGTGAAGGATGGATTAAGCAGGTAGGCCATTGGTTAGGCCAGGTAGAGGAAATATAGATTTTTGTTTTTTTTAACACATTCAAGCAGAACTATTTTAGGTTCAATAACACCACATAAATTACCAAGGACGGTCTGGGTATGACAAATTCAATATCCGCAACAATGTCAGAAATATTCGTAAAACTTCTGGAAGAAGTCTTTATACCCAAAATTGACAAAAGATTCAATGTAATATTTTACAAACGATATATGGATAACTGTTTCATCATAATTGATTCACAAGAAAATAAAAACAAGACGAATTAATGACCTATATGAATGAAATACACCCGAATAAAATTTCACTATAGAAAAAGAAACAAACGGACAACCCAGTTATATGAACCTAACCGTGATATGGTAAGAAAACCGGCTAAATTATAAAATACATAGAAAATCAATCACAACTGATCATACTATATACATAACATAACTAACAGCGTATAGATCGATGGTGCAGACACTCCACTCCATCCCAATAACTCCTACTAACTAATTCAGCAAACTAAACAACAACAAGAAAAGCTAGTAATAACGCACACAAACAACGAGAAATTGACAATCTTATTACAAAATACAAAGAAAAACAAGAACGTCAACTGACTGAAACACACAAGAACGACTTACAGTGGATTTCTTTAACAAACTTAGGCATACTATACTAAGAAATACAAATTGCAAACTGCATTCAAAATTTACAAAACAATTGAAAACAAACCGAAACCAAAACTGAATGACAATGCAAAATGTGTGAAAGGCTGCCAGAAAGTCAGTTGAAGTTTTTTGTACGCACGTTAAAAATGATTTACAGTTCTGAAATGAATATGCAACAAAGTTTCTTCTTTCTTCTTCATATTATAAATTTCTACGTTTTATTACTTCGGAATTTGAGCCCAAAAACTAAGCTAATGATGGAAATGAAACCGAAACATTGACTTCTGAAGCTTCGCGCTAACAGACGCGGGGATATTATGATACTTTCTTAAGCCCCCTATCAAAGATTCTTTTCCTTCACATTCCTGAAATATCTGACATAAAACTAAAAAATGACTTTACTAAGTATGTTAAAGATTCATTGTGGATAGGGGGTTCAAATCACACGTTATTAGTTTTAAGGCAGTCAATGAGCGGTTGTGTGCGATCTGTATAGAAGCGTAATTCTTCGAAATGTGGCTGATTAATGTTCATGCCCCGACCAAAGAAAAGGACGAAGAAATGAAGGAAAGTTTCTACAATCATCTGGAAAGACTAGTCGACTCATTGCCTGCAAACGAGACAAAATTAATTTTGGATGATTTCAACGCCAAGATTGGCAATGGGCTATTTCATCGGGGAACGACTGGAGGATATGGCCTCCACGATGAAACAAATGATAACGGCCAGCGCCTGATTGACTTTGCATGTAGCAGAAATTTAGTCATAAATTCGACTTGCTTCCCACATCAACACATTCATAAAATGACCTGGGTATCACCGGATAGCAACACACAAAACCGAATCGACCATGTTCTGATTCAACAACGTTAGGGCTCGAGTATACTTCACATCCGTACATACCAAGGAGCCAATTGTAACCCAGATCATTACTTCACGTCCGTACATACCAAGGAGCCAATTATAACCCAGGTCATTACTTGATCAAACTAACCTATCGATGTCGTATGTTAAAGGCGTATTCAGTGAAACATCGAAAGGCTCCAAACGTTGTCTGTGGTAAAAAATTTTATGGAGACCCTCGACAAACAGCTAGCTAAAATCCAATTAGACACATCGCTGAAAACAAGCAACAAGCTGTGGCTGGAGGTGAGAGTGACGATTAAGACATTGGCAGAAGAGACGAACGGACATCAAGCCTGGTGCAAAAGAAAAGATTGGTTCGACGAAGAATGTCAGGATGCGTTAAATAAGAAGAATCAGGCGTACAAACATCATAAGAGTAGGAAAACCCGGAAGAAGAGAGAATAATATGAAAATCCCAGCAGAGATAATTAGAATTCAGAAAAGAAAATACTATGACGACCAATTGAGAAGTATCGATGTAAGTCTACTGAGCAACAAGAAAAGACAAGCATACAAAGTAGTGAAAAGCCTGAAACGATGTTATCAGCCCAAGACCACGCGCTGCCATGATGACATCGGCAACCTCGTCGCTGATAAAAATAAGATTAAGGAAAGATGGGCATCATATTTCAAGAACCTCCTTAATCCTCCGCACATCTCCAGGGCATCGAAGCCTATAGATATTTTCGGAGAAGTCCCATTGACTCCACCTAATCTGGATGAAATTTGTTCCACAATCAAAGCCCAAAGAAATAATACAGCGCAGGCGAAGATAATATTCCAGTGGGGCTCATCAAATATGTTGGCAGCGGTGTTCAAAAAGCCATTCATAAAGTCATCCAGCACATTTGGCAACAAGAACATATGCCGCAAGAGTGGAGCCAATCAATTATATTTCCTATCTACAAAAAAGGTGACAAGTTACAGTGCGAAAACTATAGGGGTCTAGCACTGCTTTGTACGGCTTACAAAATGTTTTCAAAAATCTTAGAAAATAAGATGAGAGCATACCCCAACAGTATTGTTGGGGAGTATCAAGGTAGTTTTAGAGCAAGCAAATGAACGATACATCAATTGTATTAGCTCAAACATATACTTCAGAAATGCTGGGAGTCCAACATAGACGTACACCAAATTAACTTTAAGCAAACATATGATAGTATAGACCGTAACGTACTCTACCAAATATTGCTTTGTTTTGGCATCACAGCCAAATTAGTCCGTCTTACCAAAATGACTATGACGACAACAACCTGCCAAGTCTGCATCAATAACCAACTCACGGATGCCTTTGACACAAATATCGGGCATAAGCAGAGAGATGGGCTCGCCCCATTGCTATTCAATTTGGCTCTGGAACACGTCATTAGAAAGCTACCTATCGATACAAGAGGTACGTTAGTATACAAGTCGAGTTGAGCGGTAGCTTATGCGGATGACATCATAAATTGGGCCACAGTTGCTAACAACCACCAAAGAACTTTTCTTGAAACTCGAAAGCGAAGCAGAACTAGTAGGGCTACAAATCAATGAGAATCTAACAAAGCTCATGACGTAGTCTAGAAAGAATACGTCAAAAACACAAAATATTACACTTGGCGAATTCAATATTGAAAATGTGGGCGAATTTTTGTATTTAGACACCAAAATAACTAGAAATGCTCATAAACGAGACGAAATACGTTGAAGAATACAGCTCGCGAATAAAATGTTTTATTCAGTTTTGAAGATCTTGAAGACCAGCTGTACACACAGGAAAACAAAGCCCCAAGTATAAAAATCTGTGTTGGAGTACGTTATAAGGAAGCTACTTATTGATAAACGAGGTACATTACTATACAAGTTAAGCCAAGTAGTAGCCTATGCGGACGAAATCATAATTTTGTCACGATCATTCGCAACCGCCAAAAAACTCTTCCTGAAACTCGCCAGCGAAGCAAAACAGTCGAGGAAAAATACCTCAAACACGCAAAATATCACAGTTGGCGAATACAGTATTGAAAATGTTGGCGAATTTGTGTACTTAGACGCCAAAATAACGTAAACGGGTAATGAAAGAGACAAAATACGGCGAAGAATACAGCTCGCAAATAAAGTGTTTTATTCAGTTTTGACGATCTTGAAGACCAGTTGCATACACAGAAAAACAAAGCTCCAAGCATACAAATCTGTGAAAAGACCTGTGTTATGCTATGGGTGTGAAACATGGACCCTAACCCAAGCATCCGCAAATATATTGAACGCCTTTGAGCGACGGGTCCTGAGGCGAATAATCGGAGCGAAGCTAGACGGGGACCAATGGCAAATTCGATACAACCATGAGTTGTATGAAATTTTTGATGAGCCGGAGGTCTCAACGATTGTTGAGCAAACCGAGGAAACATTGGTCTGACTCGGGCGACGAAGACAGTTTATCGCTGCTCGGATTTCAAAATTGGAGGACGCGGTCAATGGACCGAGACAGTTAGAGGCGGTTGTTATAGAAAGTGAAGGCCTGAAAGGGGTTATAGCGCTACGAAGAAGAAGAATGGTAGAGATATCCGTAAGATATTTTTTAACCTACTATTAAAATGCGACTTCATTTCTGACATGTTTACATTCATTCGATACACATGAAAAGATATCCGTAGGACATCTTTCAGCTTGAATTTAAAGACAACTTATGCTGTTGGGCTCTCCGGATTCTTGCAATCATGAGTTGTATGACCTGTATAATGACCCGCATATCTCTATATGCATTAAATTCCAATAAATAGGACATGGGGAAACAATGAAAGAGGACAGGGTCCCCAGAAGGACGTTTAAGGATAAGGCGCGATGGAAACTGAGGAAACGATGAGAAGGTTCAATAGATGCTAACATGAAGTCCTTCTTTGGGATTTCGAATTGGCGAACGAGGTCGCAAAACCACGACGATTGGAGGCGATTATGAGTTGCAAAACTCGCAAAAGTCACGACAACGAGAAATGGGGAGAAGTAAAGAAAGAACAAATGTAGTTGTTTCATGAGTTAAATGTGCAATTTTTAAACAATTTTTTTATTTTATTCAAAGCTTATTGTAAAAGTTCCTGAGCAATGATCAACCAATTCCAGTTAGGTTAATTTACGATGAACACCAGAGCAGATTGTTGGACAACAGTAGCTACCTAGCAATTCATGAAACCTGCTGCCTAATTTTTAATTTACTGGCAAATAGCACTTAGACAATTTATTTCATAGCATTTACACTTCCGCTTCTGCATGGGTTTCCGCTTGGAGTTTATTTTGACATCTGGCTCTATTTATGTTAACACCGTAGTGTCACTTCCGTTATTTAATTATTTTCTGTTATTTGCTGACGTACAATTGAGCCGAAATTTCACGGACTCAATTAACCTTCGTGACAATGTTGTGCTACATATATTACAATTGTGCTTTTTATATTTCTGACGAACGATTAAGCTGAAATTTTGAACACTTATGAAAGTTCCGTGACAAGACAATTTTATAAGAGCATCTAGCTTGCACGAGCTCTTGTGCAAGCTTTTATATATTTAACTACTTGTGGAATTCGGATTGAACCATTGAGCCGAAATCGGGAAGATTTCTGTATGTTATGTTGCAATTTTATAGTACAATGTTTCATGCGCATAAGAGTCCCGACGCTTTATACAGGGTGCGGCAGCATAAGTTCCTTTTTCAAAATTCAACAAAACAAATTTTCTACGCTTCAACGGTAAATGCACGCTCCGCACTGTTCCAACGCATGATAGCGACTAACCAAGGGATGAGCAAAACTTTAAAATCACCTCTCTCGAATGAGACTACTAGCGCCGCGCTATAACAGTTAGCATTTCAAAAAAGGAAGTTATGCTGCCGCACCCTGTAGCTCGTATGATTGTTCTCCATATGCACATTTGTCTATGACGTGATGACAGATTTATAATTTGAACCAGGTTGTTAAGGACAATGAGCTTGCCCAGCGCCAAAGGAATCGTTAGTTTTTAGTCAAAAGATTTCAAATAATATCAGTGCCGTTCTTTTCGCTTCTCATATGTCAATATACCAATTACGTGTTTTGATCTTATGAAGGAAGTACAGTTGTTATAGATATTTGTATGAAGTAAAGTTGGAATAGATATTGTGAGTTAAATACAAATACAGCTTTTGAGTTCGTGTAATATAAATACAGTCCACCCGCAACATAAACTGGTCCGTCGAGCCGGATCCGAAAGAACCTGCAGACCATATTGAGCGCTTATCCAGAACCTCAACCAGCAGCCATCAACCGATCACGATGGTCATCACCCGGAGCCAAGGCGATGCAGCAGAGCTGGAGGAGAAAAGCCGAGAAAAGCAGAGGATCGAACAGCGAAGATTTTCTTTGGAGTTAGCGGCCTCGCCTGCATTGGTATCGACCGCTACAAACGACAGCGCCGCGAGTAAGAGAACGATTGTGGCAGCGGTTGCAGGTACATCGTCACAGCATGCGAACGATATGAACGAACCTCGAGCCAAATCGCCAACACGATCAGTATACTCGCAGCGGTCTACCAACAGTATTGAAGTGCAGTTGCGGTTAGCGGAGTTAGCTGCCGCAGAAAAATTAACCGCAATAAAGAAACAAGTTGGGTAGACAGACCTATGCTCATGTCAGAAGGGTTTTGTACTCAACTTACAAAATGCAGTAACCAGCAACGAATAAAATCAAGAAACATGTCAAAGACGATTTAATTGGAGAAAATGTGAAATTCGAGGATCATACTATTATTAACAAAGTTGAACGAATTTTGACTTCTGAGGTATTTGTTATAGTTACACCCATAAATATTTCCTTTGATATTTTTTTCAGATTTTTTAGATCACGGGTGTCCATTCGCGAGGGAGGAAACAATTTTCATGTATTTCCCCCCTGTGCTCCACTGGAGCAAAAACTGTCAGTTTAAGAACTGTTTTGAAAAGCTTTCATAGAGAACTTTCAGTTGATACTCATATCGGCTACCTTTCATGAAATTTTTTTCAGGGGCCACTCTTCTGTACTGTAATCATCGATTCATGGTCTATTTTTCCGAATCCTAGAATGGTTACAAAGCCCTTTTGCTAGGAGCTCTCTCCTGCCTCTTCGACTTGTTTCAATTGTATGTACTCATCTTCATGATACCTATCACTCCTGAAATTTTCATGCAAATTCTAGCAAAGCTGTGGTGTCTAAGTCGGTAATAAGCGCATATGGCTCCATAGCAATATGTTTCCATAGTAATACAGGGCATATTGCTCCATTGTAATACACGAAAATTCAAATCGCTAAAACTTCGGTAAATACTATTCGATCTTTATGAAACTTTCCGAAAAGATCAATCCAGTAAATAGTCATCTCTTTGCTAAATTTTATTGAGTTTGAAGGTACCGTTTAGATTTTATTCAAGAAAACACAAAATCGATAAATCATACTATTACTAACAAAGTTGAATGAATTTCGACTTCTCATGTATTTGTTGTTGTTGTACTCATTAAGGCCTACATTCATGATTTTTTTCAGATTTTTCGGATGAAAGGTGTCCAATCTCGAGGGGGGGGTACGCGAAAAGTTCGTACATTTCCCCTTCCCCTGCCCCCCCTCGGTACTCAGAAGGCAATTTTAAGTCTTGTTTTGAAAAAATCTCATTGAGACCTTTCCAATGACACCCTATCATTGAGACCTTTCCAATGACACCCTACTCGACTACCAATGGTGAAAATTTTTTTTTGAGGGGTCACCTCCCTATATGGGGAGACCCCCTTAAACGCCTTTGAAAAAATTTTCCACCCTTGAACTTTCAAGAGGTCACCACTTCTGACCTTTCTACAAGCCCCTATAGTTTCGGAAAAAAGTGCTGTGACATACAGACGGACGGACGGACACAGGTCGTGATTGCAATAGGGTTTTGTATTTTAGTACAAAACCCTAAAAAGAGCTGGCAGCCGAAATATCGGTTCTTAACGAGGTAAAAAGTTTTCAAGACGAAAAACTATCTCAAGCTGAAGTCGATGGAAAAGTAGATAGCTGGCTACATACGAACCCGTTGGTCTCACGTAAACACGAACACAGCGCTGAGCAGCGAACACAGCAAAGATACGAGCAATTCAAGAGCGAGAGGGATAGACCTTCAAAAAGTGATATCGAGCAACTGGCGGAAACGTTGGAAAAGATAGCAAGACTGCACGTTCGCCACATCGAACTGCCAACATTTTCCGGATCGCCGAGCAAATGGTTGCCATTTACAGCGTCTATGCGTGACTCCACAACCATGTACCACATCACAGCCGCTGAAAACATACAACGACTAAGAACCTGTCTTAAAGTTGAAGCCCGAGAGGTCGTTGCTGCATTACTTCACACAGCCACAAATCTAGACGTCATTATGAGGGCGTTAGAGCAGTGTTTTGGGCGACCAGAAGTCATCCTCGACCGAGCATTTGAAGAGCTGAGGAAATTACCAAGGCTTGGATCATCAGCAATCGAGGTAAATAGTTTTGCTGTCAAGCTTCAGAACGTGACCTGCGTTCTCGAGACGAACGACCGGCGTGCGTACTTGTACAACCCTATCCTGGCACGAGAAGTGTTCAGCAAACTAAGCCCGCATCTCCGGTCACGTTGGTGTGATTACGCTAGTGACAATGAAGACACAACGGACCCAGAGATTATCATCCTGTCTCGCTTTCTCATACACGAGGCAGACCGGGCGTTGAAATATACAGACGCCCCCTCGACAAGCACAGTTTCGCCAGCAACAGGAAAGGAAATGAAGCCCGTGAAGAAGAAAACAGGCAATATATACGCTGTCGCCCAAGTGTCCGAAGAGCGAAGCAATCAATGCCCGAGCTGTGAACAAACCCACGTGCTATCACAGTGCCCGAACTATCAAGCAATGACGATTGAAAAGCGATGGGACTTTGTGCGCGGCAAGAAGCTTTGTTTTAAATGTAAACAGAAGAAACACAGACGCATCTACTGTAAAGCAAAATTATGTGGTGTTAATTAATGTCGGCGCCCGCATCATCCAGCGCTTCATCAGGATCAAGACAAGACAAATTCTGAGCAATTGATCCTATCGGAACCAGCCGCACAAATAACGCAGAGCAGCACCGAAGTAGTTTTGTCGATGGCAACCCCAGCTGCTACCACCCCACGAGCTGTTTTGTTGAAGATGTGTCCAGTTGTTGTCATCGGACCACGGGGGAGGTCAACACGTGCGCACAGCTGGCACAAAGCACCGGGGCCGAGGGGCCAAAGCAACCTCTGCACTTGAACAGCGTCAACATGTCTCAGCAGGTAAGAGACAGCAAACTCGTTACCGTGCAACTGAGGGGAAAGAAAGAGAAAACGTCGTATAAACTGCGAGCACGAACCATCAAGGACTTGAAACTGCACCAGCAGTCCATTTTGGCTACGCTATTGCAGCACAATCACCTTAAAGACCTGCAACAGGAAGCGGTGTGCTAGGAGTTCGCGCGCCCTGGTATTCTGGTGAGGACAGACCACTGGGAGTACATTGTATCTCGAGAGCTGTGAGTAGGTGAACGCGATCAACCAGCTGCATGCAGGACACAGCTGGGCTGGGTAGTACACGGAACCGTACCACGAAGCTACAACCACGAAAGCATGCTGCACATTTACGAACCTAAACAGCACATGATCGGACAACACGACCAGCAACGCGCTTGGCGTCACGTGCAGGCCACGAGTGAATGAGGCAGACCAGCGAGCAATAAATATAGTCAAGCAGACAATTAAAAACATCGATAATGGATACGAAGTCGGGCTGCGATGGCGGAGAGACCATATGGCATTTCCTTCAAGCTACGAGACAGCCTATCGCCGACTAAGAAAAATTGAGCAGAAGATGGACAATGACCCCGTTACCGTGCAACTGAGGGGAAAGAAAGAGAAAACGTCGTATAAACTGCGAGCACGAACCATCAAGGACTTGAAACTGCAAATTTAAATTAATTAATATTATTAGATATTTTTTGATTCAATTGGAAAAAGGAGAAAAAACCAATCAGCATTATTCAAAAATTACTTATACTACTAACACAACAATGAACTTATATCCTATACCTAATATGTTACACCCTAATTCTAAATAAGTTCAATCAAAAAAAAAAAAAAAAAAAAACATTACCTTATATTGAAACCTATACCTAATTTATAATACAATTAAACAACAATACTAGATGTAGCAATAATGAGATGAATCTGAAAAACTAAGTAACGAGAAAAAGCACAAAAACAGAAAATAAACACGAATAATTTAGACATTGTCATTCAGCCACCAATACCTAGATTGCTCCATCTCAGCTCGACCAGCCTCAACGAATCTAGCAAATGAGTATCTCCATTGGAATTGTTGGTCTCGTGAACTCAGATTCGGAGGATATTTTATCTTCTTATCGGTGGCCCGTCGGTATATGTGATATATGATTGGGACGCCGCCAGAATCAAAAACATATCGATTCATGTCCAAATAAACGAATGCTTCTGGAGGAACGAAGCCAGTAGCGAGGCAAGTCACAATATACCCGTCTGTAGGGTGGAACGGCTGTGAAATCCAAGGGTTTTCACTCACAGTTACAGATCTTGCGATATGATTCCGAAGAAGTTTCAATATGAAGATATCGACTCTTGTCACTTGAGCGGTTTGATAAATTTTTCTATTCGATATATAGTGCTTCCAATCCGTCTCAGGCTTTCTGTACAAACCAGTACATGCACGAAGACATTTCCTTTCGAAAACTCTTAATCTTTCCATTGTACTAGCACTCTGGTTGTACCAGATCTGGCATCCGTATGTCAAAACTGGCCTAACCAGGGTCTTGTAACATATAACTTTGACTTTTTGATCAATGTATCTGGAATGAAAGAGTCGCCGAAGAGCCATGACTACTTTAAGTGCTTTACTGAGCATGATTTTGACATGTTCAGTATAGTACAGATACTGATCGAGATGAACACCGAGGTATCGAACACAGGATTTATGTGGAACCCGTTCTGAACTACCTTCACCAGCCATAATGTGGAAATCTTTCCAATTACGTTTCAGGTCTTGACTGGCCCCCTGCAGCGTTGTCCGAAACAAAATTGTTTCACACTTCTGCGTATTGATTTTGATTCGCCAATTGTCGATGTAAAGCTGCACATCATTAAACATTTTTTGAAGATTGCTCTGAACTATTGTAGCTTTTCGGTCTGCCGTATAGATGATCAGATCATCAGCAAACGCTACCAATGATCGCGTTGGCGAGACATTAAAATCAAAGCTGTTCAATAGCTTGCGAATGAATATTGAGAAAAGCAGGGGCGCAGTAACTGTTCCCTGCTGTAGACCATTCAAGACCTTGAATTCGCGCATTGTTGCCAGATTTCCATCAGTTACAACAAATGATTTCCCGTATAACATATTACACATCATGGCGACAAGGTGTCTGGGGAACCTGTTCTGAAGAAGTTTGAAAACTAGTCCATCTAACCACACCGTATCGAAGGCTTTCTCCATATCAATGAGACATGCTCCAACACATTCTTTGTTGTTTAGTTTCCAACAGATGTCTGAGGTTACTTTCGTTATTGCATGTATGGTCGAATGCCTGGCACGAAAACCAAATTGGCAATTCGGCATCAACTCATATTTCTCAATGTGGGCGTTTAATGCTGATTGGGCGATAGCTTTTGGGGCATGAAGATTCTTTTCCTTTCTTCAAGATTGGAAATACCTTAGCCTTTTTCCACTCATTTGGGAAATATGAATTGTTCAACATGTTGTTGAACAATATGCAATAATTCCTAATAGCAACCTCAGGCAAATGTCGGAGAACTATATTTGGAATACCTTCAGTACCACATGATTTTTTGTTGTTTATTCTGCGAAATATGAAACACAAGTCTTCATAGCTGACAAAATAATCAATAAGATTCAAGCTCGGTATGAGGTCAGATGTTAATGTTTCATCGAAATGAAGAATTGATTGGCCGTTCAGGCTTGATTTGAAGTCGAAAACTTTTGCTTCAACGATCTCTGAAAATATTTCATTCCCTCTCTCAGGGTTTGGTAGATGAACCAATTCAAAATGTGTTCCAATCAGGGCAAGTTTCTGCAATCCATCACATATAATCCTGTTTCCATTTCTATCCGGAGTCGTACTATCAATTTCGATACCAGCTCTATCGAGAAGATTTATCTCATCACTAGCGACTTCAAGATTCGATACCTTCACTCGAGACTTCCTGCGGAATAAGCTATTCACTTTCGCGAAAACGCCATCTGGGTCCTGTGGGCTAAAACCCCTCAATTTTTCCGCCCATTGATTGCTGACCTCACTCCTGAAGTATGAACGGATTAAGTTCCGGACATTCTTCAGGTGTAATTTCAACAAAGCCAACGAGGGATGGTTGTAGTCCAAAAATCGTCGATAAATATTGTTGACGCGGGTGAGAAGAAGGCTTTTCAATCTTTTCAATCTTGCGATGGTTGGAGTTTCATATCCTTCCATATTGTTTCGAAGTTTAATCTTGGGAACGACTTTCTCAATCGTTTCCAACGTCAGCTTCTCTAACTTCGACAAATAGAGATCTATTTCATCGTCAGTTAGATTTCTGTTATTAGGAACCATTGAGCAAGCGTTGCCATCATCAGAAGAGGGACATTGCTTCTGGTACTCCCGATTAAACTTCTTTTGAAACTTTCCCCAGTCTGTTTTTTTGAAATTCAACCGATGGTTTTCATGTTGAACTGGAATGAGGAAGAAATCATCCCTTTGATGATTGATTTCCATTACGATTGCGTTATGGTTGCTATCGTAGGGGAGCACCTGCAGTTTCCGTTGAGGACTATTAAAGCTGAATTCAAGTCTTGTGTCAGCAATATCTTTCCCGGTTTGTCCGAACACGTTGATTGGCGGAATTTGTTGATTGTCCGCTATTATTTGCAGCTTGCACCCTCCATCTACGGAGTTTTCTTCGTTATGTTTTCTTTTGGTGATTGTCGCCAGTTTTGTATTCGTCGTTTCCCCAGGTTGCCCCAACGGTGGGAAGCCGTCGGGCTCCTCCATACCAGCGGCGAAATTTTCTTTGTGAATTTGTTTTTCGTTATCAATCGAAGTAAAAATATTCGATAGAAATTTCCTGAGTCGATTACTTCGACAATATACGATTTTTTCCGATAAAAATTAACTTCGGACTAACGTTTTTAAAAAATTAATTTAATTTTTGAAAACTTTTGACAGGAGCGATTTAAAAGACGTCTATATGCAAAGACTACTACGATCCATCTTCCAAAGAGCTCACCCTTTTTGGCACATTATGCACGCGACCACAATGCGAAGATACATGCGCAGATTTATCCACACGCCTTTAGAGCCATCACACAAAACCACTATATGGATGATTTTGTGGCAAGTTACAATGATGAAGAAGAAGCCCGGCGTACTATTAAGGAAATAAGGACGGTGCACGCAGATGCTGGATTCGCACTACGTGAATGGAACGCTAATAGCAAAAGCGTGTTGCACGAAGTGCCAAAGGAACTACAAACAACTAAATTGGCGCGACTAAGTAGAGGTCCTGAGAACAAAATTCTTGGACTTTATTGGAATGCTGAACAAGATGAGCTAGGTTTCAACACATCAATGAATCGAGTTCCAGCCGCGGTGCGTACACAGACCCGGATGCCAACAAAACGAGAAGCACTCAGCGCGGTCATGTCAATCTACGATCCACTGGGGCTGTTAAGTCATTTTACGATCCGAGCAAACATCATTCTTCAGAGCCTGTGGCGCCTAAAGATCCACTGGGATGAACCAATTCCAGAGGAAGAAGGAGAACTCTCCACCGATTGGCTGAAGTGTCTTGTCGATATTGCAGATCTACGTCTTGGACGGTGCTACACGCTTAAGGATCATGCAAGTGTAGATCTCCACGTGCTATGCGACGCAAGCACGCAAGCTTACGCAACTGTAGCTTATTGGCGGATCATCCACTGTGACGGCAGCATCAGTGTCGCCCTAGTGGCAGCCAAGGCTAGGGTGGCATCGCGACGCACACAGACCATTCCTCGTCTCGAACTGCAGGCCGCCGTGATCGGAGCCACACTCACTGAGACTATTAAGAAAGAACATAGCATCGAAGTAGTAAGAACTATATATTGGACCGACTCGACCACAGTGGTACACTGGATAGGTAATGACACGCGACAATACACACCTTTTGTCGCTCACCGAATTGGCGAGATTGCGGAGCTTACGCATAAAGACCAATGGCGATGGCTACCAACCAACGACAATGTAGCTGACGGCCAAACGAGATTTGCCCGCACGCCTATCAACCAGAACGACCGCTGGGTTCTGGGCCCTAGCTTACCCTACAAATCCGAGGAGCAATGGCCTACGCAACAAATATTCGCAGCAGAACAAGAAGAGGTTTTGTTACACACAAAGGAGGAGGACTCACAATGCGATGGCTGGCTGCCTGATCCCGCTAAATTCTCCAAGTACGAAACGTTAGTACAAGCAACAGCGCGGGTATTAGCCTTCATCGACATATGCCGACGCAGATCGACACGCAGGGAACATCGACACATAGAATGCGTCGAACGGGAACTCATACGGCGCGCACAGAAAGAAAACTTCAGTCCTGAGCTACATAGGATTGAATCATACCGCTCTATTACAAAGGCAAGCCGATTATTCAGATTAGATCCGGTGCTTGAGGAGGGTATCCTGCGGGTGCGTGGTCGAATTGGAGCAGCAGCCGCCTTGAATGAGGCAAATCGACCGATAATCCTGGAAGGATGCCATCCCTTGACGAAGCTCATTGTGCTGCGAGAACACTGCGCTGCTGGTCACGCAAATCGGGAACACGTGACGAATGGCCTACAACAGCGTTATTGGATTATTCGCCTTTGACCCACCGTTCGCGCTATAGAACGCAGCTGCGCCCTCTGCAAAGTCCGACGAGCAAAACCCTGAATACCAGTCACTGGAGACCTACCACGAGCCCGCCTCGATGCCTTTCACCGTCCATTCACAAACTGTGGAATTGACTACTTTGGACCAATGATGGTGAAAGTTGGACGGCATCGAGAAAAACGATGGGGTGCACTATTTACGTGCCTCACTTCACGTGCCGTGCATATAGAAGTTGTTGCATCACTCTCCACCGACTCCGCGATAATGGCGCTGCGACGTATGGTGGCGCGCCGAGGATGGCCCCGACTAATGTATTCGGACAATGCGACGAACTTTCGTGGAGCAGATCACGAATTACGAATCGCTTACGCTGAATGGGCACCACTACTACGAGACGAGGGACTACTACACCGAATGGAATGGCGTTACATACCCCCTGGTGCTCCCAACCAAGGTGGCGCATGGGAACGATTAATACGATCAGTAAAACCGCACTGAGTGTCACGTTGCGAGAGAAGGCACCACCCGAGGAAGTCTTAAGAGCCCTCTTGGCAGAGGCAGAGTTTTCAGTTAATGCTCGACCGCTTACCCACGTGAGTGTAAACCCAAACGACCCAGAAGCACTCACGCCGAACCATTTTCTGCTAGGATCATCCATGGGCCTGCCAACTACTGGACCATATGACGAGGCCGACCGACGAACGTGGCGAGCAAGTCAGGCGCTCGACGATCACTTCTAGCGGCGGTGGATAAAGGAATATTTACCCACGCTGGTGCCACGTGGCGAGTCAACAAATAAGGTGCGACCACTACAAGTTGGCCAATGGGATTTATCGAACGCACCTACAAAGGACCATGTTAAAACCTTCAGGATCCACCCGGCCTCTTCCGGGGTGTCCTGATGTTATCCTGCAAACACTTTCCAACCACGCCACCTGTAGCTTACCTTTCTAGCCCAAACCCCTGGAATCGTCCAAAAGAAACACCTGGTTATATGTTAATTGTTGTTTATTTGATCCTTTTTAATTACAGGTGTACCAGTTTGTTTGGCCGCATGTAAGCGATCCTTGATGTCGGTCTTGATTTGACGCCGCAGCTCCGAAACCTTCCGTTGGAAGTTGGTCCTCTCTGCTTCGGTGACCGATATGCGCGCTAGCCGCCTAAACTCGTAGAGCTGCTGCCTCAACTGCTCCCGACGTCCTCCACGCTGTCGCTCGGCCTTATTCTCGTGGACTGAGGTGTCAAGCGGTGCCTTCAACCTGGCAAGGTACTCCTCACGGGAGATGGGTCGAGGACCTGCCTTGGGGTTTTCCCGGAGTGCTTCTTCTAGGCTCCTCGGGGGTGTCCTATGGGGGCGTGCACCTGGGCTCCGCGTTGATGTCGCTCTGGCTACTACTCGGTAAACTGGCTACCGCTCGGTAAACTGGTTGGCTTATTGTATATCGCTCGTAACAACCAGACGGTGGTATACGAGTTGCTGACGTAAGAACGAAAGCAGGCATTTTCAAACGCCCCGTTAGCAGGCTCGTCGTGTTATTACAAGAAGAGGCTGCGCAAGCTACGCCGGGGGGAGAAATGTTAAGGACAACGAGCCTGCTCAGTGCCGAAGGAATCGTTAGTTCTCAGTCAAAAGATTTCAAATAATATCAGTGCCGTTCTTTTCGCTTCTCATATGTTAATATATCAATTACGTGTTTTGATCTTATGAGGGAAGTAAAGTTGTTATAGATATTTGTATGAAGTAAAGTTGAAATAGATATTGTAAGTTAAATACAAATACAGCTTTTGAGTTCGTGTAATATAAATACAGTCCACCCGCAACACAGGTAAAACAAAGTTTTTGAATTTGCCGAAGTATGAATGGTGTGAGAATGCGCACTATGTTACTAAAAACAAAATACTTAAGCTGGAATTGCGTGCCAAGAAGCAGGATGGCATGAGGGTAGAAAAACAAACTGCTTCAAAAAATATTTAAAAACTTAAAAGTAACAAATAAAAATGTAAAGCAAAGCCAATTTTTAAAAAATACTTTTAAAATGCATATACCAGCATCTATATATTAAATATTTTGAAACGATTTACGTTCATATACATAGGTAAGTCCCTAGAACGTATCTACCTACGTACATTTATATGCCAAGTTGCCAGGAATGGAGCAATTCTGAATCTAGATATTGTGATAAAATTGATTTAAATTCGGTTTTTACTTTTTAGTTCAG
The DNA here is from genome assembly GCA_963969285.1 of Odontomyia ornata. Lineage (NCBI taxonomy): Eukaryota > Metazoa > Arthropoda > Insecta > Diptera > Stratiomyidae > Odontomyia > Odontomyia ornata. The sequence goes on along the minus strand of OZ017739.1, from coordinate 108,217,045 downwards.
TTTCTTAAATAAGCTTTGTTTACTTTGGATATTCTTTTTTTAGCTCAATTTTTCACAGCCAAAAAAAAATATATCGCTGTCGCTGGTTCTGGACTACCAGACGGAGCTGTATTGCTCCAACAACGACAAAGACGATCCCAGCGTCAGCAAATTTTTCCAAAGTCACTGAGATTTGGCTATGTACTCGTATTTAAGCACAAGAAGTTCGAGGAGAAATGCATGAGTCGCAACACACCTAAGACAATCAGTACGATGGACAAAAACTATATAAGCGAACGTTGGGAAAATTTCAAATAGGAATAAGTTGAAAGTATCGATTTGGAATCAATGGACAATTTTGAAATCTGTCAAGAGGATGGAGTAAGATCCATAGCCTGATCAAGCTCTTTAAAGGGTCCGAAAGCTGGCCCGTGGTCAATATTGATCAAGTAACTGAGCAGAAATATCTCTGATATTAGGTACTCCATCGAGAGCTTGTCTACGAGCAGCAGGTGAGTAAGACTGACCGTGACTGCCGAGGTGCTCCAGAATCCTAGAAATTGGGCAGCCTGCCATCAACCGCTTCAGCAAATGGCCTGCGAGAAGTAGACGTAGCAATGGCAAATTCACTAAAGCGATAAGCAGAAATTATGTAAAACTAATTTAAAATGAAATTTAGGAATACACAATAGTTTTTTTTTACTGGAGTAGCATAGTTGTTGCGAAAGGGAAACGTGTGTCTAAGACAGTAATGTCAATCCACTATTTCAACCTATATCTGGTAAGTAAGAGTTAAACCAGGAATGTGAGGGTTTCTCTGTAGATTAAATATTTTTGAAACACGCACCAGAATATAAAATCCATTTAAAATATGATTGAGACAATAATCAATGATTTCTTCGAACTGATGATAGAAGTATTATGGGACGGCATTAGACTATGTTCAAAGCCATTCATCATTTTAAATTGATCAGAGGAAATTGCTTAATGAATGCAATTTAATATAAATTTAATTTCATCAAACTTCCAAGATAGCACCACGAACTTTTTCATTTACACATTAATTCAAAAATGTCATTGCCACATGATTTCATAAATACAGCAGTAAGTATTGTATAATGTTCTTATCGCCTACAAAACGGACGAGTTTGAGTAAGATTATGAATACAGTGAAGCCTACGATTTTATGTGTAATTCTTATTTTTATTAGTATAATTGGTAATGTTCTGCTTGATGGGCCCGGACAAATAAATAGGCGAGTCAAGAATTATGCAACATAGTTAAGTGGGCCGATAGAGGTCTCAGATACAATTCTGAAACTTTTACTAAAACATGTTATTGCATACTAATGTTTGGCTCCTTTGCTCCAATAAAATTGGTGTAAAAATAACCAGGTAACTAGCTAGAATTCACATTTTTAGTACCTCGGCCTACATTCTTTTCTTGTTAGTGTTACACTTTAATATAACCCTCATTTTACTGTGTAGGTACTGATAACTCACAATGGGGACACTATTGGAGTTTAGTTAAAAATGTTAATACCTGATTTTATTAAAGCTGCTAGTGAAAATACGTTAAGTATTTTTTATTTTCTTAGTTGCTGTGGAGTTCCTACTAAAGTTATTCACTTGCATTTTTTTAAAATTATATATAAGTTTTCCGGAATTGAATTCTATGTTATTATCAGGATTCCTGATACCCTACAATTTCTTCGTCAATGTTGGACAATCAAATTGTCATTATTGGTAATTTTCGCCTTGATTTATTGAAATTATAACATTGTGCCATTTCTAGTTGTTACCCAACTGGTTTATTAGAATATCAATTATTATTCTATTAAAGAATGTCCGGGGGTATCGTTTATAAAACCTTGCTCATATCAAGTTCATTGCAAACCCGATAAGAGTGAAATAAGAAAGAATCAACAATTTTTCCAAAAGTTCAAGTTTATCTATTTAAGTATATATTTACTAATCTTAATACGTAAATATAACGTATTTAAAAATTTAGCACGATGCATGTTGCATTCTTGATTTGAAATGTTGCTTGCGGGTTTTTTGTTTGATATTCTACAGGTGATAACGAAACATGTTTTGTTTTTATTGTAAACAAATATAAAAATTCACAGTAGTAAACAAGAGAATTTTCGACAGCGAGTTATTTAAACCATAAGATACGAATGAATATCGGAATTTTGGTAATGTTTCGTTGAATATGAAATAATTGCTGTTTGATAATAACGTTGACATAAATAAATTATTTTCTATGCTCTTAATTAAATAATCATAGTTTCTAGAAAGTATTTAATACAAGATGAAAACAGTTGTTTGGATTTCATATCAAATACAGAATGTTTAAGTTCAATGTTGTATGAGGTTTCCTATCAGCACACGTATGCCACGCTTCAATTCTAGAAAATTTGTTGTGTTCCAGCAATGTACGAGTACTTATAAAAAATGTCGACGATAAGAATATTATTTTCGTACATTCAATAGAATAAATTCAAGTAAGGAAATAAAAATATTACTCACTTTAACGTCACCAAACATTTCCTGTAAGTCATGACTCTCACTGCCCAATGCCAAATGATAAAGAATGTCTTGGTCCATCAATTCGATGTTTGGGTTGCGTAATTTCACACTGCCATCGGCATACCTGAAAGTGAAATAAATACGTGAGTATGCATACTAAGCAATAATTGAATTTCTTTATAAATCGATTGTCATTGAAAAGCTTCAGTTCGTGTGGGAAGTTGTTAAGCCTAGAGTGTAAGTGCAGCGGATTAATGGTGAGTTAATGACATGCGAAAGTTGCCTCGAATTAACAAGAAATATTTAAACTAATTTGCACGTGAAGAATAAAAGCTTTGACTATACTAAGAACATTTTTAAGGATTTTCGATAACCTTGCTCAAGTTCAGTAAATTAAAGGAAAGCTAATTTTTGAACGAGTTAAAGTACCGAATGGACCAAAATACTTTGACTACCTCATTCTGCGTCTAGCATAGTAATTCAAACTCGAGTCTTAGTAGCCTGTCGTACGGGATTTTCGACCAATTGTGCCAAATGATAGAGCCTTGAGCAACCCTTGATTTAACTTCCATTCTTAACCAATCTTTCCTCGTATCATACGCCAGGCAGATGTTTGGTGTATGAAAATGGCATTTCTAGAATATCCACCCATCTAGCCGAATTGAAAGTATTCTTGACATAAGAGTCAATATGAGCACAACCCGTCCTGTAGAGCAGCTATGAAACTGCGCTCTTTGAAAAGCACTAATCATTTCTGAGACCGAGTCAATGGTGAGGCACGCTGCTCTGTAACCGTACTGCCATGGAGATAGGTACCCAACAGAGTTGATCGTGACAGTAAGTCTTCCCTTATCAGTTTTGCTAGCATGCACAACGAGCAGAAGCACCCTTTACGCGGGCAATCTATGGACGTACTGAGTAGCAAGTCCAGGTAAAGATGACAATAACACACATTAAAGAACAGCCGCGATCTAGCGAGCTCTAACACCTCTCTTACAGTGACTGACATTTGTCGATTTTTATTACTAGATACCACCAACCGCTTTCTGTCTCACAAGAAAATAAACAAGAAGAACTACTTACCTATGTGAATGAAATACACCCGAATATAAATTTCACTATAGAAAAAAAAAATAAACGGACAACTGAACTATGTGGACCTAACCATGACACGCGAGCAAACTCGATTAGACTATAAAATATATAGAAACCCACGGCTTATACAAACCGACATGCAAGGACTCCGACATAGTATACATAGGAAGGACAACACAGAAATTAACGACAAGATACAAAGAGCACTTACGATTGTAGTCATTTTTAGTACTTAATTTTGTGCAGGGCACGGGTGCCGAAGGTCTGGTACAAGTCTCAGCGAGCTATAAAGGAGACCGAGCTCAGCTTACGCGTGTTGTCGACAAGCTACTTACGGGATCATAGAAGGTGGGTTCTTGTCATGCCGCGAAGCTACACTACAAAATATTTATCACGCATACTCTACTCTACAAGGCATACCAATCAATTTTTATCATCTGAAGAACCAATTGTTTCTGCATTGGAGAGATTGTTGTTGTAATTTTAAGTTACTCCCTCTTGAATACAAATCCCTGTCATCTTTGAAGGTATCCTCTACAAGCCGCAAACCAATCATAAAAACAAAATCGGGTGTTTTCATCCTGATCATATCGTTTAAACATATCGTTTAAAATTAGAACTGTCCGACTTTAAACTGTACAAACATTTGCAAACCTTTCTTCTGGCAACATTAAGGGATGTTATACTCTATATGACATTATCGACATGTTCAGGCGGCTGAGCCGCCACGAACGAAGATTTCCAGAAGATGCAATATACCGTACTATCCAGAAGACAAACAACACACTATTAGAAGAAGGTTTATCGGTGACTCTATTTTTACTTTACTGGACCTCCAAAGTATGCTACGTGAATATCAAATGGTGAGTCCAACAATAAAATTGAATCGGTGCGTCTGCCGACAGCAAAATTAAAAATGTGAGAACTTGAAGGAGAGTGGTGTTTTTCTCCCTTTGAAGCCCACCTTGTGCGCCGTTTGTAACGATTTTTGGTGCTTAAGTTTGTTTAGCGCAAGTGTCAGCGAGCTATAAAGAAGACCGAGGTCAGCTGATTGGCTTCGCTTGACGATCGCATACGCGTGCTTGTTGACAAGCTATTTGCGGGATCATATGGGGCGGATTCTTATCGCACCACGAAGCTATACTACAAAATATTTATCACTTGTACTCTACTCTATAAGACATAGCAATCAATTTTTATCATCTTTAGAAATGTTCTGTTATGAGTCAATTAAGCTACTCTGCAGTAATTCAAAAATTGTTTGTCTCGTTAAAGTTAGCGGACACGGAGGCTTGAGACGAACGCAAACATTGTACAAAAAGCAGCTGTTACTTCGCCTGAAGAAGGTCGTTGCATTGCAAGGGGAATGTTAAACCTAAAGGTGCCAAAGTGGCTGAATTGAACAACTCTCTGTCTAAAGAATGGGATGGGTGTAGTTGACTTTAACATATTAAAACGAAAAACTAAGCATTTTCGACGGAGCAGCCAAACCTGATCACCACGGGGCTGCTTAGGTTTATTACACTATCTTTCTTACATGACAAGGTAGACTTCAATTATGCGACGCACCTACAAAACCACGCATACAAGCCTGACGCCATGAAAAACTCTATGACATTATTACACAACAAAAGCAAAGCACCGAGACTTGACATCCTAGAAAGGCTTGAAATATATAAACATAGAGGAACAGACGGTGCCATTATCAGCGAACAACTTATTACAAATTCCGACGGAAATTTCTCAGTAGTAGACCAAACTCTCGAATCGAAATGGAAGCAAGACGAATAAGAAAAAACGGACATCCTACAACCCAAAAATCAAAAACCTTATATTCCTCTACCTGGCCTAACTTAGGCTATCTGCTTAATTCATTCTACGCCTATATAAAATCATTTCCTTCCACACATCCTGAAGATGACTCAAAGGAGTCGAAACGCCTTAATCAAAGAAGCAAGGTCCGACGGTTTTTCAAGAAAGTAAAAAAATTTGAAAGCATTGAACTGCTAAATAATTGTGAAGTGATTTCAAAGCCAAAGTCGGAAAATTGAAATTTACCTAACGATTTTCGTCCTATGCTGTTATTTAATTTACAGGCCCCACAGATGGGACCAAATGAACTGTAAGTCCAACAATTTAATGAACAAATATCCTTTCCCTACCTTTGTTCAAAATTTATAGGTAAACATACATAAAATACGAGTATAAGTAAACACACATAAAATAGAACTCGGTTAAAAACTAAGGAAAGGTCAGATCAACGAATTCACTCAATTTTCAATTCGATTTCGGAAAGAGTTGTGCATAAAGATTGCTACCGGTGACAAATCATGAGCTTATGGTTTTGACCCCGAAAGAAAGCAACAGTCTTCACAATGGAAGTTGCCATCCGAGCCACAGCCAAAAACAAACACGTTAGAGTAGGAGCAATTTGAAGCCAATGTCATTTTTCTTCTTCTTCTTCATAGCGCTACAGCTTCTCTTGGGTCTACACTTCCTGCAAAAACCACCTCCATCCGTTCCGGCCCATTAACCGCGTCCTCTAAATTTGAAATCCAAGCAGCGACGAACTGTCTTCGTCGACTGAGTCAGACCAGTGTTTCCCCACTGGTCTCCGACCTTCAGTTCTCCCAACGAATACCTTTTTGGGTATCCGTTGTTCGTCCATACGATTCATATGGCCAGCTCAATGCAGCTTCCGTAGTCTTACAATCGTTGAGACGTCAGGCTCGTCAAAAATTTCATACAGCTCATTGTTGCATCGAATTCGAATTCGAATTCGTCTACGTCTAGCTTCGCTCCGACTATTCGCTTCAGGACTCTTCGCTCAAAAGCGTTCAATATATTTGCGGATGCTTGGGTTAGGGTCCATATTTCACACGCATAGCATAACAAAGATCTTATGACAGATTTGTCTACTTAGAACTTTGTTTTCATGTGTATGCAGCTTCTTCAAGATCGTCAAAACTGAAAAAAATATTTTATTTGCGAGCTGTATTATTCGGCGTATATCGTCTCTTTCATTACCAGTTCTCGTTATTTTGGCGCCTCAATACGCAAATTCGCTCACATTTTCGAAACGGTATCCGCCAAGTGTGATATTTTCATTATTTGAGGCATTTTTCCTCGACTTTATCATGAACATAGTTTTATTTTCATTGATTTGTAGCCCTACTAGTTTTGCTTCGCTGTCGAGTTTCAGGAAGAGTTCTTTATCGGTTGCTAATGACCGTGAAAAAATATTATTGTCATCTGCATAGGCTACTCCTTGGCTCGACTTGTATAAGAACGTACCTCGTATATCGACAGGTAGTTCATCCAGAGTTTGTGGGACCAATGGAAGCTCTCCGAAAAAATCTATAGGCTCCGATGTTCTGGAGCTGAGCGGAGGGTTAAGGCGGTTCTCGAAATATGATGCCTATCCATCCGTAATCTTGGTTTCATCAGCGATGATATTGCCGATGTCATCACGACAGAGCTTCGTTTTAGGCCGATAAGGCTTTTCACCCCTTTATATGCTTGTCTTGTGTTGTGCTCGCTAGACTTACATCGATACTTCTCGATTGGTCGTCACAGTATTTTCTTTTCTTAATTCTAATGATCTTAATCGCTACTCTTCTAAGATTTTTATAGTTGTGCCTATTTTCAGCGGGGCGTTTGATAAGATGGGAGCCAGCTCTTTGTCGAGGGTATCTGTGAAACTTTTTGCCACAGACGCCGTTTGGAGCCATTTGATGTCAAACTTTGTAGCGAGCTGGTCTTAGCCCAATATGCCTGTGACATACGACATCGATAGGTTAATTTGATCAAGTAATGACCTGAGTTAAAGTCCTCGGTATGCACGGACGTCAAGTATACTCGAGGCCCAACGTTGTTGGATCAGAATATGGTTGATCTGGTTTTGCGTGTTGCCATCCGGTGATACCCAGCTCATTTTATGATTGCGTCGATGTGGGAAGCACGTCAGACGTATGACTAGATTTCTGCTACATGCAAAGTCAATCAGGCGATGGCCGTTGTAGTTTATTTCATCGTGGAGGCTTCATCCTGTAGTCGCTTCCCCATGATACCATATATCTCATTGCCAACCTTAGCGTTGAAATCACCCACCAAATCACTTTTGTGTCTTTTGATTGTAGAACGTTTCCTTCGTTTCTTCATCGTTTTTTCCAGAGAGGGCGGGTACATTTATCAGCCAGATTTTTTAAAGAATTATATAGATCGCACACAACCGTTCATTGATTGCCTGAAAATCAATAACGTGTGATTTGCACTCCCTATCCACAATAAAGGCCACTCAGAATTCTCATTTTCCAGTAGGCTTCCCACTTTTGAATATTGTGTGCGATTCCATGTCTTGAATATCATTTCTAGTCCAGCTCGTTTCCTGCATTGCCAGTATTTTTAATTTATATTGACTGGCCTGTTTTAAAAGATCCTTTATAGTGCCACAGTGATTTAGTGATCTGACATTCCAGGATCGAATGCCGTAGTCTTTTTTCCGTTTGCGAGGTCCTTGCCGTGAGTTCAATCCATTCTGAGGCCCTTCTGCCGGTTTCGAAACATTGTAGGGTTTTCCAGGGACGGCCATCACCCAACCTCTATCCCGGCAGCATGGTTATTACTTTCGATTCCGTTTTTACCGAGGGTAGCCATCAAGGGTATCAAATGAAAGGTTTTAGCGGGAACTTTCAAAATCGAGTGTCGATGGAGAGGTAACTTTGTTAAGGGGAGCCCCCCAAAGTCGAAATTTGGTATGTTAAACGTTGTTAGTAAACGAATGATCTAAAAATTTCAATTTTTTGTCCACAAAACCAAAAGGACACCTTTAAATTTGTCAAAAGCTTATATATAGTACAGCTGCTTAGTAACATGTGCAAATGTCTAGAAAATTCGATTGCAATCGAGTTTTAAACAACAGTTATAGCCGCTTGAAAATTTTAAGACTAAACAACATATGATACTAGGGGATAAGCATTTCTAAGGGGCTTGGAACTGCAAACAAAATGGCGACAAATTTAAATACACGATAACCAATTATTATTTTTGGAAGTGAATTATTTAAAGGACATTTTTTGATTTACCAATTTATTTACAAAGCCCCTCTTCTGGCGGGAGCACTCTCGAGAGAAAATGTGAGAGTGTGCATATCCGGGATATCACGAAATTTGTAAACACGGTGGGAGTCTCAATTTTGGATCGATTTGCACTAAATTTTCAAGGAAGCTGTATTAAGTAAATATCCCGAATAAATTGATTAAGCAACCAAATCAGCCGAACAGAAACAAAATGGCAACCGTTTTAGGCGAAAATCTGTAATTTCGATTCTAACCAAAGTATAGCTCAGATTTGAACGATATTCGGTACAGAGGATTATCGAGCTGAGCAAGGAAGCATACAATAAAAAATCCAAAGCCAAAACGTCTGAAACAAAATGGCAACCGCTCAAAGGTCGAAAAACGTGCAAAAATTTGTTATTGTAGTTGTGACCAAAGTTTTCAACAGATCTTGATGCGACTTGGTAGTATAGCAGAGACTGTAGATGCCTAGTGAACAAGGCCAGGTGAAAAATTTCAAAATAGCGGCTAGTCAAACTTCCAAATTTCAGAAGCTTCTAAAATCACAATTTTCTTTCGATGTGTTTGAAAATATTATCAGAAGACCTAATGATTTTATTATTTTGGTTATCATTTTAGTGCAAGTTTCAAAATGGCGGCGGTTCAAATATGTGATTTATTCAGATTTTTGTAGCCCTCTAGAGGCCAAGTTTCTCAACAGATTCTCGTGAAACTTAGAATCATAGTTTTTTCCCTCTAGTACAACAGCGCCTTTCGGGCCTTCACCTAGGGAACTCGGGAAGCTGATATGGTACCATGCTTTAGTCGTCAATTTGTCCGGACAGCTGCGATATTCTGATTTTTAGCCGGTATGTATCATTTATTTATTTATTTAAAAAAAAATCAACTTACAGACTAGTAGTCCAATTACAAGTCAATTAATACAATACAGGTATTTAAATACAAACATACGAATTCAAAATATTGAAGTAATTAAAGAAAAAAGATCACAATACGATATCAAAAATTAAAATTTAAAGGAGTATTTATAGATTTGATTTTTCATTGAAGTTTTGAATACGCCAAGAGACTGGGGTAGAGGACCCAGGTTTCGCTGTTTGTAAATACGAGGTAAACGTAGTAAGGGAGAGTGGAAGAAGGTGTTAGTACGTGCATACGGAACCTGAAATTGAAGCGAGGATCTATTAGGGCGAGCAGCGTCGATGTATTTATTTGCCTGCATACATTTTGAGGTAAAAGCTATGATGAAGCTTGAACAAAAGACATTCGTCAAGGAAAGATCGTCTGGACTCAAGGGAAGGAAGGTTCAAAGTATGAAATCGGTCATAATAAGGGGAGTAAGGAAGGTTGAATTTGAAGAATAGAGACCGTGGGAATCTGCGTTGAACTGACTCAAGAGCATCGATGTGCTTCCTGTGGTGCGGACTCCAAATTTATGAGCAGTACTCCAAATTACTACGTACTAGTGAGAAGTCAAGACACATACAGGATGTGATATGTTGTAATGACGGAGCGGATCGCAAAATAAATCCATCGAGAGGCTTTTTTAATAATTAGAGCAAGAGCAATGTGGAGATCAAACTTCAGTTTACAATCAAAAAGCACACCAAGATCCTTAAAGGAGGTTACATTGCTCAAAGGGATACCAACAAACCTATTCGTTGAGAGAAGAGGGAATTTTTTAAAGGAGAATTTCATCTGATGGCATTTGGAAACATTTAAGGAGACATGGTTTGATTCACACCAGTCACTAAGACGCTGAAGTTGGGATTGACGGGTATCCACATCTAACAGGGAATCCATAACTCGAAAAACCTTGAAGTCATCAGCATAAAGGAGACAGGGGGATGTGATAACAGAAACTAGATCATTGACGAAAAGTAAAAATAGTATGGTGCCAAGTATTGAACCTTGCCGAATTCCCGAGCTCGGATGAAAAGAAGAAGAGAAGCAAGAGTTTAAAGTGACTACACATTGACGATTCAGGACGTAGGAGAGAAGCCAGGAATAGAAGCAACTAGGGACATTGAACTCTTAAAGTTTCTCAGGTAGGAGAGAGTGGTCCACAGAATGAAAGCCTTTCATTCTGTGGACCACTCTCTCCTACCTGAGAAACTTTAAGAGTTCAATGTCCCTAGTTGCTTCTATTCCTGGCTTCTCTCCTACGTCCTGAATCGTCAATGTGTAGTCACTTTAAACTCTTGCTTCTCTTCTTCTTTTCATCCGAGCTCGGGAATTCGGCAAGGTTCAATACTTGGCACCATACTATTTTTACTTAGAGAAACCTATAAAAATAACGTCCACTTGTTGTTGATCGAGGGCAGCTGCAATATGATGGGTAAAAGAAAGTAATTTGTAAGGGTAGATCTTCCTCTGACAAAACAATGCTGTTGGTCTGCTAAAGATTGGAGGACAAGTGGATACAGCACATCAAAAACTATCTTTTTAAGAATTTTACCAAAACAAGGAAGAAGGGAAATAGGACGATAGTTTGAGACGATAATACGATCACCAGATTTGAAGATCGGAAAAATGCGAGCAATTTTCCATTGGGAGAGGAAAACCCCATAGGATAAACTCCTATTTAAAATAAATGAAAGGGGAACACAAAGCGAAGAAGATAAAGATTTTGCTAGGAATTTTGGAATGCCATCAGGGCCCACACTGGTGCTGTTGTCAAGATTATTTAAGAGTTGCTCAATCTGTAAGGGGTTTGTACGAAAAGTAGTAGAGAAAAAAGAGCAAAATGATTAGTTGAATGAAGGGGAATGCTTAGCGCTGCCGAAAAAGAGTTTACAAGATTCTTGAGGAGTAGACGATGTCACGCCATCTAGACTAAAATTATCAGGGGAATGATGAGAGGTCCTTAAAGATTTTACGTATGACCAGAACGCATGAGTTTGATTCGACATAAACGTAGTTTCAATGTGGTTAAAATATGCATGAAGTGCAGATGTGGCAATTTTCTTGGCCGCGGGATGACGCACTTTGAATTTAACGAGGTCAATTGGAAGACCACTGGATAAGAATTTTCTGCGGGCAGCATCTTTAGCTTTAATTGCAATGGCAACATCTGAATTTAACCAAGGAGCATCTTTAGGTTCTCTTGCTGGACACACAGGAGTAAATTGCGAGATTAAGGACGAAAGAAACATATAGAGCTTATCAACACAATCTTCAGTGTGGAGATTGCTGAAGGAGGAATACCAATTCACGGCATTAAGGCTAGCTTTCATGCTCGATAAATCGGCTTTTAAAAAATTAAAGCGGGAAGGTGAGGAATTCTTCAAAGTACGAGAAGATGTGATAACAAGCTCAATAGAGGGCGGTGGATGGTGGGGATCAAGTTTGACAAAGGGTTTGAGCGCCACCGACGCGGACAGAGAAGAAGGTGACAAATTGGAAAGAACAAGATCAAGCAATTTGTTATTGGCATTAGGAAAAGTGTTGTATTAGGTGAAAGAACAGAGGGAAATAAAAGAAGAAAGAGCAAAAGAAACACTACCACCAGAAACTATGGAGACATACAAATCATTCCAAACAATAGAGGGCGAATTGAAGTCACCATAGACTAATATAGGGGTAGAAGGGAAACGAGCATTAATGTAGCTCGAGAATTCTGCAAAGAAATGTTGATAAACAATAGCAGGACTGTTACAAGGGATATACACAGATGATACGTGGAAGGAAAGAGAGTCAGATAGAGGGACTAGCACAATTATACGCTCAACAGGTGAAGATGGAGTGAAATCATCACAGGAAGATTAAATGGTTCGGGAGTAGCTCACTATTACTAATATCATCTGTCAGCCATGTTTCCATTAGACATATGATATTATACGGATAAAGGATGGAAGAAATGCGAAGTTCAGTAGTCTTTGTTCTCAGGCCACGAACATTTTGGTAATAGCAAGTTAAGAATGAATTACGAGGCCTAAAAGATGTTTCTTCTGGGGCGAAAGGAGACAGGATGGTTCCGCTTACGAATCGTAGAGAAATTTTTGACGAATACGCCAGGAGGCCAAAATTCCTTATCAAGCAAGATACTTAGGTTATAAGGAATCGTAATTTTAAAAGACGCAATCAATCATTCGTCTTTCCATCAGGCTCAAGCTTGTGGAGCAACTCAGGACTAGAGTTCAGTTTGTACTTTATATGAGCGATGATGTCTTCGACTGGCGTGGCGTTCTAATCTCGAGAGAAATATTTTTAGCGGGGGGATATAACACGCAATAGGGCGCCAGGTTTCATCACAGACGTTCATCTTAACTGAACGTCCGAAGAATCACTCGAAGGAAAACTCGGTTGTCACTCATGGGATTAGGAAAAGGGACTTTCAACTCATGCAGTGAGCACTCTAGCCACTAAGCTACGCGGACTGCTAATCATCGGTTACTGGAGCAATTTCTTTCATCCTCCAGAAAATTAAGAAAATTAGGCGAAAAATAAAAGTCAACAATTTAAAACTTAATATTTGTAGCTCCCATTTTCAATAAAAATCAAGTAGATGTTTTTATTTTGTCCAGGGAATAACTCCGAATTTAACCAGATTTGGCAGACTGGTTGATGATACTCTAAGAGAGATATCTTTTCCAAGATCAAAGGCTTACCTTCAAAATGGCGGGTCCAAAGTTCAGGAAACCAGCAAAAGTCTTTATTTTAGCGGCAAGCAAAGTTTTGAATATATTTTCATGAAAGTGTAGTGAAATTGCTTGAATTTGAAGCTATTATACAACCGGTTTTTTTCATCAATCGTTTTTTACTATGAAAGTCGAGGTGAATCAAATTATTTACTTGTTGAAACTATGGTTATGGTACATATGAGAAATTCGCCTTTCCGACCGTTTTTGGTCAAGCGATGTCGAACCATATGAGATGTAGCTCCGTGTAACTTTTTACTGCTACCAAGATTAAAAATTTCATTAAAAGGATATTGAAATCGAGCCGATTCAAATTAATACGACGAGTGTGTTAAAGGCTATTCCAACTTCTGAGTTTCAGGACAGCTTCAGCATGTGAAAATATCGACGAAAGCATCTTTTTTAGTTAAATGGGGATTACTTTAGACCATGCTATGAGTCACATGACGAATAATAACACTAGCGCGGAGTTGTGAATGCCCATCGGAAACTTTTTAAATATACCTTACACTTCTTGCGAATTCTTGTTCTTTGATTTAAATTACGATATCAAACGAAGAATTTTCTCAAAAACTAACGAATCATATTCACTTGTAACTTGAGGTATTTACAAAAAATTAACATAGGCAATCGGCCTCCGGGTAATTTACCATGCAATTAATAAGTCCCTGCACCAAGGAGGCTGTAAAATTACACAAATACCAAAATGGTCGTGTAGTCGTTAATAGTGCTATAATTACGTGTACTTTTACTACGACTACCGAGATTCATTTAAAGTAGACACCCTTGCGATTACAACCTTATTTAAGTCACGATACGGGTATGTGTCCGTCCATCTGTCTGTCACAGAATTCTTCTCCAAAACTATGGAAGCTATAGCGATCAAACTTTTTGAAAAGGTTGGTTGTTACAACTTCTTGAAAGTTATGGATTGAGAAAAATGTTGAGAGAATGATGAGGGTAACCCTTAACATTTTTTTTCGTCAAAAATAGTCGAGTGTGGCGTCATACGAAAGGCCTTGATGAAAAACCTTTTTAAAACGCTACTTGAAACTACCTAATTAATATTGAGGAGGGCAGGAGAGGGAGAAATATACGAAAATATTTTTTTTGAGAATTCTATTAAGTCTCTTGCATAAGCAGTATGGGGACAAAATGGCGGTCGCTTAAAAAAGAAAAACAGTGTTATCTTCAGGGAACTCGTATCTATATTTTCCAAACTTTCAAGGAAAATTTGGGTTTAACCGTAATATGGGCATCGATAAAAATCTTGAATGGAAATAAATCCTCATAATGTTCTTTTTGCTTGGAAATTTGAAGACTTCTACTATAAATGTTATTTCAATCCTATTATATTCCAGGATGTGGAAGATGATTAATTTAATTCACAATACCATTACCAACAAGTTGTGCATATAATTCAAAGGTATTATTTTGTGCACTTTTGAAAAAGCATTCAAGTGAAACAGTGAAAAAGGCACTTTCTTTTTGAAAGAATTAGAATTTTTCCTGGGAATTTTAAATTAAAACTATTCAAAACTTGCGAAACAAATCACCAATTTTTCTGTTTATAGTGAAAGCTTAAACAAATGAAACACTTTGTCTAGAACAATCTTCACTCTGAGGAGGAATAATTCAATACTACTTAAGGTATTTGAGCTCTAAACTATGAAGTCGTTTCATAGGTTTCGTTTCATGATTTACCTTGTCACTGGTTGAAAATTATCAGTTTCATCAAAGCCATTTTCACTTGTAATTTCATTATTGCGTCCATTGCTTCTTTCCATTGCAACTGAAGACTCGTTCACTGTTTGTGTTTCATCACTATTGTATTCTTCCTCAGGTTCGATTGTATTATTTGATGGCATTTTAGTTAGTCGGTATGTATTCGTAAACAATCGATTTTCTTGACAATCAAAGCTCAAACGAAATTTGGCTGATTCACAACACTAATAGAAAGACACGCGATTTACTAACATCCACGGCTCGCGATATACTGAAGCGTATAACGGCTTCTATTAACTGTTTTATATGGGCTCGCCTTCTCAAGCAAAAAACGTCATTATCGTCATCGCGTCATGCAGCAATAACAACAGAAACTTAGTGAATAATATAATACAATATA
The DNA here is from genome assembly GCA_963969285.1 of Odontomyia ornata. Classification (NCBI taxonomy): domain Eukaryota; kingdom Metazoa; phylum Arthropoda; class Insecta; order Diptera; family Stratiomyidae; genus Odontomyia; species Odontomyia ornata. Next base: position 108,201,597 of record OZ017739.1, on the reverse strand, counting down.
TGGAATCAAGTTCTACATGAGTGAAAATGGAACCACTCAATGAACAGATGTGAGTTAAAGATACGAGCATTCGGGTAGATTCATCATGAAAAAGAAATCCGAAAGACTTGCCGGAGACAATGCAGCATGTCTTGACTCAACAACGAATGACCCCTCTACAAAGTCAACAAAAAGGGGCTCGTCGCTCTCACCTGGCATTGAAAAGCACTATTATTTGTCTTTCTTGCATCTGTGCGTATACTCATATATTCTTGCATTAATGTACGAGTATCTTGTGCATACCATAGTATACTCAGTGCATACATACGTGCACGACCAGACACACTGAGAATGCAAGCACCAACATTTACCGTGGAATCACATGGTCCATGGTTTGAAAACGTGACACACTTGTCCATGCCTATGCATATTTGCAGAATGCGTGAATCTTTTACTGAGAATTTTTAGATAGCTGGCTGAATATTGCATCATTTTGTCAGTTTGGATTGATACGCGTTTCATCCCAATATGTGGTGTATGATCAATTCTGGCAAAGCAACTTGAATTTAAAGATAAAATGTGCGATAGTGCTTGGTCTGATTTTTTCAGGAAAACTCCCTACATCTGTCGTTTCGTGAATTTTGTTTTAAATCTCATCAAACGTCTGGATTTTGAAAGAGTGGGAGAATATTATCGAGTTCGAGAAGACTAATTAATTGAAAGAAAGTAATACTTGTATTTAAGCTTGGTCTATTTATTTATTTAGCCAACCCTAACCCGATTCTCCTTGTATTCCATCTCTACGAAGTCCACTATGTGTATCCATTTCGTGGAAAAAGGTTACAACCGAAAAAATCCCCGTTGCCAGCACCAGCCGGAAAGGTAAATTTCTCGTATGTAGCGTAAGGTTTCGAAAATGAATTTGGCCTGCCTACTACTGGACTTCTTACTGCAATTTTTGTAGCACTACATGGGTATTTATTAACAAAAAGAATCTGCCGGGTTTCGTATTTGGAGACCCTTTATAGAGGCGCAAATATTTTGCTAATTAAATTGAGTTGGACACGTATGGATCACATATTGAAAATCGGCGGGTAATAAATTGTTATAAACATATTTATACTGGTTTCGCCCTTCTCACATTTGCTGTTTATACATTTCACAGTGGTTACCACACAAAGGTGATAACTTTTTGGCTTAAATAGCTCAAATAGTTAATTTCAAAAGATTTATATACATTTTCGATTCTTTTCTGAACCACTAGGGGCCGTCATTTTGAATTTTTATTGAAAACGGCTGTTAAAAAGATTAGGCTGTAAATTTTCGAATTATTTTATTCGTCATCCAATTTGCATAATTAAATTGAATTAACTTGCCTTAATAACTTATAATTTCAAGTTTTATCGGAATCTGTTGAGAACCTTGGCTGCTAGAGGGCTACAGAAATAAAAAAAATGTTTATGTCATCCCCCTGTATGGGGAGACCCCCTTAAACACTTTAAAATATTTTCTTACACTCCAAATTTCAAGAGGCACCACTTTTGACCTACTTGAAAAATTTCCTCATTCTAGCTCATGTGGTTTGCGAGAAAACTTGTGATGCACGAACAAACGGACGGACGGACAAACAGACAAGTCGCGGTTTTATAATTTTTAGGTCATTGTTAAAAATATTTTACAATATTTAAAAAATAGTCTGATTTATAAATACTTTCAAGATAAGTCATTTAAAACGTTTCCATGAAAAAAATTCATTATTTCAGTTGCTACTAAAATAGCGAATTGTGCTTGCCTCCTGACCTTTGGGGGCCGCCATTTTGAATACATGCATTTGATTTTGGACTATTTTAAATCTTTCTGGGCTAGGACCTTATCAATCAATGTGCCAAATTTCGTTCAAATCGGAGTTTCACTCTAGACAGGGCAAAATAGTTCAATTTTTAGTAAAAATAGCAGCTAAAAATATTGGGTTTTTAATTTTCGACTTTTTTATTTTTCATTCAATTTTAATAATTTTCTGCATAATATAAGAACATAGTACAGACATCAATAATCTCAAGCTTCATCAAAATCCGGTGGAAAATGTGACCGCTAGAGGGCCACAAAAACTTGAAAAGAACGCATATTTAAACCGCTGCCATTTTGGAATTTGCACATGCATGATCACCAAAATATCAAAGTCTTTAGATCTAAGTAATGCCTATCTTAAAACCAAGTTTCATATATGTCGGGTCAAAATTGCGACTTTTAGAAGCCTTTGAAGTTTTGAGTTTCAACTGGCCGCCATTTTGTTTTTTGCGACTGGACCTCCAGTTTTCTTACGTAGTTCTTTAGATACTTATAATTTTTATCTAACTGCCGAATTTCATGAACATTTGTTGAAAGCTTTGACCACTATTACAGCAACAAAATTTTGCACGTTTTTCGACCTTTGAGCGGCCGCCATTTCGTTTCTACCGTACCGACTTTGAATTTTTTTTATTGTGAAAGATCGGTCTTATACTTTGGTCAGAACATAAATCATGTTTTCTCGTCTAAAATGGCCGCCATTTTGTTTTTGGGCGGCCGATATAGCTGCTTCACGAACTTAACTGAGATATTTATCCAATACACCTTTCCTGAAAATTTGATGAAAATCGAAGCAAAATTGCAACCTCTAATTTCGTTATATCCCATATATATATATATATATATATATATATATATATATATATATAAATATATATATATATATATATATATATATATATATATATATATATATATATATATATTTACAAAGATATATATATATATATATATATATATATATATATATATATATATACATATTGTAATGATTTTCAACCTTTTAGGTTCGAACGCGGAACCGACCTCTCATCGGTTCTAGACGTTAAGTCTGAGTAGTGCCAACGGATGGTACCAACAGGTCAACCAATCCGTGCACCGTAACCCATTCACGCGGTGGCTGCTTGTCGGCCAGCTAGTTCGGAGAGGATTTCGGTCGCGGGTCTCCGAATGGGTTACGCTCACTTACAATATTTCAGCCACCTGAACATGCCCGTTTTCCAAACGCGTTACCAAACAAAACATACGGAGAAGGAACCTACTTTACGTTACTCCGTATTTCTTCTTATCACCAGTCAAGAATACCAAAATCTAATTTCTATTTCGCGTTCCCGAAGTTTCGACGCGGTACCGAAAAATATGCTACTCGAAGTTAACACGACGAAGACTACTCTAACAAAATGTCAAAACTACAAAGGTACCGCATACCGCGCGCGACGCGAAACCGACCTCAGCGGATTTGGCGAAACCCTACCCTCGCGACGGCATACCTACCCTGCACTCTCTCTTCCCACTGAAAAAGAAGAACCGCTGAAAAGGAAAGTCGTTGTTCCGTTTAGCAATTCATGTTGTTTATTTGTGAATTTTTATTTTACTGTTCAATAGGATGATTTTATGATGTCATTATTTTGTTTGTTTCACTCTTTTTCTCATTTCTTCTGTTTTATCTACAACATATTCATTTCGTACATAAAAATTTTTTTTTTTTTTTCATAAATATTGTATGCTTACTTTTTTGCTATTTTATATATTTATTTTAAGTTAATTTACTAGAAATAAATGTAAAATTAAACTTCATCTTCAGTTACACATTTTATCGTATGTATATATTTAGGTTTTATTTATATTTTACCTCTCCCGCCATTTACTAACTCGTCAGTTGACATTTTATTTTCATGTTTTATCCTCACTTAATCATTTAATTTAATTTTAATAATTCGCGTTGTCTAGAAAACAAAATAACAAGCAATAACCTAGGTTTTTCATTTCTTTCTTTCTTCATTAATATTAAATTAATTATTAAATAGCATTGTTTGATTCTTACACAAATTTTTGTTTTCATTTACGAAATTGGAAGAAGAGTTAGTTCTTTTGATACAGTTTTTTCGCTTTTACACATTTTGTTTTTGATGTTTTTCTTTTCCAATTTTTTTTTTTATTTACTCCTCTAAATCAATAAATTAAATTTAAAATCGAGGTATTCTGTGTCAATTGTGGTTTTTCTGTGTTCTCGTTTCCGTCATTTCTTTTCGTCACGTCGTTTAACTATATAATTATAATTAAACATATAGTTAAAACAAATTAATGTCTGTCACTCATTTTTCTACCATTTCTTTCTTCCTTTTTTCGTTAATTTTAAAATTAATTCTCTTCGTTTTCTCTATTTTCAACAAGGGCACTTTTTCTAGGTTGGCATTTTTGATGCTTTATTTATTTTTAATTAAATGTTTTTTTTTTAGCAATTCACATATACAGCAAATTCCGGTAGTTGATTTTTGTTTTCTTGATTTGATCGATTTTAAAAATGCTTATTCAATTTATTTTTCTTTAACTATTGTTTGTTTAATTTTTTCTCTTTATCTGTAGTTTGTTTGATATTAGAACAAGTACGATAATGTGTGCTACAACGAATTTCAATATTAGACTGTATGCCATGTGGGTAAAGAAAAGTTAAATTATCTTTAAATAAGTTTTAAGCAACATTAAAATCATTACGTTTGTGACCGCCCGTGCTTCAAACATATTTTGACCAGAAACGTCAAAACTACTGTCACCAAATTCTGCGGAAATTTTGGTATATTTTGCCACCACCTGGACTTTGGCTGCCACGAAGCACCATGAACAACGAACCAACTCTTACCTGTTCTGTTCAAAGCTTGTTCTAGAACAGTGCTATAATCGTTTGCCTTAGATGGAAAAGCATCAATGCCTTGAAGAAACTCTCCTTCCAACCCCAAAATATAATCCTTCGCTTCTAGCTTAATATACATACATGTATACATCCTTCAATCAGGCACATATGAGAACAAGCCTATGCGGAGCAGCAGCAAAAAAGATCCTCGGAGCGATCAAACGCAACGCCACCTGTCAAAGATTCCAACTGTTAAAAACAAACGGTACCGTCATTTTTTGTTCGCACCTACGTTTCGCCACGAAGCGCATCCAGCGCTTTCCATTTGACTTAACATTACTGATCATTTCAGGAATAGTATTAGTCGAATCACAAGCAATTTTGCGCAGTTTTTCACATTCAAAGGATACTATAGAACCAACTGACTAAAATTAATTCCAGCGAACTAACGAAATGTCGCGGAAAAAAAGTTTTTCACTTTGCACTTTTTCAACTTCTTATGCACACGACCAGATGATGGCAAACACAAATCAGAACGATAAAGAATTTCTCATTCCTCGTGGCGACGAACTGTCAATTCGACAACCGCCGACAAAACAGATGTGCGGAGTGGAACGCCACATGGCGGCAATGTGCATTTCCATTTGTCGCCAGTGGCATAGTGTTTCGAGGACGTAGTGGAGGGGGCATTCCCAGATGAATATGCCTCGAAATGTGTCGGGGTTTTGATTAATATTATGTTTCAAATATTTAAATCCACAGATCTAAATATTTGGAGAGAAAAAAAAAATTTTTCTGCGCAACGATATCCGCACGAAAGATGAAGTCCGGTTGCATTTCGAGGTCATACCCATCTGGCCGGGTGCAAGGGTTCGGGATCGGAATCACTTCGATTCCCGGGCGTAGGCGTCACATTACAATATATATATATATATATATATATATATATATATATATATATATATATATATGATACTCTCCGCAATAGGTAAATTTCTCTCGAGAAATTTACCTAAAAACCTGCACATCACCGACATCTTTGGTTCGAAAATGCCGAAAGCCTTGCGACAGGATTCAAAATTTGCTTTAACTTTGTCAATAGTCCAAGATTCGTATAGGAATGACCTTCACCGACTAGGTAAGTGAACGAAATCTAAAGGCTGATTCATAACAAGCGTACACATTTTTGTCGAAAAAGAAACATAGTTTTTGTGAAGATTGAGCTGTAATGTTTATTTATTATGAAAATATGGTCCCTTACAATTAAATATGAAACATTACTTCGGGCATATGTGCACCTCGTGCTGCTTTACAGACTATCAAACGATGATTGTAATTTTCGATGACATTTTCGCACATTTCCGGCTTTATTAGGCGTATGTTGGCTCGAATATTGTTTTTTAATGCTTCAGTAGTCTTGGGAGCATCCGCGTAAATACGGTTCTTCAGAAATCCCCAAAGGAAGAAGTCACAAGGAGTCAAATAACACGATCTCACCGGCCAATTTATGGGTCCATTTCGTGAAATTATTAGATTTCCAAACTTGCGCGAAATGTCTGCAATGGCGATTCAATATTTTTGTAAAAAGTTTTAAAAATAATAAAACGTTCGGCTGATGTATATGACGCCATGGTTAGAATTGCAAAAGACCAAACTGTCAAAATCTGTCAATATATGGACCTGAAGTTGGTGATGAATAAGAGTTAAGGCCCATTCACATGTGTACACTTGTTATGAATCACCTTTTATCTTTAATAATAATTGATTAATTATTAATGCATCTTTATTGTTAAAATTAATTATTGTTGGATATTAATCTTGAAAACTCTTATTATAAACAGTGGACAGTGGAATCAGGTTGGATACTGAGCTTCTTCAGAAAGAACCAGTGGTACACTTATTCATTTCATCTTTTTCATATCCTCTTTCATCATATTCTGAAAGGAGAAAGGATATGGATTGGTACCATAACGACACTCACAACACAAATATTCAAATTAATTATTAATTTTTTTTTCATTTTTATAGTTTTTTTTAATTTTGTTAGTAATATTATTATTCACAATGATGAAGACACATAATCTTACGATTGGATTGTAGGATAGTACACACATATAACCAATTAGAGGATATGTGACGTTAGTAACTAAAAACAAGAACAAAAAAGAAGAAGAAGAAGCTCTTTTCGTATTAATTTTAAAATTTTCCAACAAATTTACTCTTCTATCAAATTTTGCAACTTCCCAGTCAGCAACTAAAGGCTGCTGGTGTAAGGGAAGTTATTTAATGTTCAAAATCTTAAAGCTTTTTAAATAAAAAAAAAAACAAAGAAAAAAAAACAACATAAACTAAATTTAATCAGGATCGCAAAACATGACTTCTCAGATTCTCCAAACCTCAACAGTGTGTTCCCTAAGTAGCTTCTTAAATATTGGAATGACTTTAACCTTTTTTAACTCAGTTGGTAATGAGTTATATAATTCTATTGCTAATCTAACAGGGTCGCTATGTTTTCTTTTAGTTCGAGCAAACGACAACTTAAGATAATCATTATATCTGGTATTATAAGAATGAATGTCACAGTGTTTGATTAACTGGACACCCGATTTCATTTCAGAATTAAGTATTCTGAAAATAAATTTAGCTTTTTCCATATATATCATCTGCCTGATACTAAATTTCTTCGTTAGTGGATTAAGGGTAACACTAGGGGTCAGTTTATCCAAGCCATAGCCTTGCCAATCTTATTCAGCATTCTATGAATTGAATCAATTTTCGATTCCGAAGTATGACACCAATTCATAATGCCATAAGTAATCAATGGCAAAACATGAGCATTATAAATTAAGTTTTTGAGACCAATATCTAAGTAATTTTTACACCTAAACACCTTAATCAAAAAAACCAATTTCGATTTCAAACTACTAATCTGTTGAGTCCATGACAATCTATCATCTATGATAAGACCTAGGTATTTCCGCGATGCTACACGCTCAATACTTTCATTGAACATTTTAATGTCCAACACAATATCTGCTTTGTTTAGTTATTTAAATAGCATAAACTTGGACTTTTTAATGTTTATAGTTAACTTATTCCCTAACAACCATGACCCGTACTCCTTTAAATCGTCATTTACTTTTCGTTCTAATGCACTAGGAGAGAAATCCGAATATAATAGCAATGTATCATCCGCATAGACAATATATTTGCCCTTCAAATTAGAAGAATAAATATTATAAATGTATAAAATAAATAAAGTTGGACCCAATATGGAACCCTGCGGAACGCCTATGTTGATTTTATATTTATCACTCATTTTCTGATTCAAACAAACAGCAATTGTTCTGTCCTTCAGGAAGCTTTCAAAAAATTTCAAAGTAGTGCCTATTATTCCTAGTTCACTTAAACATTGAAGCAGAATCGAGTGATCAACAGTGTCGAAGGCCTTCGCTAGGTCCACAAATATTGCTGCAACATATTTACCTACATCTAGTTCGCTGTTGATGAACTGTAAGGCATCAGTAATAGCAGATGTTGTGCTACCTTTCTCAATAAAGCCATATTGGTTTACATCAAATCCCAAAGAATCTTCAATAAAGCGAATCAGACATTTATTAATTATTTTTTCAAATACCTTACTCAAAGTACTAGTTAAACTAATAGGTCTATAGTTATTAGGGTCATTTACATTGCCTGATTTGAAAACTGGCACAACTATAGCATCGTTAAAGTCTGTGGGAAAGATCCCATTAGATATGAAATTATTAAAGTCGGATACCACATGTGGAGCTATTATATCACTGACGAGTTTTAGATGTTTTGCCGAAATACCATCACTACCAGCCGAAGAGTTCTTTAAAGAGTTAATGCATAACACTACTTCTTTAGTATTGGTAGGCTCAAGGAATATAGACTTAGAGTTATAAGGAATTTGCTTTCTATCAAAATTTAAAAGATTGAATCTTTGGTCAAGCTCTTCCGCTAATTTTTTTCCAACAGATCCGAAGTGGGGTCCAAGTGAATCAACAGAAATATCCGAAATTTGATTCTTAGTCCTGTCAGAAGAAAATAATTCTTTATTTAGAATCTGCCATATTTTTCTAGAATTTCCCTCAGCAGCATTTATCTGATTGTTTAATACATTTTTTTTAGCTGATTTAATCAAAGAGTTAACCCTATTCTTTTGTACCTTGTATTTTTGGTTCAATATAGGATCATCCTGGCAATTTTTTGGTCGATTAAATAAATCATTCTTCCTCCTAATTTCCCTAAGAATATCACCAGTTAACCAATTATTACTCCTTGTTCGAATCATTCTGATGGAAGTAGCTGCTTCTTTTGCATTTTGCATTATTTTTATTATTTCAGAAATAGATATATAATCATTATAGGCCGTACATTTGCTTCTAACCAATTCAATGAATTTAATTTTATCAAAACTATAAATTTTCTTCTTAACCATAGGAGATAACAATTTTTTAATTCCTTCCAAAGTAATAAATAAAGTGCTATGGTCAAGTTCCGGCCAATCATTACATCTAATACTAAAAGTTGCTAACTGCCTGCTTAATGTAGAGACAACATGATCAAGGAGACAAGCACGATTATCAGTTATTCTAGTTGGAAGGTTATTCATGACTGTTGCTCCATTCATAAGTAGCATATCTAGATAGTTTATGCTGCAATTGCTATTTTTATCCAAAATATCTATATTAGAGTCAGCTTCAACTACCAGGTTTCCATAATTCTGTAATATACTGTCCAAATATTCAATTAGCTCATAACTATTTTCATTGGGGGCCTTATAGAAAGTACAAATATTGATAACACCTCTATCGCTTTCAAGAGAAATAACTAAAGTGTTACAATAACTATCAACCCGTAGGACTTTATGCCTTATTCTTTCCTTGATGTAAATCGCAGTCCCACCTCCTTGAGAGTGATCTCTGCAATTATATACGGCATTATTCAAGATTATACAGATTGACTTCGTTACTACAAATCCATGTTTCGTTTGAAATTATAACATCCAGATTGTCATGCGAACTACAAAGCACCTCAAGATCTATAAACTTATTCCTTAAACTTCGAATATTAGCATAAAATATACTTCAATTGGTGGCAATTCTCATATTTCAGATAAGTAGTTAATCTTCCTCTGGAAAGTTTTAACAGCCTTGAGGTGCTCAGGACAATCTTTATGAGAAGCTGGATGCGAAACATTCTTATTATTCACCAGCAGACAATTCGAGCATTTCGAAACCTGAGATTTACAATCTTTTGTGCTATGATGTTCCGCACAATTAGCACAAACCTCTATTTGACTTCTACATCTCTGAGCAGCATGACCGAACTTCTGACACTTATAGCATCTTCTGACCGTCAGCTCTTCTCTGCAGTAGTGAGAGTTGAAGTCAATATTTATGTATGTATCTACCAGTCTCCTAAATAATCCTCGCGGAACTTCAAATATCATCGAAAATTTCTCATTTTTTTTACTTTTCCAGCATTTAACAACTTTCAAAATACCATCAGGTATATTCAGATTAAGGGGCTTAATCTCAGCCAGGAGCTCATCACTGTCAAAAGACCTTTCCAGCCCATGCACTATAAGCCTAGGGTTCAACTCCTTAGTACGCTCCACATAGTACGACTCACCTAGACATTCCTGCAAAGAACCGACAAGATCCTCTGAATTGATTGAGCTCTCAGTCTTGAGAATGATTCCCCCATCTGACAATTTCTTCTTATATGTGATAGGAATTTTAGCAGCTGCAGGTTTAAAAGACTTCTTAATTTGCTGCATTGTATGATCAGCAGATTGTTTAGATTTTGGACAGACTATTACTCCTCCGCTGAATTTGGGCGATCTTTTTGCCGAAGGGTTAGTCAAAGCAGCTGAATACGACACTGGCAGATACGGGCTCTTTTCTAAAATTTGCTTTTGCAAATCAATAATTCTGTGGTTTAGTGTGGAATTGGAATCGACTAATTCGGCAATTTTTTCAATAATATCACTATTGCCTTCTTTCGCAAGTGGAACTTTGCATTTTATTGCCTTTGCCGCAGAGGCCTTATCACTGGGACAGACCCAGAACACCCACTTGGTAACATTTTTCATGGCATTATAGATTTCATCAGGCATCCGAATGCAGCTGGTATGAAACCACTTGCCACACACTCCATCACACTTCATCGCAGGATCGTTGTTCCGAACCGCTTTACCACATGAGCCACACTTGCTGGACATTTCAAGTGTAAATAAATTTCAAGTGAAAATAAATATTATCAGGGAACGAAATCAATAATTTTTCACACACCTGTTGAGGTTACAAAAATCAAAATTCAATAAAATCTAAAATAGTATACTCAGTTTTCAATTCCTTCTATAGGATACTAATCCACTTTCATAGAAAATCCACTTATCACAAGAATAATTAATAAAATTTCTTCAAAAATGCTTAAAAATTTTGATGTAAACAAAGTAGCACTTTGACACTTGACTTCTTCTTCTTCGTTATTTATAGGAGAAGCTTAATATAAACAAAATAAATTGTGTCATCCTGCTAAAAAATGTATACAGTCACAAATTTTTTTGAAAATGCCCGTTAGTTCATTTTGGAAATGAAAAAATAGGAAAATAAAACGTTTATACGAGAAAAAAGTTTCACAAAAATTATGTATTACTAAAGTTGTTTCATTTAAGCAAATTCAAATACGCTTTAATAATTAATCGTTATAAATTTTATAAAAAATAAAACAAGTTTTAAAACATTACAATACTCAAGAACTTTATGCGTATGTATAACACGTTTATTTTATTAGATTTGTAGTGTAAATCAGTTTTTAAAAAATTAATGATTGATCGTAATATTCAAATATTATACATATCACAAACACTTGTCTACCATACATTCTCTAGACAAATATTTGATATACATTCATTTTGCTATACTACGATTGACATATACACAAAATACGAGGCATAAGAGAGAAAAATAAAAAAAAAAATTTAGAGCTTAAGAGAAAAGAGTCTGTCAGTAAAAAGTTTTTGAAACGAGTAATTTCAAAGAATGTGTTTACAAACAAAAAAGCTGAATTAGAAGAATTGAATTTACGAATAAAAAAAATACGTAAAGATTATTCAAGTTTTATGAATTGAAAGCAAATAAGAAGAATTTGAATTTGTGAATTGAATACAATGCAGAAAAATTGAATTATGTGAACTGGATGCGGTGAGAAAAATTGTAAATTTATGAACTTAATCTTGTTCAAGAAGGCAACTGTCAAGTACGATTATTGATTATGAGGATTTCTGTCTGAAAACCAAAGGATTTAATAATACGTGTTTTATTGTCTTCTAAACTTTATATATATCTAGTAACTTGAAAAAGGATAAAACTGCAGAAGTAAATTCAGCATCTACTGCATCGCTTCAATTATTGAAGATTTATTGCTCCTTTCAAGAACAATTTTACTCGCGAGATTTATAAAGTAGTGATAAAAGATTGCGAATCGATGGTGTAAATAGCGCGAAGATGTCCTTTTAAGATAAATAAAAAAAACAAGAAGAATCATCAAAAATTAAGATACAACAACGATAAAGTAGCCCCAACGTGTCATCTTTTTTATTTTTGCTGATAGAAATTAAGAAAGGATTCAATTCATTCATATTTCTTCTTCTTCGTAGCACTACAGCCCCTCTCGGGCCTTCACTTCCTGCAAACAGCGCCTCCAAATGTCTCGGTCCATTGACCGCGTCCTCCACTTTTAAAATCCGGGCAGCGATGAAATGTCTTCGTCAATCGAGTCAGACCAGCGTTTCTTTGGTTTCCCCACTGATCTCCGTCCTTCAGTTCTCCAAACAAACTCCTTTTTGGGTATCCCTTGTTTATCCATACCATTCATATGGCTGCCAAATGCAGCTTCCGCAGTTTTACAATCGTTGAGACCTCCGTCTCGTCAAAAATTTCATACAACTCATGGTTGTATCGAATTTGTTATTGGTCTCCGTTTAGCTGAGCTCCAATTATTCACCTCAGGCACCGTCACTCAAAGGCGTTCAATATATTTGCGGGTAATTGTGTTAGGGTCCGTGTTTCACACCCATAGCATAACACAGATCTTATCACAGATTTGTAACATATATTTGGAGCTTTGTTTTCCTTGGTATGCAGATAGTCATCAAGATCTTCAAAACTGAAAAAAAAAATTTTATTTGCGAGTTGTATTCTTTGCGTATTTTGTCTCTTTCATGACCAGTTCTCGTTGTTGTACGCCGTATAAAGTAGTGATTTGTCTCTATAATTTTTGCACTGTAGCTTGTTGCCTTTTTTGTGGATAGGGAATATAATTGACTGGCTCCACTCGTTCGGCATATGTTCTTGTTGCCAAATGTGCTAAATGACATTATGGATGGCTTTTTGAACACCGCTGCCATCATATTTAATGAGCTCTACTGGAATCACATCAATGCCCGGCGCTTTATTATTCTTTTGGCCTTTGATGGTGGAACAAACTTCATCCAGAGTAATTGCGGACAATGGAAGCTCTCCGGGGATATCTATAGGCATATTTATAAATATGCATGAATATATAACTTCCCTGCTAAGATTACAATCGGGTAAGGGATGAGTGCGGTCCAATGGCTGGAGGCACACAGCAGTTTCACCCAGTGGATTGTTCCTGGTTACTCTTGACATCAACTTTACCAGACCGGTGGATATCCTGGAATGCTTTCCAGAGTATCTGATGTGAGATTATTTGTAGGCCCATAGCCTGCTAAAGGACACGAAAGAAGATCGCTGGTGGGTGGCTTTTATATCGGGTGGTGCTCAAAGCTTCATCCTCCACCTGAAAAGTGGAACTTTTCTTATACAGAGCTATAGGGATGATTTTTCCGCGCCAATCACTGAACGCACAGTCAAAGACGCTCAACTCAGCTGACTATGCTAATGCGGCAACTTAAAGACTGGATAACTACTCACAGCTTTAGCCTGTCACTAGGAAAATCTGAAGCAGTCATCCTGACAAAGAAGAAAATCCCCAGAATAAGAACGATCAGTATCGGGGAAGTTATGATTGATTCAAAACCAGCAATGACGTATCCGTGCCTACAAATAGACTCGAAAATGAGCTTCTCAGTTCGAATTAGGCCAACAGCTGATATAATTGCAGTGATGACCAACAGAAGTGGACTTATTGCAAGGCAACTAAAGATAAGCACCGCGCAGTCTGTACTAATGTACAGATCGAAAATATGGGGTGACGCTGTCAGCAAAAAGTTGCCCAAAAGCAGCTGGCACAGGAGCAGGGACGAGGATCGCTGTTCAGTTCGTGGTTTTGGTGAACGTATTTGTGAAAATGGGCTGCGCACCTTAGCTCTGACCTGAGACCGTAACTCAATCGAACGCATAATGACACTGATTTTTACCTGATCCAGCTCTAGAGCATAGATGTTTTCAGTCGGAACTGTACGAGATTGTAAATTCCAACTGCGTAGCATAGTACATTCACATTTTATTTTGTTTTCTGAATATGACAGGCTTCGACTCAGCTGATGTGCCCCGGTTCAGCTGACCGGCCCCTGGGAAAATTCAGAAAGTGTGCAACACAGGGTAAATGGAAGGTGCGGATACTATGTGAATGTACTATGCTGTGTAGGAGAGACAGATGCCGCCTTTTACTTATTTTTTGTTAGTGAAAAATGAGACAAACAGCGCGGTGATCTCTGCATTGGTATAGGAGAAATCTCCACGGAAATTATAATCAGAGCAATGCTAAGGTTGATTGACAAATGGAAGCATATGGCATATTATGTTACGGCAATCTTAATAGTTAAAATCCCCGTTGGCAGCACCAGCCGGAAAGGTAAATTTCTCGTATGTAGCGTAAGGTTTCGAAAATGAATTTGGCTTGCCTAATACTAGACTTCTTACTGCAATTTTTGTAGCACCACATGGGTATTTATTAACATGAAAAGAATCTGCCGACGTTCGTATTTGGAGACCCTTTATAGAGGAGCAAATATTTTGCTAATTCAATTGAGTTACACACGTATGGATCACATATTGAAAATCAGCGGATAATAAATTGGTATAAATATAAAAATACAGGTTTTGTCCTTCTAACATTTGCTGTTTATACATTTCAAAGGTCATAACTTGTCAGCTTAAATAGCTCAAATAGTTAATCTCAAAAGGTTTCCATAAAAGTGTAATCAGTACTTGCATTTTCAATGAACCATTCTGAACCACCAGGGGCAGTTATTTTGAATTTTCAATGAAAACGGCTAGTAAAAATATTAAGCTGTAAATTTTCGACATTTTTTTTGTCATCTGATTTGCATAATTTTTTAAAGGCTAAATTAACTTGCCTTAATAACTTATAATTTCTAGTTTCATCGGAATCTGTTGAGAAACTTGGCTGCTAGAGGGATACATTAATAAAAAAAGTTTAAGTCGGCCCCCTGTGTGGGGAGACCCCCCTTAAGCACCTTAAAATATATTTTTGCACTGCAAATTTCGAGGGCACCACTTTTGACCTATGTAGAAAATTTCCTCATTCTAGCTATGTGGTTTGCGAGAAAACTTGTTGCGACGGACGAACAAATGGACGAACGGACGGGCAGACAGGCAATTCGCGATTTTATAATTTTTTAGGATATCGTTAAAAATATTTTACAATATCCTAAAAATGGTCTGCTTTATAAATACTTCCAAGTTAAGTCATTTAAAACGTTTCCATGAAAAATATTCATTATTTCAGTTGCTACAAAAATAGCGAATTGCGCTTACCTTCCGACCTTTGGGGGCCGCCGTTTTGAATACATGCATTTGCTAGGGCCTCATCAATCAATGTGCCAAATCTCGTTCAAATCGGAGTTTCACTCTAGACAGGGCAAATTTATTCAATTTTCAGTGAAAATGGTAGCTAAAATATTAAGTTTTAACTTTTCGACTTTTTTATTTTTCATTGGATTTTAATATTTTTTTGCATAATACAAGCACTTAGTACAGAGATCCATAATCTCCAGTTTAATCAAAATCCGTTGGAAAATATGACCGCTAGAGGACCACAAAATTCTGAAAAAATCGCATATTTAAACCGCCGCCATTTTGAAAATTGCACATGCATGATCACCAAAATGTCAAAATTTTTAGATCTAAGCAAACTAAGTTTCATATACATCCGATCCAAATTGTGACTTTTAGAAGCCTTTTAAATGTTGAGCTTCAATTAGCCGCCAATTTGTTTTTTGAGACCTGACCTCCAGTTTTTTTTACATAATTCTTTAGATACTTATAGTTTCAAACTACCGAATTTCATGAACATCTGTTGAAAGCTTTGGTCACAACTACAACAACAAAATTTTGGACGTTTTTCGACTTTGGAGTGGTAGGTGCCATTTTGTTTCAGACGAGCCGACTTTGGATTTTTTATTGTGAGATTCATCCATAGATATAGAGAGTACTGGATCCGCAACCGGTCGTAAGCGCCGAAGCAATTAGCAACCTTCGCTAAAGATGTGTGAAGTTGAGGTTTCAAGTGATATGCTTTTGTTTTACCACTTTAATCACTCCGAAACACGTTCACATTTAAAAAGTTTTTAATTTTGAAGACCACGCGTATGAAATTGGCACTTTAGTTCACTGTTTTTATTAAAAATTTACGAAAGTTCCATCCACTTTGACACATGTTTTCGCGCCCTTTTCGATTTTCTTTTGCTTTGACGTTCGAGTTTTCCGTGAGAATCGTTTGTTGTGTTGTACTCAAACTGTTTCCCGAATGATAACGAAGGCACGATCGTGTGCACGTGAAATGAAATTTTGTGGGTGTGATTCTTCTGAAGAGAGGAAAGAAAAACCTGACTGGGAACAAAGGGGAAGGAGAAGCAGAGGGAACTATATAATTTCGAGAGCGTAAGTTATTTATAACTTATTTATGTAGCAAATTTGCTTCTCGCATGGACGAGTACACAGATTCTCGTTGCTCGTCCATTTATTTATATATCTTTGATTCATCACATACATCAATGAACCTAAATCGGAGCTATACTTTGGTCA
The DNA here is from genome assembly GCA_963969285.1 of Odontomyia ornata. Taxonomy (NCBI): domain Eukaryota; kingdom Metazoa; phylum Arthropoda; class Insecta; order Diptera; family Stratiomyidae; genus Odontomyia; species Odontomyia ornata. Next base: position 108,184,851 of record OZ017739.1, on the reverse strand, counting down.
GAATAGACATCACGGTTTTCCGTCTAAAATGGCCGCCATTTTGTTTTCGCCTGGCCAACATAGCTGGTTCACAAACTTAACCGAGATATTTACTCAATACAACTTTCCTGAAAATTTGGTGAAAATCAAAGCAAAATTGCAATCTCTAGCGTGGTCACTATTTGAAAATCCATTTTCATCGTACCTTGCAGGCACTCCTCGTTGTTTGCTGCTTTTACGTTTCCTTTGGCTCTGTGGCTTGCAAAATCGGGCAATTCCGTTTGTTCAATTTTCCGAACCAAACTCCAGAAACGAGCAGCATCTTCCAGCGTCGGCAGCAAACGATCAGCGTAGAAAGAAGAATTCTAGCAACAGCAGCGAGACAACGCACTTATTGTCAACAACGAATACATTTGTTGCACGTTACACCTTCAGAACGATTATCCTGTATTTCTACATACAATTTGGTATTCGTAATTTAGCATAGGATAAATCAAACCTAAACCTAACCAGTGCTTAGAATTAAAATCTGAATTACCACTTGAATCATCATTAATAATTATACAATATATACTCTCCGCATTAAGTAAATTTCTCTCGAGAAATTTACCGAAAAGGGCTAATAAATCAGCTTTGGAAAAGAATTAAATGGGGCTCAGCTTAAGTTTTACATATTGAGCATATCCATATCTCAAGTCTAAATAAAAAAACTAAATTCTACATAAAATTGTCTTCTGAAAGCGTTTTGAATAAAAAGCTGTATTTAAGAAAATCATAGGTTAATTATGCAATAAAACATAAGAAATCTAATATTGTCAAACTCAACTAAGAGCAAAGAAATATTTTCTCTACATGAAATACTACTATAATTAAATAAATTAATAACGATTCTGTATACTTAAAGACAAAACGACCCACCCGCATATCGTGAGAAAGTGTACACGTGCTGACAAGATACACATTTATTCAGCTTTATTTTAATCTGTCTATTTCTCTGACAGTCAGAAAATTATGCTATCATTATTGTAGACACTGGGACGAAAAAGGTCAATTTTCGGATCCGATTACATTCTACTGTACGCAATAATTATAGTAGCATTAAATTTCTTCTGTATTATGATAATTTATGTTTACTTTAGCGATTATAAATTGAACTTTATTGGTACAACCGATAGGTGCAAAAACTTTATAATGATAGCATTGTACATTAACAGTGATTTGCTGAAATTCAGATGTGAGGCAACGTAATTTCAAATGTTTGGGTATTGCATGCTACGTATTTTTATTTTAAAATTTTAAAAATAGCGTGTTATTTGGGTATTCACCATTAAGCTTACTTCACATCAAATTAACTTTGATGGTTGCACAGTCTCAGAATTTTTGGTAACTCAATCTCTTTTAGGAAAAATTGAGTTTATTCCATACTAAATTATATTATACTTACTCATCTATCTCTTCATCTGATATCGATGCATGGTTATTATTTTTGATGATCGACATAGTTTCGCTGTTTCCTTTCGCTGTATCCAAGAATCTGAAATTTGTAAGAAATAAATATAATAAAATATCATATGACAGACAAGTTAGGAATTTCTTCGTAGAAGCATAGAAACTTAATGGAGAAACAAAATCCGCAAACATCTTTCATGATACTAAAAGTAAGATATCATTCTGAGAAAATATTATCTGCCATTCGAATTTCAGGATAAATACAGACGTAGGATGCGTGAGCTTATTGTGTTTAAGAAGCATAAATATAAAAAGAATTGCGACACGAACTCTCTCTCTAGATTATGTTTCCAAACTTTTTACACCGTTTTTTTTTTTCAACTTAAGTTGGCAGCAGGATAGAACATCATGATGGTTTTATTTCACACGTAAAATAAATAAATTCATTGTCTGTCAACAAGAATAAAATTTTTGAGGCATCTCTTCATCAAATCCTTTTATAAAGCTCACACTCTAAAAGCAAAACTTTTGTGAATGCTACAATACAACAAACTCTTCAAATGTCCTGAGTCAGATAAAATATTACACAAAAAGCTCTCAAGAAATGTGTGCTCAAGGGTTAATAAAAGTAATTCTTGATGTGTCATCTTGCATACATTCAGAAAATGAAGTTGAAGACGGGTCTGAAAAATACGTACTAGGAAAAAATTCAGTGGGTTTGAAACAGCCCCACTATTAGGAAACAAACCTTCGACAGGCTATTGATAGATTTTAATCGAAGACTGAAAGCCGTTGATGGACGTTTCCATATTTAGTTGAAAGAGATCAATACAGATTAAATTAATTCTATTCACAGGTATTGCATGTTGCTTTTATGCGAAAAAAATTTGAGAAGTCTTAGCTTTTATGAAAAATTATCAGTTCTAACCTTTTCACAAAGTTTGCTGATTGTAGCTGCTATAGTTGCAGAGAAATCTTCCTAAAATACACGAATAGCTTTGCGTTCTGTCTGCTCGTCTTCCCATCCTTAAACGTTATTTCTTTGTCTGCACTAACATGCTTTGTCTTAAATACAGGGTTTTCCAATAAGAGGTTTTATTTTGATATTAGAAGAAAAATGCCATTTTTAAATAACTGATCGGATGTTTATTTCATTATGAAGAGAAAGGTATGCCGTTAATAGTGGAAAATGACATCAGGCAAATGACTACCATGACCACGCTTACAGGACCATATCCTTTTCATGAACTTTTCCATAACCAAATCGCAAAGTGGCTGCTTTATGTCCTCGATAGCCTCACGAATTCTATCTTTGAGGTCTTGAATCGACGGTGGGCTGTTGGCGTAGACCTTCTCTTTCACGTGGCCCCAAAGGAAGAAGTCGCAAGGTGTTAAATCACAAGATCTCGGCGGCCAATTGTGATCACCTCTTCGAGAGATAACACGGTCCGGAAACTTTTCCCGTAAACGATCAATGGTTTCGTTGCTTGTGTGGCACGTAGCGCCGTCTTGTTGAAAGTAAACGTTGTCCAGATCAATACCATCCAATTCCGGCCATAAAAAATCATTAATCATCTCTCGATGCTCCAGCCTCATTTTCGAAAAAGATAGGTCCAATGACTCCGTCGGATAAAGAGGCTTTTCAACAATAACTCTTGGGTTTTCCGAGCCCCAGATGCGACAATTTTGCTTGTCGATGAAGCCACCGAAGTAGAAATGGGCCTCATCACTCAAGATGATTTTTCAATGGAATTCCGGATCATTTTCATGCATTTCAAGGACCCAATCAGCAAAGACACGACGTTGTTGATGATCGACCGGCTTGAGCTTTTGTGTTAACTGAACTTTATAAGCCTTAAGACCCAAATCTTTATACAAAACACGGTATAATGACGTTTGCGAAATGCCTGATTCCAAAGAACGACGAGGAATGGACAAACCTGGGTTTTCTTCAACACTTTCGGCTACAGCAGCAATATTTTCGGCTGTTCTTGATAATTTCAATACATTTTTGAAGCTTGTATTGTTCCATTTTTAATAATGGCGTGGTTTTTACTAGTCAAATATCAAAAAATGACAGTTGCAAAAGTGACATCTACCGAAATAGCGGGCTATCCAAAATAACACCTTTTATTGGAAAACCCTTTATTCAAAATAAGTACACTGATTTCCAAACAGTAAGTTAATAATTAAGGAGTAAAATGTAAGCGTTGAACTTTTTTAAGTGAGTGAAAAAAGAAATCAGTGGAAAAAGAAAGTGTACAATTGATTACAAACGGAAAGATCCCAAAATCAGCAATTTTTCAAAAGGTCGGAATGATTTCGAGGCAAAATGTGACATATGTGACTGTAACATATGATTTGGAAACAAAAAAACACAAAAAAAATCGTCAAATTTTAGCAGGCTGTTCGAAAATGAACAATATTTTTGTGAAGCCAGTATCAAAGATAGATGAAAATACAAGGGCAGCTGAAGGAACTATGGCTTATGATATGATAAATCATCATATAAGTTTTAGATCAACGGACTGCTCATCTTCCCTGTACAGGGTTATATTCAATGAATCGGATATTGCGAAAAAATTTACTAGTGTTTGCACAAAAACCGAGGCAATGGTAAAAGGAGTTCTCGCACCTCATTCGATAACCAATGTAGTGGAAGCCATGAAGAATATCTCATGTTTCAGCTTTTCGACAGATGGCAGTAATCATAACAATATACAGCTGTTTCCAATTCTTATTCAATATTTTGATTGTAAAGCGGAAGGAATTCAAACGAAGATACTAGAGCTGCAATGCACTCCAAATGAGAAAGCTGAGACGATATCTTCGTATGGTATAGATGCTTCGAAAAAATACGACCTCCTCTCAAAATGTGTGGCATTTCGTGATGACAACACTAACGTTATGTTTGAAGGAATCAACAGATATCCAAGATCAAATATATTCCCTTTATCAAAAAGAAATGGCTTATGTAAAGAACTTGTTGCTCTCGGATGTCTATCACATATTCTTCACAATTCTCTTTATCATGGCTGTGATCAATTAAGCGTGCATATAGATTCAATAGTAATGAAAATATACAATTATTTTTCAATTTATATAGTGAGAGCAGAAACGTTGAAGGAATTGTGTGATGATACTGAAATCCAACATCAGCAGCTTTTAAGACATTGCAAGACTCGCTGGCTGCAAGTTTGGGATGGATCTTAGTTGAGCAATGTCTCCAATTCGTGATCTTCAAACTTTTTTGGCTGTTCGGGCGGGCGGTGGACAAGTCAAAATTGCCACTTTTAAACCATGCAAATCACTTCTGGCACGTACGCTCAGCTTGATCATGCACACCCTACACTTCCACCAAAATACGAACACTTTATTCGGCACGAAATTCGACATTTCTAGAGTAAAAAAAGTTTTGTTGTTTACGCTTCAGCTAAATGACACATACTGATTCTGAACCTATATGACAGTAGCTTTCCGACACATATTTGGAAAGGTGAATCACTGGAATAAAAATCAAAATACGCCATCTGTTAGAAAACCGCACGAATTAACCGGTGCCCCTATTAAAAAAAAAATTTAAGAAAATCGTGCATGCTATTTCAAATTAAATAAAATAAAGTAATTCTACAATTTGTAGCTATCCAATTCGTGCAATCGACACAATTGGTTTTTAATAAAAACGTGTTATATGAGCACAGTATTTTTGTAAGCGTAAGTCCGGATTAAGAGCATGATATTCATATCTCTAAATTATCCTTCAAATTCTTTTTTCAATATCGCAAGGTCAATTGAAATCAACTTTACTGTATTCTAAATAGAACAAAACTTATTACATCCTAACATCCCATTTAAAAACCTCGTCATTATATTTATCCACTATTTTGAAATTCAATAGTATAAGTTATCCAACTTTCTTAGTTATAGTCGTAGTAAGCAAATTCAATAGAAAGTTATATATTTTACTCTGCTATATTTTTCTAGAACTTTATTGACTTCTCACCTTAGACATTTATCAAGTACCTATGTATATTTTATTTGTTCGGAATTACTTTGCTATATATTTTTAAATGCGATAAGTTCTAAATAGAATAAAAGTAATTAATATGAATTCCTAAACTAATCATACTATTTTCTTTCCAGTAGTTAGTTTTTTTCAGGAAGAAGGAGAAACGCAAGGTATTAAGGTGTTCGGTGAAGAGATGGGTTTTCATGTAAATCCGCAAATGATCGGTTGTTCAATTGGGTTACACGGTGCCATCGTTTGTGTTCGTTTTTTTTTTATTAACGTAGAATATTTTAGTGCGAGTTAGAGTAGCATATGTCTGGCACCACATTGTAGTAATCGAGCAGTTAAAGGGTTAAAGAAAAACTCAAACATAAAATGTCCCAGATCAACTGAAACGATCGAACCGGTACGATTGCAGATTGAATTGGAACAATTTCCGATTGAACTAGAACAACTTGCGATCGAACTGGTACAATTTGAGATTGATCTGGTACGATGAAATACTTTTGACAGGGCAGTTGTCATTGAGTGAAGGAGACTTGAGAGGTAACCACGTTTGGGAATTAGTGCCGGTGCTGGTGATAATTCAGGTTATGATTTCCATACTTTAAATTACACTAACGCTCACATCTATTGCAACACCCAGGACAGGAACAAAGTTGCCCATAATCGGAGCAGTTCGGACCCGATAACGCGCTACAGTCATCTCAAGGAAGCTAGCCCCAACCGTCTCCTTCTGAAGACCCATTACAGGAACAGCAATAGTCCCGCAATTTCTCTCTCAAGGCACGCAGTAGTAGTAGCAGTAGAAGCAAGTACCGTAAAATAGAGAACGGTCCCTTGACTGCACTCGGCCAGAAGCTTTGCAAAGTAAGTGGACAGGAGTTTCCTCCCGGACGGAAAATTAGGTGGAAAATTCAAGAGGAAGTGGAAAGTTCTTGCACTGTTTATTTCGATAAAGGTGTGAATAGTGGCGGAAGGTGTAGAAGAACTTCTCAGTGTCTTTTTAATTCACTCAGCGGGCTGCTGTGGGTGAGCGTAGCGTCCACCATAAAATATTGTGCAAAACGTCACAAACGAGTCGTCCGCTCGATCGTGTGGAAAGCGCTGAAGAAAATCGCCAGTGAGTGTTTAGTGGGTGCGCGACTTCGGTCAGGATTTCGCACAACAGTTTCGACTTGGACTTGAACGGAATTTCAGCGCTGTCTGGTTTGTATTGGCGAAAGTGTCGCAAAGTGTAGAACCCCCCCGACCCAAGTGAACGAGTTCCAATAAGTGTCGGGAATTCAGCGTCGAACTACGTTGAGTTGATTCAAGATTTGGTCGTCAGGTTCCCACTAGTTCCTGCTGCTGTTCGTGGTCGTCTCGATTGGCGAGAAGTGCGAAAAGTTAATCCGTGGACGCCTTCTGTGCGACTTGGAGTAGTAATCCAATTTTCTTTCAACTGTTGCAACGATTTTCCGATCTTTTGTCGAATTGCGATTTTCTCGAGGAAAAGCACTCAGCCGAGCAGAGCCAATTGCTACCGTGCGAAAAATAAGAAGTGAACGGTGTCGGGTTGTAATATCGGTCTTCTGAACGACTCACTGCAGAGTCAGGCGAATCAATCGGACGACACGCGTGGAAGCGGTTCTTTGAACGGGATTAAAATCAGTTTGACCAACATTCATCGCCGTAAAACGGAGTTTAATCGCCAATTGAGTGCCCCGATTGGCTCGACTGCGTCTCCGCGGCAACGCCCCAACAGCAATAGTCCCACAAACACACTGCATCACCAAAATTGCTCGTCGTCAAAACAATCCGCCTCGTCGTCGTGTTGCTTCTCATATAATTATAGGAAACGGCACCAGTTAGCGTTTCGACAGAAAGGGTTTGGTGACATGTAATTTCAAAGAAAAAGAGTGCATCCGTGAGTCTTACAATATTCTAAATGGACAATTGGCGGAAGCATGTCAACCAGCTACAGAATCTATGATATCTGAAATGGACATTACCGACTGCCTGAGACGAGAGATAGACCTAGAGCTATTGAAAAAGCATAGCATTACAAACTTTCAGGCTGCGGATACAGGAGTGAAAAATTGTATATTAATCAAAACCGCATTTGAAGATCCGATTGAGATTGGAGTTGAGCTTATTAAAAGGATTTATCAAGAAAATTCTCCTGCCACTAGATACGTACTCAGGTTTATACAGTACCAATCGTTTGCCGCGCTAACGTTGTGGATATAGTTTTGGCTTGGAGTTCTTTAATCGATAAATATGTTGTTTCTAGTGCTGGAAGCTTTTCAATTGTTATCAACAAGCGATTCAACAATAAAGTTGATCGAGACTTGTTAATAGGAAAAATAGCTGAGTTAGTTACTGCTAAAAATTCTGCCTATAAGGTAGATTTGAAAAATCCGGATTTGTGTATTCTAGTAGAAGTGATAAAAGGAATTTGTTGCCTCAGTGTTTTACCAGACTACTACAAGTATAAGAAGTACAATTCGATGGAAGTAATAGCTTCTAAAATAGATGTTACAGAATCGAAATTACAGGACCATCTGCATCGTCGTCGACCGCTCGGAGGACCATGCGGGTGAGTACCCTTTTATTGTGTTATCAATATATATATTTTTTGCATGTTTTTCCCATTTAAAAAAAAAAATGAAATTCATATAAATAAATAGAAAGAAGTAAATTACATATTTTAACTATTTTTACAATTTAAAAATCAGTATACAAGTATATTCGTTTTGCAATCAAAATTTGAGTTAATTCCAAAGCAATTATTTTGTTTTCTTCTCCATTACATCTTTAATTTCTTTTTGTTAAATTACAAAACAGTAGAATCTAAGTAAAGCTTTTTATTGTTGAACTAATTGTAGCAAAAATGTTCTCTGTTTGCTTATGAAAAGTCATTACTTTTCTTGAAAGCTGTGGATTTTTATATTTTACAAAAAATTTAAAAATATTCAACTAATCAAGTTGGGAGTATAATTAAAATTTTAATGCATGTCAAAAAAAAATAGTTATGCAATCAAATTGTATAATTCTATGGCATAAATTGGTCACCGGGGTACTCCCCTTCTGATGGGAAAGTTCATGCAATTCAAGTTGTATGAGTTTTCCACTCAGAAGAGGAATACCTGGCCACTGCAACAAAATATATATGGATTTATTCCGGTTGGGTGGGTGCGAAGGGGCTCCACCAACACCCGATTACCCCTCTTTCATTTGTGGGCCATGAACTTCGTCGGGTAATGACGAGGTTACCCCAAGTCCGCCTTTCTTTTCAGGTTCCACTTGTTCTCGCAACAAGTTCTATATCCCTCGGTGTAGTTATCTACAATTTTTGCGACTTCGGTCGCCTCTTGATCTGCAATCAAATTCGTGAGTGCGAAATTTTTTGTAGTGGGTCCTCGTGCTGGGGAAATGAACCCGCCCCACGACACCGCAATGCTAGCCTGCCAGCGCATTCACGCGTCTCCAGACGAGGGCATTCTCGGCAGATACCGACACCTTCTTCTGCCGAGGCAGCAGACCATCGCTGCAGACCTTTACGGACTTATTGAACATTCATATTCACTACAGCATCAGTAATGAGATTGGGAACGGGCGAATCTATTGTGGATTGATTGACAGCCTCGCAAAGGCAACGTTACAGTACAGAGGAAATTTTCTTCGGGAAATTGTTGAACGCGTTTTAGTCGGGCATTTAAATCAGTGGTTGTGAAACTGTATCCAGACTTAGTCTATTTGCGTAAGATCTGCGACCAAAATTCCTCTCCGAACTATTGTGGCTAGCCTACAAGCACCCACCCTGAAGTAGACTAACAATGCTTGGATTTGTTGATCTGTTGGGAACAGCCCGCTGGAACGTTCCGAAACTTCACGTCTTTAACCAATGAGAGGTTGGTTTCTTTCGGGAATTTTTGAACAAAAGAGAGCGTGTGGAAAGTCATGACACAATTTAGGACTAAAACCATCATGGATATTCCAACAGGATAACGATCCAAAAACATAGATTTTGTAAAATGCACCATAACAGCTTAACTATCCCTCTAAATCACCAGACTTCAATCCTATAGAGCATCTATTGGGAGATATTAACAAGAAATTGCGGAGTAGGAACATAGCAAATAAAGCAACATCGAAAGAAGATTTGCTTGAACAATGGAGCAGTATTCAGCTGTCCACTACTAAAAGACTAAAATCCATGCTGTCATAAAAACTAAAAGAGCTCCTACGAAATACTAACAATACTTTAAAGCCACTGATGCAAATTGTTTAGATGAGTATGTACAATATTATGAAGTAGATAGTAGGAATATCTTGAGTGATAATTTTGTTACTTTTTAATAATTTTTTCAAAATAATTAATGATCTATTTGTTTTGTTGGTCTGGACTTTTAGTATTTCATTGATAAAGAAGAAAGCTATATTTCGTGTCAATATGAAAAACTTCTGTTTTCTATTCCTAAAGTTACACGGCCTTAAATTTCAATTTAGCTGGGGTACGAGTACTTTGGATTACAACTGTATGTTCTGCATGAAACGTTTGCAATGTAAACAAATTACATATTGAAGATACCAAATGGTTTACTTTCAAACAGATTGAGTTCGAGAAAACACTCATGAATACAAAACATTTAATCTTGTTCAGTTTCTACTCATAAACAAAAACACTCAAGCCTATACATATGCAATGTGTAATTGCAAACTTGAGTGGCACATTTCGCAATTATAAATTGAGCTTTTCATCATTTCAAACAAATGCTTTGTAGATAGTGACGTATTACACCAGAATTACAATTTTCGCCTCAGTTAATCGTCAGGTTAAATTTTTGAAACGTAAAAATTTTTTGTTTAAATATTTGCGAAGATGATATACCTTTTTTTTTAGGGTTTTTGTTTCTCGTGCAAAAATATCGTAGACAAGCTAATCTGAAAAGATAGCTTAAATTTATATGCTATGAGCTTAGCTTAGCGATGGTTTAAGGTGGATGAAGAAAATGACGAAGAAAGGTATTAGATAAGATAGAGGACATACGGTTTCTGCGATTAACATGATTCATCTAAGGAATTATTGCGCTGATTCACATGATGCATGAACGGAGCAAAAGTATAATATATGGTAGGACATTGACGAAGACCGAATATTAAAATGAGATGTAATGAGTGGAGAAGGCGGGAATATGCTCATACCAGGCGGGTTTCTTATCCAGTCTATGAAATGCTAGCTTCTATTTTAAGCCATTCATCAATAAACACGCAATCTACTCATAGGCTCATGAATTTCAGTTCAAGCAAAACTACATATAATAGCCGCTATTTCGTATTTGCATCACTGATATAATAGACCAGGGCGTTTCTGTAAAATATCGACTACATATGGCTGTTGAGAGGGGGCACACTAATTTTTGCAGAAATAGTTGTGTAATAACTGGTATAACAATAATTGACATATCCGCCCTCTCAAAAAGGTCGGGAACATTGAGAAATAAATCGAAATTTCCAAAAATTATAAAAACACTCGATTTTTTACTACTTTTCACACTTTTAACTGTAAAACTATTCATATTACAGCATAGTTGTGAGGAAATAAAAGCTGTATAATTAAATTTTATATAAGATATGATTCATTAAAATTTTTCACCCTTGCTACGAAATAACAGTAAATATATAAAATATGGAAACAAAACAGCTTTTTATTTAATTTTTATCCACTTCAATTTCACTTACGGCTTTTATAATTCGTCGAAAAAATCTTTATAATATAGTCAACTAGCACACCAAATTTCTTCCAAACCGATTTATTTTGAAAAAATGCAAAATTTTTAAAATCCTGCAAATCAGAAACTGGGGCATATAGAAGTTTGAAATTTTTTTTTTATATAAAAGAGCACTCCACATATTGAACAGACTTTATAACAATAAAATCGAAACTTTAGGATAGCAAACAGGAATTTATAAAATTGTCACCATTTTTTTTTTGGTAATAAATAAATTGAACACCTCGGTAACTATTGATTCAAATTAAATAAAAACAATGCGATAGAAAGTACTGTAAAAGATGCTTCTTAAAAAGGAAGCATATGTGCATTAGTTCTTGAGATACAACCGGTCAAAGTCGACCGGCATTTGCGTCGGATTTAAAAACAAGTTATAAACAATATAAAAGAAATTTTGATTTCTAAAGTATTTTTTAATATATAAAGGAAAATTATTAATTACCTTTAAAAAATTATACATTATTCATAAATGCGACTACTTGGGAAAACTATATTTTATCTAACAATTTTCCCAGTGTTTTATTATTACTAGTTTTATTCATTTATATAATGCATATATTATACTAATGAATAGGTAAACAATATAAAGTGCAAAAATATCGTGACTACTGCATAAATGAATAAACTAATAATACTAATGAAACATTGTGCAAATCGTGCCATAAATAAACGTTTTAAAATGCAGTATTAATCTTATACATACCTACTAATGTAATACAAAATTATAATTTTAAATGAAACTTTATAAAAATAGAGCCTGTTTTGAAAAATTAAGTTCATTAAAAATATTTTTTCTTCCATGTATAATTTAAATTTACAGAGAAAAAATAAAAAGTTCTTTATATCTCGCTCTGTTATTCTCTCAAACATGTGTATTATGAAAACAATTATCATCGTCACAAATATTATACAATATCACTTTAAAGTATTGACACTATTTTTATTTTTTATATAAGTACACATTTCTTTATACGATATTAGTTTTTTGTGGGGCCAATATAATTTCACATGAAAAATTACCAAAAGCTCACTTTAATATTAAATTGTCTATATACGAGTAAGAATACATAAACGCTGGCATACAGTGCGTCTTTTACATCACTCTTGAACAGATGTTTCGTTTGGCTCTCTCTGCTGTTACTAACTGTTCCCTCTAAAATCTCATCGAAAGTTACCATACATATGCTTCTAAATCTCAATCATATTTCGTATATACTTTCAAAAATATTATACCGATTGTAACTTGAAAAATATCAATATTTTTTGAATGACATATGAAATTTTATTTTTATCAATATATAAAAAATAGTTTTAATTAGTAAACATTTCTTTTAAATTTGTATAAACAAAGATAGTTTAAATAAGTATACAACCTCAAAATAAAAATCATTGTACTTAGTACGTTGAACATTATATGTCTGGGAAGATTTTCTAAAAAAACTCCTTTAACATGTGTCATCCAAAAATGTTTTGCTACCCAACGTCTATATGAACTATGGCAGCTCCATCTATCTTCATTGTTATACGCTTGTGTGTTAAAAACGGTTAGGGAGTCGATGTCGGTCCTTGAATAAAGTAAGACGTATAATCAAAGACCTTGGTGTTCGCGTTTTAGTTTAAACTCGCTAATTGGTGTAGTAATGGCGACGGGCGATCTGACAGTGGTGTTGCAGAGCGAAAAACTTCGCGAGGCCAGTTTATCTGTGTCCGGCACGAAGGAAGAGCTTATTACGCGAAGATGGCATGAAGGAAGTCGCGAAGCTGCGACGTGACCTAGGGGAGTTGCCAAGGCAATTGACGGCCCTATCACAACACCGGTGTCGAATGTCCAGGGTGAAAAGCGTCCGAAGATGGCAACCAGCGTGGCGTCAGCATCTACGTCATACGTGTACTCGCCAAGCATACAAATACACACCAATGTGTACTCGTATGCGTGTAACGACGCAGCAGTTCCAGCTTTGCTGTGCCGCCTCCAACATTTCAGCAACAATCGTTCCTGTCACGAACGGACATCATGTTTCCGACATAATGTCAATTGCTCTTGAATTTGATCCATGTCATGGTGACATGACGTCAACACATTTCATCGATCGAGCCGAGCAAATGCGAATGGGGTATGGATGGGAAGATCGTTTGCTACTTCTAGCTGTCATAGCCAAACTTAAGTGCACGGCGAAGATGTGGGCTAACGTGCAAAGAGTGTTTCGTACATGGATTTTTCGCTTCACATAATTGCACATCGCATATGAAATTAATGAAGGCGAAAAAGTTGAAGGTTGAATCGATGGTGGAGTACTATTATCGAATGGTTTCGTTGGGACGCCATGGTGGTTTCGACGACCAGTCATTAATCGGCTGTATGTTTAACGGGCTGATGGACGATAATTTGCGTCGGATATTGTCGGTCATGTGTTTTCCGCGATGTGCTGATCTGTTACAATCGTTTTCGGGCATTGACGCATGCGCAGTGGTTGACAGAAGGACTAGTGTCGTGAATTGTCCAACCAGGTACAAAAACATTTCCGTGCAAAAAGTGACAACTCACGATAAAGGTGGCCCGGTATGTTTTAATTATATTGGGATCGGGACACATTTCACGCGATTGCCCAAAACCGCCGAGGGAAAAGAAAAATGACAATTCTGTGAACGGTTACGAAGATCGTGACCGTGAACGAAATCGTGTGCGAAGCCCTTATAGACTCGGGCAGTTGCCACTCATTTATAAAACGGAACATCGTGGATCAATGCGTCGGTACAGTTAAGCCGTGCAACAAGATGACGATAGGATTCGCCGGTAGACAGGTGGAGTGCCGCGAAACGAAAACATTAACTGTCACAATTGACTAGCAGCAATTTGTGTGTGACTTCATGATAGTAGATAACCCAATCTCGGTGTATAGCGTCATAACTGGTACCGATCTACTTTCGCGTGGCCATATAGTGATTAGCAAGGCCAAACGTTATGTAATTAATAATGCGTGCCAAAATATCAAAATTTTACGCAAGTTCGAAAAACAGCGAGTCATAGCATTGATGAATGGCAAGGTGATAAGCTATGTGGACGAGGTCATTATTCCATTTGAGACAGTCGAGCAGGAGCTGGAGTACTTGAAGGAATTCCTAGAAGTCATAAAACACGAAGGACTAACGTTGCACAAGTCCAAGTGTTTTTTTTTCCAGAGTACAGTTGAGTTCCTTGGACATGACCTAACGACTGAAGGAATCAGGCCCGGGAAGATAAAAACCATGGCAGTGCAACAATTCCCTAGCCGACACAATGCTACCGAGGTCGGGCGTTTCCTTGGGCTTTCTGGCTTCTTTAGGAAATTTATTCTGAATTATGCCATCATAGCCCTGGTGCGAATTATGTCTGGAGATCGATGAAAATTACGATTATCTTGCAGATGAGGAATCCGACACATCCATTTAACTCGAGATGAGTTATTGTCAGGAGAGGCCGACTGTCATCCATAAATGTTTTGCTACCCAACGTCTATATGAACCACGGCAACACCATCTATCTTTATTGTTATATGCATGTGTGTTTAAAAACGGTTAGGGAGTCGATGTCGGTCCTTGAATAAAGTAAGACGTATAATCGAAGACTTTGGTGTTCACGTTTTAGTTTAAACCCTGACTGTTGACACATGAGAAAAAATAAATGTTTTTGTTTTGTTATAAATATTGTTACATGTACAAATAATTCTGCGAGCTACTGTCGCAATTGTTTTCACAACAATGAAGAACACGAATTCACTCGAAATCACGAGAACCCAACAAGCATGATCAACATCTGCAAGTGACGTCACTCCATTCATGAATTTGCTCGAACGTACCAGGTACCTCTCGGTCGAACATTCGCCCATGTGCGAGAAATGGGTGAGTAGGTAGAGACCCTATATAAAGGCGAGCTGAATGAATGGGGGAATCATTCATTCGACCGCGATAAGAACTGCGAAAGTGTGTAGGAAGTGTGTTTCGTAATAGTGAAGT
This sequence comes from Odontomyia ornata, assembly GCA_963969285.1. Classification (NCBI taxonomy): domain Eukaryota; kingdom Metazoa; phylum Arthropoda; class Insecta; order Diptera; family Stratiomyidae; genus Odontomyia; species Odontomyia ornata. The sequence continues at coordinate 108,169,644 of OZ017739.1, read as the reverse complement.
GATTTAGAAGACAATTGCGATAAGAAATTTATGGACAAGTGTTAGATTTTATTTTAATAGTGAAAATTAAAATTAGTGAAAGTGTTAAACTGATTATTGTGCACTTTCTTGAATTAAATAAACTCTTTTAACTTAAATTAAAAGACATTGCGTTTTCACTTTCCCGGAACGTTAAAATTATAGGCCGCGAACCAATAACACGCGACAATGGTGTCAGAAGTGAGAAAGAAAATTTTGGAAGTGAAAACGATTAAACATTTTTGAAGTGCACAATTGTGAAAGTTAACGTGGAAAAATAGCCGAAACAATAAAAATGCCAGGAAATTTAAATCTAAAAATTAATCAATTGAGCATATCGGAGCTCAAAGAGGAGTTGGAACAACGAAATCTGGCTACACAAGGTACAAAGGCCATACTGATTGCACGCTTGCGTGATGCAATCGAGTCGGAAGGTGCGTATCTAGATTCGGGTGAGCCTACAGATGCAGAAAAAGGCGCAGAAGGTGGTGAAGCTGAAACAGAAAAGCCAAAGAAACCAGAAAATGCGCTGATGCAAATGTTGACGCTGATGCAGCAAGAGCAGCGACAACAGTCATCCAATTTAACAGCGAAGTTAAGTGAACAATCAGCGAAGCTAAAAGAACAATCAGCGAAGCTAGACCAACAAGCGTTCGAAATCAAGGTGGACATCGCACAGAAGCTGGAAAAACAGTCAACCGAAATAAAAGCGGAGCTCAGTAGTCTCAACAGCCAAATTAAATGCGTCGAGGAGAAGGTATACCAGGTCGAGGAGCGAATCAACCTTGAGATTAGCCAGGTCAACCATGAGATGGAAAAAGTTAAAAAGGAATTGGAAGCAGCGAAGGCAGTAGTAACCGCCTCACCAGCCCCAATTATAACCGCAGCGCAAAGCTCATCTAGAAATGTGCAAGCACCAATATTCGATGGGCAAACGGTCTGGAGTATTTACAAAATCCAGTTTGAAGCCGCCGCTAGGATAAATCACTGGAATGAGCAGGAACGAGCAACTGCGTTAATTCTGGCTCTAAGAGGCCCAGCTGCCGAGCTTTTGCAGACTATCCCCGTTGAGCTACATTCAAACCCGGCTGCTATAATGAATGCGCTGGACATGCGTTATGGAGACGATCATCTGAAGCAGATTTACCGGGCGCAGCTACGGCATCGGATGCAGAAGTCTGGCGAAACCTTGCAGCAGCTAGCACAAGACATTGAGCGATTGGCGCTTTTGGCTTACCCAGCGTACGACCCAGAACATCGAGATGACGTAGCAGCAGAAGCATTCATCAGCGCCTTAAAGGACAAGGAATTGCAACAAGCCGTGCGGTTAGCTCAAAAGCAAACAGTCAAGGAAGCATTGGCTTATAGTTTAAATTTTGAGGCAGCCAAAAATGTGACCCACACCACTGTCCGGGCTCGCGAGGTAGTGACAGATAAATCCAGGTGTGAGCGCGTGGGAAATGAGCGAGAGCTGCAGGTGAATGGTGCGCCTAGATGCTGGAATTGCGGGGAAAAAGGGCACCTGCAAAGAGACTGCAAGAAGGGGAGAAGGCCGAGCTATTGTCCAGGGTGGTGGAGATCCAGACCATGTCAGGAGCCTAGAATGGAGGCCCATCAAACTGCAAGGGCCAACTTCGTGGGGCGAACGTTGGCCACGAGTATCGACATCCCCAGCACCGTGCCAAGGCAACATCGTGGAGAAGCAGACAGATGCCTTCCTGGTCAAGTTGATGAAGAACAATGCACCCTAACAAACGACACTGGTGCAACCCGATCGACGATCCGACCAGACCTAGTGAGGCCCCAACTGCTCCACAAGGGCAGAGTTCATGGAATTGCTGACGCCCTATCTCGTCATCCATGTCCAGCTAACTGCAAACATTGCCAACGGATTGAGGAAAAGGAGCCGCCCGTTGATCTGCGAGTGATAACGGCCGAATTCGATGAAGGTTGGTCATCGGAGGAGATTCGAAATGCCCAGTTAGCCGATGAAGATATCGGACCATTGCTCGTATGGAAGGAGACGACTGGGCGACCGGAGTGGAAGGACGTTTCAATGCATGGCGCAACCCTGAAAAGCTATTGGGCACAATGGAACTCCCTACAGGTGGAGGGTGGCGTACTCAAGCGGAAATGGGAAACGGCGGATGGCAGCTCCTATAGGATGCAAACTATACTACCCAAAAGCCGAATCCACGATGTGGTTAAGGAAATGCATGAAGGCTCCTCGGGAGGCCACCTTGGTGTTAACAAGACCTTAGCGAAATTGCGGGAACGGTTCTACTGGCTCCACGCTCGAGAAGACGTAGAGGACTGGTGTCGCAGATGCACAATTTGCGCTTCCGTCAAAGGCCCAAAGCGACGACTGAGAGGACAAATGCAAACCTATAACGTAGGCGTGCCATTCGAAAGGATTGCTGTTGACATCGCAGGACCCTTTCCTGAATCCGATTGGGGAAATCGATATACGCTGGTTGTAGCCGATTATTTCAGCAAGTGGCCCGAGGTCTACCCCATTCCCAACCAGGAAGCAACTACCGTAGCTGAACAGCTAGTGTTAAATTGGGTCAGTAGGTACGGCGTACCCTGCGAATTACATTCGGATCAAGGCCGAAACTTTGAGTCACTAGTTTTTGGCGAAATGTGCGAGCTGCTCGGAATACGGAAAACGAGGACAACACCGCTGCATCCCCAATCCGATGGAATGGTCGAACGTTTCAACGGCACGCTCAATAAACACCTTGCCAAGATGGTTGACGAGAACCAAAGGGACTGGGACCGACATATCCCACTATTTTTGATGGCGTACAGAGCTGCCGAACATGCATCGACGGGCCAAGCCCCAGCCAAAGTCATTTTTGGAAAGACTATTCGTCTGCCAGCTGATATAAAGTTTGGAACACCCCCCGAGAAACCCCAAACGATCTCGGAGTACGCAAGTGATCTAAGACAACGGTTGAACCAGATACATCGGACAGTGCGAAAACACCTCGAATCGGCTACTGACCGCATGAAGACCAGGTATGATCTAAAGGCTAATTCTACTGGCTTCCAGCAAGATGACTTGGTGTGGCTTTATAACCCGCAACGGCGAAAGGGTAGGTCTCCAAAGTTGCAACATAATTGGGAGGGACCATACCGAGTTACAAAGCGAATCAACGACGTCGTATACCGAATACAGGAACATCGTAAGCCGAGAGCTAAAATGAAAATCGTGCATCTGGACCGTCTTGCCCCATATTACACCCAGGGAGAATTGACTACAACTGGCGACGCATCTTTTCGGGGCGAAAAGAACTGAGGTGGGGGCAGTGTTACATGTACAAATAATTCTGCGAGCTACTGTCGCAATTGTTTTCACAACAATGAAGAACACGAATTCACTCGAAATCACGAGAACCCAACAAGCATGATCAACATCTGCAAGTGACGTCACTCCATTCATGAATTTGCTCGAACGTACCAGGTACCTCTCGGTCGAACATTCGCCCATGTGCGAGAAATGGGTGAGTAGGTAGAGACCCTATATAAAGGCGAGCTGAATGAATGGGGGAATCATTCATTCGACCGCGATAAGAACTGCGAAAGTGTGTAGGAAGTGTGTTTCGTAATAGTGAAGTGATTTAGAAGACAATTGCGATAAGAAATTTATGGACAAGTGTTAGATTTTATTTTAATAGTGAAAATTAAAATTAGTGAAAGTGTTAAACTGATTATTGTGCACTTTCTTGAATTAAATAAACTCTTTTAACTTAAATTAAAAGACATTGCGTTTTCACTTTCCCGGAACGTTAAAATTATAGGCCGCGAACCAATAACACGCGACAATATGTTAATCTATTTATAGCAAAACAAAAGAATCTTTGGGATTTCATAGTTCGATACTTAGACTTTTCTGTTTTAGTCAATTTTTCTAGCCAGTTTTTTTTTTTTTTGGTTGTTTTCACGCGCTATACCGATTGTTTTTATTATTGTAATATAAATTTTTATTATTGTAATAGAAGTTATTATTATTTTAAAGATTGGAATTTTATCCAGAACGAGCTCTGAAAGACAAAGGTAATGGTTGAGACATTACCATCCTGTTGTTCATCAACTTTGACCGATGGTATCTCAAGAACTAATGCACATTACTCAAATTTTTTCTTTTTTAGGAAGCATATTTTACAGTACTTTCCAACGCATTATATTGAATTTAATTTGAATCAATCGTTAAGGCGATGTTCAATTTATTTGATATCAAAAAAATGGAAAAGAAACTGTAAAGAGAGTCTATTACTGATCAGCCAAAATGAAAAGGATATCATTGATGCAAATCGTAGTAGTAGCACTAATACTCATCTTTGAAAAGAATAACTATGACATGGCGCTAACTTAAGAAACCTGATTCTTCGAAGGAGAAATTAAGTCTATAGACCAAAGACACCTTTACAAAGTGTAATACGTCTTTAATATAGGAAGATTCGTGGATGCAGAAATTTTAATGATTGTAGAAATCATTGAAAGATATTTCGAAAAGGAATATATTTCGACAAAGTTCTTGGTCGTGGAGGGAGCTTGTAGTAATATAAACAAGCTAAGTAGATAGACCTACGCTCATGTTAGAAGGGTTTTGCACTTAACTTCACAGAAATGCAGTCACCAGCGACGAATAAAATCAAGAAATATGTCAAAGAGATGTGTACGTTTAGTAAAAATCCATTATTTTTCTATTTTCAACGCTCGCCATTCTGTTGCAAACCAATAAAAATTACTCAAATTAGAGTTCCCAAAAATATTAATGTTATCGAGCTTATTTGAAAATTTCAAGAAGATCAAATCAAAACTGCAGTAACTGATTTGACGGAAAGTCCATAAAATACCAAAATTATGTGTTATTGTTGTTGTAATTGGAGAAATTTCAAATGGCTATAACATCCGTGTATATCATTCGATTTTCATCAAACTTACGAAGCTAAAGAACATTCTGTAGAAATACTTAAATATCGAATTTCGTTCAGTTTAAAGGTGCCTATACGATTTTATTGGAGAAAATGTGAAATTAGAAGATCATACTATTATTAACAAAGTTGAGCGAATTTTGACTTCTGAGGTATTTGTTGTTGTGCTCATAAACACCTACCTACATAATTTTTTCAGATTTTTCGGATCACAGGTGTCCAATCGCGAGGGAGGGGACACACACATTTTTCGTGTATTTCCCCTCCCTGTGCGCAACTCAAAACATAAAGTGTCAAATTAAGATCCGTTTTGAAAAGTTCTCATCAAGACCTTTCAGTTGATACCTATACCGGCTACCTGTGATGACTTTTTTTGGGGGCCACTCCCCTATATGGGGAGACCCCCCTTAAATACCTTATACAATTTTTTTTAGTTGAACTTTGAAGAGAGCACCACTTTACACCTGCATACAAAATTTGATGTTTCTAGCTTAAGTAGTTTGCGAGAAAAAGTGCTGTGACACACGGACCGACAGACGGACAGACAGGGTGCGATTTTAGTAGGTTTTTGTAAAATTATTTTACAAAACCCTAAAAACAAGACTATAGATGAGGACCTCCAAGTTATCTAAGTGAATTAAACCATCAGTGGATGAATCTCAACAGCATTGAAAAGCATGCACATAACATCAGAGGGGAAAAATACACTGGCTATTAGGTAAAAGGGTGCTTGAACTGAATAGCATCTTGAAAGCCGTAAGATTGAAAGGAGTACATAGTGTTACTAGCTTCAGGTAGATACATCTTGAAATACTAGCTTACTACGAATTGTTTAGGAAAACTTATAGAGTGGATTAAAATGTATAAACTCATAAAAGCCTGAACTTACGCTATAAAAAAAGGCCTCTGTCTTTTGAACTGCTAGAGGTAGCTGTGGAGAACTTGGCACTAACAGACTATTTGTAGTATCTCAGCATCGTCCTAAAATAAACTGTCATGGAAACGCAATATAGAAAATCCATCGAAAAATGCGAAGATTGTTTTCTTTTGCTGAAAAAAAAAACAAAAAAGAAATTTGCTGAGGATGGGGCCTGTTGCCGGTAATCGACTTCTGTATTTCTACGGTGGTCATAAGGCTCATTCTTTATTGTGGAATTTCGGTCTGATTGTTGTAATCGGAGGAAATTCAAATGCTTCTGTAAATTTTATTGAAACTTATAGAATATAAGGATTTTAATCCTCTATTATTAGTAAAGTGCAACTAATTTCAACCTCTAAGTTATTTGTTATTGAATCTACCGAGGGTCATTCAAGAAGTACTTAGCCTCACCGCCCGATGGCGCTGCTATTACAAAAGACAGTACATTCTTTTAGTAGGCTACTGTCAAAGTTTCAGTCAATTCCCTTCATTAGTTATGTTTTAATAGCCTTTGAAAGCGAGCGTGTCGGTCGGTTGTACAAAAATGGAAAACGAACAATATCGTTCAGTGATTAGATTCTTGTTTTTGGAAAGGAAAACGCGCAGCAAAATCAAAGATCGCTTGGGTGCTGTGTACGGTGACTCTTCTCTTTCGATGCCGACCGTCAAGAATTGGTCCAACGAGTTTGTTCATGGCCGCACGTCGGTTTTTGATGAGCCACGCCCAGGTGCCCCGAAAACGGCTGCTACGGAGGAAAATGTTAAAAAAATCCACGATCTCGTGTTGGCAGACCGTCGATTGAAGGTTTGCGAGATAGCTGAGACTGTGGGCATCGCAGAAGGAATGGTGCATCATATTCTACACGAAGGAGTGGGCATGAGAAAGCTGTCGGCGCGATGGGTGCCGCGTTTGCTCACACCGGAAAACAAGCGCAACCGTGAGACCACATCGGCGACGTGTTTGGTGCTATTTCAGCGCAATACGTCGGAGTTCTTGCGTCGTTTCGCGACCGTCGACGAAACATGGATTCACTGGTACACACCAGAGACCAAGGAACAGTCGAAATAGTGGACTGCACCCGGCGAACGTGCTCCGAAGAAGGCGAAGACTGTTCAATCGGCCAGAAAGGTGATGGCCACCGTTTTCTGGGATTCACAAGGTGTGATCCACATCGATTACCTCGAGAAGGGTAAATAAATCACGGGGCGCTACTATGCAGACTTATTGGGCCGATTTGACGTCGAATAGAAGAAAAAGCGGCCCCACTTAGCGAAGAAAAAAGTGCTGTTCCACCACGACAACGCGCCGGCTTACACCTCCACGGTCGCCATGGCCAAATTGGTCGAATTGCGCTACGATTTGCTGCCCCATCCACCATAATCTCCAGATTTGGCCCCCTGTGACTACTTTTTGTTTCCAAACCTGAAAAAATCACTCGCCGGGAATAGATTTGGATCGAATGAGGAGGTCATCGCCGCCACGGAGGCCTATTTTGCAGCCCTCGAGAAAATGTTAGAGCATCGCTGGGCCAAGTGTATCGAGCTTGAAGGAGATTATGTGGAAAAATAAATTGCCACCCTTCCAAAATTTTTGTTTTTCTTCTGTAGGCTAAGTACTTGTTGAATGACCCTTGTATCTCCATGATTTTTAGAGCTTTGTAAAAGAAATTTTATAAAAACCTACTAGCTTCGCATCCTGCTTGTCCATCCGTCTGTACATCGGCCCGCCTATTTGTGCATCATGGGAAGTTTCTTCAGAAACTATAGAAACAGCAAAGCTCTCAAACTTTGTGCTGGTCTCTCAAAAGTTTAGGTCTTATCAAAAATTCCAAATTTTTTTAAGGCGGCTCCTTCTCACAACAAAGTGGCCCTTAACAAATTTTTTCGTCAAATGCAGTCGAGTAGGGTATCAAATGAAACGTCTGAGCACTTTGAGAATCTGAAAAAGTCTTTTTTTTTGCAACAGGGTTTCAGGGTACAATATTTGTGTTCTCTCCCCGCCTTTACGCCGAAAAATAAGGAAAATATCACAAAGGAGTACAAGGGCGACAAATACCTCAAGAATCAAAATTTATTCAACTCTGTTAATGGTAGAATGACTTGTAAATTTTACTTCTTCTCCCGGAAATCGAAACGGTGTCCTTAAACTTCTAAAATTTTACAGTAATGTCGGTTGATGTAAAATTGTTATGCTTACAAAATTGTATGAAATTATAACAACAATAACACGTGTTGATGGTTGATACATATTTCAAAACGATCTAGGTACTCTTATTTTCTCTGGGTTTTCATAAAAATATAATAAATATAATTGGCTGAGCGCTCATAAAAATTTTTTAATTTGTAACAAAAAGCACCTATTATGCACTTGTTGTTGAATTGTCTTGCGCTTTCTACAGGGGTTTTATTTGTGACTTTTTTCTAATAGTTAGCAGTTATATAATGCATTCATTGTGCAAGGAAACGTAGTGGCTTGTTTAAAGGGTACATGGTTGATAGCGTGTTGTAAACCATTTTGGATCAACAGCTCAGAGGCTATGAGTGGATGGTAAAGCGATGTCTGTTTTGCATATAGGTAACTTAATACTAAATGTAGCGTGTCTGCCGAAAGTTTAAGTCGGGCAGCTCAGAGGCTATTATTTGTTTCTTTCAGGACTTATAACTAAAAATAGCATGTCCGCCAACAGCTTACGTTGACGGCTCAGAGGCTGTTGTGTAATCAACTGGTTTTCATTCCAGTGATCGTGCAATTTAGACATCGAAATAGCGTGTCTGCTGATAGTTTTGCCGAGGTTTTACCGACTTGACTGCCACTTTTCCCGTTTCCTTAACATTATGAATTTGGTGATTTGAAAGTGAATTGCAGTGGAACTTGAAAGAGATAATTGGTTTTGCGGTGAAACCGTTTGCATTGTTGTATTGTTCTAATAACTAAAATTCTGTTGGTTCAAAGTTCCCATACTTTAATTGTTTCAGTGTAACTTGAAATTAAATTAGTTTCATGTTTATTTGCGTTGGAAAATTGCCGTTTTCATGTAAATTATTTTTTTTTATTTGTTTAGCGCAGTTAATTTATTTAGTTTGCTCTTCAATGTTTTTGCATTTAAAAATATTGCCCAGATGTCTATCTATTCAATTTGCAGTTAAATGTTTGTTTTTGTTTGCTCTTTTAATTATGCTTCAGTTAATTCGAATGCTCATTCAATTCAAGAGATAAGACTTTAATATGCATGTGGGTACGCGTATTGTCCAAGCAGTCGGAGTGATAAGTGGTATCATATTTCGATAACAATGGGCACGCGTTTGTTTGCTCGTATTAAGTTTTCGTTTTGCTTATTTGTGTTTAATATTTACTTGTAATGTTTTGTGTTTTGCATGTTAGTTGATTGAAACTTTATATCTTTATAAATTCTACGTTGGGTTTGAACGAGTTAGGAGTTAGTTCGAATGACTTTCAGATAAGAAAGATGAGATTTAAGATATATGAATGAGGGAGTAAATGAATGAAGAATTAAATGTTCAAGATGACTTTTTGATTTTAGGACTGGTCTTATTTGATGGATATTATGAGTAGAAATATTATTATATTTGAATGTTGATATTATGTTTTAGTTATTAAAATGATCAATAGGATTTTTTGTTTCGATTAAGGAGTGATCTGGGTAGATGACCAGTATGGGTAGCGTTAAACTGATATTATGTTTTTGTTGTTTAAACGATTAACATGATCCCATATTTTTTAGAGGACTGGTGAAGTTTCATACTTTCTTTTTGTTATTTAAATGATTGAAATAATTATTTGATTTTTTTTTTTTCGTTTTAAGTAGGTTGATTTAGTTTTATGCACTGTATTAGTAGCGTTGTTATGATGTGGGGATATTGATACAATATTTTTGTTTTTTTAAAATGATTAAAATTATTAGTTGATTTTTTTTTTAGGAAAGCTGATCTAGTTTGATGGACTGTTTGAATAATATTGATATTATTATATTTAAATAATGAACATTATCTTTTGATTTTTTTTTAAAGAAGGTTGATCCAGTTTGATGGACAGTATGAGTAGCAATGGTGTCTTACAGGAGTTGAATGGTTTGAGATATCGGCTGGGTGAATAGATTTTACAGCCCATTTAAATTTGCTACACAGCGCACTACACTGTGGTCTCTGCAAAACCGATATCCTACCGGCTGCGCCAATTTTGTTACAAACCAGTATACCCTATGTATACTGGTAAGAACTGGGAGCTCAACATGATGCGTATCCTATATACAACATCAAGGCTCCCGGGGAAAGAACTCACTGTAACACCACTTACCTGCTACTCTGTCCATTTCCACTAAATCAACCAAGGCAAAAAGTTTATTTTATTAATTATTTTATTTTCTCTGTTCCGATTTTTATCTAACATTACATTTTACAAATTACATTATTGAAGACTTATATCAATATTGAGCCTGTAGAGAATCAAATGGACGTGTTAATGGTTCGGGGTGGCCATACAGCGTGGAACGCAAAAAGGCCGATTGAGGATCGCGGCGCAAGCCAACACCTCACCCCTCACCACTTCGTTGAACACTGGACGATATCTTCGGCTGAACTTTAAATCGCGAATACTTTAAGCGTCTAAGCGATAACTGGGTAGCAGCACGCTCCCTTTTGGATTTGAATACAAACTCACTGGTAAAAGACTGCCCAAGAACATTAAATACCATTTTTTCGTGAGCTTTCAACCTAAATTCTCTTTAAAGGTGCTGAGTAGCCGAACACGTGCGCTCTCGTTCCACGAAAGTTTTTCCTCCCCGTTTCGTCTCGCTTGCTCGGCTGGTGAATATGCGAAACTGGGGAAATTGAGCGAAAGAGTGTTTTTCGCGTAAGCTTTCGACTTCGAAAGAGTGCTTTCAGTTTAAGCTTTCGGCTTTCCCAAGATCTCTTGAGGTAAAATAGCGAAACTGGGGACATTGAGCGAAAGAGTGTTTATGCCGGAACTTTCGGTTTTCCTTTCCGCTTACCTCTCTTCGAAGCACCCCGTTCGTTCACGATGTGAATATCGTTGCGGGTTGAACTTTGTCGTTCACTTAACTGCTCGCTTATTTACTTGCGCATGTGTTTCCATGGCTAATTTTCATTGGCGAAGTGCGAGTACATAGGTGTTGTTTGCTCGCTACTATTGCAGTTATGAAGCGGGAATATATCCGAGTATGCTTATGTGTTCACTCGCAACACACTTATGAAAAAAACTCTGTATCTTTTCGATAAATTTGAAAGATTTCTTGTTCAAGTATTGGACGAATAATTCTAGTTATCGACTCATGCCATAAGAAAACTTATTTTGAGCCCTAGGATGGTTACAAAGTCCTTCTGGTAGGAGCAATCTCCTACTTACCTGACTTGTTACACCTCTAAATTGTAGGTGCTCATCTTCAGCCATTCATTAATCAATTCGATCAAGCGTTAATATCATGTACCTTAAATGTTGAAGTTGGGGAGAACTAGCACGAACTCATTCAATTTTCTCATATAAAACAGCCGCCATTTTGTGTTACGATTACTGATGTCACTAGTTTAACAAATCCGAAAAGATATTCATAATACCTATAATTCCTGAAACTTTCATGCAAATCCTAGCAAACCCGTAATATTTATTGGTCCATAGCCATGGTAATGCAGCGCATATTGTTGTATTCAAAACAGGGAAAATCAAACCGCTATAATTTCGTTAAATACCATTAGATTTTTTGAAACTTTTAGGGTTGGTTAATCTTATAAATAACCATTTGTGTACCAAATTGTATTGTATTTAAGAGCACTCTTACGGATTTATTCAAGAAAATGTAAAATTGATAAATCATACTATTACTGACAAAGTTGATCGAATTTCAACTTCTGATGTATTTGTTGTTGTTGTATTCATAAAGACCTACATTCATGATTTTTTTCCAGATTTTTCGGATGAAAGGTGTCCAATCGCGAGGGCGCGTATGCGAAAATTACATACATTTCCTCTTCTCCCGCCCCCTCGGTACTCATAAGGTAAATTTAAGACTTGTTTTGAAAAGATCTCATTAATACCTTTCGAATGACACCTTGCTTGACTTAGAATGGTGAAACAAATTTTTTTTGAAGGGTCACCTCCCTATATGAGGAGACCCCCTTAAAGCTGTCAAAAAAATTTTTTCACCCCAAAACTTTCAAGAAGTCACATCTCCTGATCTTTCTACAAATTTTTATAGCTGTAGCTTCCATAGTTTCAGAGAAAAACTGCTGCGACAAGCAGATGGACGAACGGACATCGGTCGTGATTTCAATACGGTTTAGTATTTTAGCACAAAACCCTAAAAAATGTGAAAGCAGATCTTCCATATTCTCACAGACTGTTTTGGCTATCTCCACTCTTGTGCACTCTAGATAAAAACATACTTTTAAACCATTTTCAGACCTTTAAAATATCTTTCTTGTTAAGATTTCATAAAATGTAGTTAGAACGGTTCAAAGGTAGAAAACAAAGTTAAGGGACTCATTTTGACTTGATAGAAAAAATTTAAGATTCACAACCCGTACTATTATTAACAAATATGCTCGAATTTAGGCTTGTGAAGTATTGTAGCTCGTATTACCCTGGTATACATAAAGACCTATATCTGTGATTTTATTCAGATTTATCGGTCCACTGGTGCCGAATTGCGAGTGGAACAAATTTTCTGTGTTCTGTTCCTTCCCTGCAACCCCCTTCAACAAAATTAAGAGTTTAAGTCTTGATGTTAAAAGATCACCTCACCAAAATTAAAACTTTAAGCCTTGATGTCAAATGATCACACCAAAACCTTTCGGTTGATACTCTACTCGGCTATCTCCAAAGAAAAAAAAAATATTCAAGATCTTTATTTGGTGATTTTTATTTTTTTCATCAATAGCTACACCTAACAATATATACTCGTATGCGGGTTGTGCCTTAAGGGCTTTTCCCGGAGTTCAGTAATAATTTACTATAATTATATTTCAATATTAACTTTTTGGTAAAAAAAAACTTTAAAATGTTGACACCCACAACATTATCAAACATTAGTGGTTAAAAAAAGAAGTTTGCAAAAACCATTTGCTCTAACAACTAGTTTTAAAAATTGATTTCCTTAAAATTAAGTACATTATTTACTTCAGACTACCTTAAAAACTACTCATTCGCTGCGTTCGTTGAGTGGTTGCCCGTCGCTCTCCTTAAAACTTCCGCTTTGTGCTCCTTGGCTCTCCTGATTTCCGCTTCCGCCAGCTTTTCTGCATACGATTTTATCGGCTCGACTCCTGTCTCCTGGTATAGCACTTCATTGGGGTAAGACCGTCCGTCCTCCCGTCTGTATAGACCTGTGCAAGCTCGAAGGATTTATCGCTCCCTTAATCCTACCTTGCCCCATTTTTTTCGGAGCTCCAATCCATATCATCACCGCATATGTGATGATCGGACGAATCTAGGTTTTATAGGCCAAAACCTTGACTCGCTGGCTCGCTGTCGAATGTTTCCTGAGAAGAGGTAAACGAAGATGGTACGCATAAGTCACTTTTTTCAAAATATTATCAACGTGAGCACTAAAGGTAGCTTTCCTGTCGAAAACTACTCCCAAGCACTTCGTTTGCCTAGCGCAGTGGACCATCTGCCCATTCAACTTAATCTTGGAGTCGCAGATGCCCCTTGCCCGACGACTGAAGTTTTTATGAGGGTCCTTGAACACTGTTAGTTCACTTTTCTTTGCATTTACCTTAATTCCCCATTCCCGATAATATGCAGTAAGAGATTCTAAATATTTTTGGAGCCGCATCCTAGCAAAGCACAAATTGTGCTCAGATGACCACAGTAACAAGTCGTCAGCGAAGAGTTTCACCTGGATTCTAGGCTTATATTCATCTCTTACGACCGGGGCGTCAGAGGTGAATATGTTGAAAAGAAATGGGCCTAATATAGACCCCCGAGTCAATACTAAACAGGTCTGACTTAGCTCCACCAGCCACAGCAAAGGCAGTACGTGCCCTCATGAAGGTGCCTATAATTTTTAAAATGTGGGCCGGAAAGCCAAAATTTATCATTTTGTAGAGAAGCGCATTGATCCATACAGAGTCAAAGGCTTTCCCCACATCGATCAGGCAAGCTACAACAAGCTTATTGTTGCGCCAGCTTCTTGTTATATCGACTTGGAACACGGTCATAGCGTCCACCGTGGAGTGAGCTTTTTTGAAGCCAAATTGTCTTTCCGGCACAATACTCCTCCCGGCAGAAAATTGTACGATGCCTTCAAGTATTACCCTTTCAAGAAGCTTACCAATGTTTAAACGCAACGAAATCGGACGAGTATCGACTACGTCATTACTACCCGACTTTTTGGGTATTGCGAACATTTTTGCACATTTCCATTGCTGAAGGAAGTAGCAAATGTTAATGAAGTTATTTAGAATGATCGCGAGGAGAACAAAGAAAACATGGGGAAGCCTTTTGAGCATATAATTGGAGATTCTATCAACCCCTGCTGATTTTTTGGAATATTGCTCTAGTGCCAACAAAGTGAGCCTCTTAAGGCTGACAAACAGACCATGGCCAGTAGGTGCATCAGAGGGATTTGAAACAGAGAACCGAGTCAAGCACAATTGATTATTGTCCCTGTCGAAATTCGTTGTGCTACCGCTCGCTTATGAAGAAACGGAAGGGTCCTCACTTGCTTTCCCTCTTTGAAGAGCTTTCGCAAAATGTTTTGCGATAGAGTCAGCGATGGCTTTGTCATCCATGAGCATGGAACCATCATAAGTAAGGACCCAAGGCAGCCTTTTTCTGCCCGTTATCCTATTGATATGAGGAAACATACAGCAACCTGGTTTGATACTTTCCAGGGCCTGTTCAAATCGCTCGATAGCAAAAACCGTGGTTCTTCTCGAGATCATTCGGTTTAGAGACGTCATTACTAGGTGAATACGTTCATACTTCCAGTTGACCCTATTTAAATTGGGGTGGTGGATTCTTGGGAGTAGCTTTCTAAGCCAACTACGTCTACGATGAAGTTCCAAGATGTCTTCTGGTAAATCTCGATAAAAGTAACTCGTCGAGGATTTCTTAATGAATATCTTTGAGATGACCGTATCTAAGGTGACATTTATACAAGCGACTCCCTCATCGATTTCAGGAGCAGAAAGATTTTTCGATCCATTAATCGGAATTTCCTTCAATTTTCCATCAAGGTCAGCACTTACTGCTGCCCAATCGATTCGCTTGTACAGAATGAAAAGTTGAGGATCTGCAACCTCAAGTTCCACACCCTTTTTCACTCTTAAGGTCAGCTCAACCAAAAGATGATCGAGTCGGCGTCAAGAACTCCACACTCGAAATTCCTCCAACTGTGGCAGAGATTTACCAGGTTGGCAGACACAATAAAGAAGTCAATAATAGACGAGCTTCGGTGGAAGGTAGGCTCTTTCGAGGCAATCAGTATGAGATCTATATTTGATTGAACCCAGTTAGAGATAGCTGTTCCATAGCAATTGGATGCGATATTTCTCCACGAGGGATGCTTCGCATTAAAATCACCTCCCATGGCATAGAAATCGAATTTTTTGCACAGAGTAAGCACTGTTTCCAAGTCGTCAATGAGTTCCCTCACCGAGCATCCATGTCGAACATAGATCCCACGAACGCAAAGGTGCACCCTCCCAGCATGGAGCTTATTATTTCTGCTTCAACACATTTCAGACTTGGAAGGCAGTGCCTTTGGACTTTCAGGTGATTTTTGTGAGCCGTAGCAACTCCAAGACTTCCCTCTGGATCATCACGCCTGATGATCTTGTATTTCCCCAGATGCACTCTGTGTCTTTCTTTGAGTCTTGTTTCCAATATAAACAAGAAGTCTGCTCTATGGGCGTTCAAGTATTCCTGAACGAAATTCCTTTTATAGCAGGGAACTAGTGAGCATATGTTGAGGATGGAGAGTTTAATGGAACTCATCACGACAACATACTTTGAAGGCGAATTCTAACATAGGTACGCAGCTATTTTCTCACTAGGGCAAGTGAGTTTTTTTATAGTGAGGAATAAAAGAGTCTACTTTTCGAATGAGTGTGAAAAAGTCACACCCGAAAAATTGTTGGCAGTCACTGCTCAAAACCGTATTTCAGTGATTCTGCGACTGCTGGGGTTGCTGCATTGGTTGCTGTTTTTGTTGCCGTATAGGCTGCGGTGCAGGCTGCTTCTTTGCACCTTGCAAAAGGCTAGAGTAAGAGACCCCTTCACGTACAGTATTTTTTATTGAGGCGGTGATGAAATCCCTCTTTTCCTCTTTTGGAGGTTCTTCCTCCTCCCTTCAACTTCTTTTGCTTTAGGACAACCTCTGAAACTCGCAGGGTGCCCCTTAGCATTGCAGTTGACGCAGAAGATTTCGTCTTTTTTCTCGTCCTTCGAGATTGAACATTCAATCTACTTATGCTGCTTGTCGCATTTTACGCATCTAACTTCGAGACCGCAGTTAAAAGCGACGTGGCCAAATCTTCGGCAGTTGAAGCACTGAGAAGTGCAATTTTTCTACAAACGCTCCCATTGTATCTTCTGGTACAGTAGGAACTTTATGTCCATTGGTTTCTTCACTTCAAAGTCCGGTTTGAACTGGACTAATAAGGATGAAAGCGTCATTTTTTCCCTCCTAGAGATTATAGTGGAGAACCTTTTTGCTGAAAGGATATCTTCTCCGAGATGTTCCTTCAGCTTAGCCACGACATCATTATCGTCATATGAGCTGTGCACGCCTTTAAGAAGGAGAATCTCTCTCCTCGAAGGGTGTAGGTGTAGCAAACCACCTTCGCACACTTCAGAAAATCAAAAAGGCTGGTGTGATATTGAGCCGTTTTAGGGTGGAGCGAATTTCGTGAGGAACTGTTCACCCTTACGTTGAACTCTGGCTTCTTTTCAGATTTTCGTGCACAAGCCCTTTTGACGCTATCCCTGAAAGTCTTCAGTCCAAGCCTATAGCACAGTATGGGAGGCACCCTCTCCTTTTTGGTAGCAGCCAGGCTTGGCTGCTTGGGCTTCGATTCCCCTTTATTTCCCTCTAGGTCCAGCCTTCCACCCGGCTTGGGTATGGTCCCCGAGAAACGAGCGGAAGTTTTTTTCGTCACGTTTCGAACTCGGGAAAATCCCGCTCGCTCATTTCAAGGGCCTTTGATAGCTTTGATGTAGGCTCCTGCGTCAGGCCCCATCGGCCTCTTTCTGACTTCCGGCTTTACGACAGCCTCCACCTCATTACCACTGTCCGTGGAACTACCACTCTCATCCATCTCCATGTCACTGGAGACTTCCGGCTTTACGACAGCCTCCACCTCATTACCACTGTCCGTGGAACTACCACTCACATCCATCCCCATGTCACTGGAGACCTCCGGCACTTGCAGTTGCATCTTGCAACTAGCAAGCAAGTCGAGGATAAACTCCTCCTTTATGTCCCCCACGAATTTCCCGCACAAACGCTGCAAGTTTTTTCTCGCCTTCCACGTGAAGCTAGATTCAGCCGCAGAGAGCTCCCCATATTCATGATTTTCCACCCATACCCACAGATTCCAAAACAGAACTTTGAATACTGTCGCGGGAAAATAAAAGAAAGTAGAAACTGAGACCCTTATTTTCTAGTAATTGAAAGACTAAAAAGAAAAATAATGATATTGTCGGGTGTTATCGTTCGCGGCCAATAATTTTAATGTTCCGGGAAAGTGAAAACGCACTGTCTTTTAAATTAAGTTAAAAGAGTTTATTTACTTAAAAATGCACAATAATTGATTTCACTATTTTAATAATTTTACTTTTCACTTCGTCTATAAATTTTTACATTAACTGTCTTATCTATCAACGAAAATCACTTTACTATTACTCGATCAATATCGCTTTCCAATTCGCACTACACACTATCGCAGTTTTACTATATCGCGGTTGTAATGAATGCCCCCCATTCATTCAGCTCGGCTTTATATAGGGCCTCTAGTCATTCAATTCATTTCTCGTACATTGGCGAACTAACTGGAATATTCGAGCAGCTTAATGAATGGGGCAGTGACGTCACTTTCAGATGTTGATCATGCTTGGTGGGTTTTCGAGTACATTCGTTTGTTGTGCTTAGTGGTTGCTAAAACAATTACGACAGTAGCTCGCAGAATTAGTTGTACATGCAACAATATTATAAAGAAGAACTTTACACTTAGAAAAAGCCTTAATAATATTTTCGTTTGTTGCCAATTCCAAATTCAACTCCTTTTCCTTTTCTCCACTTCACTCGCACTACGCGCCTTGTCCAGGGGCTTCAACTCCTTTCCACAAATTCCAAACAAATTTTTCCTCCAAAATTCCGCAACTCCTCCAAATTTCATACAAATCCTCGGAAAATCCTTCGAAAAAATTTTGCTGCTCGATCCGCGCTGCCTCGACGACTTCTCGGCTCGCCGTTTGCACCGGACCTAGACACTACAAATATATAGGGGTTTTGATAAAAATTTTAGGAATGGTTTGGAATACTGATGTGTTATCATAGCTATTCAAGCAACGGGTCAAAATACTTGAACAAAATGGCGGCGAGTTCAAATACATTATAACCAGGATTTAGTTCTTCGAAGTCAATTCATGGAATCTGTATACGAGTATTAGTCAAGTTGTGATATTTAGAAGATATTGTTTGAATTACTACTTGATTCACAAAACCCTTCTGACAGGAGCACTCTCCTGCTACTTCAACTTGCTTATGTCGGTTTTTTGCGTTTTTTATGTCGTCTGGAATGTTCCATACAAAGCCAAATATAATTTCTTTCATGGAATATTGCCATATACGAGTACAATTTTTTGCACATTTAGGTTAGGGAGATTTATGGAAACTCTTTCAAAGAGATAAGTTTAAAACAAACTACAACTCATTCCGCATTTTATAACTTATACCCAATGCGAAGGTCAATTCTTATGCAATCCTCGGCTATAGCCATTATTTTACTATAGTAACATACAAGTACATTTGCTATTAACAGATTGTTATTGCATGAAATGGGAAGCCATGCATTTCAATGACTTCAACTAAACCATACTCATTTTGTCATCAGACTATCCGAAACATACGTGCCTTAATCACATGGACTCTATGCAAATTGAATTTTGTAGGTATGTGATGTACCTATACACATTCTATTCATAAAAGAATGATTAACAATTCAGGAAATTCCCAAAAGTCTGTTTAGGCAATTAACCACAATTAGACCTCTTCGTTTTGGCATAGCTTCAAAGTACACTAAATTCATTCTATTAGCAATATTTAGAGACGTACTTAACGAATGAAGTGAGTTCAGTGTAGCATTAAAATTTTAACATAAGATGGAAAGTGATTATAATAGCTTGAAACTATTTCGTCTGTTGCCTCCTACTATTTCGCCATTACAATGGCTACAAATTGCAATGTTAAATTACGTTCTATGAATGTCGTTCGAAGGTCATTATCAACTGAAAAGTTGACAAAATTTGCGGGGACTGAAAAATTGTAAAACTTTCAAATAAAGTAACTTGCAGAAATTTTATGTTAATGGACTGAAAGACAATTTGAATGAAATGTAGATTTTACTTCTATTTGTAGGCGAAAGCTATTAAGTTTTCAACGAAGTTTTGGCGAAAATCTTTTATTTTTAAGATTAAAAGTTTATCGAGGATTTTGTATCTCAGCGCTGCATACTATTATCAGCTTAGAATTTTCTTTCATAAAAGCTTGGTGATTAATTTGAACTGACTCCATTTCATACAAAAAGATTCACACGATATTTTCCTAGAGCGAAAATTTGTAAAATTGTAGTATTGTGTAACTTATTTTGCAAAGCAAAGCTTGTAATGACTGCTTAATTAATTTCGAAGAACATTCATAAATTTGAGTGAACATGCTTCATGTTATACAAAATCGCTAATGCAAGGATATTTATACGAAAATTAAAATTCCTAAATTATCAAAACTTTTTCTAAGCACAGCAGATAATCAATATATAGTACTTGCATACTCGTATATTGAACGAAAATAGTATCAGGGTTTTAGGGAATTACCCAAGAGGTCACGGTTGTAATTATTTGTTTTTCAACCAACATTAGCTGTCGTAATTTACCACATTTTATCGCATGCTTTTATAGTCGGCTCAATGAGTTGATAAGGTTTATTTTGTTTGCAAATAATCAACAGTGCTATATCTTACCTAATATGAAAATGCTTTCCCCAAAAGTTGTTTTAGTTTTACGCTTATTCACTTATTGCATGATGACCTCACAACCAGAATTGCATTATGAGAATGTAGGTCAATGTAAGAAGGATGTTACTTAGGTGAAACGTGGTATGTTAGAACTTATGAGTGAGTTAGACTTGAAAACATTCATTTTGCAGGTTACTTGAAAAGTTGCCAAGAAACTATAAGGAACAAATTAGTTTGAAGCAATGCGAAAAGTTTACGCTGAAGGAAATGTTCAGTTTCTTAAGACAAGGTTTCTGCAAATATTGTAGTGACTTATGCATTTCATCCAATTTATGATATATTTCATCAAACATTTTTGCGGGCTTTGTAGTAGGAACTTTTCGAAGACCTACTAAGTTCCCGTCCTGTATGTCCCTGCGTCAAAGTAAGTTGTTAGTAAGCTACAAGGGTCAAACTTCGTGAGGGGTTTAAAGAAGTGGTTTCTTAAAAGTTTAGGTCTTATCGACAATTTCAAAGACCCTTAAGGGGGTCCCCAATATATTGACATAACATGTAGGAATTCGCGTTCACGAACTAGTCAAAAATTTCTAAAAACTGTACAGGCGCATGCTGATCAAAAGTCTTATCACTAAGAAACAAAAAAACTACAAATTGCGATACTAGTGAATAAATTAAGAGGCCACATAACCGGCAAAATACGGAATATATTCGATGGCGCTTTCGACTGCAAATTGTATATGATTGACAAGAACTTCGAAGATTACCCGCAACATTGAACCACTTTCTACGAACTTCTGCAAGCTATCAATGCCTACAGTTTTAAGGCTTTCCTCAATGTACCACCAGCACAATTAACAGGCCAATTGAAAGTCTCTGCTCTGATACACAGATGGCGGTGCTAGTATTAAATCCATATGATTTTTAGTTAGCACCAACCTTCAAACGATACGTATCAAAATTTGACAGCAGTCCAACCATTCGTTTGTGAGTTATTGCGTTATGGTGCTAGCTACTTTTGTTATTTGAAAAAAGATTGAAAAAAAAGAATTTCGTGTGTTGATAAAAAATTGCTTTTTGAAGGGAAAAAATACAGTTGAAGCAAAATCTTGGCTTGATGAAGAGTTTCCGAGGTCTGCACCAGGAAAATCAACCATCATTGATTGGTATGCTAAGTTTAAACGTGGTGAAATGAGCACCGAAGACGGCGAGCGCAGTGGACGCTCAAAAGAGGCTGTCACCGACGAAAATATCAAAAAAGTTCACAAAATAATTTTGAATGAACGTAAAGTGAGGTTGATCGAGATAGCAGACATTGTGAAGATATCATCTGAACGTGTACATCATATCATTCACGAATATTCGTACATGAGAAAGCTGTGTGCAAAATGGGTGCCGCGCGAGCTTACAATCGATCAAAAGCAACAAAGTGTTAATGATTCTGAGCAGTGTTTAAGCGCAATAAACCTGAATTTTTGCATCGATATGTGACAATGGATGAAACATGGCTCCATCATTTCACTCCGGAGTCCAATCGACGAAGATCCGAATTCAAAGCGAGGAAAAACACAACAATCAGCTGGCAGCTTATGGCATCAGTATTTATTTATTTATTCATTGCTATTGTATTTTACAGATATAATCCAATTACAAAAATGAATAATAGTGAAAGATAGAGAGACATAGAAAACATATAAGAAAAAATTCAAAGCTTAGCGAGTGCAGAAGTTACTCTATTTTTAAAATGGAGATAAGAAGTGGGGAAAGATCCAAGCTGAAGATCATCGTGTTTACGCGTCATCCTTAGTAGAGGAGAGTGAAAATAAGTCACGCTCCTGGCAAACGGAACATCAAAGATTTCGGAACTTCTGGTAGGACGGACAGCATTTCTGACCGGGAGTTCAGCTACCAACTTCGTGTTAAGGTAACCAAGGGAGAGAAGATAAAGGAAACACTCATCCTGGTAAATATGGCAGTGTTCTAAAGAAAGAATACCAAGGATACGGTAGTTATAAAATAAATAAAATGAAAGTAGAACAAGGACTTGTTTCACACAACTAAACAATAAAAACGAAATAAATGTACTTTTTCTGAAAAGGAACAAATGCCCACAAACAAAATAAACAAAAATATTCATAACCTCAATATAAACGATATTGGGGAAATCTTGAAAAAGCAAGAAAACACGGGATTTATAAAAAGAAAGCAAAGGCAAGAATTTTCAATTCATCTTAAGTAAATTAAACTAATTTACGAAACAGACAGAAAGCATTGATTGCAGTTATATGTTTTTTTTCCTCATTTTTTTTTGTTTTCAAATACACCATAAACAATTTTTCCACTTCCATTGGGTACAGTATGAAGTAGGGACCCTCAACGAAAAAACAAGGTACGGGTAGTTATAAAATAAATAAAATGAAAGTAGAACAAGGACTTGTTTCACACAACTAAACAATAAAAACGAAATAAATGTACTTTTTCTGAAAAGGAACAAATGCCCACAAACAAAATAAACAAAAATATTCATAACCTCAATATAAACGATATTGGGGAAATCTTGAAAAAGCAAGAAAACACGGGATTTATAAAGAGAAAGCAAAGGCAAGAATTTTCAATTCATCTTAAGTAAATTAAACTTATTTACGAAACAGACAGAAAGCATTGATTGCAGTTATATGTTGTTTTTCCTCATTTTTTTTGTTTTCAAATACACCATTAACAATTTTTCCACTTCCATTGGGTACAGTAAAGAGAGGAAAAGTAATTATGAAAATTATCACCGGAGAAAAGACAAAATCGAACAAAAAATTGAGTAAAAAATTGAGAAAATAAATATAAATCGCAAATTAAGAGAAAATATAACAATGAAGACTAGTAACCCTATTGTTCGTACATTTATAAAGTAAAAATAAAAAATTAGTTTGAAGGAAACAACTAAAAGGTGAAAGCAAAACAAAAACAGAAACCTATTAACAATAAACTAGTTCTTGTCAATAAATTAAAGTAATTGTAATGATAATATAATATTTAAATAAGTTACAATACAAAATAACAAGGAGGAGCAACACTGAACTATGAAACACGATTCTTTTAAGATTATATGATGAACCTGTGTGCGTTTTAATAAAAGTTTTAATGTTCTTTTCATTTTCTGTTTCGTAAAAGTAATTATAGCGTGAGAAAACTGTAAACATAATACTCAGATGGAAAACTTACATATACATCTACACCACCTGCTTAAGCATTGTGTTTACAAGAACGAAGAAAAAAATAGCTATTATTTACTAGGCAAAATATAATCGTAAATAATAAAATGTAAAAACAAAAATTATTGCAATAAGCAACTAAATGAAGAAAATCTGATTCGACGATTTCTTTTCGATCTTTGAACCATGAACATACAACAAGAAATAAATTATGATAAAAAAGTAAATACATTACTCAAAACAATCGAATCGAAATGCAGTTATAATTACAAATATTTATGTATAGACTCGAGTGCGAATTAAAATAAACAAAAAAAGAAACTTAGAGAATAAAAATAACGTAATTTATATAAATGGTAGTAGAAGTGTGACTATGTCGCAATGCGTCGTGTAATGTTTTCTATTCAATTTTTCATTTAGAGCTTTTTGAACTAGTTTTTCCTTTTGTAACTAATATTTAAACAATCAATTACTGATATTAGTCGTGGCCTTAGTGGAGTATTAACGTTCGCTAAATTGAATTTACAAGTGAAAATGTGAGACTTGTTTTTTATTGAAAAATAGATCGCGTTTCCTAATTATGACTGCATGACACGATTACTTGCGTTGTTGACCAGGAAATTCAGATTGTCAGACAGAATTTTCACAATCATTGGCTAGTAGTTTCCCATAATACATAATTCTACTTTGTATTTTACTATTATTATTTTCTAAATATTATTTACTTGTTTTTCTAGTTTAGAATATATAGTCGATTTTATTAAAATAATATGGATTGTTAAACCTTAACAACGACTTTCCTTTCCAGTGGTCCCTTTCTTTCAGTGGGAATTAGAGTGAATGGTAACTATGCTGTCACGAGGGTAGGGTTTGAGAAAATCCGCTGAGGTCGGTTTCGCGTCGCGCGCGCTACGCGGTACCTTTGTTGATCGTGGTTTTTCTTTAGCGTAGTTTTTTTGGATTTACGTTAGCGTAGTGTATTTTTCGGTACCGCGTCGGTACAATTCGGGAACGCGAAACGGAAATTAGATTTTTCTTCTTTGACTGGCTGAATGAAGAAATACGGAGTAACGTAAAGTAGGTTTCCTCTCCGTATGATTGTGTTTTTGACGCGTTTGAAACGGGCATTTATTGGTGGCTGAAAATTGTAGATGAGCGTGATCCATTTGGAGACCCGCGACCGAAATCCTCTCCGATCTAGCTGGCCGACAAGCAGCCACCGCGAAAATGGATTACGGTGCACGGATTGGTTGACCGGTTGGTACCATCCGTTGGCACTACTCAGACTTAACGTCTAGAACCGATGAGAGGTCGGTTCCTCGTTCGGATCAAGACTTTAAAAATCATTACAGTATCCTCTCCACAATCTAGACTTTTCAACAAAAAGTTTGGTTTTTCTCGCTCTTGGGGGTGTACGCAAAGTGCGGAACGTCTCCAGAATTCAATCCACTTTTTGCTATCTGAAAGTCAACCAGTGACTTAGTTTTAATCGTCAGTTTGTTGGCATTTACTCTTTTGATTTCAAAATCTTTTAATTTATTTTCTGGTGCCTAAAGCCGAACCATATCTTTGCCACTTTGTCCAAATAAATTTATTGGTGGAACTTTCTTTTTGTTTTTATTGATATTGAGAGACGCACTAGCAGACAAAACTGTTGATTTTTTCTCCCTAACTTTAGTTTGTAAATATTCAATAAATGTATTATCAGGTTTAGTATTGAAATTTTCAGAAGTTTTGTTACCTTCGTCCTCTTTGATGCTCATTAACACTAGAGTACACGCGTGGCCTGGTATAGTAGACCAGGGTCACATTATAAGCACATTTTTTAAGATACGCATGCTGGAACTTACAATTCCAGAAAAGCCTCGTTCAATAAATTTGTAAACAAGCCAGTCACACGCGGGACACCAGCACGTATGCACATTTCTGCCTTCCGGACCTACTATAGTAGTCCGCGCGAGTATTTACGTAATAAATTTAGGTGAGGATTTTTTCTTGCTTTTTAGTTTAGTACGTGTTTTTTTTATCATACATACTATGTTATTGCAATAAATATTGACATGTTTGTATGTATAAAGTTTTAAATTAAATATTTGTTCAGAGTGGGTAACTTTTCCTGATAAATACATATTACCAACATGAATGCGGAACAAGCGGGGACGTGGTTGATTAAAACAGGACAATGACGATGAAATTATTGAGAATGAAGAAGATGAGGCAGAACCTGAACCAAACTTGCAGGCTTTGGTTCGCGAAGCTGAAATCGAGGAATCAAGCGAGTCTAACTTTACTTCAGGTGATGATGTTTCACTCTCGGAATCGGCCGGCGGAAGAGAGAGTCAACTTTATAAATCGGCCAACAGTACCGCGTGGAGTTAAGAAGCGCCTCAATCAACGCGAACTCGTGTTCAAAATATTCGCATTGAAGCACCAGGCCCAAGAGGTGAAGCTGCTCGCAATGCAAAGGATCATGTGGAGTGTTTCAACCTTTTTTTCTCTCAAGATATTTTTGATATATTGCTAAGGTGCGCAAATATCTACATCGAAAAATTAAAAGAAAATTATCAAAGAGAAAGGGATCTTAAGTCCACTGACTTGATTGAAATGAGAGCCTTCTTAGGTTTGTTGTACGTAATGGGAGTGTTACGAAATGGACGGCGAAATTGATTCTTGGGATAATTCCAAAGGTACTGGGTTAGAAATTGTTTAAACCTCAATGGCGATAAATAGATTTAGATTTTTAATTCGTGTACTAAGATTTGATGACATAACCGACAGAGAACAACGCCAAAATATCTTCAAATTGACACATATAAGACAGATTGTTCAGCTGTTTGTTCAAAACTGCCAGAAATACTACACGCCAAGCGATTATTTGACGCTAGATGAACAGCTTGTTGGCTTTCGAGGACATTGCAGCTATATAATGTACATACCTAATAAACCAGACAAATTCGGAATCAAAATTTTTATGATTACTGACACCAAACTTTGTTCAACTTTGAGATATATGTTGGAGCGCAACCTGAAGGCCCATTTCAAAAATCAAACAAAGTAATCGACGTTGTCCATAAAGTGCTAGAGCCGCTTTACAATTTATGTTGTAATGTGACAATGGGCAATTATTTTACGAGCCTGCCCCTTGCTAAGAAATTTTTGCAGAAGAGAATAACGGTTTTTGGCACAATGAAAGCTAATAGGCCGGAAATTACAAAAGAATTGAAAGCTTTTAAGACAAGATCCACAAAGAGCTCAATTTTTGGATTTCAAAAGGGCGCAGCTCTCGTTTCATAGGTTCCTAAATCAAACAAAGCGGTCAACTTACTTTCTACAATGCATTACGATGTGTAATAAACATAAGCAGTCGAGCAGCCCCGTGGTGATCAGGAGTGGCTGCTCCTGAAGAGATAAGGTGGTCACCCCGTCGAAACTGCTTAGTTTGTTGTTTTACTAGTGTAAAGTAAACTGCATCCGTCAAGTTTCCATCCTTTAGACATAGATGAGTGGTTCACTTCAGCCTGGTTGTCGGGGATTTGCCCCGACAACCAGGCAGTAGAATGCCTTGAATATTACGACGATAAGGAATAAGTCATATAGTTTTAGTAGAAATGTATATATTTTTTTTGTCATGAACCTCAGATGTCCAATTTTTGTTAAATTTTCTTAGAGTTCCATAAGATCGCCTCTAATTGTTGTTTATTTTTAGTTACAGAAGAAAATTTTATTTATTATATATCTAGATTAAATAAATTTATCATTCCTACTATAAATTCATTCCTACATTGACTGAAAAATAACTGAAAGTGATTTAATAATGGCCTACCATAGTAGGCCACGCGTGGACTCGTGAAAACAATAAGGGGTGCGTGTACTCCAGGCTGGCGCTGCATAATAATTTGTGTAAATATTTGCGCTGAGGACATCGTCTTGATTAGGTTGCTATTGTGATTTCTTTGATTTTTTCTCAATGGTCGCTTTTGATTTTATTTCGTTTTCTTTCTTGACCGTTTGTTTTAAGGTCTTTGTAAACAAAGACCTACTAGTTTCGCGACCTGTCTGTCCGTCCGTCCATCAGTCCGTGGGTCCCAGCAAGTTTCCTCAGAAACTATAAAAGCTAGAATGCTCAAATTTTGCGGAAAGGTCAGAAATGATGGTTTCTCAAAATTTTAGGTCTTACCAAAAATTAAAAATTTTTGAAGGGGGTCTCCCCTAATAACGAAGTAGCCCTTAAGCATTCTTTTAATCAAAGGTAGTCGAGTTGGATATCAAATAAAATGTCTTGATTAGAACTATAAGAAAAAAGAAAAAGATCATTTTATGCATCAGAGGCCCAGGGGTGGTAAAATGCACCAAAACTTTGTGTAATTTGCTTTTTTCTTCATTGTTCTCTCTTCCGAATCTTCGTTTTAATTTCTTTTCGCCCATCATTGTTGGCGATCGACATGAGATGACATGACTATTTGATGGCTGAAGCCCTACAATGACATAACTGGAAGAATATCATGGAAATCAAACAATTTAAACAGATTTTTTTATTCGTGCAAAAGCACATATTTTTATTTTAACATAAATAAATCAAAGTCTCGTTAGCAAGTGTTTTCTCAATGTGCGTTAAAATTGAAAAATCATTATTATTCACAGAAATGGCATCAGCCATTTTGAAGTTGTTTTTAAGTTTGGTAACCTTTGTTGTCAGTTAAATAAAGTTATATACAATGACGACGCTTGTGTGAACCCCAAAACTCCTAACGCTGAAAGTCTTTGTTGATCCATTCTATTTCTTAAAAAGTTTTTAATAAGCTTTTAATTAAAATTACAATATAGATGTTTGGGTAAATTTCCTATAAGTTATTCTTAGTTATGTATGAAGCAACTGTTTTACGTCCCCGATGCAGGCGAGCAAATTCGGCATACGAGTAATTGCTTGCAGTTCTTCATACAAGTCATAAGATTGGATGCCACTGCTCTCACCCACTCGTAGGGCTGTGTCTAAGTCTTGGAAATATTTTAATAAATCCCCTTTTCGAATATTTTTGAGTTTGCTTAATTTATCGAGGAAACCGAAATCTGCAAAATGTTGATTCGAAGATGTAAATCTTGTATCCATACTACTCATTGTGGAATCAATCATAGTATTAAAGAACTCTGTTTCGAACCGAATTTTCGGAGACCGTACGGGTTCATCACTACTTTCATAAGCGAACATCCTTTTTTTCTTGGCTAGCTTTTTATTTTTAAATTCTTTTGGCAAGTCATAATTACTTTTTTCAATAAATTGATGAGCATCAGATAAGGATTGTTCAAATCCGATTTTACGATATTCTTTGATCAAGTCACAGAACGTATCCAAATGATCAAAGGAAATGCTTAGTTGGACTTCTACGGATTACCATAAATTGTTTATGATATTCACTCGCGATAGTATTGCATACCATAAATGTCACGATATAATAAACTCTAAGCTGAGAATTTCATTTAGAACTGGATCACAATCACTGAGTGTATCGGATATTTCTGTGTGATTTTTTAAGCTCTCAATACATTCAACAACGTCATCAAATTGGAACAATATGGCTTTAACTGCTTCGATTTTCCTTGTGTCTGATAAAGGTTTTAAAGCCAGTTTTAATTTGCCTTTGATAAATTCCAAGCGTTTGCTTGACCTTGCAAATAACAAATAAATTGTTTGAATAAAACCATTCAATGATTTCGCTACCAGGAAAGAATTAGCTGCATCTTCTAACAGCAGGATCTAACTATGGCAACTGCAAGGTGTAAAAAATGCCCGCGGATCAATATTCGAAATTCGAATTTTAACTTCATATTCGCACCATTGTCGTACCCTTGGCCGCGACAATTATGAATATCTGATCCATTTTTTCCTAATTCTTCCCCAGTTAACTCAGCGACAACAAGAAACCCAATAAAATGTTCTTCTATTTTATCGGGTGTTATGTTGCAAAATTGTAATACAACAGACATTTGTTCAACTCGACTATGGTCTCTTTTGCAGTCAAGCAAAATAGAATAATTTTTCACCTACTTTACTCTTAGAATCACTTCTCCGGTCACTCTTTTTGCCATTAGCCTTATCAGCTCATTTTGAATATCGTGGCTTAGATAATGTATTACAAATTATTGGTCATTAATACATTTCATATGTTCTCGAAGCGTGGGATCATATTTAGAAAGCAATTTGAATAAGTCCATGAAATAGCCGGAATTTTTACTACAGTCTGTTTTAAGAATTGCTCTTTGCCCCCTAAATACTAGATTATGTGAGGATAAGAAGTAAATGATGTCAATTAATCCTTCAAATAAATTATATCAATGTTTTTGAGATTCATAAATTAGCCTTTCATTTTCTTTATCTATTGTTTTCCCATGCTTTATTCGCTTCTCAAATGTTAGCCATTTAAATATGAATGACATATGCTCCCTGGTATTCTCGTGTCTTTGTAAAATATTTGTTAAGCGTTACAAGTCACAGCATCCTCCCTGAACCATCTGAGTTTGAGAATTCCTAAAAAGTCTACACGGAAAACAGTAAACTTTGTTTTGATAACTAAAATAAACCAGCCAGTGACGATGTTGAGTTTCACCATTACTGAGTCTTCTTAAAAAATCAAAATGAGAAAAGTGCCTACGATCATCATCTTTGGGGTAACCACCATCGCTGTTATTTGATGGCAGGATTGGACCATTTTGAATAATTTCATGACGCTGAGAATCGGTGAGGGGAAATGACTGCATTCCTGGATCAGAACTTATAAACGTATCTTTGATAATGTTGCTTTCATCACCGTTCACTGACCGAGACCTTATTTGCTGTTCAGGAATTCCGCTTTCCTCCTCAGATTTTGATTGAGTAGGTTTGGATGCTATTTCTACTTCCGACAGTAGCTTACTACTCAGCGCATCTAAAATTCTTTCAAAATTGAATAAAGTATTGACTGTTGCAATATCCGAAGTCAAAGAAATCAATTCATCTGATTCTGTTATGCTATAGGATGTTTTTTTTGAGGTAATTTATCAATCCTGAGCCTAAAGCCCGATCTGATAAGACCGTTTCAGCTTTCTTTTGTCTTTTTGCGTGCCCACATTCCCATTTTCTCCCGATATCTCTATCTCTCTTGCGACCTGGGCATAACATGATTAACGTCGTTTGACGTATATTAAACCTATTAACAATAATAATAATTTTGTTTTTTCATACATACCTACAGTCACTCCTCAATATGCAGTTAGTTTATAAAAAATTACCTCAAGTAGCTCACTGAAATTCTATTTGAATATATCGAGCTGATCAACAATCACTATGTATTAATTTAATAGTTATTGTTATTGTAGATATTACACCGAAGATAGAAGTGCAATTGTGATGTGAGAGACAACATTGAAGGGTGTTGCGAAAGAATACTATAAGCCAAGATGATCGCCGCCGATGGTCTCATCCGTCCTAAATGCCTTACTGTAGTTGAGTTGATCGCGGTCACTATTTCAATATACTATACTATGGACTGGACAATTGCTGCGTAAAGCCAAATGGTAACAATTCGAATGGTTTTACTGTTGAGTAAAATCATTCACAGCTTTCATTGGTATCAATATTATTCAATCTTTTATAGAGTTAGGAAAGGCTCTCAAGCGCGAGGCCACTATAGCGCGAGGCCACTATAGCGCGAGGCCACTATAGCGCGAGGCCACTATAGCGCGAAGCTGTAGGCAGTCGCCCACGCCTTGCGCCGCCACTGGAAGCCACCGGGTTCATCCATCTCGTTGCTTTTGCAGCGAGATTCGAGGCAATCAAACGGGGCTGTCCCTTGAATATTTCCCTTCCGCTTTTCGTGGGGAGGAGACAGAATTTGTTCGTACATTTTGCCTCCCCCTGGACCGCATAATGCACAAAAATGATTTTTTTTTGTTTCAGCTTCTAAAAATGCTAAAACCTTTCATTTAATCATTCACTCGACTACATTCGATGGAAAAAATTTATGGCCACTTCGTTATTAGGGGGGACCCCCTAAAAAAATTTGAAATTTTTGATGACTTATACTTCTCAGAGACCACCACTACTGACCTTTTCACAAAGTTTGAACTTTGTAGCTTCTATAGTTTCTGAAGAAATTTTCTGTGACGCACGGATAGACGGACGGACGGAGACAGGATGCGAAACTAGTTGGTTTTTGTAAAACTTCTTTCACAAAAACCCTAATAATCATGGAGGTAAATCCAATAACAAATAACTTAGAAGTTGAAATCCGTTTAACTTGCTAATAATAATAGCAGTTAACATTTTGATCGGTAAAACTGTATTAGTATCATAATATTGAATGAAACCAGTCATTTAGGTAGATATTTAAGAGATCCTTATGTTCTATAAGTTTCAATCAAATTTACTGAAGTTATAGCGGTTTGAATTTCCTCCGAGTACAATTATATACGATTTTTATTCTAAATGAACTTTCCATCGAACCGGGCACTGCATATGTGCTTGGATCTTCTACAAATTTTCAGATAACAAAAATACATTTAAGTTTCCGGTCAGTCAATGATTTTAGCAACATTGGAATAAAATGTTGGCCGGTTAAAATGGAATTCTTTTAAAGCTTGTTGTGCATTTCATGAAAGTTTTTCTTGAGTTTAATCATTCTACATATCTGTAGAGTTAGTACAAAACCCTTCTGACCTGAGTTCTGTCCACCTTAGGTACTTGTTTTAAATAAACTGAAGAATATTGCACATTCCTTGTTTTATGTTTAAAGGAACTGCTATGGAACTTGGTACTTGTTAAATCTCAATTCTTTTTTCGATAATGCTAACTAATTCAAGGGTCCTTTTTACCGAACTTGGCCATTTTTCACATTTATATTTTTGTTGGGATGTAACCTTACGAGAAAGAACAAGAAAACAAATTTAAATCCTTTCATGGGATTTAATCAATTTCATGAATATTTCCGGATACAAACGATAGGAATTTTATTTGAAAGCTATGTACAAGTAGAGCCATAAGAATATAAAACTGTACGTAACTTTGAATTGTAATTTTTCACAAAATATTAAATTGAATCTTTTTCCATCACCCTTTCTGCTTCACTACTTTTTATAAATTGAGCATCTGCTCCCCCATTTAAATGAACGGCATTCATTTTCAATATTCCATCAACGTCACAATAGCACGAAAAGAAAACCACCCAAGGGCTAAAACACAACCTCCCGAGGATCTCCAATTTCAATTCCTCATTTACATCCTTTTCAAGCGTTCTGCCTTTACCGATAAGCACGTATTCCAAGACAATGATTAATTACACTGGTGTTTATGCATCTGGCCAAGCCCAAGGCGCAATATATCCTTAGGAAGTCCGCATCCTATATAGTATCATATTTTATGTATGTATATATTTACGTCTAGGAAGAATGAAAATGATAACGCGAAAAAATCAACATGTTTGAAGCGAATGCTCAGAAAGGATAGCGCAGGACTGTATCGATTCAATGTAAAATGGGAGTAATGATTCAACAAGAGCGCTTTTACAGGTTCGATGTTCTTGCACTTGGTTTGTACTTGAAAATCAAAAATATTTGCCTGTCTCAGGTTTTTCGTAATTAATTCGGGATAAGTAGGTTACAGGTTAATTTTAAAATACTAACCTCTAACGACAATGTTAAATGAGAATGTTCCCGCTGTCTTATGTGAACTATTGATTTTCCTTTGTAAACTATTTATCACACACTTTTAACGAACAATTTTTTCAATTTCAACTGACAACAATAACTGTTAAGAATATTATTAATAATGTATAGTGTTGCAATTTAATGTTTTCAACTATTTTTGTCACTATTCCCAACGTAAATTAAATCGCGTGCAAGGTCAATCTAATGATCCACTGAGAACAACAAATTACAAATCGGTAACAACGTTTCAACACTAATTTCAACAATTTCTTAACACGAAGAGCAAGTTTCCAATTTTCACGTGAACATAATACGAGCGTCCCAATGAAACTGCTATGGGTTATGGGCTTTGGATCAAGTAACGATAAAAGGAAAAACGTCACGTTTGCGTCTGGCTACGGGGAATAGCAGCAAGCAGAAGCAGCAGTAGATACAGCTTCTGGTTCAGCTACGGAATGTCAGGCACATAAGCTTGAAAAAGCTTAGACGGTCCTCAGGTCGAATGGTTTCCGGCTTCCTAACGTGTGTCATCTACGAAATTGAGATGCATGCGGAAATGGAAAGCACATGGTCCAGAGGCTCGAAGCGCGGAACCCATGTGTGGGGGTTGATAATTAAATTGGTGAATGGGCAATTTAATGAGCTTATTCAAAGGTGGGTACACATTTCCTTGTCAGCTTCGCCAACAGTTTTATAACCTCGTTAATTTTAAAAGGAAGAAATGATAATGAGAAAATATCGTCTATAAGGTCATGTTGTTAGCACATTTAAAATTATCGTTGAAAAATCTAAATTCTAAGCAGCTTATATGAGTTTGATAGGAATGCTCATATTGGACTTATTCTATATGCTCGTCTTGTTCACCAAGTCTTTCCTTCCCATCCAACATTTTGATAAAAGTTCTTGTATTTTTAGGAACTTGAATTTGAACAAACAAATTTTCTATTTTGGAATCGTATTTATGAGCTCTAGCTCCACTAACTATTTCGTCTGGATGGACAGCAATGGCCCGGACTCAGTTGTCAGCTAATTTTTCCAGAAAAATTCGAGCTGAATAAGCAGCAGGATACTCCTTTAGAGTAGTTTATACAGAACATCGTTAGATAAAATTGCATTCCTTTAAAACGTTTAGGACATTTTTAGGATGCCGTCTGCGACCGTGCCTTGATAACTATTTGGAGATCAGTTACTGACCAAGGTCACCCGATATAAGTGACTAATCTAGCAGACGACGGTGCACAGGAATGGCAACGCGAATTAAAAGATATCCAAACCGCAGGTACGGTTCCGAGGCTACCTGAAGTATTGATTGAATATCGTGATTGAATAACTTTAGTTTGCGGAGGGTCATAAAAAATTACGTTTTGGATTTGACTTTAGAATATAGTGATCTCATTCCGGATGTCTATCTGAAGCAGCATAAAACAATACCGGAATATGAAGAGCTATGAGAACGCAATCAGCTTTAAAGATTGTACCAAAACGAATTTATCCTCCAGTCATTCATTACAAGCAAAACCAGAAAATGTGCAATTTAATTTTCTTATTTGGAGTCCCGATATCTGGAGATTCCGATTAAGAGTATTTTGATAGAGACTATAAAAGCAATCATATCAAAAACGAGAATATGATATAATATCTACTCAGAAAGGCGAGAACATTCACATTAAATTTGTCGAAAAATTGTTGAAGGTGCATAAAAAATATCAAAAGTTGATAGCAAATGTTGTTGAGAATGTCTCGCTGCTCGTAAGTGCATTGGAAAAAGCATCGCAAGTTAGTGAATAACAAAATCAACAAACGATTGCTATGCTAAGCTGGTAGTCAAATATAGCAACGAGCTACGAGAGTTTAGCAAAGAAGGTGATTAAATTTAGACAAAAGCAAGGATCAATTAATTCGCAATAAGTCAGAGGCTGGAAAAACGAAAAGCATACTTCACGCAAAACAAGCAGTTGGGCCCGATCTGAAGAATACCCATGCTATAGAATAAAAATATCAAGAAGCTATTCAAAACACCAAAAATTTACCTTGCCATAATCAATAAAAATCCCAAAAAAAAAGAAATTACAAAACAAGTTCAAGTAGCAGGAGAGTGCTCCTGCCAGAAGCGTTTTGTTAAACAATTAGTAAATCAAACAATATATTCTGCATATCAAAACTCGACTAATATACAGATTCCATAAATAGAGTTCGTAGAACTAAATGCTGGTTATCATCCTTGTATTTAAATTCGCCTCGTGTATCGACAGGTAGCTTCCTTATGATGTACGCCAGAGCCAAATTGAATAGCAATGGCGCCATCCTATCTTCCTGCTTTAGTCCGATATTTGTGTCAAAGGCACCGGTGAGTTGGTTATTGATGTAGACTTAGGAGGTCATCGACGTCATTGTCATTTTGGTAAGACGGACTAATTTGGCGGGGATATCAAGGCAAAGCATTATTTGGAACAGTACGTTACGATCAATACTGTCGTATACTTGCTTAAAGTCAACGATAATTTGGCGCACTTCTATGTTGAACTCCCAGCATTTTTCAAGGACCTCCTTGACAGTGAACAATTTGTCTATTGTCGATCTACCTGCTCTAAAACCACCTTGATACTCCCCAATAATACCATTGGCGTATGATCCGATTTTATTTTCTAAGATTTTAGAAAATATTTTGTACGCCGTACAAAGTAGTGGTATGCCTCTATAATTTTCGCACTGTAGCTTTTCACCTTTTTTGTGGATAGGGAATATAATTGATTGGCTCCACTCTTTCGGCATATATTCTTGTTGCCAAATGTGCTGGATGACTTTGTGAATAGCTTTATGAACATTGCTACCACCATATTTGATGAGCTCCACTGGAATCTCATCGATGCCTGGCGCTTTGTTATTCTTTTGGGCGTTGATGATGAAACAAACTTCATCCAGAGTTTGTGGGGCCAATGGAAGCTCTCCGCTGACATCTATACCCTCCGATGCTCTGGAGATGTGTGGAGGATTAAGGAGGTTCTTAAAATATGATGCCCATCTTTCCTTAATCTTGGTTTCATCAGCGATGATATTGCCGATGTCATCACGGCAGAGCATTGTTTTGGACTGATAACCACGTTTTATGCTTTTCACTACTTTGTATGCTTGTCTTGTGTTGTTGCTCGCTAAACTTATATCTATACTTCTCAATTGATCGTCATAGTATTTTCTTTTCTTTATTCTAATTATCTTATTCGCTACTTTTCTGAGATTTTCGTAGTGTTCTTTCTTCATCCTAGTTTTCCTACCTACGTATTCTTTTTACGCCTGATTCTTTTTAACTAACGCATTCTGGCACTCATCATCGAACCAATCATTCATCTTGCGCCGGGCTACTTGCCCAATCGTCTGTTCTGGCACGGTCCTAATAGCCGCTTTCACTTCCATCCAGAGCTCGTTCCTCGTCTTTAACGATGCGTCTAATAAGATGGGAGCCAGCTGGTTTTCGAGGATCTCCGTGGAATTTTTGACCACAGACGCCGTTTGGAGCCTTTCAATGTTAAATTTTTGGAGCGGGCGGGTCTTCGCCTTTGACATACGACATCGGTACGTTAATTTGATCAAATAATGATCTGAGTTACAATTGGCTCCTCGGTATGAAAGAACGTCAAGTATGCTTGAGGCACCACGTTGTTGGATCAGAATATGATCGATCTGGTTTTGTGTGTTACCATCCTGTGATACCCAGGTCATTTTATGAATGCGTCGATGTGGGAAGCAATTCGAACGCATGACTAGATTTCTGCTACATGCAAAGTCATCAGGTGCTGGCCGTTGTCATTTGTTTCGTCGTGGAGGTTATATCCTCTAGTCGTTTCCCAATGAGATAGCTCATTGCCAACCTTAGCATTGAAATCACCCAGAATTACTTTTGTGTCGTTTGTGGGCAATGAGTCGACCAGTCTTTCCAGGTGATTGTAGAACGTTTCCTTCGTTTCTTCGTCCTTTTCTTCGGTCAGGGCGTTAACATTTATCAGCCAGATTTTGAAGAATTTCGCTTTTGTATGAATCGCACACAACCATTTGTTTTTTGCCTTGAAATCAATAACTTGTCATTTGAACTCCCTATCCACAATGAAGGCCACTCCGAATTCTCGTTTTCCGGTAGGCTTCCCACTTTTGAATATTTGTTGCAATCTCATGTCTTGAACATCATTACCAGTCCAGTTCATTTCCTGGATTGACAGGATTTTTAATTGATATTGACTGGCCTGTTATAAAAGTTCCTTAACGGCGCCAGGGTAATTGAGTGATCTGACATTCCAGGATCCAATGCCATAGTCCTTTTTTCATTTGCGAGGTCTTTGCCATGAGTTCAATCCATTTCGAGGCCTATCTGCAGGTTTCGAAACATTTTAAGGTTTTCCAAGGACGAGAAGCTAGCCCGTCACCCAACCTCCAATCCGGCGGCATGGTTATTATGTCGATTCTTTTATCAGATGCGGAAGATTCGCCTTCACCCTCTTACCTCCCTACAAAGGAGGTGTAAGTAGCATTTAGTAGCAGAGCTGCAGATGCATTAACAGTTATTAGCATTTCTCGGCACTTAATGTCCCATTATTGGGGAACCAGTAAACCCAATGTACGACCCCGAGAGCATTTACTACCATTTAATTGAGAGGTTTGGGATGAGGAATCATGGAAGCTATGGGCTGGGGACACAAGGGGTCCCCTCCTCCTTTCTCAAACGGACTTGGGATCGTCTACGGCGTAGTTGCTTTCTCAAACGGGTTTGGGACCGTCTACGGTGGAGTAATAGCTTACGTGGACGACATCAACATTTTGTCACGGTCATTTACAACTGCCAAAGAGCTTTTCCTGAAACTTGACAGCGAAGCAAAATTAGTAGGGCTACAGATCACTGAAAATAAAACAAAGCTCATGACGCAGTTGAGGAAAAATACCTAAAATACATAAAATACCACACTTGGAGAATATAATATCGAAAATGTTAGCGAATTTGTGTATTTAACGGCCAAAATAACGAAAACGGGCAATGAAACAGACGAAATACGTCGAAGAATACAGCTCGCAAATAAAATATTCTTTTCAGTTTTGGTGACCTTGAAGACCAGCTGCATACACAGGAAAACAAAGCTCCAGGGTTGTAAATCTGTGATAAGACCTGTGTTATGCTATGGGTGTGAAACTTTGACCCTAACTCAAGTATCCGCAAATATATTGAATGCCTTTGAGCGACGGGTCCTGAGGCAAATAATCAGAGCGAAGCTAGACGGAAACCAATGGCGAATTCGACACAACCATGAGCTGTATGAAATTTTTGACGAACCGGAGGTCTCAACGATTATAAGACTGCGGAAGCTTCTATGGACGAACAACGGATACCCAAAAAGGTATTCGTTGGGAGAACTGAAGGCCGGAGACCAGTGGGAAAACCGGGGATACGCTGGTCTGACTTGGTCAACGAAGACAGTTCGTCGCTGCTCGAATTTCGAAAAAAAAGTATGCGGTCAATAAACCGAGACAGTTGGAGGCGCTATTTGCAGGAAGCGAAGGCCCGAGAGGGGCTGTAGTGCTAAAAAGAAGTTTAAAATTCGCCGCCATTTTGTTTTAAATGTTTTGACCCCGTTGCTTGATTAGTTATGATAACACATCAACATTGCAAACCATTTCTAAAATTTTCATTAAAATTCCTACATATTTGTAGTTTCTAGGTCCGTTGCAAAGTGTATCTCCCTAGTATCACATGTTAACTTTGTTGTAAATGTTAAATATTCAATCGACTGTAAGTTAGCTGTTTATAGTTCAATTATTGTGAAATATTCAGAATATAGTGCATAAAATTATTTTTAAAAAACTTAAATTGTAGCTTTTGGGAAATTTTAGGATCCTATTTGGTTTTTATAGGCAAAAATGTAAAATTTTTAAAATGTACTATTATTAACAAAGTTGATCGAATGTCAATTTCTGAGGTATTTGTTGCCCTTGTACTCCTAAAATCTTACCTCTGTGATTTTTTCCGGATTTTTCGGGTCAATCGCGAGGCGGGGAGGATACAAAATTTTCGTTAATTTCCCCTTCCCCTGCACCCTGGAAGCAAAACTTCTCAATTTAAGACATATTTTGAAAAGGTTTCATCAAGACCTTTCATTTGATACCCATATTGCCTACATGCGATGATATTTTTTTTCAGGGGCCACTCCCCTATATGGGGAGACCCCCCTTAAGCACCTTATAATTTTCTTTTTGTCTTAAAACTTCGAAGAGGGCGTCACTTTGCACCTACCTATAAAATCGTATGCTTCTAGCTTATGTAGTTTGCGAGAAAAAGTGGTGTGATTTTACAAAACCCTAAAAAGACAAAGTTTGGTAGAAAGGGCCCTCGGACTAGTTAGAATTACCGGAAAAAGAATTGAGATCTAACAAGTACCAAGTTCCATTGCAGTTCCTTTTAACATAATGTAGTAATCGAGCAGTCTGCTGGAGGGGCCTTCATGAAAAGAATCCAGCAAGATGTTCTAGCGTTAACGGGCCATGTAGAACAGTTCAAAGGAGGGGAGGGGCTCGAACCGACAAAGAGTATTTATATTTAGACGAAATGCTGACACAAAACGCTCAAACTAGATACTACAGATGCAGAAGGAAAAGATAATATTAAAGCTGTCAGAAAGGAAGAGCGATGAAATGTACTCGTATCAATAAATGCATCGTGGTGCTAGAAGCCAAACGAATATGCAAAGAAATAGCCAAAATATGCCGCAGTCTGAAACGACACTTAAACGAATCAAACTCACCAGCAAAAGCAAGATTAGCTTATGTCTGCCGAGCAACACCAACAACCCTAAGGTCAGACGCAATCTACGCAGTCGTAAATTTGTAACTGTTATGTCCGATCCAACTGAAATGTTAAACTGGTAGAAATGATAGTAAAACTTTTACCGAAGCTTTTCTTGGAGCCAGTTCTTTGGGATAAAGATGCGATTTTAAGACGTAGTGTAGCATTTCCAACAGACACAACTATTGTTGCCCGAAATTGGTCTTGGTCTTACTTTTGTTCTTTCATTTTGGCAAGATTTTACGAAGAACAAGACTAAGGCTGCATGACTCTTGTCTCTCGCAGTTAAGTCAAACTATGATATGAGCGATATGGAGTATTTGGTTTCAACATCAATATTGATATTGATTCCATCTGCCAACAAAATTGGTCGTTATAACAGTAAAAGGTATTGTAGTGATTGATATATATGTTTAGCAAGTAGTACCTTCTCACATTAATAAAATATGAATGCATGTAATACATACGTAACACACAATAAAATTTCTTTCCAGCGAAGCCGGTAAAGTATGCACTGACAAACACCGAAAATCGAAAAATTAAGAGGAAGGTTTTAGGCGCAGTGTGACAGTCGTTCACGTTGTTCAAAGCTTGTGGGTTTAACGTACGCGCTAAAAAATTTACTGATCAAATTATAGCAATATATGAGCTTTCCATGATGAAAGTCTATTCAGCACAGTTAAAAACTAACAAAATATATGATAATAATATTATGGTCTATTTTTTAGGGTCACGCAATATGTTGATGTACTAGGTGTCAGTCGGTATTTATGATAGCTTACTTGATAATTTACCAAAAAATCGCCGTTTTATTGCAAGACTGTGCACACAAATGCATCGCAGCATTAACATTGCTGTTTTATTGCCGCCGCTCTGCTTAAAGGACGAATATTCCTATATCAACCATTCAGTGTGCCATACAAATATTCAGGAGTTTTATTTGAATTTCATTTATTCCCAGTGAAGCTTTGCTTCGAGTCAAGTGAATCAATTTTTCTAAGAGTGATAAGTTTACAATTTGAAATGAGTGACGAAGATTCGAATAGTTCCAGTAGAAACATTGAGGGTTGTAGAATCAGATCTAGAGACTCTAAAGGACCTAGAAGCAAATTTGATGAATTTTTCGAAATAATTACTGGGTCCTAAAGGACTACCTGTAAACTGGGCCAACATAAAAAAGTTGAAATAAAAATGAGAAATAGAAATACTTCAGACTTAAGGAAGCATTTACAATCTTTCTATGAGAATGAATCCCAAATAGCTTTTCCAGTAAAAAGACCAACATTAAATGGAGATATCTCCAGCTTTTTTATAATCGCTGGAAAAAGAGACAGGTATGAAAAAATATATTATATAAATACTCAATTAATTACAGTACGCTTGCCACTAATATCATTAACTACTAAATAAATATATTTTAGTTCAGTCAGTATATGGAAACTGCAGTGACAACTTAATGCCAGCTACAGTTGATTGGAGTGTGAACAAATATCTTCCCTTCTCATTTCGATGATGAAGAAAAACAACAATATTTTCGATTGATTTGCCCGAATATGGCACTTTCTAAAAGTTCAACACTTAGAAGAAAAGTGAAAAGCGATTGAAGAACTACAATTGGGCTTTCAGACGCAGCGTGAATAGTAAGCGCGAAACAGGTTATATGGGCAAGAAGAGAGACAGGCATCGAGGAAACTTGATGGTAAAAACACTCCAAAATTTCCTAGGGTGAACGAGCGTAATGCACATACACAAACGCATTTTGTTGATCATTTGGCCGGGGAAATTTTATAAAAATGCCGCCGATCATTCCGAATTGAACATTCGGTGAAGAAGGTAACTTTCTATGGATTTACAATAGGCAATTTAACTTTATTGAAATCGTGATATTCGTCGTGTTGTTTCCTGAAATTGAACATGGCCTCCGCTTTCATAAATTTATTAAATAACGCGTAACTTATCGCGTTCACGCATCCATTTTTGCACGCAAATTAAAGAAAGGCAATCGTTTTATGACGACTACCTTCTTCACCGAATGTTCAATGAATGATTACCGGCGTTTGTGTAAAATTTCCCCCACCAAATGATTAACAAAATGCATTTGTGTATGTGCGTTACGCTCGTTCACCCTAAACAATTTTGGCTTGTTTTTACCATCAGGTTCCCTCAATGCCTCTCACTCTTCTTGCCCATATAACCTGTTTAACGCTCACTTTAAACGCTGCATCTGAAAACGTCCATTGGATGTTAAAAATCTACTTCGGTAATACACATGTAAAATGGCATTTACCATTGCAGGTAAGAGTTACTATGGGGGGTAACTCTTCATTATATAGACAACGAATGGAAGTATCAATCTGTTGTTCTTGACTTTATACCATCGTGCAGACATTGGAACGATTTTCCACGATTGCTTATTGGAGTATGATTTAGCTGATAAAATGCAGGGTATCACCGTTGACAACGCAATTGCAAATACCAAATTTATATATGAACTAAGTAAACAATTGCTACATTTTGATTCAGATAATCATCATTTCCGATGAAGAAGTTGAAAAACATGCGCCAAATATTAGGTACTGACTCTCGTGCAGTTATTACAAAATTATGCAGTATTTCAAGTGAACTACAGAGAAGTGAGACATTAAAGGGGAAGTTCTAGTCTAGTTGCGAAGCAGCTGTCATGCCAACAAATCTGAATCCAATACTTGACTGCTCAAAGAAATGGAATTCCACTCATGATATGATTGGATTTGGTTTAAAAGTGAGAGCTAGAATTAATATATTATGCACTTCTGTCACTGAATTGAAAGATTTTCAAATCACAGAAATTGAATGGTAAGTACTTGAAAAAGCATACAAGTTTCTAACAAATTTTAAACTTTTATCAACGAAACTTGGTGGAGAAAAATATGTTATATTACCATTAGTAATTATATCATTCAATCTCTTGCACGACAAAATTGAATCTACGACAAAACAATTAAATGAGAAACCTTACCGAACCGAAGTGTATGAAAGGCTCATTCTGGGTTTCCAAGCAGCCCGAGATAAAATCCTTAAGCATTGTAGGAAGAGTAACTGGATATACAGTATCATATTAATTTTAGACACAAAGCTCAAACATTTTATATCACATTATGGGGGAAAAAAATTAAACGAGAAAGCCTGCGCAAATTTAATGAACATGGTGAAGAATATAAAAGGCTGCACTTGGTGTCTATACCTCCAGATTTGGCGAGAAATGAAAGGAAAGTGTGTGAATATGATGAAGACGTAATAGACTTTGAAAAACGATATGCATGCCCTTCTACGTCATCAGGTTCTGGGCTCCGTGGCATAGTTATTGACGAGTTGGAGTGAGCCGAAAGCCACTAGCTCGGAAGTAATTTTAGAGTGGTGGAGGACTTATGGGACGGAATATCCTATTTTATCCAAAATGTCTCTTGACTTTCTTTCAATACCTGTTACTTCAGTACCTGCTGAGAGACTCTTTTCTAAAGCAGCATTAGTAATTAGAAAACATAGAAGTAGGTTAAGTGATGAGTCAGGCAGATGGTTACTTTGTATTAATTCTTGGTCAAAAAGGTCAATATAAAGTAACAACTCGTCAAAAATATCTTACTTTAAATAAATGATAAACTTTATGGATTGCCTTTTTTCTGCAACTTTTCCGTTCTGTATAAGGTAAGAACCTATCATTTTCAATTCTTACAATATCTTTAAAATGTTGACAAGCAAGTTTTAATAATTTGTTGGCCTTTCTTGTGCTTATGTCAATTTAAGCTTAACGTATACCTACTCTGTTGCGTTGTTCTAAGGTTTAAACTGACGTGTATAATAAAAAGAAATAGGCTAATACTATATGTAATTGCAAGACTTGCGAGACTTTTGCTGCAAGACCGGGTCCAAGACCAAGATTGAGAGCGCAATGCCAAGACAAAGATCAGATGTATTGACGCAAGACCAATACCAAGACTGGCTTCATCTCGTCTTGGTCTTACATTTGGGCAACACTAGACAGAATGACCAAGTTTACTATGCAATACTATATTCTATAATGTTCACATTTT
Source organism: Odontomyia ornata (assembly GCA_963969285.1). Classification (NCBI taxonomy): domain Eukaryota; kingdom Metazoa; phylum Arthropoda; class Insecta; order Diptera; family Stratiomyidae; genus Odontomyia; species Odontomyia ornata. The sequence continues at coordinate 108,125,788 of OZ017739.1, read as the reverse complement.
ATCCCCCAAAGAGGCGTTAACTACAAATAAATACAGCAATATATATTCCAGTGGCAAGTCTCACATACGCTTAAGTTTGAAATTTATTTTCTTTGATTTGAGTCTTAAAATGAGCGTTAAATGGATTCATAGCTGATGATGACCTCTGATATTTTCAATTTACAAAATTCCATTTGAGTAGCGGTTTTGGTCATGAATTTCAAGAATTTAAGTTGCATTTCTACAGTATTCTGGAAGCTAAGATTAAGCAATATACGAGGTGTGTTCAAAAAATATCGAGAATTTTGTTTTTTTTTTAAATTATTTATTTATTCATGAATATCTATTTTGTTCCCTTCAAAGTAATCCCCATGAGATATTATACACTTGTGCCAACGGTTTTTACAATCTTCGAAGCACTTCAAAAAATCATTTTTTTTAATCTTGTTCAGCTCCTCCTTCGATGCCGTCTTTATCTCGTCAAGCGTAGCGTAACGTCGTCCTTTCATGGGCCTCTTCAGTTTAGGAAACAAGAAAAAGTCACAGGGGGCCAGATCTGGGGAATACGGTGGCTGCGGCATCATTAGTGTGTTGTTTTTGGCCAAAAAGTCGCGCACAAGCAACGATGTGTGAGCAGGGGCGTTATCGTGGTGCAAAAGCCAATTTTTGTTCTCCCACAAATCCGGGCGTTTCTGGTGGATTGCTTCGCGCAAATTGCGCATAACTTGCAGGTAAGATTCCTTATTGACCGTTCTTCCCTGTGGCAAGAACTCATGATGCGCCACGCCCCTGCAATCGAAGAAAACTGTCAGCAAAACTTTCACATTCGACCGAACTTGGCGCGCTTTTTTCGGTCTTGGTTCATGCGGCAGCTTCCATTGAGATGATTGAGCTTTGGTTTCCACGTCATAACCATAAACCCACGATTCGTCACCAGTTATGACCCCCTGGAGCAAATTTTGTTCGTCGCGGACAGAGTTTAACATCTCATTGGGCTCTTTCACACGGGAATGGTAAAAACCCATATCCAAACATGTTTCGCGCTTACGCCCCTATGTTTACACGTTGCATAGTTCAGCCAACCTATTTTTGTATACGATACATGTCTTGCGAGTGTATGTGTCAAAAGGGTCATTTGATCGTTAAACATCATAAACAACAAGAGAGCGAAGACCGAGAGATAAGCTATTAAGAATTGATGTTTTAGCCTTGAATTGTGCACGAGGTAATAAAAACTGGAATGAAAAATGTATTTTATGATTGTTAAAGTTTGTCGATTCAAACTTCTATTGGATTTATTTGAATCCTCCGTGTTTTTCCGCTTTCTGAAAAATATATTCCAAATTTGAATATCTTTTTTAGTCGCATATTTTTCTTGATGTGTTGTAAACTTGCTTATTATAATGTGATTCTATGAAGATTATGCGTACTGTTAATTTTCTATAGATTTACAATAGGCAATTTATCTTCATTGAAATCGTGATATTCGTCGTGTTGTTTCCTGAAATTGAACATGGCCTCCGCTTTCATAAATTTATTAAATAACGCGTAACTTATCGCGTCCACGCATCCATTTTTGCACGCAAATTAAAGAAAGGCAATCGTTTCATGACGACTACCATCTTCACCGAATGTTCAATTCGGAATGATTACCTGCGTTTGTATAAAATTTCCCCCACCAAATGATCAACAAAATGCGTTTGTGTATGTGCGTTACGCTCGTTCACCCTAAAAAATGTTGGCTTGTTTTTACCATCAGGTCCCCTCAATGCCTCTCACTCTTCTTGCCCATATAACCTGTTTAACGCTCACTTTTAACGCTGCGTCTGAAAAAGCCCATTAGCAATGTTCATGCGTTGCTGTTTTTGGTCGCAATTGAGCAATTTTGGTACGAATTTCGCGGCGACCCGTCTCATGCCCAAATCGTTGATAAAAATCGAATGGCACGAGCCAATCGATATGTTTAGGTCCTCAGCAACTTCTCTAACGGTGATTCGACGATTGGCCAATACCATTTTCTCCACTTCATTAATTTTTTCGTCTGTTGTTGAAGTGCTCGGGCGTCCGGCACGCTCTTCGTCGTTCACATCTTCTCGGCCTTCTAAAAACATTTTGTACCACCGATAAACGTTGCTTCGGTCCAAGGTAGCTTCTCCGTATGCCACAGTCAACATTCGGAATGCATCCGCGCACTTAATTTCGTTTTTCACACAAAATTTGATACACGTTCTTTGATCCATTTTTTTGAATAAATAAAAATCGAAGACGATTGAAAACACGTGCAAGTAAAGCAGCTATCACCAATCAAGTGAACATTCAAAATGGCCGAGCTTGTCGGCATAAGTGACAGACATGAGTACCAACATAACGCCATAAAAAAAATCGAAATTCAAATACACGTAACCCGCGAAAATTCAAAATTCGTGATACTTTTTGAACACACCTCGTAAAGCGAAAAAGTGTCTGAAAACTACTAATTTGATTTATTGATAAAATTATTTATGTAGAAGTGAAATTAATTTCTTTGCTCGACTCTAGCATTAGGGATCCACATGAATAAGATGTAACTTATTGATTTTCGTTACATGTATATCGATATTGAAACTACTTATTTAAGAAACAAAAATAAAATGGTTTAAAAATGGTTGGGATGATCCCATTCCGGTGAGAACGAGATGTGAGAGTTTTGTGTCGTCAATAACTTGCCTGGGCGGTTAGCAAAAACGGGAGTTGCTTGTTGTTCGCGAATGGCGACGGTTGGTGGAACAACAAAACAGAAATTCCGCGTGACGGAGAGTGGAAGCGGAGTAAGCTCTCTTTGTAAAAGAAATTTCCCTGATTTTTCACATCGCATAAATTGTAGCTATATATGTACGAATCGAAATTCTATTTACAACCTGGCCGTGGCACACTATTAAATGTGAATTCGCGACCGCGACTGTATTATTATCGGCCTCCGAAATATTAATCGGCAAAGTTGTGTAAGAATTTTATGCTCGACCTTTTAAGGCAATCGTCATCGCCAGAACCGCTTGACGGCCAATTGTCCGCTTGTAGTTGCGATTTCGAGTTACATTCGAGGTGGAATCACCGAACTTTTCTCGTATTGCAAAGAACAAAGTGAAATCAGCAAAATATGAGCCATTCCCGGAGAAAATAGTTTTGGTTTTTTCTGGTTTTCGTTGATTTCGAATATAGGCGAAAATGAGTGTGGAGAAACTAAAACCATAAGAATGTCAAACTGTAAGGCGGAATCGTAATATGAATTACGAGATCTAATTGGAATAAGGGTGTGTTAGAGCAATATAATAGAAAGTGAATGCAAAGGTTTTGCAATATGGATATAGATGTAGGAATCGAGCAGTCGCTTAAGAAAACTGCTCGAAAACCTTCATAATACTATCCGAAATTTTAATTGCAGATTTGAAAAAGACATTTATTTTTATTATTTCAATTTATATTATAAATCATAAAATGTTTTCTATTTTTATTTTTATTAAATATAGATTTTAGTTCGATATTTTTATATTAAATTTAGACTTTTCATTATAATTATATTTTTTATGATGTTTAGCTTTTTCTCTTAGTATTTAAATTTTTCTATAGTATTATTTATTTTATAATTCAAATCTTCAATTGAAACGCAACACTTTTTCCCACTGCACATGTACGTATTGTATTGGCGAAGTATGCAGCGGAATGAATGGGAAGTGGTTCAAGCAAAACTGACGTTAGATAGGAAGCCATATGGTAGCAATTTGCATATGTATTAGTCGGCCTACTATGGACAAGCTTCCGGTAGCTGTCACCCAACTGCGGCATTAGCAAATGCTTATATTTCGTCAAACATACTATTTTCCGAATAAAAAACGTGCCGAACGTATTCCATGCATGCTATAAATTCACCTTGTAACTTTCTAAGACGAGCAAATGAAGCACACGTTTTGCACCTTCGACTGATAGCTCAGCGTTGAGATGTAAACAAACTCCTATAAATTCACTTTGGAAGGCGATAAAAACTAAACGGGTATAAGAACTGAAATAATTTTCACTTCACTAGGAGCGTTATTGTGTTCTCCGCGGACCATCTGGATTCCACTGTAGAAATCCGTCTCTAAACCGTACAAAACCTCGAATTTTCGTTGGCACCTCCACAATTCTTCATATAACGCCATGTAAGTTAGCCGGCAAAGTCGGCCTACTAATGGTCATGTGTGTGGTAGTAAGCGCTGCTGTCATATGGCTTGTATCTATCGTCAGTTTTGGGTTCAAGTCCCGGTGTGACACATAGAGCATGGGACGACTGACAACAACGGGGAGCCTGCTTGAGATCGCGATCCAGCGTGGACACTGCGAGAAATAGGGGGTCGAGATTGACATGCACGACGGAATAGTTAAGCTAGCACGCGATTCAAGATCGATTTTCGTTTTAATAACTGTGATTGTGCGCAATCGGCTTAACTACTGCATGTGATGTTAGATCTATAGAAAATCCAACAATCGATTTCGGACAAAATAATTGATAATGCCGGCTGTTTTTCGAATTACTTGAAATAAATATTGATCGGTGCAGCAAGTTACCAGTAAAAACAGTGTTGGTTTTAATTATCAGTTATACGTGACTGCAATCGTAAACACCGTGAAAAAAATAGGCGGCGTCGGAAGCGCATGCGGTACAAGATACGGGTGTAACATTGACTACGAGTGCGCAGAGCTCTTTTCGTCCACATAAGAGTGGCGGATTGGTCTTCAACAATATCTTTTATTGCTGGTTGGGTATTTTGTGTCCCCGTTTAAGCGTATACTTTTGGCATGAAGTGTTAAATGCGCAACTATTGGTTATTAAGTCACAGATACTGTAAAAAGATGAAAGGGTAGCGCATTTTGCAATTGTTTTTTCATGGATATGTGAAATCCATTAGTTTTGTGTCGCCGTTTAAGCGCATACTTTTGGCATGAAATGTTAAATGCGCAACAATAGGCTAATAAGTCACAGATACGGTAAAAAGTTCAGAGAGTAACGCATTTTGCAATTGTTTTTTGTTTTTGTTCATGAATAGGTGAATAAAGTTGTGCTGCAAGCAAATCAGATACTGCGGCGGGCCCTTGTGGAGTGCCTATTGCTCGGTGTGAATTGTATAGGTGGATGAATTCGGAGGAGTGACTGACTGTGGATTACTTAATTTATCGAGAAGATAATTGTCTTGAAGTGTTGTTGATCAAAAGAGACCGGTTTCAGACACTAGTTTTCATATGAAGATAATCACTTTAAAGTTGTATTGGATTTACTTAAAATTAAGGAAAAAATAAATTTCAATTAGTTGGGAATATCATCATGTACTTTACATCCATTAGACCGGATAAGACGCGACCGCGCCGTCTCATGTCGACAAATATTAAGTTTTCAAAACGCAAGCACATAATACGAGCTCCGTGCAGTCGCTTCCTCCTGGGACTCCGTTTTGCGCCCCTTTACATTCTCGAGGAGTTGAGGACGCCCACGAAATTCGATATTTAAGCATAACTAGCTACTGCAGTTTATTCAGGTTACAACGGTGTTTTTGCTACCTGCTTGCCTGCCTATTGACTTGCCTGTTTGCCTACTCAATTGTTAGTCTACGGACAGACAGCAACCGAATTGGATGATTTTGGGATTTCACTTTTTGCTGTTTGTATGCCCCGAAAATTCCGCAACGAGTTCCTGGTAATTAATGACAGGGAACTCTTACAAGTTGTCCCAAAAATAAAGACAAGTACGAAAACAATAATACAAGGTAACAACAAATATTCTTATCACCGGATGAGTTTGCATCCGAGCGAAAAGCTATTTGGCATGGAGTTGAAATAACGAGCAATGTTCGATATTAAGTCCACCTCTGTGGAATCTTACACACCTTACTGCTCTACTTGAACGATAACAATCTGTAATGATTACTATATATTTATTTATTTTGTTTCTTTTAAATAAGAAAAACATTTTTCTCTCACATCGGTTTGCGCTTCTATTCGCATTTAATAATTGAACAAAAAATAATTTAATACTAATATTATGGATTCAACGAATAGTAACAAAAAAACTTTTAGAAAAAAAAAAGAAAACCGACTTCGGAGTGCCCTAAAAAGGATGAAATAAATTTTTTTGTAAGCGGTGCCATACATTTTTTCCCCCATTCTTTTGTGATGGTGCAGATGTTGGAAGTATCTATGTTGAAATGGGGAAATTGATTTGGCAACGCTTACAAAAAAATTTATTTCATCCTTTTTAGGGCACTCCAAAGTCGGTTTTCTTTTTTTTTTCTAAAAGTTTTTTATTTCACCCTTTTTAGTGGGAAATTTTTTCATTTCAAACCATTCAAAACTCAGTTTCTTGAAAACATTGTCTCATGTTCTCGTATATTAACATATAATTTTTTACTGCACTGCAAAAACCACTACGGCTAAAATCTGCAGCGTTCATAGGAATCGAATTTAACTCTGGTACATTTAATGCATGATCTCATATATATATATATATATATATATATATATATATATATATATATATATATATATATATATATATATATATATATATATATATATATATATATATATATATATATATTTATGTATATATAATATACAGATACATATAAATTTATGTATATAGATATATATATATATATATATATATATATATATATATATATATATATATATATTATATACATATATATATATATACATATATGTATATATATATATAAATATATATATATACATATATATACACATATATATATATATATATATATATATATATATGTATCTATACATATATATACATATATATATATATATATATATATATATATATATATATATATATATATATATATATACCTGTTTATATATATATATGTACAGATATATATATATATATATATATATATATATATATATATATATATATATATATATATACATATATATGTATAAATATATATATATATATATATATATATATATATATATATATATATATATATATATGTATATATATACATATATATATATATATGTGTGTGTGTGTGTATATATATATATATAAATATATATATATATATATATATATATATATATATATATATATATATATATATATATATATATATATATATGTATATACATATATATATATATATATATATATATATATATATATATATATATATATAAATAAATATATATATATATATATATGTATGTATATACATATATATATATATATATATATATATATATATATATATATATATATATATATATAAATAAATACATATATGTATAGACATACGTATTTATATACAAACATAAAGTTTTTATGTATAAACATAAAGTTCACTCCGCAATCAATCTCATGAAATTTACTTAAAAATATCCTTCTTAACCATTCGTTCACGTTTATTCGATACCCATCGCCTTTGTTTTTAGTTAACTATGGCACCTAATTTTCATGAAAGTTTGAAGAAAATCATACCATATAGTTCAATGAAAACTCGGCTATGCATTTCTATCTTCATCTGTACAGTTATGATCAATTATAGCAGGAAATGTATCTCTTTTTAGGTTGCGATTCTCGCCGGTTTTTAGTATGGAAATCACTAATTTTAGATTTCTGGGCATATGTTATAATGTAGATATAATATTAAAAGTAACGAGTCAACTCTATAATTTGCAATCACTCAATCCTTATTATTTCTTCAGGGAATTTTATAATCCTATATGTACCGTTTACGTCTAAGGATGTAAGAAGGATCGTATACCAAGCCCATTGGTAAGCAAAGAATGAATGCGGAAGAGAAAAGCGTCCTGAAATGATTCCTCTAACTATTGTATTTATGCCACACTTAGAATTAATTTATGGGTTATTTCCGGTAGAAATGATGGACAAAAAAGGACCCTTTATGCAGAAAATTAAGGATACTGATCATTTTTATCATCCGTCACCAAAAGACTCGGTATCTCCAACAAATGCTTGCAGAGTGCCAACTAATTGGTACTTTTCGTATGAAATATCATTTAAATTCAATTTCTTGACATCAATGTATCATATTTAACTGTTAATATCTACAGAGCCCTTGGAAGGATTTCAATTCTGTTCCGATACGTTTTAGATCAATATGTTGTCTTTCATTTGAAACCTCTACAATCAAAATCCTTACACGCGTCGATCAGTTATGCTGAAAAATCGGGGTGAAAGTCGGAATTTTTTTAGTTTTAACGGTAAAAGTCCTTTACCATTACTTGAATTTCTTATCCTTTAAACGGGACCTAACTGGAAGAAAGACGTATCATTTCCCAAAAACAGGACTCTTCCATCCATCTCCGTTCAAAAGTTATGCGTGAACATACAAAAAAAAAGCAAAAAAAAATATATATACGCAATGAATTGATAACCTTCTTTCTTTTGGAAGTCGGTTAAAAATTATAAGCATCACCACATCACCAGCTGGCGCCAGGCAAGGATGTAGGTGAGTACCGGTTTGTTTTTTGTTCTTTGCCAAATTTTTATATATTCAAATTCATATTTATTTACAATAATTGTTTTGGAAAAGAGAGCGCTTACGTTTCATAATTTTAGATTCGCACAAATTTAGTCAGTCTTACGATTGGTCTTAGAGCCGCAAAAAATATTTATTTTTTTTTGCTTAACTCTACTATTATAATCAAAACTGATCTGTGTTTTGTTTGAACTTGTTTTAATAATGGCCCGTCTTCAAGGACTGATATTTTTTGTAATAAACTCCCTGCTAGATATTGCAACTTGTAAATGGTAATATTACATCAACCTGTTAGACTTCATTGTGCGTAATCTCTGTAAAAAAACCAACTAAACATACAAGCAGTTAAATATTAGATTAAAGCGTATTTCCTAACACAGAAATTTAATGAAATGTTAAAAACAAAACATAGTTTTTGTTTTGTTTTCATTCAAGATATCGTATATTTTTGCTTTTTGAATAATATCTATAAAAATTTTATAAATATATCAAATTAAGATTCTTTTCGATATTTCTTAGTTGGGATACAGATTTTCTTTTTATACAGACCTATATACGAACATTTAGAAATTTATTTAATAATGCATCCACATTTATGAAATCATTATAATAAAAGATGAGTTAAAAAATTATACAATTAAATCATAACCCAAAAAATTTGAGTCTAAAAATACATCAAACATGAAGTATTAAAAAAAATTGCGGTCTTTCTATTTCATTCGATCCTGACCAGGTATGGGACCCGCGAAAATTGCCGGCCCCTCATCATTCGCGCGATTACGTAAAAGACGGGAATTGTACACTTTTATATAACGTGTATAAATTGAATGCAAAATGTACGAGAAAATGAATCAATGTCTTGAATTGTGTCCATTAATGACTGTCCATGAACTGTTAATCCGCCGTCCACAAGGTGTGAGCAACTGTTGCGGTGTTTAGCAGTTATTTATAACTCTGTCATCAAGATGCGCAATGGCATGAACTCGACGGCACTCACCTGAGTGACCAAGACCTTACTTTGCGCCAGTGCGAGGACGTGAAATTATTTACCAACAATTGAAAAGAAGATAGCAGCCATTGCTGTGCTGATGCTGTTAGAACACAGCAACAACAACAAAGGGGGAATCTGTAGAAATCGACACATCCAAAATATGATACATTGGATCTATAAACTTTGCGGTGTAAGCTGGTACAATATATCTTCGCTCCAAGATTCGGACGCAGCAGATCTGCGCTCATTTCAAAGCATCTCCTCGTTATAGCCGCAAGATTGAGCTTAATTGTTTTTGCAATAATTTGTTTATATTATCGCGTTTGTGTGTAGAATTTAATTGGACCGGGCGGTTTGTTTGCAGTTTGTTCAGGTGTTGCGTTAGTTAGTTTTATGCAATTAGTTTGTTTGCAATCGTTAACTATTCACTTGTTATAATACATTGGAAAGCTATATTAGAGTCTCCATTACTAGTTAAAACGACGTGAAATCATTTCAGCCAGTAATTATTCTCAAGATTTTGCATCCATGGGCGTTGAAAACACCATCGAACTGATATATTTCTGAGAACCCTGCAAATTCGTGGATGCGAAATTATTTGTAGTGGCCCTTGCGCTGGGGAAATGCAACCCACGAAACCACAATGCTAGCCTACCAGCGCATTCATGCGTCCTCAAACAGGGCCAATTTCGGCGACCAACATCTACGCCTCGCCAAAGCAGCAGACCATCGCCGCAGTCCTTTACGGACAGTGAAATATCCTTTAAATTCATTACAATCTTAATGATCGTTTTAACACCAGGATATTTGTGTTGACCGCGAACATTTTTATAGCCTATTAGAGTACAATTTAAGAGCAAAGTAAAACGTTTTTGTGAGTATACTTAGTAGATAAAGTTGAAGAAGTGTATATGCGATATATTTGAGCATTTGATTAATTGAGAACTATGAGAGTGCGAGGTAAATTCTTTTGCTAGATATGCGGTGTATGTTCCAAACTTCTATGATACTTAAGCGGCTCATTAAAAGATTTTTTCTTCGAATATTAGCGAATGCTCTTAGTAAACCTAAGTCGATAAGTGTGACACTGCTATGCTCACTTGATTAACTTCCACCTAAAACGCATTCAGCATCAACACGGATTTACACGTGCTATTAAATGCGAAAGTTCAAACTCGCAACTATTTGAAATTCAATTTTCACCGTACCTTGCTTTTACGTTTTCTTTGGCGCTAAGGCTTGCGAAATAGGTGAATTCCGTTTGTTCAATTTTCCGAACCGAACTCCAGGAACGAGCAGCATCTCCCAGCATTGGCAGCAAACGATAGAAAGAGGAATTCTAGCAATAGCAGCGAGACAACGCGCTTATTGTGAACAACGAATGCATTTATTGCACGTTACACACCTTCAGAGCGATTATCCGGTCTCTCTACATATAATTTGCTATTTGCATTGTCATTTAGCACAGGATACATCAGACCTTAACTTAACCAGTGCTTAGAATTAAAATTGACACTTGAATCATCATTAATTATACAATAATCTGCATCGTTTAATAATATTTCTTCATCGGGAGCATCTTTTATTGTGATTGTTCGGTTTTCAGACACTTTTAACCTCACAGTAACGATTGCCCATCGAAGGAGTGGGTAAGTACTCTTTGTTCTTGCTTGTATTATAAACTAAAAATGCTGTTTGAATTTTAAAAATTTTACGATTTTTTTGCAGAGACGTTCTCCAGCTTGAGGTCGGTTTTTGAAAAATTTGTAAACTGTTTCTTGTTACTCTTTTAAAACTGAATAGTTGCTAAAGAAAAAAGAAATTTGTCTTGCGTCTGTTAATAGAATCCTCATTCTTTAAGAAGCAAATAAAAATGGATATTTTGTTTAAAAAAAAAGGAAATTTATGAATTATTATTTTTGAAAATTTTCGTTGACTTTAAGCAAGCATATGACAGTATTGACCGTAACGTACTGTACCAAAAAACACGCTGCTTTGGCATCGCAGCCAAATAAGTCCGTTTTACCAAAAAGACAATGACGTCGAAAACCTCCGTATCTATAATCAACTCACCGATGCCTTTGATACAAATATCGGACTAAAACAGGGAGATGGGCTGGCCGTATCGCTATTCAACTTGGCTCTGGAGTACGTCATAAGGAAGCTACCTGTCGATACATAAGGTATATTACTACACAAGTCGAGCTAAGTAGTAGCCTATGCGGGTGACATCAACATTTTGTCACGGTCAGCTGCCAAAGAACTCTTCCTGAAACTCGACAGCGAAGTACAACCAGTAGGGCTGCAAATCAATGAAAATAAAACAAAGCTCATGACGCAGTCGAGGAAAAATACCTCAAGCACAAAAATATCACACTTGGCGAATAAAGTATCGAAAATGTGAGCGAATTTGTGTATCTAGGTGCCAAAATGACGAGAACAAGTAATGAAAGAGACGAAATACGTCGAAGAATACAGCTCGCAAATAAAATATTCTTTTCAGTTTTGGCGACCTTGAAGACCAGCTGCATACACAGGAAAACAAAGCTCCAGATATACAAATCTGTGATAAGACCTGTGTTATGCTATGGGTGTGAAACATGGACCCTAACCCAAGCATCCGCAAATATATTGAACGCCTTTGAGCGACGGATCCTGAGGCGAATAATCGGAGCGAAGCTAGACGGGGACCAATGGCGAATGCGATACAACCATAAGCTGTATGAAATGTTTGACGAACCGGAGGTCTCAAGGATTGTAAGACTGCGGAAGCTGCAATGGGCTGGACACATGAATCGTATGGACGGACAACGGATTTACAAAAAGGTATTCGTTGGGAGAACTGAAGGCCGGAGACCAGTGGGGAAACCGAGGAAATGCTGGTCTGACTCGGTCGACGAAGACAGTTCATCGCTGCTCGGATTTCGAAATTGGAGGACGCGGTCAATGGACCGAGACAGTTGGAGGCGCAATTTGCAGGAAGCGAAGAACCGAGAGGGGCTGTATTGCTAAGAAGAATTGTAATGATTTTCTCTCTTCAACTCGAACGCGGAACCGACCTCTCATCGGTTCTAGACGTTAAGTCTGAGTAGTGCCAACGGATGGTACCAACAGGTCAACCAATCCGTGCACCGTAATCCATTCACGCGGTGACTGCTTGTCGGCCAGCTAGTTCGGAGAGGATTTCGGTCGCGGGTCTCCGAATGGATTACGCTCAACTACAATATTTCAGTCACCTGAAATTGCCCGTTTTCTAAACGCGTCAACATTCACTCATCCAGAACGAGAAACCTACATTACGTTAGTTCTGGATGGGATCTATCCACAGATCTCAAATCAAAAACGCTACAAAAATCCACAGGCGCGTTACCGATTCACCGACGCGGTACCGAAAAATATACTACTCGAACTTAAACCGAAGAAAACTACTCTAAAGAAATGGCGAAACAAGCAAAGGTACCGCGTACCGCGCGCGACGCGAAACCGACTTCAGCGGATTTGCAGAAACCCTACCCTCGCGACGGCATACTTACCCTACACTCTCTGTTCCCACTGAAAAAGAAGAGTCACTGAAAAGGAAAGTCGTGGTTAAATTAGCAATTCATTCTTAGTTTATTCAATTCTTACATATCATATATTCTTATATATCCTGGGCAATCTATGTTGAATAATGACAATGAGAGGGGACATAAGAGCTGAACAAAATCAAATTATGATATTTACCCTCATATCAAATATTATTTTTACTTAATTTAAAATATATTTATTATGTGTGTATAAGTGTATTTTGAAAAGAAAAACAAACAGAAAAATGAAAATATTGTATATATATGCGAAAAGCTAATATCAAAAGAACTGTCTTTTCTTTACTTATTTTATTGTACATGATATCCCAGTATATAATTCATTGATTTTTTTGTTCCATATTTTTTTTATTTTTCTCATTAAATAAACCTTAAAAATTCAATAAAAAAATAAGAAACATGGCAAACAATTTTCATTTAAAAGACGGCGATATTATGTAAATATAGTTCTTTTCTTTATGAGGAAGACAGCCGAATGCAAAAGAAGTGCGTTTTGATTAATGTCTGAACATGGAAACATTATACATAAGTCATTCGCGGTAATTAAAAAGATTTAAAAATATATCCTAATATTATCAGAAAAAAACACAGAGAACTTCCCCAAACATGTTGTGAATAAGGTTATACCGATATTATTTACAAAATAAGAAAAAAACTATATGGATACGATTCCGGGATAAATAAGAGGTAAAATAGATAAAGTAAATATAAGTGAATTAGAGATTGTGCAGTAAAGAAATGAAATCAGGGGCAGCAACTTGTGGAAATTGGTTTTCTGATTATCTTCATAACAGCTAACATCTAGCATCTAATATTATAGTTAGCACTTTTTATTTTCATTTCTTCGAAACTTTTTGTATATCATATCGTTTGTTTAGCGACTAAGTTCAACGAGATATTGCAATCAACTAATCAAATTAAGCTATGTACTAGCAACGTAAGTTAAAAAGTGGAAAATAATGCAGAAACATCAGCTTCCTAGTTTAAGCTATACACAGGAATTTATCTTCCAACATTTGCGATTCGATATAAAATCTCTCGACTTTCACTAGACTAAAATGCGTTACTGAAGCTCAGTATTTAAAATATATTTTTTTCGAAGAAACCGTGAAAAGCTAGGACTCAAAATACGGACGAAACGAATGATTTAAATCAGTAACATGAAAATCACTCAAAGGAAACAGCGTTAAAGCAAATAATATTTTTGTAGTAGTGAGTTGAATACTATTTACGCCCTGAGCGTGAGACCTCCTGGAGCGCAGAACTTCTGGACTATCTAACAAACGCCTCTTCTATCGGACTAAGAACCAAGCTTGGAACCATTTGACACATTACGTTGGGCTAGGCCTCGTTGAACAAATAAATCAATGGCATTGTTTAATATTATCGTATTCTGTGTTCCTATCTTTCAGGGATACCTTGTTCCTGAATATAAGCTAAACTTTCTGAGACTGACACACCAATGTCTTGATTCGATTGAAAACAAAATAGGTTCGAATGTCCTACATATGACAATAAATACAAAGTTAATTTGAATCCGAAGTAAATTATACGAAAATAACGTTCAAAGTTGGGATACATTAAAGAAAATTATGGTGTCATATAAATATTGAAATTGCGAAAGAAAAGTATTGTATGGGTTGTTGAACACTATAAAGACTACTTTTGTGTCTATTACTTTTTCTCAGAAAACTTAAATTGTGCGGAAAACCGGGATTTATCAATAGTGAAATGTATCTGTCTATAATATGATTTTTGATATTTTACTTATTGTGAAAACTAGAAAAATTAGTGCTTACGTTGTGTATTTTAAATGGTATAATTTCCGATATCTCATTGAATATATTCAGTTATCATTTTTTTTAAGACATTCATTCATTTATTCTAACATTTAATTGTTTCATTTAAGTTTAGTATTTTTTTTCTGAATTTAGTACTCGATTCACTAATCATTGAGATTTTTAGTTTATTTAGTTTATGTTCAAGTTATGTTAGCTTGACGTTTTCTTCATATGAAGCTTGTTTACGTTTGAAGTGTTGATTTTTAATTTTACTTCTTATAATTATTCCAAGAAAGCTCATTCAATTATCGCATATCAGTTGTCATTTGAAATCATTGATTAAAGTTTTAAAAGATTTCATTGGATTTAAAGAATAGTGTTTAGTTGACATTCATGTTATACCATCTTTTGACATGCCCCCGATTTTCATCTAATAATACATGTTTAAAAATTATATCAAGAAAATCGAACAGTTTTAGTCCGGTTAATACATTTTTGTCTTTTATAATTTGTTAGTAATTTATTTTGGTTTTTTTTTTCATAAATTCCTAATCATTGTAAAATTCATGGAATCTGTGGCATGGTTGACGACAAAGGCACGCACCTGTCTCTAGGATCCAACCACGTTGTCTCCTTGTTATTGTGGTTAATGTAGTAGACTTTGCCGTCGTAATCGCGGGCAATATCCCAACCGGCTGGCAATGGAAAGTCACCAGTTTGATGATGTTGTCCTTTTTGGCATTTTTCTAGGCACTCGGTTCGTCGCCGTGTTTGCTTGCTTGCTTGTGTCCCTTGCACGATGTCAGCGATGGAAGTAATCCGAAAATAGTTTGATGGCAATGGCTGCTGGTGCTGGTGTTGCGTTGGGCTAACATAAAGTTACACAATCCACTCGAGATTTTCCCTGATTCGCTTCTCCTTGCGACTACAGGCACTGTTTTCCACGTTCCACCACGCTCACCCTTTTCTTTGGTCTTTCAAGTCTCTCCAGTCAAGTCCTCAATCGCGCGTTCCTACAATTATTTATGCATTTTCTACGCCGCGTTCCCAATTCTCTGTTTCATCAAATTTACTTTGAATTTTTATTTCTCAGATGGAATTTTTATTTTCAAATTTATTTAGCGCGCGGCAGCAACGAGGAGAGAGCGGCGGCCGTATTTCGAATTGGACGACGGCGGCGGCGGCTGTAGGGCACATGATTGTGAGTCAATTCTAACTTTCTTTTTAGTTATTAACTAAACTAACCTCTTTCCTAATGTTCTGCTCCGGTGAATGTCACTGCCTCACGAATAACGTTTTCCAAAAACTCTTTACGCACACCACGCGTTTCTTCATAGATTAAACCGGGAATACGTTTCACTCCACCACGTCGCGCCAAACGACGTATAGCTGGTTTTGTAATACCTTCGATATTCTCATGAAGAACTTTACGATGACGTTTCGCGCCTCCATGTGGCTGTCAAAATTTCCGGTTGTCACCTCGGACAAAACATATGTGCGTGGAATGGCACTTCATATGGCGGAAATGTGCTTCTTCAGATGTCGCCAGTGGCATAGTTTTCTCGACGGCCACGGTGGAGGGGCATTTCCAGATGGCTATGTCTCGAAATGTGCCGGGGTTGGATTAATTCTATATTCCGAATATTTATATCCACGGATCTAAATATTTGGACAGAAAAAAAAATATTTTCTGCACAACGATATCCGCACAACAGATGAAGTCCGCTGGCACTTCGAGGACATATCCATCTGGCAGGTTACAAGGGTTCGGGATCGGAATCACTTCGATTCCTGGGCGTAGTCGTCACATTACACATTCCCCCCCCCAAAATCGAAGTAATTACGATCCCGTCTCCTTTGTAAAAGGTCTTGGTTAGGGACGTGGCGGGTCGAAGATCCGTTTCGAAGGATAGGCTACAACCCTGTTCGTGAAGACTCGACAGTGACTATATAGTAGGAAGTCAGGTGTTATTCGGAGGCCTTCGTCTAGGCAGAGATTTGGGATAAGCCAAGGTTTCTCGTGGGAATTAGTTGCACTTCATCGTCTAAGGTCTTTTGCGTGGTAAATTCCCAGGGTCTTACCAGTCATGTCCGCGATGAGGTACCGGGTGGGGCTTATGACTTGCATGACTCGACACTTCACGAATTTCTTGTCTAGTTTGGCATTGTAATGGCGGGTGGCATCGCTCTGTCGGAAGTTTCGACGATATATTTCGTCGCCGGCCTTAAAGCCAGAAGGATGAGATCGCAAGTTGTACCGCTCCTCTCCCATCCGTCTACTTTCTTCAATCTTCTCCCGCAGTTGATCTCGCAGAAGTTGGAGCTTTTCGTGCGGTTCTAGAACCACGATTGGGTCCTCTAGCGATTTCAGCTGCCGCAATAGCCGGTAAGCGCTCCCATGACCGATCATGTACTGGCCGAACACTGCAAAATACGGCGAAATGCCGGTCGTGGCGTGGTACGACGAGCGCAGCGCACTAGTGATGGCGGACAATTTGCGATCCCAGTCCCTCTGATTCGGGTGGACATAGGCGCGAATGGCCGCTATGAGCGTACGATTCAGTCGTTCGGATGCGTTGGCTTGTGGTGAATAGACGGCAGTTCGTTGGTGGATGATGCCGTATTTGGACATTAGGTCTCGGAACTTGCTGGAGGTGAACTGGACCCCATTGTCGGAGACAAGTTTCTCCGGAACTCCAAACATGTGAAAGACTCGGTTCTCCAAAAAGCTGGTTATTGGTCCAGTGTGCATGTTACGTAGTGGCTCTATGATAGGGAATTTGGAGAGCTGGTCCAGGACCACGACAGCTCCCGTGTGACCAGAAGCAGATCGAGGGTAAGGACCGATAAGATCAATGTACAAGCGCTGGAACACGCGTTCGGGGACCTCAACCTTACCCATGGGTGGCCGAAGGATGGTGTTGGGCGCTTTAGTGCACTTGCATAGCTCACAAGAGGCTACGTACGCTTTTATCTGTTGGGCCATCTTAGGCCAAAAGAAACAGGTTTTCAACCGCCTAAGTGTACGACCGTATCCGCCGTGCGCACTTGATGGGTGGTCATGAGCCCGTCTGATAAGATCAGTGGTTAATTCTTCGGGCACCCACAACTTCCACTGTTCTTCTTCTTGTATGGGGTCTCCGGATGCGTGTCCCATCCGCTTATAAATAAATCCATCCGTCAACCGCAGTTCAGGAAGCTGGGACAGTTGATTCTGGATAGTGTGAATCAGTTGGGTGTAGCTGGCTGACTTGAAGGCAGGATGGTCCAAATCGATCAATTGGGGGCTGTCGTCCTCTTGGACCAACTCGGCTCCTTCAGGGGCGAACATTCTGGATAGGGTGTCGGGGACTACATGCTGGCTTCCTTTTCGGTGGCGAATTGTGAAGTCAAATGCCTGTAGTTTCAGTGCCCACCTGGCCAATCTGCCGTTGAGATCAGTCTGGCTCATTAACCATTTCAGAGAAGCGTGATCCGTAACGATTTCAAAGGTGTGTCCCTCCACATAGGCTCGGAAGCGTTTCACTGCCAACACCGCGGCTAAACATTCTTGCTCGGAGACCGTGTAATTTCGCTGGGCTGGGTTCAGCTTGTGAGACATGAAGGCTATAGGTCTCTCCTCGCCGTCTTGTGCAACCTGGACTAAGACTGCTCCCACCCCATGTTGACTCGCGTCACAATGGATTGAGAACGGTTTGTCAAAGTCCGGGCTGTGCAGTACGGGGGCCGTAGTCAGACTCTTCTTTAGCTCTTCAAAGGCTCGCAAGCTGGGCTCTTCCCAGACGAATTTACGTCCCTTACGCAGCATGTCGGTCAAAGGAGTGGTAATGGTGGCATAGTCACGTACAAAACGCTGGTACCATCCGCATAACCCTAAGAATCGGCGTAACTGTTTGGTGGTCTTGGGTAGTGGAAAAACGTCAATCGCTTGAGTCTTTTCCGGATCGGTCTTGATATGCCCATGCCCAATGATGTGACCTAAATACTTCACCTCCGTCATCACGAACTGGCTCTTCCTTATGTTGATGGTTAATCTTGCCCTCCGGATGTGTAGAGCCACCTCCTGAAGCAGGTCGATGTGTTCGTCAAAGGTCTCGGTTATAAGCAACAGATCGTCCAAGTAAACGAAAACTTGGTGCCGCAAATGAGGTGGTATCACCTTGTCCATAAGGCGCGTCATTGTTTGGGGGGCATTACACAATCCGAATGGCATGGTCACGAATTGATATAAGGGCCGGCCTGGGACTGTGAAGGCTGTTTTCTCCTTTGAACCGGGGTCTAAAGGAATTTGCCAGAAGGCGTCCTTGAGGTCTAAGCTCGTGATGAAATGGGCTTTAGGCAATCGACTCAAAATGCCTTCGATCAACGGTAGAGGATATGCGTCCTTGACTGTGACGGCGTTCAAGCGTCTGGCATCTAAGCATAACCGGACCTTGTTCGGCTTGACCACTAAGGTGACTGGGGAAGCCCACGCGCTCTGTGATTCTTCGATTACGCCTAATGCTAGCATTCGATCCACTTCGGCATATAACGATTTTTCCTTCGCCGGAGATATGGCGAAATGTCTCTGTTTTATGGGTTTAGCATCCCCCACATCTATAGTGTGGAACACCAGGGCAGTCCGCCCGAGACCTTCCTTCTCGTGCGAGGGAAAAGCCGATATAGCCGAGTCGAGACGCAGTTGCTGAGTTACATCCAGTGTATGCCGTAATAAGTTAGTGGGTTGAGATTGGTCAGGAACGGTGGTGACGGACTCCAGGGTCGAACTGGAAAATAGTGCCGGGGCCAAGTTAAATTTTCGAACGAAATCCACTCCTAAATAAAGATTCTGGGTTAACTGAGGTATGATGAAAAATTCCATAGGTTTAGTTACCCCTTTAAAGGTGACATCCGTCATAATTTTTCCCACTACAGAGTGACGAGTTCCGTCCGCCGTGCTTAACCAGGAGGTGAAATGACGGATTTGGTCCGCGTGCTTTGCCAGTACCTCCCCTGCAAACTCGGCAGATATGCAATTCACACTGGCTCCCGTATCGACTAAGCCTGATACTCGTTTTTGCAGGAGGTGTACTGACGCATATGGCCGAACATCATCCCTCAATAATTCGTCTAAGTATATGTCCTTCAACCTTTGTCTCGACTGCCTGACTTTTCTCCAGAAGCTCCGCATCCGACGCGTGGCTCGCTTGCTTCGCGGTGGGACAGTTGTGGCCAATTCCTCATGGAAGATGCGCTGTCGAGTAGCCAAATAATTCCGCAACCTGACATGAAAAGGTTTTACATGCCAAGGAGCCTTCGTCTCGCTATCATTTCCCTGCGCATTGGCCTCGGCGAAGGACGGCGTCGGTTGTGGAACTTCGGGAGAACTGTGTTTAGCGGTGCGAGTCAGCAGAGTTGGAGTCATGTTGGGAGCTGGGTCATAGCTGGTGATGGGGTCTGGATTGGTTCGTCCGGGGTCTAGGAGTGCCGACGGGTGGTCGCGGCACTCGGTGGCAAGTTTTTTCGCCCTTTGCAATTTGCACAGTCAGGTGCGTATGTGTCGGCCTTCCCGCAGCGGTAGCAGAAAAGCGTCGGCTCCGCTGGACATGCATAGAACCGATGTCCCGGTTGTCGGCAGTTCCAACAGACCGTCGGGCTTGTAAGTGCTTCAAGGGAGGGTCGATCAATCAATGCGGGGTCCTCAAGCTCCGGTGGTGCTCCGCTCCTCGGTACTGGTACTGGATCAGCAAGCAGGTGGTCTGCTGCCATCAACTCCGCGGTGTGATGATTTCGGGGATTTGGTCCCGTTATGCGAGGTTGTGGGCGGAAGGTACCTCGTCGCTCATCCAAGTGTTCTTGTCTACGCGCATGGAGGCGCAATCCCTGTATGGTGTTGATGGGAAAATGTAGCAGGCTGTTCTGGAGATCCCAGCGCATGTTCTCTCTGATAATTTCTACTAATTCGTCCTCGGGCATGGTATTTCGCAGGCGAGTGCTCAATCTCACTATACTTGTGTAGTACTGGTCGAACGGTTCGTGAGCGCCTTGTTTCCGTTTCTTTATTTGCTCTCTTAGCTCTCTCTCAGTGAAGCCATCCTCAAATCGATTGCGGAAGGCTGCACTGAAAGAGTGCCAAGTGGGACGTGGCGTTGACTCTTTAAAGCTCCAGTACCAGTCGGCAGCGTCGCCGCTGAACAAAAGATGGGCATGCCGGAGGAAGGCCGAGGAATCACCTCCCAGGGTGCTGGACACCAACGCCTGAATCCGGAAAAGGAACCGGTCCGCCGATATCATATCGTTGAACCCTGTAAAGTTCAGGCGCCAACTCTCCATGATACGAGGCGTCGGGTCTCGAAAAGGTGCCAATGCGTTCCCGGGGGGAATCACATCCTCGATTGACCTGTTGTACTGAACTGCCTCGGGGGCTGGAGGTACCAACGGAGGTCCGGTACTGTGTCGCGGTCTGTATTCGGGAGCTCTGGGATCCATTCCCGAGTTCCTTGGGGGTGGGACCCATTGCTCGGATTGTCGGGAGGGGGGCATCGCCACACTGGGATTTGGCTCCCAGCCAAGCGGAGTTCTCACGCGGCTGGGGGGTTGGCTCAACGGGAGATTCTGGATCTTTCCCTCCAGGTTGCCAATCCTCTCCGACATATCCCTCATCAACGCCACGAGGGTGTCAATGGAGTGGGCGGAAGGCATGGTTGTCACCTCGGACACGACACTTGCAGCCGGAACTTCACCGCCTACTGCTCCTTGCAGGTCTAAGAGTGGTTGTGACGATTCGGCTTCTGGAGCTCCTTTCGCCACTGCTCCACGCGTTGGTAGGGGCGTTCCGAGGGGGGCGTCTAGGGCAGACCGATCTATGGGTCGCCGGCATAAGGGACACAGCTCTGACGTGAGGAGGAGCTGTTGTACACAGGCACGATGGAATAAATGTCCACAATCCAATCGCACGCTGTGTACGCCCTCCACTACGTCTTCGAAGCAGATCCCGCAGTTAGCTGGTTGGACCGTTTTGGATCTGGTCCAACGCTTGTCTGGGGTCCGCTTCGTTGCCATCTTTGATTTTTGCTGGTTTTGGGTGGGTGCTATGTCTTAGTGACGAAAAAAAAAGAAAAAATGTAATTATATAATATGACTAAAGGCTTAAAAATACTTTAGTGGCCGATAGTGGCGAGCTATTTACGTAAAAAATGAGAAAAAAAAATTTAATTAGTATATACTTTCCTTTCCAGTGGTCGACTCCTTCAACGGGAAAAGAGAGTGCGTGGTAATCTGCCGAAGAAAGGGTGCTTTTGGTCGATTTACGAAATTTAACCCCATACCCTCATACATTACAAAAAAAAACCGTCTCTAAACTACGTTAAAGTGACTCGACGAGACAAGTGGTAGAGCTACCGTAACGACTTTGTACGCGGTCAAAATTCCCGACGCGTGGAAGCATTCCGGGCTTCGCAGCTCCAGCATACGCCATCGAACGTTGAACCGATACCACTCGTCTAACACGCATAAGAAATAGTTAGAATCCTTCCGCGACATAAAGGCAAGGTAGCCTTCTATTTTCTTGAGAGTCCATGCTGATAGGTAAACCCATCAGACTGGCAGTTCCATCAAGAAAATAGAAGGTCCTTACAGGGGTTAACCTGGGACAACACATCGGAAGGATTCTGTCGCGAGAAAAAAAAATCAAACAAAAGGAGAGCGGAAGCTACAACTCACGTGAAGCGACCTCTAATGTGTATCACACAATTCCACTGCTCCTGATAGTGGGACTCGAGTACCAAAGTACCTTACATCCTCCGTAAAGGACCAACTCGTCAGAAGACGCGAAGTTCTTTCCCCCTTAGGATGTTTTTGGGCCCCACGTTGGGCGCCATTTGTAATGATTTTCTCTCTTCAACTCGAACGCGGAACCGACCTCTCATCGGTTCTAGACGTTAAGTCTGAGTAGTGCCAACGGATGGTACCAACAGGTCAACCAATCCGTGCACCGTAATCCATTCACGCGGTGACTGCTTGTCGGCCAGCTAGTTCGGAGAGGATTTCGGTCGCGGGTCTCCGAATGGATTACGCTCAACTACAATATTTCAGTCACCTGAAATTGCCCGTTTTCTAAACGCGTCAACATTCACTCATCCAGAACGAGAAACCTACATTACGTTAGTTCTGGATGGGATCTATCCACAGATCTCAAATCAAAAACGCTACAAAAATCCACAGGCGCGTTACCGATTCACCGACGCGGTACCGAAAAATATACTACTCGAACTTAAACCGAAGAAAACTACTCTAAAGAAATGGCGAAACAAGCAAAGGTACCGCGTACCGCGCGCGACGCGAAACCGACTTCAGCGGATTTGCAGAAACCCTACCCTCGCGACGGCATACTTACCCTACACTCTCTGTTCCCACTGAAAAAGAAGAGTCACTGAAAAGGAAAGTCGTGGTTAAATTAGCAATTCATTCTTAGTTTATTCAATTCTTACATATCATATATTCTTATATATCCTGGGCAATCTATGTTGAATAATGACAATGAGAGGGGACATAAGAGCTGAACAAAATCAAATTATGATATTTACCCTCATATCAAATATTATTTTTACTTAATTTAAAATATATTTATTATGTGTGTATAAGTGTATTTTGAAAAGAAAAACAAACAGAAAAATGAAAATATTGTATATATATGCGAAAAGCTAATATCAAAAGAACTGTCTTTTCTTTACTTATTTTATTGTACATGATATCCCAGTATATAATTCATTGATTTTTTTGTTCCATATTTTTTTTATTTTTCTCATTAAATAAACCTTAAAAATTCAATAAAAAAATAAGAAACATGGCAAACAATTTTCATTTAAAAGACGGCGATATTATGTAAATATAGTTCTTTTCTTTATGAGGAAGACAGCCGAATGCAAAAGAAGTGCGTTTTGATTAATGTCTGAACATGGAAACATTATACATAAGTCATTCGCGGTAATTAAAAAGATTTAAAAATATATCCTAATATTATCAGAAAAAAACACAGAGAACTTCCCCAAACATGTTGTGAATAAGGTTATACCGATATTATTTACAAAATAAAAAAAAAACTATATGGATACGATTCCGGGATAAATAAGAGGTAAAATAGATAAAGTAAATATAAGTGAATTAGAGATTGTGCAGTAAAGAAATGAAATCAGGGGCAGCAACTTGTGGAAATTGGTTTTCTGATTATCTTCATAACAGCTAACATCTAGCATCTAATATTATAGTTAGCACTTTTTATTTTCATTTCTTCGAAACTTTTTGTATATCATATCGTTTGTTTAGCGACTAAGTTCAACGAGATATTGCAATCAACTAATCAAATTAAGCTATGTACTAGCAACGTAAGTTAAAAAGTGGAAAATAATGCAGAAACATCAGCTTCCTAGTTTAAGCTATACACAGGAATTTATCTTCCAACATTTGCGATTCGATATAAAATCTCTCGACTTTCACTAGACTAAAATGCGTTACTGAAGCTCAGTATTTAAAATATATTTTTTTCGAAGAAACCGTGAAAAGCTAGGACTCAAAATACGGACGAAACGAATGATTTAAATCAGTAACATGAAAATCACTCAAAGGAAACAGCGTTAAAGCAAATAATATTTTTGTAGTAGTGAGTTGAATACTATTTACGCCCTGAGCGTGAGACCTCCTGGAGCGCAGAACTTCTGGACTATCTAACAAACGCCTCTTCTATCGGACTAAGAACCAAGCTTGGAACCATTTGACACATTACGTTGGGCTAGGCCTCGTTGAACAAATAAATCAATGGCATTGTTTAATATTATCGTATTCTGTGTTCCTATCTTTCAGGGATACCTTGTTCCTGAATATAAGCTAAACTTTCTGAGACTGACACACCAATGTCTTGATTCGATTGAAAACAAAATAGGTTCGAATGTCCTACATATGACAATAAATACAAAGTTAATTTGAATCCGAAGTAAATTATACGAAAATAACGTTCAAAGTTGGGATACATTAAAGAAAATTATGGTGTCATATAAATATTGAAATTGCGAAAGAAAAGTATTGTATGGGTTGTTGAACACTATAAAGACTACTTTTGTGTCTATTACTTTTTCTCAGAAAACTTAAATTGTGCGGAAAACCGGGATTTATCAATAGTGAAATGTATCTGTCTATAATATGATTTTTGATATTTTACTTATTGTGAAAACTAGAAAAATTAGTGCTTACGTTGTGTATTTTAAATGGTATAATTTCCGATATCTCATTGAATATATTCAGTTATCATTTTTTTTAAGACATTCATTCATTTATTCTAACATTTAATTGTTTCATTTAAGTTTAGTATTTTTTTTCTGAATTTAGTACTCGATTCACTAATCATTGAGATTTTTAGTTTATTTAGTTTATGTTCAAGTTATGTTAGCTTGACGTTTTCTTCATATGAAGCTTGTTTACGTTTGAAGTGTTGATTTTTAATTTTACTTCTTATAATTATTCCAAGAAAGCTCATTCAATTATCGCATATCAGTTGTCATTTGAAATCATTGATTAAAGTTTTAAAAGATTTCATTGGATTTAAAGAATAGTGTTTAGTTGACATTCATGTTATACCATCTTTTGACATGCCCCCGATTTTCATCTAATAATACATGTTTAAAAATTATATCAAGAAAATCGAACAGTTTTAGTCCGGTTAATACATTTTTGTCTTTTATAATTTGTTAGTAATTTATTTTGGTTTTTTTTTTTCATAAATTCCTAATCATTGTAAAATTCATGGAATCTGTGGCATGGTTGACGACAAAGGCACGCACCTGTCTCTAGGATCCAACCACGTTGTCTCCTTGTTATTGTGGTTAATGTAGTAGACTTTGCCGTCGTAATCGCGGGCAATATCCCAACCGGCTGGCAATGGAAAGTCACCAGTTTGATGATGTTGTCCTTTTTGGCATTTTTCTAGGCACTCGGTTCGTCGCCGTGTTTGCTTGCTTGCTTGTGTCCCTTGCACGATGTCAGCGATGGAAGTAATCCGAAAATAGTTTGATGGCAATGGCTGCTGGTGCTGGTGTTGCGTTGGGCTAACATAAAGTTACACAATCCACTCGAGATTTTCCCTGATTCGCTTCTCCTTGCGACTACAGGCACTGTTTTCCACGTTCCACCACGCTCACCCTTTTCTTTGGTCTTTCAAGTCTCTCCAGTCAAGTCCTCAATCGCGCGTTCCTACAATTATTTATGCATTTTCTACGCCGCGTTCCCAATTCTCTGTTTCATCAAATTTACTTTGAATTTTTATTTCTCAGATGGAATTTTTATTTTCAAATTTATTTAGCGCGCGGCAGCAACGAGGAGAGAGCGGCGGCCGTATTTCGAATTGGACGACGGCGGCGGCGGCTGTAGGGCACATGATTGTGAGTCAATTCTAACTTTCTTTTTAGTTATTAACTAAACTAACCTCTTTCCTAATGTTCTGCTCCGGTGAATGTCACTGCCTCACGAATAACGTTTTCCAAAAACTCTTTACGCACACCACGCGTTTCTTCATAGATTAAACCGGGAATACGTTTCACTCCACCACGTCGCGCCAAACGACGTATAGCTGGTTTTGTAATACCTTCGATATTCTCATGAAGAACTTTACGATGACGTTTCGCGCCTCCATGTGGCTGTCAAAATTTCCGGTTGTCACCTCGGACAAAACATATGTGCGTGGAATGGCACTTCATATGGCGGAAATGTGCTTCTTCAGATGTCGCCAGTGGCATAGTTTTCTCGATGGCCACGGTGGAGGGGCATTTCCAGATGGCTATGTCTCGAAATGTGCCGGGGTTGGATTAATTCTATATTCCGAATATTTATATCCACGGATCTAAATATTTGGACAGAAAAAAAAATATTTTCTGCACAACGATATCCGCACAACAGATGAAGTCCGCTGGCACTTCGAGGACATATCCATCTGGCAGGTTACAAGGGTTCGGGATCGGAATCACTTCGATTCCTGGGCGTAGTCGTCACATTACAGAATAAACAATAGCTTGGTTGAAAATAATCTTGAAAATAGGCAATCAAAGAGAGCATTATCGGAATATTTTATTGGTTTACTTTCGAAAGGGCAAAAATGCGTGCAACCTCGAAAGAGATTGTGTGGAGTTTCTGGTGGAAACATCTTTACTGAACGCCAGTGTCAGCATTGGTTTGCATCGCTTTCTTGAAACTGTAATGTGCAAGATACAACACATACTAGTCGTCCAACCACTACTAATGACGACAATATAAAGGCAGTAATCAAAACTTACCGGCGTATGACAACTCGAGAGATAGCAGAGAAGTTCGAAATCGAATTTAACCGTTTATTTGCACTTACAACAGCTTGGTTGCGTTTGGGTTCCTCATAAATTAGACGAAATCCACCTCACCAAATGCACTAAAATGTGCTACTTTTCGCTGAATCGTAACCAAAATGACCTATTTCTAAAAAGAATCATTAAGGGTAATGACAAATGGATTGTTTACGATAACGAAAACTATCATGGACCAATCAAGATGGGCCTCCACAATTGACATCCAAAGCGAATATTCACCAAAAGAAGATTATGCCTTCTGTGTAGTGGGATTACAAGGGTATAGTTTATTTTGAGCCGGTTCCAAGAAACCAAACTATTCATTCGAATGTCACCAACTATCGAAATTGGACGAAGAAATCAAGAAAAAACTTCCTGGACTGGCGTGATGTTCCAACATGATAACGCCAGACACCACACCTCTTTGATAACTCGTCAAAAATTAATGGAGCTCGATTGGAAACTGATGCCATATCCACCCTATAGCCCTGACTTACCATCATCAGATTATCATTTGTTTCGCTTCCTTCAAAACCATTTGAATGGTAAAACTTTCGATTCCGATCAGACTGAAAAATGAGTTGGACCAGTTAAGCTGTATCTGGTGCCGGCTTTGACTCTGTTGTGGAAATAAGTGGGACCGTAAAAATCTGTTAATTCCAGCGAAAAGATTGTAAAATTATCTTGCTGTCTTATAAGATTGCATGCAATTCAAATACCAAATTATTTATGCTAAACTTTTGAAATATTTTTTGAAATATGAAGGCATTTCATTGCTGAGTTTAGTCCTTGCAAAATAAATTGTAAATATTTTAAAATTAATATCACACAAGTCTCCAGAACAAACACGATTTCATAGGTCAAGCTTGGTCAGACGGCATCAAAATCAATTGTAACCCTGCTTACTAATAAAAGAACATGTTTGTATACTATGTATTTATAAATACAAAAGCTTTGGAACTGGAAGCAAAGATCCATCTGTACCAACGATGAAAATAGAAATGAAGAAATGTAACCAAGCCTGGTTTTTAATATCAATTTTCTTCCCAATATATGCATTTTAGCGTATATTATAGCAATCAAACAACAAAAATACTCTAATTAATCTACTTTATTGTAATTCAGTATCCTGTTCGCAATAAACAATCACAGCAATAAATATTTATTTGTTTTACATTTCTTTACACCTTTCAGTTATATTTGACCTAGTTTCGTATTCATATTTCCGATTGTTGAACAGTTGAGCAAAAAACTTTATTGAATTAAAGCACAACCAAAAATACAGAAAATGACTACATGTTTGAATAAATACATTATGCAAATATACCGAGAAAATATGATACTTATTGATAATATATAGATATATCTTTTTGTTTGTATATCAAGTCCGAAATTATTTAATTCGTTATTGCAATGCTCTTTGCTTAGTCAAGTATATATGCAAGGAGGATAGTAGTAGAAGTAAGCTCATGTGATTATATATTATTGTAGTATTAAATGTAATAGGCTTGCGCAGAGTCCCTAGTTATGACTTTGCCTGGAAATGTATATGTAAATGGAAATTTTTTCGAAAATATACTGATTCAAGTTTTTGATCTTTTAATTCTATATTACAGGTCATGCTTGAAATATGAGTATTGCAATCATTTTGAGATTTTCCAAAGAATTGAGCAAGTTTCTTTCATTGATTCATTAGTATTTCGAGAAATGAATTATTTTAGATTATTGAAATGAAGCAAATTATATTCATGACCCGCATAAAACTTGAAGGATATATTGCAAGCTTAAAATCTTTGGTATATTCAGCAATATTGAAATAAATGAAAAACTGATTTCTACCATTAATTTAAGTAGAGGAAAATAGACTGCGCTCTCCGAAAAAGTAAAATAATCTCATTGAAAACATTTAAAACTACCATTTGTTCTTGAAATATTGATCTAATAAAATTTGACTTTGAGTTAAAGGTGATCTACTGGTAAAACACGATATTACTCACATGCTTATAAATAATTCGAATGAGTTCTCGTAAATCTATGTATAAGAAGCCCAATGATTTTTCAATTGTAACTACTTACAAATAATCATAAAAATACACGATAAATCAGACTTAAACATTTGACTATGATTTGCGAAGTACGTGTTTCCGATGAATGCACTAATATTGATAGTTTCGAGGGAAAATTGCTCGAGCTGGCAAGTCATATGGGTCGTGTTGGTTACGGTAGCGCCAAGTTATAAAAACAGCAAGAACCTAGGGGAAGTAAATTCATATTAGCAGAGAAGATTAACTTAAAGAAGACACACATTATTATTAAAGATCGACAAGAGGCATGAGTAAAATTAACAAAATTGACCGTTTTCACCTCGGGGTAATATTAAAACAAAAAATGTATTTCTTTTTTGTGTGAATTATAGTTTTTTATTTTTTCATACGCACGTTTTGGAAGGTACTTCCTTCGTTCCTCAATGAGCAAATTAGTTTCCTAGTTTAATTTGTTCAATGACCTTCCGAAACGTGCGTATGAGAAAATAAAAAACTATAATTCACCCAAAAAGGAAATAAATTTTTTGTTGCCATATGAGTAAAATTGTTTGAGTTGGATGCAATGGAACCTGATTTGCGTTATTCGGTGAAAATGACAAAGAAACAGAAAGCATGTGTACATAAATACATAAGTTTTTGATTACACAACAACAATCACCTGGATGGAGTGCAAAAGGAATGATCCAAGAAAGCATGAAATCATTTTGTTAGTACGTTGCAATGATATATTAATGGTTAAATATAAGCAATATATATGAAACAACGATTTATGTGATTTCATTCCCTTCATTCAATTAACTTCTCATCACCCTTAGTCTTAAAATTAGGTTATAACAACTGTTTCCCCTCAGGCAACGCTTAAAGGAAAGCGCTTGGAAGTCCACGAGGGTCTTTCTGATTACGATAACGAACTGTTAGCCAAACACCAACAAACTGTAAATGCAAATAGTAAACAGTAGAGATATTATTCAATATTACTCGTATATACTTTAGTAATTTCACCCAAATCACATTTCAAGTTAACTGAAAAATTATTACTTACCTCTGTAAAACTAAAGAACAACCCAATTCCTCCGCAAAGTTTAAAGGCGTAGTTAATTTTGTCTTCGAGAACAGGCAAACACGGCATACAAGTGCATGTGTGATCAAATGCATCAACACAGCATGATCGATTCACAATATCACATGAGGGATGGTCGTTTGTCGATGTTGAATTGAAGCCGCAGCAATAGAACGCTTCTTGGACTTCTTTTTTGATGTCTTCAGGAACTCGATTCCATCCCTCTTCAGCAAAGTGTCTTTGTTGTTCGGAGTTCACAGCAAGGCAGGAACAAGCAATTGAGAATTGAATGAGGAAAAGCAGGAAAAGAATTATCATGTACTGTCAAGTTACGTTTGGAGTTAAGGAACTTCAATGATGTATTCAAATTTATATATATAGTAGGTTGAAAGAATTGTCAAAAGTTGTTGAAATGTATCAAACTTCATATGACTACCACTGTAATCTTTTGTAACACAATTTATCTAGTCAGTCCGTTTTGTACTTTCGAAAAGAACGCTTTTTCTCCTAATAAAAGTTATACACAATTCAACAGGTTATGGGCCCAAGCCCGGTTATGAAAAGAGGAGGGATCCCCTTGTTTCCTCCGTCCCCAGCTTCCATGATTCCTCATTCTAAATCCAAACCAAACCAAACCAAATGGTAGTAAATGGTCTTGGGGTTGCACATTGGGTTTACTGGTTACCCAATAATGGGAAACGAATTACCGAGGAATGCCAATAACTGCAAATATACCTGCAGCTCTGCTATTAAATCCTACTTACACGTCCTTTGTGGTGTCGTAAGAGGGTGAAGGCGAGTCTTCCGCGTCTGACGACGGAATTGAAAGTAATAACCATGCCGCCGGAAAGGAGGTAGTGCGATCCCTGTAAAACCCTACATTGTTTCGAAACCTGCCGAAGAGCCTCAGAATGAATTGGATCTACGGCAACGACCCCAAAGAAGGACTATGGCATTGGATCCTGGAATGTCACATCACTGAACTACTCTGGCACTGTTACAGAATTTTTAGAACATGCCAGTCAAGTTAAAGTAAACATACTGGCAATCCAGGAAACAAATTGGACCGGACGTGATATTCAAGATATGAGATCGTACACAATATTCGAAAGTGGGAAGCCTGCTGGAAAGCTAGAATTCGAAGTGACCTTGATTGTGGATAGGGAGTTCAAATCGCACGTTATTGATTTTAAGGCAATCAGTGAACGATTGTGTGTGAGCCGTATAAAAGCGAAATTCTTTAAAATCTGGCTAATAAACATACACGCCCCGACTGAGAAAAGGACGAAAAAAATAAGGAATTGTTCTACAATAATCTAGAAGGACTAGTCGGCTCATTGCCTACAAACGATACAAACATAATTCTGGGTGATTTTAACGCTAAGGTTGGCAATGAGCTTTTTAATCGGGGAGCCACACGATGAAACAAATGATAACGAAAAGCGCCTGATTGACTTTGCGTGTAGCAGAAATCTAGTCATACGTTCGACTTGCTTTCCGCATCGACGCATGCATAAAATGACCTAGGTATCACCGGATGGCAACATACAAAATCAGATCGATCATGTTCTGATCCAATGACGTAGGGCCTCGAGCATACTTCACATCCGTACATACCGAGGAGCCAATTGTTACTGGGATAATTACTTGATCAAATTTACCTATCGATGTCGTATGTCAAAGACGTATTCGGCGAAGGACAGCCTTCTACAGAAATTCAATATCGAAAGGCTACAAACGACGTCTGTGGCAAAAAATCGAAAAGTCTAGCGAGCAACAACACAACACAAGCATAAAAGTAGTGAAAAGTCTGAAACGTGGCTATCAGCCCAAGACTACGCTCTGCCTTTTTGACATCGACAATATCATCGCTGAGGAAACCAAGATTAAGGAAAGATGGGCATCATATTTCAAGAACCTCCTTAATCCTTCGCACAGCTCCAGAGCCTATAGATGTTTCCGGAGAGCTTCGATTCGCCCCACCAACTCTGGATGAAGTTCGCTCTATAATCAAAGCCCAAACGAATAATAAAGCGCCGGGAATCGATGAGATTCCAGTGGAGCCCATCAAATATTGTGGCAGCGGTGTTCAGAAAGCCATCCATAAAGTCATTCAGCATATATGCCGAAAGAGTGGAGCCAATGAATTATATTTCCTTTCCACAAAAAAGGTGATAAGCGAGAGAATAAAAACCAATTCCATTTGAGAAAAAATCAAGTTCGTGAGTTTAAAGTGCGTTTAAACGAAACGTCTGACGTGATTACGCGTAAGACCATGAATCCATCCACGCGTCCATGACCGAAATGAACAAATGAAGATGGTATTAAAACGTTCAAGTATGCTCATCCACTGGTGAAATTAGCTCATAGAGAGCAGGTGCAAGTTGTTATTGACAATCAATTAACAGACGTGATAGCTGCTATCAGAGGAAAAGTCGAGGACGTGGGAATGCCAGATGGGATTGAGAACGTTGATGTTATAATATCTCAATGGATGGGATACTGTTTATTTTTCGACTCAATGTTGCTTACGACGTTGTTCGCCAGAGATAAGTGGCTGAAAGGAAATGGGATGACGTTTCCAGATAGTGGAACTTTGTTCATAACTGCAATTGAAGATCGTCAATGGAAGGATGAAAAAACAAAATTAATTAGTGGTTCGATGTTTATGGATTTGATAGTTGTATTCGAAAAGTAGCTACAACTGAATCACTTTTTGATGTAGTTGACCCAAAGCAGCTTGTATCGACATTATATATGGTTAAGGAAGTTGATTTATATACAGGGTAAAAGTGTGATTTGAAAATTTCCCCACCATCTCAATTAATTGTAAAAATTAATGATTTTGTTGAAGCACTCGTAACGTACTTCAGAGTTTTCAGGCATCATCAACATCACCAGCGGACGCTCGACGAGGATGTTGGGTGAGTACCCATTTATTTTATGTATATTTATATGTGTTTATAGTTATTTATATTGTCGCGTGTTATGGTTCGCGGCCAATAATATTAAAGTTCCGGGAAAGTGAAAACGCAATGTCTTTTAAATTAAATTAAAAGAGTTTATTTAATTCATTAAAAATGCACAATCAATTTACTAACCATTTCACAACTTTAATTTTCACTATTAAAATTCTACCTTCCACTTGTCCATAAATTTCTATCGCAATTGTCTACTAAAATCACTTCACACTCAAACAATCAATATCGCCTGTACTTCGCGTATCGCAGTTTTCTATCGCGGTTGTAATGAATGATCCCCCCATTCATTCAGCTCGCCTTTATATAGGGTCTCTAATCGTTCAACTCAGTTCTCGTACATTGGTGAATTAGCGGGAACATTCCAGCAGCGTAATGAATGGAGCAGTGACCCACTTTCAGATGTTGTTCATGCTTGGTGGGTTCTCGTGGTTTCGAGTAAATTCGTTTTGTTGATGTTCTTAATTGTTGTGAAAACAATTGCGACAGTAGCTCGCAGAATTATTTGTACATGTAACACTGCCCCCACCTCAGTTCTTTTCGCCCCGAAAGATGTGTCGCTATTTTGTAGTCAATTCTCCCTGGGTGTAATATGGGGCAAGACGGTTCAGATGAACGATTTTCATTTTGGCTCTCGGCTTACGATGTTCCTGTATTCGGTATACGACGTCGTTGATTCGCTTTGTAACTCGGTATGGTCCCTCCCAATTTTGAAGACCTACCCTTTCGCCGTCGGGGGTTATATAGCCGCACCAAGTCATCTTGCTGGAAGCCAGTAGAATTTGCTTTTAGATCATACCTGGCCTTCATGCGGTCAGTAGCCGATTCGAGGTGTTTTCGCACTGTCCGATGTATCTGGTTCAACCGTTGTTTTAGCTTACTTGTGTACTCCGAGATGGTTTGGGGTTTCTCGGGGGGTGTTCCGAACTTTATATCAGCTGGCAGACGAATAGTCTTTCCAAAAATGACTTTGGATGGGGCTTGGCCCGTCGATGCATGTTCGGCAGCTCTGTACGCCATCAAAAATAGTGGAATGTGTCGGTCCCAGTCCCTTTGGTTCTCGTCAACCATTTTGGCCAGATGTTTATTGAAAGTGCCGTTGAAACGTTCGACCATTCCATCGGATTGGGGATGCAGTGGTGTTGTCCTCCCATTCCCAGCAGCTCGCACATTTCACTAAAAACTAGTGATTCGAAGTTTCGACCTTGATATGAATGTAGTTCACAAGGTACGCCGTACCTACTGACCCAATTTAACACTAGCTGTTCGGCTACAGTAGTTGCTTCTTGGTTGGGAATGGGGTAGACCTCGGGCCACTTGCTGAAATAATCGGCTACAACCAGCGTGTACTGATTTCCCCATTCGGATTCAGGAAAGGGTCCTGCGATGTCAACAGCAATCCTTTTAAACGGTACCCCCACGTTATAGGTTTGCATTTGTCCTCTCAGTTGTCGCTTTGGGCCTTTGACGGAAGCGCCAATTGTGCAACTGCGACACCAGTCCTCTACGTCTTCTCGAGCCTGAAGCCAGTAGAACCCTCCCCGCAATTTCGCTAAGGTCTTGTTATCACCAAGGTGGCCTCCCGAGGAGCCTTCATGCATTTCCTTAATCACATCGTGGATTCGGCTTTTGGGTAGTATAGATTGCATCCTTTAGGAGCTGCCATCCGCCGTTTCCCATTTCCGCTTGAGTACGCCACCCTCCACCTGAAGGGAGGTCCATTGTGCCCAATAGCTTCTCAGGGCTGCGCCATGCATCGAAACATCCTTCCACTCAGGCCGCCCAGTCGTCTCCTTCCATACGAGCAATGGTCTGATGTCTTCATCGGCTAACTGGGCATTTCGAATCTCCTCCGCTGACCAACCTTCATCGAATTCGGCCGTTATCACTCGCAGATCAACGGCCGGCTCCTTTTCCTCAATCCGCCGGCAATGCTTGCAGTTAGCTGGACATGGATGACGAGATAGGACGTCAGCATTTCCATGAACTCTGCCCTTGTGAAGTAGTTGGGGCCTCACTAGGTCTGGCCGGATCGTCGATCGGGTTGCACTAGTGTCGTTTGTTATGGTGCAATGTTCTTCATCAACTTGACCAGAAAGGCATCTGTCTGCTTCTCCACGATGTTGCCTTGGCACGGTGATTGGGGTGCTGGGGATGTTGATCCTCCTAGCCAACGTTCGCCCCACGAAGTTGGCCCTTGAAGTTTGATGGGCCTCCATTCTAGGCTCCTGACACGGTCTGGATCTCCACCATCCTGGACAAAAGCTCCGTTTTCTTCGCTTCTTGCAGTCTCTTTGCAGGTGCCCCTTCTCTCCGCAATCCCAGCATCTAGGCGAACCATTCACCTGCGGCTCTCGCTCATTTTCCACGCGCTTACACCTGCACTCGTTTGCCACTACTTCACGGACCCGGGCAGTGGCACGAGTCGCATTTTTCGCTGCCTCAAAGTTCAGACTATAAACCAATGCGTCCTTAACCGTTTGCTTTTGAGCTATACGCACGGCTTGTTGCAATTTCTGGTCCTTTAACGCACTGATGAATGCTTCTGTATATGCGTCATCTCGATGTTCCTGGTCGTACGCTGGGTAAGCCAAAAGTGCCAGTCGCTCAATGTCTTGGGCTAGCTGCTGTAAGTTTTCGTCAGACTTGTGCATCCGATTCCGTAGCTGTGCCCGATAAATCTGCTTTAGATGATCGTCTCCATAACGCATGTCGAGCGCATTCATTATAGCAGCCGGGTTTGAGTGTAAATCAACGGGGATAGTCTGCAAAAGCTCGGCAGCTGGGCCTCTTAGAGCAAGAATTAATGCAGTTGCTCGTTCCTGCTCATTCCACTGATTTATCCTAGCGGCGGCTTCAAACTGGATTTTGTAAATACTCCAGACCGTTTGCCCATCGAATATTGGTGCTTGCACATTTCTGGATGTGCTTTGCGCTGCGGTTACAAGCGGGGCTGGTGAAGTGGTTGCTACTGCCTTTGCTGCTTCTAATTCCTTTTTCAATTTTTCCATCTCATGGTTCATTCTCTCTTCGACCTGGCAGACCTTTTCCTCGACCTGGTAAACCTTTTCCTCGACCTGTTCAACCTTTTCCTCGACGCCTTTGATTTGTTTGTTCAGATGACCGAGTTCCACTTTTATTTCGGTTGACTGTTTCTCCAGCTTCTGTGTGATGTCTGCCTTGATGTCCGCCTTGATTTCGATCGCTTGTTGGTCCAGCTTCACTGATTGTTCATTTAGCTTCACAGTTAAATTAGATGACTGTTCATTTAGCTTCGCTGATTCTTCATCTAGCTTCGCAGTGAGACTAGATGACTGTTCATTTAGCTTCGCTGATTGTTCATCTAGCTTCGCAGTCAGACTGGATGACATCAGCTTTAACATTTGCATCAGTGCATCTTCTGGTTCCTTTGATTTTGGCTTTTCTGCGTCTCCCTTAAGCTCCGCCATGGTAAATTCATTTAATTTGAAATGTTAGCTTCGTGGTTATTATTTATTCTTATTATTTTGGCTTTTATTTATTTTCCCACCAGTTTCCACGTTAGATTTCACTATTGCGCATTTTTCTCTTTTTTTATTGTGTTTAAACGTTTTTCACTTTCAAAATTTTCTTTCTCATTTCTCGACACCACTGTCGCGGGTTATGGTTCGCGGCCAATAATGTCTTTTAAATTAAATTAAAAGAGTTTATTTAATTCATTAAAAATGCACAATAACTTTACTAACCATTTCACAACTTTAATTTTCACTATTAAAATTTTACCTTCCACTTGTCCATAAATTTCTATCGCAATTGTCTACTAAAATCACTTCAAACTCAAACAATCAATATCGCCTGTACTTCGCGTATCGCTGTTTTCTATCGCGGTTGTAATGAATGATCCCCCCATTCATTCAGCTCGCCTTTATATAGGGTCTCTAATCATTCAACTCAGTTCTCGTACATTGGTGAATTAGCGGGAACATTCCAGTAGCGTAATGAATGGAGCAGTGACTCACTTTCAGATGTTGTTCATGCTTGGTGGGTTCTCGTGGTTTCGAGTAAATTCGTTTTGTTGATGTTTTTAATTGTTGTGAAAACAATTTCGACAGTAGCTCGCAGAATAATTTGTACATGTAACAATATAGAGCCTTTTAAATTCATATCAAAGTAAAATTAAGATTTAATTAGATTCGAAGAAAGCAACTTTGCAGTGGCTAGAAGAATTGTGAAGCACGCTATTTGTTTTGCAATGAATTTAAGATTTTTTTTTGTTCAAAATGTTATATTGGCCATAAATGGTAACGTTATAATTGGATTCTATTAA
Source organism: Odontomyia ornata (assembly GCA_963969285.1). NCBI lineage: Eukaryota > Metazoa > Arthropoda > Insecta > Diptera > Stratiomyidae > Odontomyia > Odontomyia ornata. The sequence goes on along the minus strand of OZ017739.1, from coordinate 108,088,180 downwards.
AGCAAATTTTCAACTGTTTAGAAGAATTGTGAAGCGCGCTATTTTCTTGCTATGAAGTGAAGATTCTCACCAATTGTTGGTCAATTTTCCTTTTTTAGGATTTTGTTAAAATAATTTTACAAAACTCTACTAAAATCGCGCCTGTCTGTCCGCCTGTCCGCCTGTCCGTCCGTCGGAATGTCACATCACTTTTTCTCGCAAACTACATAAGCTAGAAACATAAAATTTTGTACATAGGTGTAAAGTGATACCATCTTTAAAGTTTCACTACAAAAAAATTTACAAGGTGCTTAAGGGGGTTCTCCCCATATAGGGGAGTTTCCCCCGAAAAAAAAGTTTTCATCGCATTCATTTTCTCCAATAAAATCGTATGGATACCCTTAAATTTTGAGTAGTTTTACATAAGGTTCTAATACTCTGCAAGTTTGATGAAAATCCAATCATATTCACGGAATACACACAGGATTTTGGTATCTTACGGACTTTCCTTCGAATCAGACACTGCAGTTTTGATTTGATCTTCTTAAATTTTTCAAATAAGATCAATAATATACAGATTTTCGGGAATTCATGATGAGTGATTCTTATGAGTTAGCAACTAAATGACAACCGTTGGAAGTACAGAAGCAATGGATTTTCTTATATACGTGCACATCTCTTTGATATGTTTCTTGCCTTTATTCGTTGCTGATGATTGCATCTCGCACGTTGGGTACAAAACCCTTCTGACATGACCGAAGGTCTGTTTACCCAACTTGCTTTGTAAACTTTTCGATCGTTTCATATAATTTTTTTGTACTTATCACCTCGAAATAAAATTAGAAGCTGAATTGCACCTTTTTGGTCTTTCCATTTCATCTTAAATCCTGACCGGGTATGGGACCCGCCACGTTGGCTGGCCCTCCACTATAATGAGCTAGCCAACGGGTGAGCTCACCCCTTCTTAATTCGTTTACATGTGCTCTTGCAGGGTAGGGTTGGTTTCCGCTCGCGTGTATAGGGTTATGTGATTCCCTCACATAATAGATAGCATAAATTTGCCACGTTCATATTTTTCATTTATGGGAAAAATTGATGCAAATTATGCTTATATGAATTTTTCACTTAAATGGAAAATATATGGCCATGCTTACATTGGATCTTGATCCGGCTGGGGGAGTGTGAGGGCGCACCGCTTGCATCTGCCGTCTGTTTTCTCCCGGCCCGGTTTGCCATCTGCGTTACCAATTTTTGACCCTTAGTAGGTTACCTCAAGCTCGACTCCGGTCGATATTTCTTTGTATCTTGAAATTCGTGGATGCGAAATTTATTTTGTAGTGGGTCCTTGTGCTGGGGAAAAGAGCTCGCCCCACGACGCCGCAATGCTAGTCTGCCAGAGCATTCACGCGTCCTCAGACAAGATCCATCTCGGCGAATCCTATCATCCTCTCTCGCCGAGGCAGCAGACCATCGCTGCAGTCCTTTACGGACATTATATCTACACATTTTCACTACACCCGTCACAATTTTGATGTTATACAGTGTGCGGGAAGAGTACGATCAATTCAAAATCGCGATCCAAGCGCAAGATAAAGTACCAAACCCGGAATCGTTAAAAAGTAAACTAATCGAAGAGTACGAGGCGCGAAAACGGAACAACAGTGAAAATAACGAAACGCGATGTAAATACAAAAATATTACAAAATTAGGAAAAATAATTAAAGTGAGAAGTTCAAGTTCGCGCATCATAATTGCAGGAAAATCGCACATAAAGCGATAGTGTGGATCGAAACCCAAAAAAAAAAAAAAAAAATTTGTAGAATAGTGCACCCACTAGCAATATAGCAGTTTCCATGTAAGCATTCGGCGAAAAAAGACAATGGTGTCTTCATTCGGGAGCCACGTCGCACATGTATTCCTAGAAAGTAAAATTCGTAGACATTAAAAACGACGCGCGAATATTAAAACAGACAAATGGTGAATCGGCTAAAATTATCGGGAATGTAAAAGTACTTTTGAAAATCAAACGTGTGAACGCGAGCCTAAGTGAAGCTTTCTACGTTGCCGATCTGAGATTGAATCTGATGTCTGCATCGAAAGTAAAGGACCACGGCTTTGAATTTTTTTCGACGTAATGGCGCAGTAGCAATAGACCCGAAATCTGGCGAAAAATTGGCAATAGCCTTGCGAATGTCAAACATATACTACATAAATGAATCGAAAGAGCACGAAAAACAGTGGCGATCTACAAGCGTGGCATGAAGTTCTAAACCACCTGAATTAAGTTGACCTTAAAAGAATAATACTAAACATATATGTAGTGGGCATAAAAGCCGATACTAATAGCAATTTGCCATAATGTGAAATATGTATTCAAGGGAAGCAATCTCAAAGACCATTTCCGAAGTCAGAATCGAGTTAATGGAACTAATACATTCAGACGTTTGTGGACCGATGGACATTCAATAACACGGTTAATCGAAATATTTTGTCAGATTTATAGATGACAAGACAAAATGGTGCGAAGTATAGTTTTTGAAACAAAAAGCTGGTGATGGAAAAGTCAGTCAAAAGGCCGAAAAATTAAAACATTACGCACAGATTACGGAAAAGAGTACGTCAACAGTGAGTTTTCAAGTCTTTTAAAGCGTGAGGGTATTAAGATGAATTAACCATCGAATATACCCCTCAGCAAAATGGAATTGCTGAACGAAAAAGCAGCACGCTAGTTAAAAGTGCACGCTTCATTATGTTTCAAAGTGGATGAGCTGCAATTTTTTGGGCAAAAGCAATTCTGACAGCGAATTATGTTAGGAACCAATGCCTATCACGCTGTCTAGACGGTGAAATACCAAGATGAAACTAGATGTCAGCTATCTACATAAATTCGGTGCAGTGGCGTACAAGTTGAATAAAAATCCCGGAAAAAAGTAAATTTGCATGAAAACCAAAAAAAATGTATTTTTATCGGATACGAGCCGCAATCTAAACCATATAGGCTTTGGAGACCAGGCGAGAAAATAATCTACAATACAAAAGTCGAGATGTGAAGTTCATTCCAGTAGAATGACTAGATCAAAGGCTTTATAGGCGAGAATATCTTCGGAGTCCAATCACGAAATAGAGATTGAACTTCTAAGCAAGTCGACAATAAGAGAATCATCATCAGATATAATTAAACAAAAAGGTGTCGAAAGGACCTTCAAGAAAATCACTGACGCCCCTAAGATTTCTAAGCGAAAACTCGTCGAATAAATAATGAAAATAACACTCCAGAAGCTGAAACCAGCGAACAAAAAGCAAATCTAATTGAACAACGCGATGCACAGACCATTAAAGTTGCACTCGGTTGTCCCTATCGGAAATAATGGAACGCTGCAATGTTACAAGAATATGGAGCACTCCAGAAAAACAACACGTGAATCCTAGTAGAAGGATTGCCAAATACGGAAGTCATCAAGACAAAGTGGCTTTTACGCACAAAACGAAATGCAAATGAATCGCGAAGGACAAGACTCGTTGCAAAAGATTTTGCTCAGGAGCCAGGAATGTCACACCGAAACATTTGCACCTGTAGCATGTATGAGCTACGTTCGTATGCTCATGGCCATATCTGCAGAATTGAAAATGGAGATTCATCAACTCGATTTTTTAGACAGTCTATAAACCCGTTTAGTTATGATACGTACTGGTTTAAATCAGAGATAATGAAAAAACGATCACTTGTTAAGTGAAAAATGCCGGATAGTTGTGTTGGATTCTTGATGGATGCACCTCACATAATTCCACCAAAATCAGCGTTAATTCAATTCATTTATTTCTCATTTATATTCGAAACAACATTTAGGTGAGATACATAATAGCCTTATTGAGAGTTTAGACCTAAGTTGGTCTTTTCACGTCGGAATAGTAATTTTAGAATATTTAGAATATCGCTTAGAGTAGTGATTCCATTGATGAGGAAAAATTAAGCAAAAACATTTTGTTCCTTTATATGATAAAACTTAAACCTATGTTTAAAACTATCTACACAACTAGCTTAGGGTTCTAGATTTAGTAAAACTTAGCTCAAAAAAAAAAACATGTTGGGTAGACAGACCTACGCTCATGTCAGAAGGGTTTTGTACTCAACTTACAAAATGCAATCACCAGCAACGAATAATATTAGGAAGCATGTCAAAGAGATTTGTTCGTTTAGAAGAAAATCCATTGTTTCTCCATTTCCAACTAACAAAAATCACTCAAATCATGAAATTCCAGAAGCATTTTTATGCCATCGATGATATCTGAAAATTTTAAGAAGATCAAATTAAAACTACAGTGCCTGGTTCGATGGAAAGTCCATAATACACCAAAATAGTGTGTTATATTTGTTGCAATTGGAGAAATTTCAAATGGATATAACTTCCGTGAATATGATATGAATTTCATCAAACTTACAGAGTATTAGGACCTTGTGTAAGGTTGGGTTTAAACGACTGCGATTTTATTGGAGAAAATGTGAAACTCGAAGATCATACTAATACTATTATTAACAAAGTTGACCGAATTTTGACTTCTGAGGTATTTTTTATTGTTGTGTTCATAAATATCTCCCTTGATAATTTTTTCAGATTTTTTAAGATCACAGGTGACCAATCGCGAGTGGACAAACACATTTTTCGTGCCCCGAATGAGGCAAAAATTGTCAGACAAAGCTCTCATAAATACCTTTCATTTGATACTAATATCGGCTACCTTTGACGAAATTTTTTTTCAGGGACCACTCTCCTGTACTGTCAGTGATTCATGGTATCAGCATTTTTTTTCGAACCCTAGAGTTGTTACAAAGCCCTTCTGTTAGGAGCTCTCTCCTGCCTCCTCGAGTTGTTTCACTTATGAGTATTAATTGTAGGTACTCATCTTCAGTCATTCATTAAATTGAATCATGTTTTAAAAGCATGCGCCTTAAACGTTGAAGTTGGGAAGAAATTCCTCAAAATTATTCAACCTTCGCATTTAAAACAGCCACTATTTTGTTTTACGATTACTGATACCACTAGCTGAACCAATTCTCAACGATATTCATGAAACCTGTCATTCCTGAAGCTTTGACGCAAATCCTAGCAAACCTGTAGTGTCTGAGTCTGTAAAAAGAGCATATTGTTCCATAGCCATATGTTTCCATAGTAATACAGGAAAATTCAAAACCGCTAGAACTTTGTTAAATATCATTCGATCTTTATGAAACTTGCAGAACAGGTCATAGTTGTTTCTATACAGAATTTGGTTCAAATTAAGGGTACCATTAAGATTTTATTCAAGAAAACATAAAATCGATAAATCATACTATTACTAACAAAGTTGAGTGAATCTATCACAATATTCCTAACCTAAGCGTTTAACTTTATCTCTAAACATAACATAATAAAAATAACATATACCTAATGTATCCTTAATTTTTAACACAAATAAACAACAGCACTAAGTGTAGCATAAGTGAGCTAAAACTCAAAAACAAAAACTCATTGTCATTCAGCCACCAATACCTAGATTGCTCCGTCTCAGCTCGACCAGCTTCAACGTATCTAGCAAATGAGTATCTCTATTGGAATTTTTGGTCCCGTGAACTCAAATTCGGAGGATATTTTATCTTCTTATCAGTGGCCCGTCTATATATGTGATTTATGATTGGGACGCCACCAGAATCAAAAACATATCGATTCATGTCCAAATACACGAATGCTTCTGGAGGAACGAAGCCAGTAGCGAGGCAAGTCGCAATATACTCATCTGTAGGGTGGAACGGCTGTGAAATCCAGGGGTTCTCACTCACATTTAGAGATCTTGCGATATGATTCCGAAGAAGTTTCAATATGAAGATATTGACTCTCTTCACTTTAGCAGTTTGATAAAGTCTTCTATTCGATATACTCGTATAGTGTTTCTTATCCGTATTAGGCTTTCTGTATAAGCCAGTACATGCACGAAGAGATTTCCTTTCGAAAACTCTTAATTTTTCCATAGTACTAGCACTCTGATTGTACCAGATCTGACATCCATGTGTGAAAATTGGTCTAACCAGGGTCTTGTAACAGATAATTTTGACCTTTTGATCAATGTATCAGGAATGAAAAGTTTTCGTAGGACCATGACTACTTTTTGTGCCTTCTTCTTTCTTCTTTTTAGCATGACAGCCCCTTTCGAGCCTTCGCTTCCTGTAAGCAGCGCCTCCAATTGTCTCGGTCCGTTGACCGCGTCTTCCAATTCAGAAATCCGAGCAGCGATGAACTGTCTTCGTCGACCTAGTCAGACCAGCGTTTCCTCGATTCCCCCACTGGCCTTCGGCCTTCAGTTCTCCCAACGGACGCCTTCTTGGGTATCCGTTGTTCGTCCATACGATTCATGTGTCTTTTTTTTGTGCCTTACGTGCATGATTTTGACATGTTTAGTATAGTACAGATACTGATCGAGATGAACACCGCGGTATCGAACACAGGATTTATGGGAAACCCGTTTTGAACTACCCTCGCCAGCTATGATGTGGAACTCCTTCCAATTACGTTTCAGGTCTTGACTGACCCCCTGCAGCGTTGTCCGAAACAAAATTGTTTCGCACTTTTGCGCATTGATTTTCATTCGTCAATTATCAGTGTACAACTGCACATCATTGAACATTTTTTGAAGATTGTACTGATCTATTGTAGCTTTTTGGTCTGCCGTATAGATGATCAAATCATCTGCAAGCGCTACCAATGATTGCGTTGGCGAGACGTTCAAATCAAAGCCGTTCAAAAGCTTGCGAATGAAAATTGAGAAAAGCAGAGGCGCAGTAACTGTTCCCTGCTGTAGACCATTCAAGACGCGCAATGTGGTCAGATTCCCATCAGTTACAACAAATGATTTCCCGTAACCATATTGCACATCATTGCGACAAGGTGTCTGGGGAACCTGTCGTGAAGGAGTTTAAAAACTAGACCATCTAACCACACCGTATCGAAGGCGTTCTCCATATCAATGAGACAAGCTTCAACACATGCTCTAACGTTTAGTTCCCAATAGATGTTTGAGGTTACTTTCGTTATCGCATGTATGGTGGAATGCCTGGCACGAAAACCAAATTGGCAGCTCGGCATCAACTCATGTTTCTCAATGTGGGCGTCTAATGCTTTAGTTACTATCACTTCAAACACCTTACTGATGTTAGGCAGCAAGCTGATTGGGCGATAGCTACTAGGGCTCGAAGATCCTTTTCCTTGTTTCAAGATCGGAAACACCTTAGCCTTATTTCACTCATTTGGAAAATGTGATGCAATATTTCCTAATAGTAACCTCAGGTAAATGTTGGAGAATTACATTTGGAATAACGTTTGGAATTCTTGTTGTTTATCCTGCCAAATATGAAACACAAGTCTTCATGCTGACAAAATAATCAATAAGATTCAAGCTCGGTATGAGGTCAGATGTTAGTGTTTCATTGAAATGAAGAATTAATTCGCCGTACAGGCTTGAAGTCGGAAACTTTTGTTTCAACGACCTCTGAAAATATTTTATTCCCTCCCTAAGGGTTTGGTAGATGAACCAATTCAAAATGTGTTCCGATCAGGGCAACTTTATCCAATCCATCACATATAATCCTGTTTCTATTTCTATCGATACCAGCCCTATCGAGAAAATTTATCTCAACACTAGCGACTTGAAGATTCGATAGCTTCACTCGAGACTTCTTACAGAATATGCTGTTCACTTTCACAAGAACGCCTTCTGGGTCCTGTGGGCTAATACCTCTTAGTTTTACCGCCCATTGATTGCTGACCTCACTCCTGATTAAGGATTAAGTTCCGGTCATTCTTCAGGTGTAATTTCAACAAAGCCATCGAGGGATGGTTGCAGTCCAAAGATCGCCGATAAATATTGTTGACGAGTATGGGAAGAAGGCTTTTCAATCTTTTCAACCTTGCAATGGTTGGTGTTTCATATCCTTCCCTATTGTTTCGATTTTTAATCTTGGGAACTACTTTCCCAATCGTTTCCAACGTCAGTTTCCCTTACTTCGACCAATAGAGATCTATTTCATCGTTAGTTAGATTCCTGTTATTAGGAACCATTGAACAAGAGTTGCCATCATCAGAAGGACATTGCTTCTGGTAATCCCGATTAAGCTTCTTTTGAAGCTTTCCCTAGTCTGTTTTTTTTTAAATTCAACCGATAATTTTCATGTTGAACTGGAATGAGGAAGAGATCATCCCTTTGATGATTGATTTCCATCACGATTGCGTTATGGTCGCTATCGTAAGGAAGCACCTGCAGTTTCCGTTGACGACTATTTAAGTTGAATTCAAGTCTTGCGTCAGCAATGCAGAGGTCCAAATATTAATTTGCCTTGGGAACTCCGACTCATACAGATTGCCCCTGTATTCAATTTGGTTCTCTGTTATCCACGATTTCAGGAATACACCTCTTGGATTATTGGTGGCGTTCAGCCATGATGTATACTTGGCGTTTAGGTCGCCAGCAAGAATATAATAATTATGCAGCCTGTTCAATTAGAGTACTTCGAACAAGGAATTGAGTTTTTCCTTAAACTTGAGAACATTTCGACCAGTTGCATAGGCAGAGATAACGAAGAGGTTATCCCCACCTGGCAGTGAGATTTTGATAACGGACACTTCAAGAGATTCAAAGCTTTTGAAGTCGACTTTTTCAATATTTTGGAAACAATTGGGTCTTCGAATCAATATCACGGTGGCACCTCCCCCCATCACCTATTACCCTATCGTTTCTTACGAATTCAAAATCATTGAATGTCATGGAGTGCCATGAATTGAGGTGGGTTTCAGTGAGAAGCATGATGTGAAGCTTTTGCTTAACAATGAATTCAAGGAGATAATCACGTCGATGTAAAGTAACAATGGAGTTGGCGGTGATTGAGATGAGACGAAGCCTATCCACGGGAATGTGGCTAGATGACAAATTATTTTGAGGCATTTCAAAGTCCTAAACGTTGAAAGACACGATTAATTTTCACTTCGATAAAGAATTTAGTTGCTGGTAAATTTTGAGAAGCAGCTCATTATTGTCTCTTACATTATTTACCGCATTTTCTGTTGGTTCTCTAGCGGCGAGTGCAAATGACTCTCCGGGCCTGAGTTCGGAGCTAAGACACTGCGGTGTAGTTGCGTTTGCTTCGGGACAAATTTTACTCTCGTATCATAATATCGGGAACATCCTCGATATGATGCCGGGTGACCAAAAACACCGCAGTTAACACACTAGAATTTCTTTTTTGGCTCCGTCTGAGCCAATTTGCACTCACCGGGAGCATGAACGTCCTTGCATTTGACGCATCGATAATGCATGGCGCAATTGGCAGCCGAATGCCCGAATCTTTGGCACCTATGGCACTGGTTGATCTCGCTTTTCTGGAGGCGTTCCCACTTCACTACTCGGAATTTCAAGTATCTTATTTGTTGAAGAGCACTTTTTTTTCTACCGACGATCTTCTTGTCGCGAATGTTTTAACGGAAATAAATTCAATTTCTGGTGCTGCTTCCTTGAGCACGTGAAGAAGATCGACGGTATCCTCTCCGCAGTCCAAGCCCTTCAACAAAAAAGGTCTGGTTCTTCTCACTTTTCGGGGTATAGGTAAAGTGTGGAACCACCCCAAAATTTAGAGCATTTTTAGCTGATTTGAAATCAACCAGTGATATCGTTCTGATTGTTAATTTTTCAGCATTGATTCTTTTATTCTCGAAATTAGTTTTTATTTTCGGCTGCCAATAGCCGAACCATATCCTTTCCACTTTGACCGAACACATTAATTGGCGGAACTTTCTCTGTATTTTTGGCAACTTTTTGAGAAGGACCAGCAGAACTCTGAGCTGGTTTCTTCGCCTTATTTTTATTTTTTAAGTAAAGGATAAAATTATCATTGTTATCTTGACTAAGATTACCTTCAATACTTTCGTCAACGTCCATTTCTTGTTAGAGTCCGTCCAGCGCTGCATAGTATTTTTGGCTGTCGTTAGCGCCTCCAGCACTTAGTATTCTTCTGGGATGACTTGTTTGACAGCTTTCTTCACCTTAGTTTCCGTATATATTGGCCTTACCGGTTCTGCATCTTGAGTTTTCTACTCTCTCTTGAATAAACCTTGTCTTCTTTTATTGACGCTTGCCACCAATTTCGTATTGCTACTCTCCCCGAGGCCACCCAACGGAGGGAAGCCATCGGGCTCCTCCATACAGCAGTTATTTGCTTTTGTCGATTTATAGAAGTCAGATAATATTCGATATGATTCCGTGGGTCGATTCCTTCGACGATAAATGCAGTTTTCAATCAAAATCAAAATTTGCTTTTGACTGACATATAAAATTAATTTATTTTTTTTGAAACTGACTTTTGTCGAAAATTAATTAATTCTTAAAATTAATGACAGGAGCGATTAAAAATACGTCTACACGCAACGAGTGCTAGACGTAGATCGAAAACATCTCTCTGACGCTAGTAAGTGCAGAGTGCGTAAGATCAAAACCAAGGCTATTCTTTTCTTTTGTTATTTACATCAAATATTGTTCAATAAACTACAAATGTCGAATACGTGTAGGGTAACCCTATACTGGGTACTCGCGCACGAAACAATCGGTGGTAACAAGCAGACTAACATACAGGTATAGTTGCGAGGAAAGAAGCAGCGACATCCATGTTCGTGAACCAATCAAGAAAACAGATGAGTTTTGTTTTGTGTGACTCGGAGACAATGGAGAACAGAGCATCCAGCAAACTAGAGAAATAATTTAGGACTTCGAACATCGAAATTAATCCTTGAAGATTTAGAGCTTGCATTGCGCTAGATGGACAAGAAACAACCATGGGTTCTCACAGGGACCCACAAGCGGCATTGTACAATCAGACTCTTCAAAAAATGTGTATGAACGAGAACAAAGAGTGAGGGTTTTAGGAACTGGGATGCCTGAAATAAGAAATCATTAGTTTCTTAAGAAAAGTTCATCTGCTCACCTAATATGGAATCATGGGCTGAATCTTTAAAGGCTGAACTGTGCCATTCCGAGCAAATACGTAGATTGTTAGTCATTAATCATAATGAAGAGCAAAAATAAGAACACCAGAAGAATTGGTAAAATAACGGGAGTGAAATATTGAGGATGGCGAACAACATAAGCTGCACAACGTATAAACAATTGAAACTGAGTGATTTTGAAAGATATATGAAAAATAGTTGTAATGGTATCGTATATGCCGTGTTTGAGTTAAATTTGGTATTAATGCAGGTGAAGGAAACATACAAAACCTATTAAAATTACAACTTTTTTAACACCGATGGAATAATAATACGTTTCATTAGCAGCATTGATTTAAAAAGTGTGTGTAAATGTCCAACGGAAGCGAAGAAGAGATTCGTATTTATTTGATGGACGCACCAGATACGGGTGTGTTGGTCGCCTCTACTTTTCAATAGAAAATCATTTGGAACATAATCAGATCCCGGAATTAGGGAGGACTCACAATCTTTTTTGAAGACTGGATGAGAAAAATAATGAAACCGTCCAATATTAAAGCCCATTAAATTTTTGAAACATTGTTTAAACAATTTTCAATTAAATTAATAAGATCTTCATTATTTGAATATTTTACTGACACATTTTTTACTACTCAGTATAAATCGAGAAGCTCTAATATTAAAATTTCTTAGATATCACCGTGTAATAAACAGAATAATTCACTTAGCGCAAATCTGATATCAAGCCTTATCTAATTTGTTTTAAATGAGCAAATAAATTCTTATCAGAGCTTATCAAAATTCTCGTGCTGCAATGATTTCTACATGTTATTGTCGGAATAAAATCCAAATCAGTGATTTAAATCTCGACCTGTAAAAGGTTATCGCAAAATTTCATGGACGACTTGTTTACCAGTTATTTCAGCTTTGTATTCACATTTGAAAAGGATACGAAAAACAGCATAACCTGGTGATGTTTAACAGCCCCCGCCAATCCTAGCATTGAGATTAGGATGAGGATAATTCCACATGCCAATATACCGCCAATTATTGGCAAATTGGTCACTATTGATGCAGCACGGCCATAGACTCCGACACCAATCAATAGAAATCCCACAAGCTGAAAACACATAATATATTGAATAATGAGCAGTTTCGTCAGTTCATTGTAATATTATTCCTCTAGGGGATACCGCAAAAGTTCATGCAAAACACAAAGAAAAATCGATAAATTCGGCCTACTCTTTTACTTGACGGTAGTTTGGTTGCAACCTACTTACCACATAGAGGACATTAAGCGCTATAAGCGCATTTTTCGAGCACGTAAAACCGCCGCACATTTTTGCTCGAAGGCAAACTCGTAAGAACTTTATTTTGGTAAACGTAAATAAAGCAACCGACACTTGACAAAAAGTTTCCGACCCAACGAAAACGAAAGTATTAACACTCAATGAAAAATGACTCAATGACAGGCTGACTGCCTCCTTTCACGGCCACTTAAATTGTCACTTTGACATTATTTCGCTTGTGCAAAAAAGAAACGAAAAAATTGTGCGATGGAAAGTGAGAACAGAGAGAATTATTTTTGTCTAATGAAACTTAGCTAGTTGAGAGGCATCTATATGTCAAATTGTAACCACTTGTGGCTTATAATTTTAAATGTGAATTTGGCTAATTCGTTCCAGTGAAGTGCCTTCAGATCAAAACTGACGATAGATACAAGCCATATGGCAGCAGCGCTTACTACCACACACACATGACCATTAGTAGCCCGACTTTGCTGGCTAACTTACATGGCGTTATATGAAGAATTGTGGAGGTGCCAGCAAAAATTCGAGGTTTTCTACGGTTTAGACACGGATTTCTACAGTGAAATCCAGATGATCCATGGAGAACACAATAGCGCTCCTAGTGAAGTGAAAATTATTTCAGTTCTTATACCCGTTTAGTTTTTATCGCCTTCCAAAGTGAATTCATAGGAGTTTGTTTACATCTCAACGCTGAGCTATCAGTCGAAGGTGCAAAACGTGTGCTTCATTTGCTCGTCTTGGAAAGTTTAGGAGCACAATGGGCTATACAAGGTGAATTTATAGCATGCACGGAATGCGTTCGGCACGTTTTTCATTCGGAAAATAGTATATATGACGAAATATAAGTATTTGCTAATGCCGCAGTTGGGTGACAGCTACCGGAAGCTTGTCCATAGTAGGCCGACTAATACATATGCAAATTGCTACCATATGGCTTGTATCTATCGTCAGTTTTGCTTCAGATGCACAATAATAATCAGAGCATATATACTAACTAGCACCTGCAATTCAGGAGCTGTCAAAATGAAAAGAGAGGCAAATAAACGTATAAAAGATGGACTAAAGTTTACGATGTGTTGGTTCAATTGCTTGCAAATTCAAGTTTTTGTTTACCATACATATGCACTTTTAGTCTAATTCTCTCTACTCTATAAGTACCGTACGAAATAAAATTTGTACTAATTGCAGCTGCTATTTAATAGATATGCTCTGATAATAATAAAGCCTTTGAGAATGGAACACTGGAGTGGAACATCAACTCAAATTTTGTCATCATTTCCCGATGCGCCACGAACGTTGGTCTTCGGATTTAATTTTGGAAGGGTGTAGTCGAAAAAGGGAGCTACAGTTTAGAAATATTTGAAATGCTTTCCGATGCATGCCACTTTAACATTTTTAGGTATACTATTTAGAGTAAATAAGTTTCTCGTAGCTGGCAGGAAATTGCCTTACAGTCAGTATATTGCTATAGGCGAGACTTGATCGAATGGATCAAAAATAGCTTAATGATATCTTGATTCAATTTATATGAGGGAACAAATTTGAGCATATATTGGTTATGAGTACGTCGTCTATTACTGTTGAATTTCTCAAACCTGTGGTTCGTCCCAAAATGAATTATCCTGCGCCCCGATAGTAAATTTATTTCTTTGAAATAGGCTATAAAATTGATCAAAAGTTATAATACAAAATTCGAACTATTTATCCAAAGCATATTTTTGAAGAGTTCATATATCCTTCTGCTTGTTAATATAAAGACTAATTATTTCGAAATTACTTTTATTCATTTTAAAATTCAATAATATAATAAATGGAATTCATTCTATATATGCCTACAGTTAAAAGAATAATTCTAACTCCGAGTTTCTGCTTTCCGCTTTTGAGGATGAAATTACTTCCACATCCAGAGAGGCGCTTGAAATCAATACTGTCGCTAAGCTCGTTGCATTTGCCTGCAAAAATAAAAATATATCTGAGATCCGAATGAGATTTATAAAAGTAAACAGTTTACCGATTGTTGTCGATTAATTATTCTTTCATCTCCATATATTCGTATGTCCAGTATCATTTAGCAGACTCCTTGAAAAAAAAAAATAAAATTGATTTCATCAATAAAATTATTCAAGCAATATGCTAGCAAAACTTGCCCCCAAAATGCAGGCGCTACTACGCGAAAACTAATCGAGTAAAATGGTCGCCAACGAAATGTAAACATAATCATGCATGAATTGGAAGCAGTGATTTTGAGTGAAAAAACACTTCTAAATATTGTATTGTGCTTTCTACATTGTATGTTGTTACTTACCTATGAAATGATACTCCTGTGGGCTGAGTGTTCGTTCTATTATTGCTTATTTTCACAATGCACATGATTTTAGAAACTTTGTTCGTATTTTCCTTCTTTTTCGTCGAAATATATAGTTTTCTCACTTGCAATCTTACCGAAAGATTGTCTCTTATTGTCTTGTTCATGAACAGCGCACAAATCACAAATTTTCACTGATTTTAACTAAAACTCCCACGGCGAACGAGTTTGTTTACGCGGATTCACAGCCGAATTTGACAGCGAATGCAAAAAAATCATATGATAATATGAAGATTTTTCCTTATCGACAGCGAGAATTGATGACAAGAAAAATCAGTGTTCCATTAGCATCGGGCCGTTCCTGTTAGCTACCTGTTCCAATAATAAAGCCAATTTGTTATCCAAGCTTACAAATTGAACTTTAAATGGGATGGGATATGTTTTTCATAACGTCATCCCTATGGGAAAGTAAATAAGTAGGTTACAGGATTGTAACCAAAGTCATATCAATAAATGGACGAGCAAGGAGAATCTGTGTACTCGTTCATGTGGGAAGCAAGTTTTACACATAAGTATCTTCTTTTCTTCTTCGTAGCACTACAGCCCCTCTCGGGTCTTGGCTTCCTGCAAAAAGTGCCACCAACTGTCTCGGTACATTGACCGCATCCTCCAATTTCCAAATCCGAGCAGCGCTGAACTGTCTTCGTCGACCGAGTCAGACCAGCGTTTCCTCGGGTTCCCCACTGGTCCACGGCCTTCAGTTGTCCCAACGAATACCTTTTTGGGTATCCGTTGTTCGTCCATACGATTCATGTGTACCTTTTTCGTATGAAGCATCGAATATAAATATTACGCCGTACAAGCATTTGCATTCTGCCGAAGAAGGCTGACAGCTCACGTCCGCTGGCCAAAACTAGGCTGACTTGTAGTAATCGAGCAGTCACCTAAGCAAACTGCCCGAACGCCGGCATAACACTGTTCCGAAATTTCAATTGCAGCTTTGAAAAATTTAATTACTCATAGTTATACTTTTGTAAATTATAAAACAGAAAAACAATCAAATTTTAAATATTTATTATAAATATAAATTTATATTATTTTTTTATATACTAAACGTAAATTTTCTCTACATGGACATTCTTCATGAGATTTATTTTTTCATTATAATTTAACTTTTCTATATATTATTATTTATTTTTTTATCAACTTAAAACAACTCAAATCTGCAATTGAAAATTCTAACATGAGAGCACTGATATATATATATATATATATATATATATATATATATATATACTCGTATATATATATACAGCATTTAACGGACATTGCAAATGCAAGCTACAGTGGCTGAGCAAAGGGCTCGTCTTCATCCATCGTAGCGGCATGACGATACGGTAGACGACGGACAAGCAAAGAGGGAAATCTGCTTGGGCGCTAGAAAACCACCGTTGTGGCATACAGATTCGGCTGGTATTGGAAAGGAAACGGGGAGTTTGACTTGAATGGTGACACGGTGCGGACTCGAAGAACAACTGCCATATCTTCCTGGCCGCGTATTAAAGTCAGGAATATTTGGGAAATTAGATCAAATTAGATTCCCAAATCGTTTTAAAGTTTATAAAACGTACATTACACTTTTCCCCATTGAATTTTTGCCAACAATTCGGAGATTGTTCGTTCGGTGCCATTACGTGAGGATTTGATTCAAAAAAAGGGAAAACATAATATGCAAAGTGTTGTGCTCCAAGTGCTGCTTCGACCTACTTCCACCGTTTTCGGTTAATCACGTTTTTAATTCAATTTGCGTGAACGCAGAGACTGGGGCGACTTTGGCTAGTGAAGATTTTGCTGAATTTTTTGCCCACGACATTGCATTTAGGATTATCAGTGTTTTCATTAATTGAAAAATTTGATTCTCAAAAGTGACTCGAAGTAAGCAGTGAATTTGAGCAATGTAGAATCTCCGCAATCGCGTATTACTTTGATAGGATATCTTCCAGTTCAGTGATGGTGCTCTCTTGAAAGATTCAATTTTTCCCCAAAATACCTACCCACCAACAAAACTTCAACAAAATGTGTTCTCTTTCTTCCCATTAAAATTTCAAATTGTTGTTCGAGCAGATTTTTTAAGCATCGAGAGACCGATCAATTACTCCGTCTAATTGATGTCCCGTTGCCGTTTCGTCATCTTCAATAAGAAAGAATAGTTATTTGAAGCAATGATCAGTGTCCGAGAAAGATTCGAAATTAATAAAGAGTCTTTTGCATCTGAAATGCTCAAAGAAAATGTAAGCAATTGCGGAACGACTAACCCAAAGATATCAATTTACTGCGACCGCGAAGAAGCCAACGTAGAATGACCATGGAATGAATTGCAATTGGTTGAGATGGTGTTCATCAGGAAGTAATTGATAGTCCCAGTAGACGACGTATATATATGATAACGTTTGCACCCCTAGAATAAAAAATGTGTGAAACCTTCTGATTCCAAAGATATCAATGAGAAGATAAATGGTTCATTTGTGGTGCTCAGACAAATTGTTTTGAGTGGAATGTTTGTGTTTGTGAAGTGTAATCAATCTCCAGATGCCACTTGTAACCTATCATGTCACTGAGTCCAACGTATCGGTTATTTAATTGGTAGTCTCCAATGTACAAAGAGGACATTGAAATACCGTTGACATTTCAAGAACACGCATGTGTCACTTTTCGTGTAGAACAGCAGTGTTACTTTCCCCTTTTAATGAACGGAATGCTATACTGTGGTTGCTGCGATTAAGACAGGAATACCGAAATTGATGAGCCCAAATATATATAGCACTGCGGCGGAAATTCTTTAGAAACTTTGGACGGAACCATATAAAGTTTCTTTACAAATAACTCTTCAAAGTCGGTGAGTCTTGACGTAAATGGAGACACGATAGAATGCATCGCAGTCACAGTCGCGCTTTCAACGAGAACTGATGATTCGATTTTGCCGTAGTATATCATTGAAAGAAGTCCTTGGCCGAAAACGTCCAAATTCGATATCGTCAATCCGGAAGCGAACTGCATTTTATTACTATCAACCTGATTGGATTGGCGCGCTTGACTAAGGAAATAAATCGGCATCAACGTCCCGTGGATTTTTCACGTCCGTTTCCTGAACTCGCTTTAATTTCTTGCTTTGCGATGAATGGTTCATATCGTAGTTTTAGCTGAAGATAGGGTCTTCTCAAGATCAAGCATGGCACAGCAACGCAATTAGTGAGAAGGGAGTAGTCAACCATACTTGTATAGCCTTACCAAATACATGTATTAGAGGGAAGCATTTACTAGAGTTCATAACTATAATTAGCTTTCAATTTTTATTGCAAAAACCATTGTGATTTCGGTAATGCATGGTTGCTCAGTCGTCAGATACCGGAAGCGTGTATTAACGTATATGTGACGGTACCCGAATAAACTTATCTTTAAATGAAACTTAGTGGCGTTAAGACCACGGATTGCGAACATTGATATTTCAAAATAGACAGTTTGATATTTGTTTTAAATTATGGAGTTAAAGGAATATCAGTATGTTTTATTCAACAGGTTATTCTTTATTAAATGTTATTTTTGTCACTAAGTAGAACACAAGTATGTACATTTGTTCAAATTGTTTTGCTAACAATTAGCGTTATGCCTAATATCTCTTATCATAAATAAAAAAACCATGAATTTTGGTTTGAAATGTATAAAAATTAAAATGAATACATTAAAGAAGAAATTAATCGAAAAACGTTTTTCTATTCGTTCATGACAGCAAGTATATTTCACATTCCCATAATTTAATGTCAGGTCAGGTCAAATATCCAAACAATGTAAGTCTTCTTGTGTTGATGTTAATTACGATAAATTAGGAAAATAAAATGAATTATTAAGTTTCAAACCGTCGGTCTTTCCATTTCAATCGACTTGTTTGGGTATAGGACCCGCATCGATGGTAGACTCCTCCTCTAGAATGGGCTAGCCTTCGGGCGCGTTCCTCCGTTCCTTTTGTTTAACAGGAGCTCTTGCCGGGTATAGTGGACTTCCGCTCGCGTGCAGTTTTAAGATATAGGGTTATGTGATTTCATTACATAACGCTATAGCATAAGTTTGTATTTATCATTTGAGGGAGAGAGTCATACAAAGTACTTTTGTATGAGTTTTTCACTCAAATGGGAAATACATGGCCACGGCTACGTTTGGATCTTGATCCGGTTAGGAGTGTGCGAGGGAGCACCGATACCATCTGGATGCCCCACTTTTATTTGTGGGCCATAAGAATCGTCGGTTATGACGAAGTCCTCTTAAGTCCGTCTGTCTTCCCCAGGTCCAGTTTGTCCTTTGAGTCAGCAATTTCCTTTGACCCTTAGTTGGTTACCTCCTTTTCGGCTTCGGTCAACATTCCTTTGACCCTGGAACTTCGAGAAGTCAGAAAAAGACGATCGCCATCATAACGCTGAGAATATTTTCGGAAATCAGTTGATGGCGTTATTAGACTCTGGAGCAATGCAATTCGTTCTTGGTGGGAGGAGATGGATGGCCCTGGAAGCACAAGTAGTAGAGCCAGGCAAAGTGGATGAAGTATCGATAAGATGGACCAATAACGATCAAGTGGAGGTGAAGGGTGGAATAATCGTACCGGTGAAAATTAAAGGAGCTACGAAGGGCATTAAAAAAGTTTCTAGCCTTTTAAAGAAAAACACATAATTCGAGCCAAACAAAAACTTATTTCTCAACATAGTCTCCACACAAGTTATTACATTTGGTCAAACGCTTTTCTCAACTCTTCAGGCCATCAGGAAAAAATTCTTTAGGTAAACCTGAAAAATACAGGTTTACTGCCTCTTCAACCTCGGTTTTTGACCCATATTTTTTCCCACCCAGAAATTTTTTCAAGTTGAGGAACAGTAACAAGTCCCTCGGAGCTAAGTCTAGTGAGTAAGGTGGTTGTTGAAGCAATTCGAACTTCAAGTCGTTCAATTCCGCCATTGTGAACACCTTCTTCCTCATCAAGTGTAGCCGGTTCTACTTGCGTTTTGTCTTCAGTTGGTCCAGCAACGCAGCGTAATAAGGTCTGTTAATGGTTCTACCCTTTTGAAGGTAATCACCCATAATTACTCCAAGGTTGTCCCAAAAAATGTCGCCATCACTTTTCCGGCAGAAACAACAATCTTCGCCTTCTTCGGAACTGTTTCCCTCACCACAATCCACTGCATTAACTCTGAAGCATGGCGATGGATCCAAATTGCGTCGACAGTAATTAATCGGCGAAAAAAACTCGGTAGAATTCTTTTGGAACAGCTGAAGAGTCTCGCGTGACATGTCCATCCGTACGCGCTTTTGGTGGATCATCAAAAAACGCGGCACCCATCGCGTGGATAATTTTCCCATGCATAAATCTGCATGTAAAATTTATGCACCCATTCAGTTGATACTCGTATCCCACAAGCCTCAGCAATTTTCTTAATGGTTAATCGTCGATCTTCCATTGCGGTTGTATGCATTAAACTGACGATATCTTCTCTTGAAACAGTTTTTGAGCGTCCAGAACGTTCATCGTCAAAAATGCTTACAAGACCGCGTTAGAACTTGGCCACCCAATGTTTCACGGTTGTAAATGAGGGCAACGATTCACCATACACGCAGTTTAATTCTTCTTTCACCTCCCGAGTTTTTTTCCCTTTCGAATAGAGGAACTTGATCACCGCACGATATCTTGGCACGCACTTGTTTCGCAGCGTTGTCTCTTATTCGGACCACTACTTTATCAGGCTCTGATACCACATCTCCAAAAGCTGTAAAGAGGAAGCATTGGCTATCCCACATATGGCACGAGATATAAAAGCTAAATGATAGCTCAGTAACTACCACATACCAGTGCTAGAAAATCGCATCAACATATCCCTACAGGCGGGAGAAAGCTATGATGACATGTATGGAAGGCAGTAAAAGACGTGCAAAGATTGCAAGGAAGTGGTTGAAAAAAGCAACCAGGTGTACATAGAATACATCTAGCGACCAACTCCGCCGAAAGAACAATACTATAACACCCTCCGACGACAAGCTTAAAAAGTGTGCGGAAGAAAGATATTACTGAATATCGACACCGAGATCCAACAGATAAACGAAAATATGAGACCCTATAAGAAGTCACATCATAGTACTGTAATAAACATAAGCAGTCGAGCAGCCCCGTAGTGATCATGACTGGCTGCTCTTGAAGAGCTACGGTGGTCACCTCATCGAAACTGCTTAGTTTGTTGCTTTACGGAATTAAAATTCACTACATCTGTCAAGTTTCTATCTTTTAGGCAGAGATGAGTGGTTCACTTCAACCACTTTTACATTTTTAGGTTTGACGTTCCCCTTGTAATGCAACGCCCTTCTTAGGAGAAAGTAACGGTTGCTTTTTGTACAATGTTCGCATTTGTCTCAAGGCTCCGTGCTCGCTAACTTTAATGAGACAAAAAAATTTTGAATTACTGTAGAGTAGCTTAATTGACACATAAAAGAACATTTCGAAAGATAATAAAATTGATCGGTACGCCTCGTAGCATAAAGTACGCGTGATAAATATTTTGTAGTGTAGCATCGTGGCTCGACAAGAACTCGCCTCATATGATCCCGCAAATTGCTAGTCGACAAACACGCGTATGCGGTTGTTAAGCGAAGCTAGTCAGTTGAGCTCGGTCTTGTTTATAGCTTGCTGACATTTGTGCTAGGCAATCGGCACCCATGTCCTGCACGGAGTTTTAGATGTGTTAAATCATTACAGTATGCATCGGAGAAATAACTGAGAGAGAAGGTTTCAATCCTCAAACAAGTATTTGTAAAAGTGCACAAGGATCAATCCTAGGTAACCCAGTTGAAATCAAAAGCAGATGGCTGCAATATTTCCAGAAGCTATTCACAGTGCCCCCAACAATTATTGAAGTTGTGAATGCTTCAGAAGTAAAACAAGATGTCTCACTGCCACCACCAACCAAAGACAAAGTGAAGGGAGCTGTACGGGACCCCGGAAAAAATAAGGCTACTGTAATAAATGGAGTACTAGCAGAACTGTTCCAGAGGAGAGTCCCCACCTAAGTAACCTTCTCCATCGACTAATATGCAGATTATGATCAGAGGAGCAGTTGCCAGAGGACTGGCGAAAAAGTATAATATGCCCTGTACACAAAAAGGAGGAAAAGTTAAGGTGTGAAAATTATGGAGGCATTACTCTATAGTGTATGTCTTATAAAATGTTCACTAAAACCATAGAAAGAAAACTTAAGCCGTACTGTGAAAGTTTTTAAAGGAGAGTTTCAGAGAGGTTTGCGAAGTAAACATTCTACAATAGACCAAATATTCTCACTCAGCGATTGAAAATAGTCCTGCGAGAGTGGAAGGAAGATGCATCAAGCCTCTGATTCTTGATCTGAGGTTGTGGCTCAATCTGAGTCAGACTGACTTCTACTTGACTTAGCCCGTGAGCCGTTATATATCTCTATATCTTGACTGCACATTTTCTGAGATGATACCTGTCACATATATTCTGCCTGCAACAGATCCGGCAGACCGGATGATGACCTCTTAGATGAAATTGGGGAGCGCACCCTGGAAAATCCAAGATATGCTTAGATCAATTAACGATTGTGGCACATTGTGTTGAGGTAGTCTCGAAACTTAAAAAGGGCTGGCTTAAGCACTCAAAGACCTCGATGGAGGCAGGGTGAATTTTTGAGCAATCTTTTCTACTCCATCTCTTCTGGCTAGAATACTTATTCCTATAACTCGATGATGTCTCTATGCTGAGAAAAATCTGGACTCACCCAAGTTAATGTGTCAAATGGTTGCTGGCTAGGTTTTCAAGTTGATAAGGGAAGTTTTAGTGGATAGTCCATAAGCTTTACATGTCTAGGAGTGTTCAACTGAGGGTATATATAGACACAACTCAATTCATTGTACTTCCACTTAGTAGAATGTCAAAATTTGTTTTGAACTTTGTGAGTACATTTTATTCTGTGAAGCACTTGCAAATACTCTATTGATAGCTTTCTATGAATCAACATAACTTAACCAACCTGATTTGTTTCCATTCCAAGTGTATATAAGTTCAGATAACGATTCACTTAATCGTTTCGTTAATAGCCGATTTCTATAGGCTATCATCCAAAGTTGTTCCCATATTTTTGGTGTTGAGTTAAGCTTTGGTACAAGTTTATGCCGATTAATTTGATTTTGTGAGTAAAACAATACTCTAAGCTAATCTCAACTTATAATAATTTATCGAGTCGCAGATAGTATATAATGGTGCCACCACGAGACCCTAATTGTTGGGATGACAACACCGATCATGGCAGAAGGAGACTTGTCATTTGTCATTGAGGAGTCGTAGAGTCAAGTCTAAGCTCACAGAGCTTATGTTGTAATAGCAAAGGATAATAAACTATTCTATATAGATTTTAACTTGTCTTGTATCATTATCTGCTGAAGAGATATAACTACAACAGCGGCAACGGGATCCGAATTCACGTATGAATTAAAGGCAAACACCATAACCTAAAAAGTGAATTGCAACTTTTACGTGTACGTCTTGCTGAAAGAAATCGATATGGATGCGGATGCAGTTAAGGCGTTAATTACAGCAATGGCTGAGCAGCAAAGCAAGTCGGATGCTAAGCAAAACAAATTTGCCCAACAAATGGCTAAGCAGCAAAGCAAGACGGATACTATAATCGTGTTGTTGTTATTGGTAAGATTCAACAATTGACTCAGCATCAGCCATCGGCAGCCCCAGTGGTGACCCAGCATTAGCATCGGCAGAACCAGCGGGAACGTCGTTGCACAAAAATCGAGTGGATCGTATGTAGAAATTTTCGTACAGTGCGGAAGACGATCTGACGTTTGAGTTGCGGTACGTGCGTTATGAGCTTTGAGAATGGAACACTGGAGTGGAACATCAACTCAAATTTTGTCATCATTTCCCGATGCGCCACGAACGTTGCTCTTCGGATTTAATTTTGGAAGGGTGTAGTCGAAAAAGGGAGCTACAGTTTAGAAATATTTGAAAATGTAAAAGTTAACTGCCATTGCATAATCGATTGATAATGTTCCTATTTCAGACTTGAATAGTTTGTAAAACTTTATTTAGATAAAAAGAAACTCACAGTGACATTTAATAAGCAAAAACTAAATCTGTTTCTTAGGTAATTACAAATTCAACTACGATTAAAACTATAATCGTTCATTCTTTTATACTTTTTCACCTCCCTTTTCCTTTCATAATCGTCTTCAGTGGAATTAAGGTGAAATGTATAATCGTTTTGCTTGACCTTCGCTATGTGTGAGAGAACTACATGCCTTTAAGGTGTACTAATTTGTTAAGATATCGCCTAACAGAAATTTATTCTGATTTTAATTTCGCAATAAAATAGTATTTTGTGTTGATGTATTTTACTGCTATAAGCTTAACTAACAAGCTGAAATGTCGATTGTTGTTCAAGTGCTCACCATATGCAACAAAGAGTTGCTTTCCGATGCATGCCACTTTAACATTTTTAGGTATACTATTTAGAGTAAATAAGTTTCTCGTAGCTGGTAGGAAATTGCCTTACAGTCAGTATATTGCTATAGGCGAGACTTGATCGAATGGATCAAAAATAGCTTAATGATATCTTGATTCAATTTATATGAGGGAACAAATTTGAGCATATATTGGTTATGAGTACGTCGTCTATTACTGTTGAATTTCTCAAACCTGTGATTCGTCCCAAAATGAATTATCCTGCGCCCCGATAGTAAATTGATTTCTTTGAAATAGGCTATAAAATTGATCAAAAGTTATAATACAAAATTCGAACTATTTATCCAAAGCATATTTTTGAAGAGTTCATATATCCTTCTGCTTGTTAATATAAAGACTAATTATTTCGAAATTACTTTTATTCATTTTAAAATTCAATAATATAATAAATGGAATTCATTCTGTATTTGCCTACAGTTAAAAGCATAATACTAAGAACTCCGGAATTCTGCTTTCCGCTTTCGAGGATGAAATTACTTCCACATCCAGAGAGGCGCTTGAAATCTATACTGTCGCTAAGCTCGTTGCATTTGCCTGCAAAAATAAAAATATATCTGAGATCCAAATGAGATTTATAAAAGTAAACAGTTTACCGATTGTTGTCCATTAATTATTCTTTCATCTCCATATATTCGTATGTCCAGTATCCATTAGCAGACTCCTGAAAAAAAAAATAAAATTGATTTCATCAATAAAATTATTCAAGCAATATGCTAGCAAAACTTGCCCCCAAAATGCAGGCGCTACTACGCGAAAACTAATCGAGTAAAATGGTCGCCAACGAAATGTAAACATAATCATGCATGAATTGGAAGCAGTGATTTTGAGTGAAAAAACACTTCTAAATATTGTATTGTGCTTTCTACATTATATGTTGTTACTTACCTATGAAATGATACTCCTGTGGGCTGACTATTCGTTCTATTATTGCATATTTTCACAATGCACATGATTTTAGAAACTTTGTTCGAATTTTCCTTCTTTTCCGTCGAAATATATAGTTTTCTCACTTGCAATCTTACCGAAAGATTGTCTCTTATTGTCTTGTTCATGAACAGCGCACAAATCACAAATTTTCACTGATTTTAACTAAAAATCCCACGGCGAACGAGTTTGTTTACGCGGATTCACAGCCGAATTTGACAGCGAATGCAAAAAAATCATATGATAATATGAAGATTTTTCCTTATCGACAGCGAGAATTGATGACAAGAAAAATCAGTGTTCCATTAGCATCGGGCCGTTCCTGTTAGTTACCTGTTCCAATGTTATGAGTCCATTTTCATGACGGTAGCTGTCGAAATGATAAACTCAGCAAGAGTTGACCTACTTACAGAGAAATTATCAACATCAGATTACCAGAGGTTCACAAGCAATATTCTCCCACAGATGAAGGCAACGATCCCATTCGATGACGCTGTCAGAAGCTTAAGCGCATTTTTTGTCGCTAGGAGTCACAATTTTTGCTTAGAAACAAATGTCTGATGACTGAGAAAGATGTAAATGAAAGTTTTTCAGATTATGTTGCGTGAATCAAGGTAAGGTGTGAAAAATTCAACATCGCAAAGTGCAGTCCTGACAACTTCAAGGTTCTTATGTTCGTGCAGGGATTGAAGACTCATTGGCCTTGGAGAAATTATTGACAAAATTAGAGCAGCATGAGTTGGTGGGAGAATGTGCTGAGGTAGAATCAAATTGTGGTACCAAGATTAAATTTCACGATTGTTCCAACCTTGCAAACCGGCTGAGTGACTTAAAAGCTAAAAAGTCCATGGTTTTGTGCCCGGAAAGCATATCTAAGAGTGAGATATTGACAATTCATGGGAAACTGCAGGAAAACGCAAACAAGCGACGACTAAAAGAAGGAATAAGAAGAATGCAGTACACCGACGCTGTAAAAGCAAGATTTCCTTGCCACAAGTGTGGCGATATCCATTTCCACAGAGACTGTCCTTTCCGAGAGAAAGATTGACCCAACTGCAGAAGAGTCGGACACAAAAAAGGATACTGTACGCCAGCATTGGCATGACATCCCGGGTGCTAGCGAGATTTTAACGAACGCAAGAACCTCAAAGTTAAATCTATGGCTACTTCGAAGCGCAAGTTTGTTAAGCCCGTGATTGACAACCTGAAGCTGAAATTACAACTTGATTCGGGTTCCGATTGGGCAATTATCTCTGAGGCAAATTGGAAGCTATTAGGATCACCAACATTAGCCATATGCGAGGCGCAAGCCGTGAGTGCATCGTGAGATCCAGAGAAGATGCTGGGCAAGTTCAACACGCGATTAAAATTACACGGTAAAGAGAGCAGCGGCATCTGCTACGTCTTGGCAGTTAATTTGAACGTGCTTGGAAGCGACTGGATGGAAGCACTTGACTTATGGAACGTGCCTATTGATAAGCTTTGCAGCACAATTGGGCAAGTGAAGGCACCGTCACTAAACGAGGAGGTGAAAGAGGAATTTTTGTCCCTTTTCAACAATGCATTTAGGCGATACAATAAAATGAATGCATCACTCACGCTAAAGGAAGGTGCTAAAACAGGTTTTCGAAATAAGTGGCCAGTCCGATTTGCAACTGTAGCACCAATAGCCGACGAACTTAAGCAGTTGCAACTTTTAGGGATGATTAGCCTTGTCGATTACTAAGAGTATGCAGTACCAATCGTTGCAGTTAAAAAGAAGGATGGTTTGAATGACTCGCTTGAACCGAACCAGTACCCACTGCCAACTTCCGAAGATATTTTCTTGAAACTGCTCCAATATCCGGTGTTCACTAAGATTGACCTTTCAGATGCGTTTCTGCAGGTAGAACTTGACGATGAACCGATGATGACAATCAAGACACACTGTGGCCTCTTCTGAGTAAATTGCCTTCAGCCTGAGATTCAAACCGTTCCAGTCATTTTCCAGCAACTAGTCGACACAATGATGAGCGGAGTAAAAGGTGCATTCCTCTTCATTGACGACTTTATCGCGGGAAGGGCTGATGCGGCCGACCATCGTGAAAATCTATTTGAAGTATTGAGACGTATCCAAAGCTACGGGTTTCACCGCAAGATCGAGTAGTGCTCATTTGGTCAAAAGAAGTTTGAATTCCAGATGCACGTCATCGATGAAAACGGTTTGAGGCCGAGTCCTGGGAAGATCGAAGCTCTGAATAAAATACCGGCACCGAAAGACCATTACATTGTACGGTAAATTCATTCATCAGCTGAGGGAGCTTCGCGGGCCGCTGGACAAGTTGGTGCATAAGGATGTCAAGTTCGAGTGGAACCAATATACCAAGAAATGTTCGAGAAGCTCAAGAATATACCTTCCTCGGATCTTGTATTAACCCACTATGACCGAAAGAGGAAAATTATCGTAGCATTATGCATGATCTGCCGGATAGGACTAAGTGACCGATATTGCTCTATAGCTTACTTTGCGATCGATACAGCACGAATGCTGCCCATAACATTTGAATCTCTCAAACAAGAAACCAGTAGATGCCAAACAATGAGGGAAGTTGCAGATTACATCGAAAATGATGGCCACGAACTTCAAAGCAGATCGATAACGCGGACGTTGCGAAATTTTTTGCCCAACAAGAATCACTCACTGATATTCAAGGGTGCATCTTTTATGGACATCGCATCGTTGTGCCAGCATATCGGGGGACATAAAGTAAGAGCTGCATCAAGGCCATCCAGGCTTCACTCGAATGAAACTGTTGGCACGAAGCAAAGTTTACTGGCCATTTATTGATGACGATATCGACAGCCTGGTCAAAAGGTATGGAAGCTGTGCAATAAATTCCAAATCGCCGACCAAGTGTTCGCTTCAATCGTAGCCCATACCGGACGGAACATGGTCTCGTATCCATATTGATTTTGCGGGATCCATAAATAGATTTTGGTATTTAATTATTATTGATGCGTTCAGCAACTTGCCACAGGTATTCAAAATGCAATCCGCAAAGACATCAAAGACAATCTAACGATTGGAGGAACCCTTTTCGCTGCAAGGACTTTTCGATACACTGGTTTCTGACAACGGTCCACAGTTGGTTTCAGAGGAGTTTGAGAGTTTCTGCAGGAAAACGGTATTGATCACATCGGCACGTTTACATTCCCAATCAAACGGTTAAGCTGAGAAATTTGTCGACGTCCTGAAAACTGGATTAACGAAGCTGGAGGGAGAACGGAATGCCGATCAAATTTTGCGAAAGTTCTTGCTATGCTATCGTTACACCCATCGGCAGCCCTTGGAATGAAGTCACCCTTTCATGTCATGACCAGTCGTACTATGAAGACTAAGTTGGATTTATTGAAACCAGAGCATGACCGTTCTTGCAAGCGTGTAATAAACATAAGCAGTCGAGCAGCCCCGTGGTGATCAACTGCTTAGTTTGTTGTTTTACGGGATTAAAATTAGCTACATCCGTCAAGTTTCCATCCTTTAGGCAGAGATGAGTGGTTCACTTCAGCCACTTTTACATCTTTAGGTTTGACGTTCCCCTTGTAATGCCACGACCTTCTTTGGAGAAAGTAACGGTTTCTTTTTGTAGAATGTTTGCGTTTGTCTCAAGCCTCCGTGTCCGCTAACTTTAATGGGATAAAAAAATTTTTGAATTACTGTAGAGTAGCTTAATTGACACATAAAAGAACATTTCTAAAGATAATAAAAATTGATCAGTACGCCTCGTAGAGTAGAGTACGCGTGATAAATATTTTATAGTGTAGCTTCGTGGCTCGACAAGAACCCGCCTCATATGATCCCGCAAATAGCTAGTTGACAAGCACGCGTACGCGGTCGTTAAGCGAAGCTAGTCAGCTGAGCTCGGTTTTGTTTATAGCTCGCTGACATTTGTGCCAGACAATCGGCACCCGTGTCCTTCATGGATTGTTAGACATATTAATTCATAACAAGCGTAACAGGAAGATGGAGCAGCAATTTAATCAGCACCACGGAGCCAGATAGAGTGGATACGATGTCGGCGAAAACGTCTTTATCAAAACGTACACCACCAACAAATGGAAACGGTCACCAGCAACTATTGTGAAAAGGCGCGGTGCAGTTAATTACTTGGCGCTTAAGGAAGGACTGTCGGGTGATCGCGAAGTCAACGTCCGTGCAAACCAAATCAAAAAGCAGTTTACTTTCCTCGATAATGGAAGAAACATTCTGCTTGGTGGTCATGATATCCCTGTGCTGCAAACCCTTAGTGAAGTGGTGACTGGGTTCCAACCGAGTTGAGAACCAGCAGAGCCTGCCAACATACAACCAGTGGACCAAGCAGCAGTGCAGTGAGACGAACGTGCTGAGGTTCCGAAACCGCGTCGAGCTCAACGAACCAATGCAGGAGTACTACCACAACGCTATAAGGATTATGACAGGACGCGACTTGTACATCGGACCGTATAATGCATTTTAACGAGGAGAGATGTTGGGATGGCAACACTGATCATAGTAGAAGAAGACTTGTCACATGTTATCGAGGAATCGTAGAGTCAAGTCTAAGCTCACGGAGCTTATGTTGCAATAGCACAGAATAATAAACTATTTTATATATATTTTAACTAGTCTTGTATCATTATCTGCTGAAGAGACAGGACTACAACACTAATATTATAGATTCAAATGAACAGAGTAAAATCAATTTTCCGGCATTCACCCACCATTATGTACACTTTTCCTCTTAATTATAATTTTACCTTTATAGGCTGTAGACTGTAGTTTGAAATGAAATTGATTTTTTGAATATTATTAGTTGAACTCTCAGTCCTTAAAATAGTAAATATTAACTAAACTCAAATCATAGTTTGTGTACATACTTCGCATTTATCACAGTTTATTTTATTTACATTGTTTAGTTATTTGTTATCTTACAAATTTCTGTAAAAAGAGTCTAAAGCTATTTCAATCTAGGAGCGCAATCGCTCATATAGCTGAAAAATAACTTTTCTGTACATTTCTGATTTATTTGATATATTCAAAATCGTTGGTCATTTCGTTATAATACTATGAAGAATGTGAATCTACCATCTTTATTAACAATTTACTATGTTAACTTCATTATTTTATGCACTAAATGTATTTCAATTTACATTAATTCGTACCTGCGAAACTATGAAGGTGAGCATAAATTAAAAAATTATGTGAAATACTTGTAAGTACATTCATGAGCCTTTTGTGCGAAAGACACTTTCCGTCTTTCTAGAAGTATATAAGGAAAGTCAAGAAAATAAAGTTTGTTTACATTCTACTTTTTATGTACAACTAAACTTCTTCTGTAGTTCTATTAGATTCAACAGAATCTTTTTACAGTGTACTTACTTTAAATTCAAGAGCTTTTAAGATGAAGTTTTTGTAATTATCTTAGATAGTGCTCAATAAATAAATATAAATATTTGCATTTGAGTCTAGTACTGCAATGTCATATTCGCCTATGTACTAAATGCACCATACGGCACGGATGAGCGTTATTGTCGAAACAGTAACTTTGCAAGGTTCTACGCCTATTTACAAGAGAGATGATTCGTCCTGGCATGTTTGAAATGATTATCCAGCGCAAATTCTTGATTAAAACTTCTTAAACATACTATTGTACAAAACTGGCAAATCTAGATGTCCCGTCGAAATGCTTCATCTGCTATATGTTTTCACACCTCCACTAGTGGCTCCACACCTTTGGTCTTCCGTCGTAGAAGTGCGTCCAATTGCTGCTCTTGGTAGTAAACTGTGAAATCTACTGGTGACAGTCCTTCGAATACTGCACAAACACTTGGCTTTAAATTGTAAAAGAATAAGTATTGTCCTCGTTTTAGGAAGTCCTGCGTGAGATTTTCAATAACGGTTGCTGCTGTGAAGTCAGCGCCATAAACGTGTGAACAATCTACCACTACCGGAAGATTTTGACGAATCGAGTGTTTTGTGACGAGGTTGCGAACGTAATCAACCGAGGGGAATATTAAGCAGCGGTCTGGTGTGATCATCAAATATTCGGCTCCTCCAGGCGTTGTGAGAGTTTCAACGGTGATCTTCGGGCGAGCAGCATGGTATAAAATGAAAATCATGTTCAAACCAATTCCCACCAAGATACCGATTTCCAAAGGAAGAGTCAAGCAAGCGATAAAAGTGCCAAGACCAGGAATAAGATCACTCTCTGCAATAGGAAAGAAAAATATGTTCGTATGATTTCCTTGCCCAACAAATTTTGTTGAATTTTATCTAATTCAAAAAAATAAATAATAAATCGTATTCTTACTTTTCGTCCTCCACATAGGCTTAACGACTTTAACTTCGATCATGAAAACAACAGCGGAAATAATAATAGCTGCGAGTGATGACTTGGGGATGAAGTAAAAATAAGGAGTGAAGAAAAGCAACGCCAACACGACTAGGGCGGTTGTATATATGTTTCCCATTGGGGTCCTGACACCACTCGCATTATTAATGGCACCACGACTAAGAGCACCAGCTACGGGAAGTCCTTGGACAAATGAATTTGCAATGTTACCGATTCCAAGTGCAATCAGTTCTTGAGTAGCATCGACTGGGCTTCCATTCGCTGTAATATAAAGTTGGTTTTATCTAGAGCACCACTTGAAAAATTGTGTATATGTAGAGGTATTATTGAAAGTAATACTTACCAAAAGCTTTACAAATCGATATCGTTTCCATTAGTGCAATAAGAGGTATTACAATGAGTCCTGATCCCAAGCTGGAAACGATATCACTGAATGATTCCGATTCTCCAGTCATTGACTCATTTGCTGATAATGAGAATTGGGGCATTTGGAAGGCTGGGAGTCCTGGTGGAACTTCACCAATAAGCTTGAAAGGAGCACCCCCTCCATTACTGAAAACGTATCCCAAGCCACCACAAACAATGACCAAAATGGCATTGCGTGCAGTTCCGATGGCCCAAAGAAGCTTATTGATGATTTTGTGACTAACAGTTTTCTGGTCATCTTCTAGAGGTCCAATCTTGATTCCAGACAATATCTGAAATTGAACGAAAATATTAACATCAAAAATTTAATCAAACCTGATATTTGTTACCTTCATGATCAATAATACTGCAATGCAAGTAATACCTAGTACAGCGTCCCATGCTCTTGTCTCGTGAATATTTTTGATTATTTCTCGCCAAATTTGAATGAATGTCGTTCCAACAGCAGGAACGCCCAATATATCTTTAATTTGCGAAGTCAAAATTATTAGTGAGACAGCTGATGTGAATCCCGACGAGACTGGTCCGGAGACAAAATCAACTAAGAATCCAAGTCCTAATAATCCCATCAATAGTTCAATGAGACCACAGAGAAGTGATAACAACACTGATTTTTGCCATGATCCGCGTGCTGCTTGATATGTGAGTAGCGATGCAATAGCCGATGGGCCTACCGGAACATCTTTACAGCTGCCAAAGAATATGTACAGGAAGCAAGCTAGAAACGAGCCGTATAAACCATACTGAAAAATAAAATTATACATTTTTTGATTAAAGGATTGGACGAAAAATTTCAACAATATTAAAAGCTTCTAAGATTTCATGTTTGTAGTAATTCTAATTCTTTTATTTACATTTGGTTTACTTAACGACATTATTATGTTAGCTATAACGGCTTCAAAAATATATAGCACTAATTCAAAGTAGAATGAGTTCCACCGTTTTTTTTTGCTTAAGTACAACAGGTCCTTCCAGGCGTTCCCTTAGAGCTAGTTAGAGTATCTCATTATTTTGACCGAATTTGTTAGCAGTCGAGAGGGTAATATGGTCAGTATCACACTTTTGCCGTATGATTGTTTATCCACCCGATATACGTTCTGATTTTGAGCCTGTCGTAAGAATCATTCGAAACGAATCTCGTTATTCTTGACGGGATTTGAACCAGGGGCTTTCAGCTTATGTAGCGAGTACTCTAATCACTACAAAACACAGACCACATCTTTAGGATTAAGATTTCAAAATAATCACTTCCAATTTAAAGTTAATATACCTCCGCAATGTAAGTTATAAAGAACATCGCCTTGCGGTACACAAAGCAAATTGATATGTCTAAATATTGAAAGATGGTCCATCTCTCTTAAAAAAATATAAAATAACTAAAAGTCAACCTTAACTATCGACTTCTAGAGATCTCGCACGCACAAATCACCATCAAAAAAGCAGAAGCAGTGGCAACATTAATCGGCTCTTTCATGCATCAAAACCCGTCTTACCAAACGTTAAAGTACTTACTCGTATGTACAAAACGCTAATCCATCCCATAATTAGATACTCCTTCACAGCCTGGAGCACAATATCCCCCACAATAACTGGCGAGTTACAAGTCTTTAAGAGCTGGATTTTCTGGGAATATATCCCAAAATATCGACGTTCAAATAAATAGTACTACAGGAACCACGTACTCTACCGAGAGAGCTGTTGAGTTTGTGTAGTAAAAATAATTGTTTGACAAAAACACAATGTTTATTTGAATGGATATGAAAACTTAGATGCGGTCAGGTTGCAGAATTCGGACCGACTGACTAACAGATTAAGAAATTAAATGATAGGAGAACACATATACTATCCCTTCCTCTCAACACTCCCACTTGTTCGAGCCAAGAATGAACAAAATAAGAAATATAAGGATAATTAAATGAGGATATTTTACAATATCTAGAAAATTTCGATTGTTTATAAATTAATTTTTTGTATTTTGTTTTGTAAACAAATCAGGTAGTTGATCAATGCTAGGTACGTGGATCGATTTGATTTCTCCGTTGAGTACCAACTGACGTCCAAAGTGATACTTTACGTCGACATGCTTCGTACGGCGAAGATACATTGAATTATCGATCATATTCTGCGCGGAAATATTGTCCATATAGAGCGCAGTTGGTGACTGACCGATATCTTTCAGTAAGCATCGAATCCACACTACTTCCTTCGAAGCATCCTGAGGTGATGACCGCACTACAGGACCATTATTCAGTAGAATAACTACACTAGAAATACTTTTTCGGGTATCCGGGCATGATGCAAAGTCTGCATTACAGTATACTTCAAGGTTTGTCTCACAATTTTGGCCGAAAGTAACACCAAGTTCAAGTGCTCCTGACAAGTATCTCAAAACTCATATTGCAGCCATCCAGTGCTTGATACTCGGTGTCTCCAGATGTTTGCTCAAAACTGCAACTGCGTATGAGATATCGGATATAGTCCAAACCGCTAAATACACCAAATTACCAATTATCTTACGATACTGTACATCTGCTACGTGCCCGGTATTTTTAGAAAGCTGATCATTGATTTGCATAGGTGTCGATACGGGATCGCAGTTAGACATTCCAAATTTTTTCAGTACAAATTTCGTGTAATTTGTTTGCATTAGACAAATAGTGTTAATCTCGGGATCTTTGATGATTTCGATTCCCAAATAGCAACTGGCAATTTTACTTTCTGCATAGCATTCAGCAAAGATCTGAGCTTCTCTTCATCAGCCACTGCTACCAATTCATCATCCACGTAGAGTGCAATAATCAAATCATGCTGATCTGATCTGTAGATGCAAGGATCAGCAGTTGATGGTTCAAGTCCAAAGTTTCGTATAAATGTGTTGAATTCCTGATGCCACTGTCGTGGTGCTTGTTTGAGTCCGTATAAACTCTTGCGTAACAAGCAGACTCATCCAGTCCCATCTTCATAGCCCCCAGGTTGCTGCATGTAGATGGTTTCCATCAGGTTTTGCTGCTGCTACTGCCATCAAGGTTCGTACAATTCAAACCTCGTGTCTGGTGAAAATGTCTCGAAATAGTCAGTCCCTCATTAGACTGCAGCCTTTAACTACAAGACGTGCGCGATATTGATCAACTGAGTCATCTGTATTAGTTTTGACTCGATATATTCATTTGTGTTGGATTAGTTTATGATCATCAGGAGACTTGACTAGGTCCCATGTATGATTTTTGTCAAGTGCGCAAAGCTCCTCAGCCAAAGCTTCCTCCCACTCTTTACGATCACTGGCTTTCATCGCATCGTAATAGCTTGCAGGAATTTAAATACTGGCTAAAAAGGCGGTGGCTTCAGCAAACAGGACATCCACCGTCTTTAGTCTGTTTCATTCCCAATTCAATATGTTGTACTACTAGTACTAGTTGACTTGAAAAAAAAATGTTGATGAAGCTTTCTGTTCAACTTTTGACTTTGGGTTTGCTTCATCGTCAAATTCTGTCTACAACATTGATTTGCGTCCTGTATTTTCAACTGTTTCAAATTGTTGGTCTGATTCAAGAGCCGGTAGCATCAACTGAGCCAACTGCTTCAGAACGATTTCATTGATTTTAACATCACGATATACGGTGACATTTGATGTACTTGGTGTCCATAATCTATAACTGCCTGGAGCGTAGCACACGAGTCGCAATTCTATTGATTTCTTGTCCCATTTAACCACAACGGGAGTCATCTATAAGGCCATATGCGATACTTCTAAATATATGTAATTTTTTGACGTTCGGTTTCTTGCCAAAAAATAAGTCCTCCGGTGATTTTCCACCAAGACATTGTAGTAGAAAGACATTTCAAAGTCTAGCAGCAGTAATGATTGCTTCAGCCCAGAGTCCCAAAGGAAGTCCAGCCGAATGTATCATGGAACGTGTACTTTCGACAAGTGTACGATTTTGATGCTCGCATCATACCATTTGTTGCCATGTATAGTTTGCCGAGAATTCGTCAATGACCAAATGTTGACGCAACACTTTCGAAAGTTCTTCACTTTTAAATTCTTTCGCGTTGTTCAAATGTAATTTATGCAGTTTATGGCCACCAGTACTTAGTTGGGCAATGACTTCACATATTTTATCTATTATATCACTTTTCGTTTTCATCAGTTTAGACTACCTAAACTACCTGGCATACAGTGCACCACTAAACGGTTTTGTACGCATTGGTCCGACAATTTCGAAATGAACAGTTTCTCCGATGTGGGTTGCACGTGACGTAATATGATGGAAAGGTTTACGACAGAGCTTTCTAAATACACAACCTTCACAAAAATAGTTGTCGAGTTCAGCTAGTGAATCCAGTTTAATGTTTAGCCCACCGACGGCTCCTCTTTTCAACATGTCTTTAATAATTCGATAATTGGCATGGCCGAGCCTTTCATGCCATGTCTGTAATTTTCAATACTAGATAAACAAGTAACCGCGAAAATGGTCTCGAAGTCCATCAAATACAAATTGTTCGGCATTCTTTGACCGGTAGCTTCGAGACTGCCGTTTTTAATGAGTTTTCATTCCCTATCGCACATTATTACGTCGAATCCTCTTTTGGTTACAGCACCAAGCGAAAATAGATTTTTGCCGTTATTTCCCACAATGATGTCTGGCTTACCTTCAGATATAGCTTCGAAGTAAAGCAAAATGGATTTATTGTTCGTCATATGGGATGCACCGCAGTCACCGGTCCAGTCACTAGACATCGGAACACACTTGTAAGTAATAAAACAAGAACCGCTGGCGACATTGACAGAAACAGTGTCACTACTGCGTTACGTTATGATCTTTCCTCTTTTCTTATCGGCTTTGAACTCACGAAATTGACTCCAAAAATTACCGATCTTGTGACAGTAAAAGCATTCCCTATTTTTAGGATTGTGAAAGCCACTGTTGTTTTTGCTTTTAAACATTTCAGTTTTGCCACATTTCACTACTAATGCTTCGTCAGAGTCATCTAATTCTGTATTAATTGTCGTTCTTTCAATAAGCTACAGCTGTTCCTTCATTTTTTAGAACGTGAGAGATATACCAGTTGCCGACTGAATCAGGTACACATCTCAAACTGCGTCGAATTTCGATGGTAATTTCTTTAGAAATTTTCCAACCATTGTAAAATCCGGTAGCTCATTACCAACCAATTTTAGTCGTTGTTTCAAAACTGCAATCTTCGAGCAGAATTTGCCAAGGCTGTGAAACGATTGATTTGGGATGTATTTGTTCGATTCGGTTTTCTGTTTGTACAGGGATTTTATTTTACACTACACTTGATTCGAAGTAACACGATCTCGAATTGTCGAATGATCGTCATCACACAAACCAGCAGTCGAAATATGGTCGCTTTTAAGTCCCGTCCGCGATAGTCAACAGTCCCTACGATTTAAAGCACATGGCTACCTCAAACAGCCATTGTTCATAAGACGATTTCGTCAGAAACGGTTTTTTATCGTCACTCATGATTTCAATTGCCGATGCAGTTTTTATTATTTGAACAATTGCACTTACACGATTTCTTCTAAGATTTCACAACTTCACTGGGCCCATAACCTGTTGGGTTTGTGCAGTAAAACGAAGCGTTTAACAAAAACACAACGTTTATTTCAATGGATATGAAAACTAAGATGTGGTCAGGTGGCAGAATGCGGACGGAATGACTAACAGATTACGAAACTGAATGATGCGAGAACACATATAGTATCG
Source organism: Odontomyia ornata (assembly GCA_963969285.1). Lineage (NCBI taxonomy): Eukaryota > Metazoa > Arthropoda > Insecta > Diptera > Stratiomyidae > Odontomyia > Odontomyia ornata. The sequence goes on along the minus strand of OZ017739.1, from coordinate 108,050,559 downwards.
CTATCTCTCAACAAGAGCGGACTAACTCCAATCCTTCAAGTACATGAATTGATTTCCTTATAGGCCTGAAAAAGAAAGCAACGATTCCACCAGACAAAATCTTTAAACGTCAAACGATTTTTTCCTTTCTTGCTATTCTTCATCGCGAGTTTACTACAAGTTATGCTGTGAAAACACACAGAGTCGAACTCTGTTGTTGTTCATTCTTTCTTGGAGGGATTTGAAAAGCAAGGTATACGCAAATAGCTAGCAGCACTTCAAGATGTGAAATTTGAGATAATTTATTTATTTATTCAGTCGCCAAACAAGGCCCATTTTAAATTAAATTATTTGATACATTGATGAGACTAAAAGTGTAGATAAGCAGATGGCAGTCTGTCCTTAGTGTTATTACAAACATTTACATGCATATACTTCTGTTTGGATATCAATCAAAAATGAGTTTCACATGAAGCAAAGTCACAAACTCGAAATTTGTGTATGAACAGCTGCACTAGTTTAACACATTTGTATGCAGGCACTATCAAGATACTAAAATTTTGTTAAAGTATGAATAGTATTGATTTTTTTTGCTTTAGCACTATAATCCCTTTCGGGCTTTTGCTTAGAGATAGTTAGAATACTTGATTAACTTGGTCGAATGTAGTGGCACTTGAGAAGGTGATATGGTCAGTACCACGCTTTGGCCGTATGTCAGTCCGCCTAGCTGCGATACGTTCTGGTGTTAAACCTGTACGTATCGTAACTGAATGGGCTTAAAGTCCGTCCAAAGAATCACTTGAAGCAAATCTCCCTTTCACCCACAGAATTCGAACCAGGGACCTTTGGCTTACGCAGCGAGTACTCTAATCAATACAGTATGCGGACTACCTTGAAATCGAAATTAGTATCTGATATTTATGCCGTAGTTTAATTCAGCCTTACCGATACAAAAAAAGTTGAAAAAGGTTTATTGCCAAAGTCAGCAATGAGCTAGCCTCTCGACAAAAGCAATTATAACGAACATCACCTGATTAACTTTGCATGAAATATAAATTTTGTCGTGCATTTGACAAGCTCCCCAGGCTGACGCAGCCATGAAAGGACCTGGATATCAAGAATATTTCAACGAAGATCCAAGTAGCCCAGTTTCACTTGAAACTTTCTTCAATGAATCGATAGGGAATATTTCGTTATTTTTAATCGGACGGTGAAGCAGATTGAGGGCTAAAGTGAGTCTGCCATGGAAGTAAGTGGTGCTATCAACATGTTCATCGAATTGCTCGGAGATCGAGTGAAAAACAATTTTCTATCTATGGACATCATCAAGGTAATCGAGAAAGCCGCAGCTGGAGATAGAACTGTTTTCTACGGTATTTACAAAACCATTGCGTTTTATCAATGCAGCAATTCAATTTTGTTCACGATACGTATTTTTGTGGATTTGAGGAACGTGTTTCGATTATATTAAGAAGCACTTGGAGGAATCATCATTTTTGCATGGGTTGGAATTGATCAGCTAACTGAATGGGAGTTCGTCAAATTTACTACCAGATTTATGGCATTGAGAGGTCGATTAGACAAAGAATCGAATGATAATGCATTGTTCGATCAGTTCAGCTATTTGAAAAGATTCATTTCCAAAGAAAACATCCAATCATGGGAGGAGAATAGTGTTGCTGTCGATAAATGTTAAGTCGAATGTTTCCAACATTTCGGAAAAAATCACATTCCACATAACCACCTAGCAAAATCCCCGCGTACATGTTATGTTACCGGGAACATCAGCCTCCGTTGAGCGGATCTACTCTCTAATCAAAGAAGCTTGTCGCGATTGAACACTCAAACATTGTGAGACATTTTATATGTTCGATACAATATCAAATTGGATTGCTTGGAAATCTCTGATGTCTGGAAAGGACAGCTAACCTTCCTGAAACAAATATGAAGTGATGCGAAATGCGATTTCAAAAAAGCCAATGAAACCACAGCATAAATTTTGGTATTACTCGCAATCGCGAAAAGAAGAATAAAATCTTCGTCGTTAACGACGGTATTATTCATATTTGTGTTTTTTCTCCTATATGTTTTTTCCTTTTTTTAGGGTTTTGTACTAAAATACAAAACCCTATTGCAATCACGACCTGTGTCCGTCTGTCCGTCCGTCCGTCTGTATGTCACAGCACTTTTTCTCCGAAACTATGAAGGCTACAGCCATGAAACTTTGTGGAGAGGTCAGAAGTGGTGACTTCTTGAAAGTTCAAGGGTAAAAAAATTTATCAAAGGGGTTTAAGGGGGGTCTCCCCATATAGGGAGTTGACCCCTCAAAAAAAAAATTTCACCATTGGTAGTCATGTAGGGTGTCACTGGAAAGGTCTCAATGAGATCTTTTCAGAACAGGTCTTAAAATTGCCTTATGAGTACCGAGGGGGGCAGGGGAAGGGGAAATGTAAGAACTTTTCGCGTACCCCCCCCCTCGCGATTGGACACCTTACATCCGAAAAATCTGAAAAAAATCAAGAATGTAGGCCTTAATTAGTACAACAACAACAAATACATGAGAAGACGAAATTCACTCAACTTTGTTAGTAATAGAATGATTTATCGAGCATGGTGGTCGCCATCGCCGGTGTGTATCTAAGAGTGATGGCCTGAGGAGAATTAGTGCACACGTCGAAACCACCTTCTTCTAACATTTTTCTTCTCTAATAATTTTTCAGAAAAATTATTATTCAAAATATGCAACTCATTTATATGTAGCTGCAAACAATTCCATAAAAAGTAATTTAAAAAGCCATCGGAGCCATCCGAAAGAGTGATCGATATCCGCGCGACGTGAGATAAGCTTCAAATGTAGAGCAAATTTGTCGTATAGATTTACATTTAGTTGATGTGAAAAGGGTGAAATGATCCAATTAAAAAAAGTTTAGCTAATACATCGATTTTATGTTTTCTTGAATAAAATCTAAATGGTACCCTTAAATTCAATAAAATTTAGCGAACGGATGACTATTTATAAGATTGATCTTTTCTGAAAGTTTCACAAAGATCGAATAGTATTTAACGAAGTTATAGCGATTTGAATTTTCCTGTATTACTATGGAACAATGTGCCCTGCATTACTATGGAAACTGGCTATGGAGCCATATGCACTTTTTACCGACTTAGACACTACGGCTTTGCTAGGATTTGCATGAAAATTTCAGGAATGATAGGTATCATGAAGATGAGTACATACAATTGAAACAAGTCGAAGAGGCAGGAGAGAGCTCCTAGCAAAAGGGCTTTGTAGCCATTCTAGGATTCGAAAAAATAGGCCATGAATCGATGCTTACAGTACAGAGGAGTGGCTCCTGAAAAAAATTTCATGAAACGTAGCCGATATGTGTATCAAATGAAAGTTCTCTATGAGAGCTTTTCAAAACAGTTCTTAAACTGACAGTTTTTGCTTCAATGGGGGCACAGGGGGGGAATACATGAAAAATGCGTTTCCTTCCTCGTGAATGGACACCCGTGATCTTAAAAAAATCTGAAAAAATTATCAAGCGAGATATTTATGGGTATAACTTTAACAAATACCTCAGAAGTCAAAATTCTTTCAACTTAGTTCATAATAGTATGATCCTCGAACGTGACGTGTTTCTTAATTTTATTCGTTGCTGGTTACAGCATTTTGTAAGTTGAGTACAAAACTCTTCTGACATGAGCATAGGTCTGTCTACCCAACTTGTTTATGTATTAAATTCACGCTCCAGAAAGGTGGTCAGCTAGTTATACATGTCAAGCTAAGTGGTAGGCTATGTAGACGTCATTAATATTTTACCAGGGTCGTTAACAACCGCCCAAAAACTTTTCTTGAAACTTAATAGCAAAGCAAAACTAGTATTCGTTGGAAGAACTGAAGGACGGAGAATAGTGGGAAAGCCCTGGAACTATTAGTCTGCCTTGATCGACGAAGACAGTTCATCTTTGCTCGGATTTCCAAATTACAGGATGCGGTTGTGGAACGGAGACAGTTAAAGGTGCTTTTCACAGGAAGCAAAGGTCCGAGAGGGGCTATAGTATTTCGAAGAAAAAGAGGTAGAAATAGATAAAATGAGATAGAGGTTCTTATCACAGGAGTTTTCTAAATTTTCTGCACCAGCGAGGATGAACGAGAACATACTAACATAATTGCTCTCAAAATAGACATGCAAATTTGAGGGATTAAATATAATGCAAAAACAAATTTGGATGTGAATTAAGTCTTCAGTTTATGTGCAGAAGGTTATGGAAGTCAAAAATGAGCTGATTCTGAATCACTGAAAACATGATGCATTAAGCCCAAATTGAAATGAAAATCTGTAATATGCGAGCATCATTTGAGAGAATTGTAGTGGATTCTGAAAATTACCTTATGCAAGTTTCAGTAAACAAATAATTAGAAATATATATAATTCTTAACAAAGAAGCATAACATATCGTAATAACAATTTCATACTATGTCAGTTGATACGGAATTTAGATCCAGCTCCAATCAAACTAAGAATATGAATTTATTTATGACAGCTTATTCAGATTTGCAGCCTGCTGTAAATGTAACAAATATTTGTGTCCTCCCCTCGCGATTAGACACGGAGGCGTGTCTTTATGAGTTCAAGGGGCACAAATACCTCAGAAATCGAAATTCACTGAACTTTGTGATTAATAGTATGATATGCAGATTTCACATTTTCGCTCATAAAATCAAAACGGTACCCTTAAATTTCTATATAAACTATTATAAGATCTTTATGCTCTCAAAATTTCATGGGAATAGAATCATAATCAAGCGAGTTATAGTCATTTCAAATATATGTAATTACAACAAAAATAACACGTGTTTATGGTTGATGCATATTTCAAATTGACCTTCTTCTTCGGAACAATACAGCCCCTCTCGAGCCTTCGCTTGCTGCAAATAGCGCCTCCAACTGCCTCGGTTCATTGACCGCGTCCTCCAATTTCGAACTCCGAGCAGCGATGAACTGTCTGCGTCGACCCAGTAAGACCAGCGTTTCCTCGGTCTCCCCACTGGTCTACGGCCTTCAGTTCTCCAAGCATATACCTTTTTGGGTATCCGTTTTTCATCCATATGATTCATGTGTGTAGCCCATTGCAACTTCCGCTGTCTTACAATCGTTGAGACCTCCGGTTCATCAAAAATCTCATATAGCTCATGGGTGTATCGAATTCACTATGTCCCCGTCTACCTTCGCTCCGATTATTCGCCTCAGGACCCATCGCTGAAAGGCGTTCAATATATTTACGGATGCTTGGGTTAGGGTCCATGTTTCACACCCATAGAATAACACAGTTTTTATCACAGATTCGTATACTTGGACCTTTGCTTCCCTGTATATGCAGCTGGTTTTCAAGATCGTCAAAGCTGAAAAAAAATATTTTATTTGAGAGCTATATTCTTCTGCATATTTCGTCTCTTTCATTACCCGTTTTCGTTATTTGTATTTGAGGTATTTTTCTTCGACTGCGTCATGAGCTTTGTTTTACTTTCATTGACTTGTAACCCTACTTGTTTTGCTTTGCTGTCGAGTTTCAGGAAGAGTTCTTTGGCAGTTGTTAATTACCGTGACAAAATGTTGATGTCGTCTGTATAGGCTACTACTTGGCTCAACTTGTATATTAATGTATCTTGTGTATCGACAGGTAGCTTCCTTATGACGTACTCCAGAGCCAAGTTGAATAGCAATGGGGTCAGCCCATCTCCTGCTTTAGACCGATATTTGTGTCAAAGGCATCGGTGAGTTGGTTATTGATGCAGACATAGGAGGTCGTCGACGTCATTGTCATTTTGGTAAGATGGACTAATTTGGCTGGGATGCCAAAGCACTTTTATTTTCTGCCAATTTTCATGAAAATTTAAGGAATAGTGTTAATTTGAATGTGTTCAATCGCATCCAGAAAATTATTTAAGCTGGATCAAAATGGCGGCAGCACTGTGCTTATGAAAGAAACTCTGCAGCTTTTGCATAAATTTGAACGATTTTTTATCCAAGTATTGCACGAATAATTCAAGTCATCGATTCCCGCTATTAGAAAACTTGTTTTGAGCCCTGATGGTTACAAAAAAAATCTGGTAGGAGCACTCTTCTTCTAACTCAACTTGTTTCTCAAAGATACTCAAGTACGAGTCATATGAATTATCTTTGTCAGACCTTTTCAAAATAGGTCTTAAAACTGCATAAGCTATGCTTGGAGGCAAAACGTGTGACAATTGGTTGAAATTAATGAGTTTGTTTGAAGCTTTTGTACACATTGGAAATTCAATTCCCCGAATAAATGATATTTCAAAAAAATATTTTTTTTTAAGTTGGTAGGACTGTCCTTAATTACTATGCCAAATATGAGCGTGATCTGACAACCAGTTTGTTTACAGCAGCTGCTTAAGTCGGTACACTTCAGTAGTGCGTTGCGATTTTTGTGATTTTTTTATTGTGACCGAATTTAAAGCCAAACACGCAATAAATACCATCGATAAACCACCGTATTCACCAGATTTGGCTCCGTGTGATTTTGATGAATAATTAAATCTTTTGCGTGTTATTTGCAATTTTCGGGTATTTTTTGTCATATTGTAAAGCAAAACTCGCTGAAGGCCATCCGAAAAAGTGCTTATGAAAAGTGTTTCGTGGACTGGCGTAAGTGTAGTGCATCTGATGGAGATTACTTTGACGGCGACAAAATAAATATCGATGATTAATTAAATATTTTGCGTTTTATTTGCAATTTCCGGGTACTTTTTGTCACAGTGTATATATCAAGAATATGTTGGCGTTTAGAATATAGACATCTTTATAAGCTTGCAAACAGGGTCTAAACTGGCCACCATTTGCAATAAAAACTAACTGATGTAAAATAATTGCAACTTGTCCTCACCTTTCAGCGCGGATGTTTCGTTTTAAGATGTTAAGTTAATGAGGAACTTTTTTCGGCCACCCTGCGTTTTCAAGAATATTACTTTTAAGTTATCCGCAATGCTTAGCACAGAAATAGAGGAAACATACACACGGGCATATAGACTCTTGGAAGGAGAAAAAGGGGTTATTATTTTTCCATAACCCTGCAAAAGGTTTTAATACCAGCTTGCAAACAATTTTTTTAGTTTTTGAAATTTTGTAAGTTCGCGTTCATAACGCCAACAAAAATAATTTTTTTCAGTATTTATTCAGTAGAGTTACAGAAACAGTAAATGTGATTTATGTTTGGTAAATGTAATGGAGTAAAGTTACTCGAACTGAAAGCATTTAACTTGAATCATAGCTCAAACTCAATTAATTACAACACTATGTAACTCGTGTAAAAGGCGTTATGCTTACAAAATAGACGTTCTAAAATTGGAGAAAATTGAGTAAGAAAAGGAATACTTACCGCTGCTGGGACACCAGCTATACCAGCGTACGCTAATGCTGCAGGGATCACTGTCAAACCTACTGTGATTCCTGCAATTATATCACCAATCGCATCATCGGAACTGTACTTTGGCAACCATTTTAAAATTGGCACTCTTTTATATAACATTTTCTCTGAGCATGCGCTTTTCGCTTTCCTTTGAATCCATTCTTTGGCAACTTCTAATCTACTATTTGGTTCTACTATCTTTTTCCCATTCTCAGTCACTAGAATTGAAAAGAAAGAAAAAAATAAATTAATTAAATATCGGCGAACGGCATTAATTACAGCGTGTACGATGCTACCTACTAATTAACAATTAATGTTCGATGGATATATACTCCCTAAGTACCGTGTAAATTGCAAATCAATAAACAATAATTGTTAAAAAAAACATCTACATTAATGATGACTTCTGCTTTTGTAGTTTCATTTTGTTTTACGCAGTGTCAAGGTTGTAAAATGGCTTTAAACATATGACAATTCTATTACAGATTATTATCATTAATACGAGTATGATTATTATCGTTGCATGCATGACTTGAAATCGATCGAACGCGACTTTTACAGGGACAATTAGAATTCAGTGGACTTTCTCGTATTGTATATTTAATGAAGTAGTTTTCTATTTAATATTCATAAGCCTTAAATCGGTTTTTAAATGTCATTTTAGTAAAAAAACTTCTGGAATGTCTTGATCAATTCAAAGAATTACCGTATATATTGAATATTATTATAATTATTTGATAAAGACCAAAGGGGCAGTCATTTTCCGTTTTCATAAGTAATTATTTGATTTCTTCATTATTTTTAATACGATAAAACATTTTCGCATAGCTCATGTAATTTGATATTGTAAATGGACCATGTTGGTTATATATGATAGACATTTCATTTTACAAATAGTGATTATGTTATGATCAACAAAGTGTAAAATGTTAACTATTTCCAAAATTATTGGGATTATTTTTTTTTCTCAACCATGCAAATACCGTGTTACGTTAACCGAGCACTAATGGAATAATTACGCGAACATATGCCTCGTGATGATTACAGTTGGAATGAAATTTGAAGCTTTTAGTGTCTCATAATTGATTTCCGGTGAAATACGACTAAATTAGAATGAGGCAGCTGAGGTAATGCATTTATGAAAATCGAAAAATTTTGCTTAATGAGCCTTGAGTACAGTCTTTAGAAAGCTTCTATTTGCCCTAAATAATAAATTTTTGTTGGGTAAATATCAATTGTGATGGTTAGTTAGCCTGACGAAATATCTTTCTAAACTAAAATATTATGTTTTAGTTTCAAAATGATCGCTTTCACTTGACTTAAAAATTCTTATGCTTACTTTTACTCACTTATGAATTCATTTGATCCTTTAAGAACGCCTGGTGCATCTGAATCGCCTATTATGCTTATGGAGGAACATTTCATAGCCTGGTTAATATACGAATGATCCGTACCCGAATCAGATCTCATTTTAGTTACTTTACGTAGACTTATAAATATCAAGATATCTCCTTCAGCGATAACCTATTTAATACTGATGAGAAATGTTTTGAAAGTTATCTGCAATGAGAAGAAAAAAAGATATTTTTATTTATGTCTGGAAGTTTAAAGAGAAAATGATGCAGGAATATCTTCAATTTATTATCATGAATGTCAATGATATATGGCGAATATTTAAAGTAACTATCGCTCTCTTAATTAAGTTTAACAGCAACGGAACGCTTATTGATTTTATGAGTTTAAAAATTATAAAAGTATTTTTAAACATGCCATTAAATTTGTCTGTGAAATTCAAGTGACAACCTTACTCCACGTATAACTGGCGATACTGGTAACCTATTTAAAGTTATATTGACTTGAATTACTACTATTTTGTTTTTTTGGTGTTATTCTAAGTCTGTTAGTGAGTTACTCATTGGGTAAAAAATAAAGAAACGCCTGCCTTTTAATTTTTCGCAGTTGTTGCTTCAAATGATACTGTTATCATTTGGTCTTCATAAACAATCAAAAATCGCATGTGAAATAACGAAAAAAAAAACTTGAAAAATATCAGTTTTTTATATTTTAACTAAAATATTTGTGAAGACGGAATCAATTTTAAACAGTGAATAAATATTTAACAAAGCAAACATATGTCAATGTGTGTCTTCTTACGTAATATATTCCAAAAGCCCCTATTGAAATCACAGCCGAGAATACGTCTAGTATCGTTGCTTACAAACGTGCTTCTACCAGTAATTTAAAAATCAAAACAATTTTTAAACGTCAACTGGAATTATCTAATTTTATTGGCAAACGTTTATTGCCTGTTACACTACTGAAATTCATCGGTGAATATCATCATCAGTCTAAATACGAAACTGCAAGGCAGCGCTGCCTGCCATACGTACTGAGTCAAAGTCAACGTCAAAAGCGCTTTATTTAATACCAATCGTTATAAATTTGTAAAAGAACATAAAGCAAATTCCAAACAATAAAACTATGAAAAACTTAATGGCCTGAATGGCTCTCTAAATTTATACGTTATCAGTTAAACACATTTAATGAAAAAAATACACTTGCAAATTTAAATTAACTAAGATTATTAAATATTTTTTGATTCAATTGGAAAAAGGAGAAAAAACCAACCATCATTATTCAAAAATTACTTATACTACTAACACAACAATGAACTTATATCCTATACCTAATATGTTATACCCTAATTCTAAATAAGTTCAATCAAAAAAAAAAACGTTACCTTATATTGAAACCTATACCTAATTTATAATACAAATAAACAACAATACTAGATGTAGCAATAATGAGATGAATCTAAAAAAACTAAGTAACGAGAAAAAGCACAAAAACAGAAAATAAACACGAATAATTTAGACATTGTCATTCAGCCACCAATACCTAGATAGTTCCATCTCAGCTCGACCAGCCTCAACGAATCTAGCAAATGAGTATCTCCATTGGAATTGTTGGTCTCGTGAACTCAGATTCGGAGGATATTTTATCTTCTTATCGGTGGCCCGTCTATATATGTGATATATGATTGGGACGCCATCAGAATCAAAAACATATCGATTCATGTCCAAATACACGAATGCTTCTGGAGGAACGAAGCCAGTAGTGAGGCAAGTCACAATATACCCGTCTGTAGGGTGGAACGGCTGTGAAATCCATGGGTTTTCACTCACAGTTACAGATCTTGCGATATGATTCGGAAGAAGTTTCAATATGAAGATATCGACTCTTGTCACTTGAGCGGTTTGATAAATTTTTCTATTCGATATATAGTGCTTCCAATCCGTCTCAGGCTTTCTGTACAAACCAGTACATGCACGAAGACATTTCCTTTCGAAAACTCTTAATCTTTCCATTGTACTAGCGCTCTGGTTGTACCAGATCTGGCATCCGTATGTCAAAACTGGTCTAACCAGGGTCTTGTAACAAATAACTTTGACCTTTTGATCAATGTATCTGGAATAAAAGAGTCGCCGAAGGGCCATGACTACTTTTAGTGCTTTACTGAGCATGATTTTGACATGTTCAGTATAGTACAGATACTGATCGAGATGAACACCGAGGTATCGAACACAGGATTTATGTGGAACCCATTCTGAACTACCCTCACCAGCCATAATGTGGAAATCCTTCCAATTACGTTTCGGGTCTTGACTGGCCCCCTGCAGCGTTGTCCGAAACAAAATTGTTTCGCACTTCTGCGCATTGATTTTCATTCGCCAATTGTCGGTGTAGAGCTGCACATCATTAAACATTTTTTGAAGATTGCTCTGAACTATTGTAGCTTTTCGGTCTGCCGTATAAATGATCAGATCATCAGCAAACGCTACCAATGATCGCGTTGGCGAGACATTAAAATCAAAGCTGTTCAATAGCTTGCGAATGAATATTGAGAAAAGCAGGGGCGCAGTAACTGTTCCCTGCTGTAGACCATTCAAGACCTTGAATTCGCGCATTGTTGTCAGATTTCCATCAGTTACAACAAATGATTTCCCGTATAACATATTACACATCATGGCGACAAGGTGTCTGGGGAACCTGTCCTGAAGAAGTTTGAAAACTAGTCCATCTAACCACACCGTATCGAAGGCTTTCTCCATATCAATGAGACATGCTCCAACACATTCTTTGTTGTTTAGTTTCCAACAGATGTCTGAGGTTACTTTCGTTATTGCATGTATGGTCGAATGCCTGGCACGAAAACCAAATTGGCAATTCGGCATCAACTCATATTTCTCAATGTGGGCGTTTAATGCTCTGTTGAGTATCACTTCAAACACCTTGCTGATGTTAGGCAGCAAGCTGATTGGGCGATAGCTTTTCGGGCATGAAGATTCTTTTCCTTTCTTCAAGATCGGAAATACCTTAGCCTTTTTCCACTCATTTGGGAAATATGAATTGTTCAACATGTTGTTGAACAATATGCAATAATTCCTAATAGCAACCTCAGGCAAATGTCGGAGAGTTAAATTTGGAATACCGTCAGTACCACATGATTTTTTGTTGTTTATTCTGCGAAATATGAAACACAAGTCTTCATTGCTGACAAAATAATCAATAAGATTCAAGCTCGGTATGAGGTCAGATGTTAATGTTTCATTGAAATGAAGAATTGATTGGCCGTTCAGACTTGATTTGAAGTCGGAAACTTTTGCTTCAACGACCTCCAAAAATATTTCATTCCTTCTCTCTGGGTTTGGCAGATGAACCAATTCAAAATGTGTTCCAATCAGGGCAAGTTTCTGCAATCCATCACATATAATCCTGTTTCCATTTCTATCCGGAGTCGTACTATCAATTTCGATACCAGCTCTATCGAGAAGATTTATCTCATCACTAGCGACTTCAAGATTCGATACCTTCACTCGAGACTTCCTGCGGAATAAGCTATGTATTCACTTTCGCGAAAACGCCACCTGGGTCCTGTGGGCTAATACCCCTCAGTTTTTCCGCCCATTGATTGCTGACCTCACTCCTGAAGTATGAACGGATTAAGTTTCGGACATTCTTCAGGTGTAATTTCAACAAAGCCAACGAGGGATGGTTGTAGTCCAAAAATCGTCGATAAATATTGTTGACGCGGGTGAGAAGAAGGCTTTTCAATCTTTTCAACCTTGCGATGGTTGGTGTTTCATATCCTTCCATATTGTTTCGATGTTTAATCTTGGGAACTACTTTCTCAATCGTTTCCAACGTCAGCTTCTCTAACTTCGACAAATAGACATCTATTTCATCGTTAGTTAGATTTCTGTTATTAGGAACCATTGAGCAAGCGTTGCCATCATTAGAAGAGGGACATTGCTTCTGGTACTCCCGATTAAACTTCTTTTGAAACTTTCCCCAGTCTGTTTTTTTGAAATTCAACCGATGGTTTTCATGTTGAACTGGAATGAGGAAGAAATCATCCCTTTGATGATTGATTTCCATTACGATTGCGTTATGGTCGATATCGTAAGGAAGCACCTGCAGTTTCTGTTGAGGACTATTAAAGCTGAATTCAAGTCTTGCGTCAGCAATGCAGAGGTCCAAATATGAATTTGTCCTAGGGTATGTTGGGAACTGCGACCCATATAGATTGCACCTGTATTCAATTTGGTTCTCTGTTATCCATGATTTCAGGAATACACCTCTTGGATTATTGGTGGCGTTCAGCCATGATGTATGCTTGGCATTCAGGTCACCGGCAAAAATATAATAATTATGCAGCCTGTTCAATTCGAGTATTTCAAACAAGGAATTGAGTTCCTCCTTGAACTTGAGAACATTTTGACCAGTTGCATAGGCAGAGATAACGAAGAGGTTATCCCCACCTGGCAGTGAAATTTTGATGACGGACACTTCAAGAAATTCAAAGTTTTTGAATTCGACTTTTTCAATATTTTGGAAACAATAGGGTCTTCTAACCAATATCCCGGTGCCACCTCCCCCATCACCTATTACCCTATCGTTTCTTACGAATGCAAAATCTTTGAATTCCATGGAATGCCATGAATTGCGGTGGGTTTCAGTGAGAAGTATGATGTCAGGCTTTTGCTTAACAACAAATTCAAGGAGATAATCAAGTCGATGTATAGCAACGATAGAGTTGACGTTGATCGATATGAGGCGAAGCCTATCCATGGGAATATGACTGGATGACAAGTTATTATTAGGCATTTGAAAGACCTAAACGCTGAAAAGCAAAGTTAATTTTTGAATCTTGTTTGTCGATTCTCTCCGATAAAGAATTAAGTTGCTGGTAAATTTTGAGAAGCAGCTCATTATTGCCACTTACATTATTCACATTATTTCCAGCATTTTCTGCTGGTCCTCTAGCGGCGAGTGCAAATGAAGTTGGAAGGTATGATATTACGGTGTACTTGTGCTTGCTTTGGAGCAAATTTAACTTTTGCATCTTGATATCGGGAGCATCCTCGATATGATGCTGGGTGACCAAAAACACCGCAATTAACGCAGTATAATTTTTCTTTTGGCTCCGTCTGAGCCAATTTGCACTCACCGGGAGCATGAACGTCTTTGCATCTAACGCAACGATAGTGCATGGCACAATTGGCAGCCGAATGTCCAAATCTTTGACACCGGTAACACTGGTTGACTTCTCTTTTCTGGAGGCGTTCCCACCTCACCACTCTGAAATTCAAGTACCTTATTTGTTGAAGGGCACTTGGACTGCTCTTATTTGCAATTTGTACCAGGTAAAGTGGTAAATTCTTCCTTTCTATGGTCGACCTTCTTGTCGCAAAGGCTTTGACTGAAACAAAATCAATATCTGATGCAGCCTCCTTGAGCACCTGAAGAAGATCGACCGTATCTTCTCCGCTGTCCAAACCCTTCAACAAGAAGGTCTGATTTTTTTCACTTTTTGGGGTATAGGTGAAGTGTGGAACCTCCCCAGAATTCAGCGCATCTTTGGCTGACTTGAAATCAACCAGTGATTTCGTCCTTATTGTTAATTTTTCGGCATTAACTCTTTTGATTTCGAAATTGGCCAGTTTATTTTCGGCTGCCAATAGCCGAACCATATCTTTCCCGGTTTGTCCGAACACGTTGATTGGCGGAACTTTTTCTGTCTTGTTGGAAGCTTTTTCAGAGGAACCAGCAGAACTGCGGGCTAGTTTTTTCTCCTTATTTTTGTTCTTTAAATATTGAATAAAATTAACGTCATTATCTTCATTAAAATTACCTCCGATGTTTTCTTCGATTTCCATATCTTCGGGTGATCCCTCCAGAGCTGCAAAATAGTTTTGGCTCTCCTTGTTGCCACCAACACTTGGAACTTCTTCTGGAATTGCTTGCTTTGTGCTTTTCTTCGGCTTTGTTACCTGTTGCCATTGATTTTGTGGCTGCGTCTTTTGAGGCTTCATCCCTTTCTTGAAAAGATCCTTGAGAGACTGTATTTCTTGCCTTAGTTCATCATTTTCTTTCTGCAATTTGGCCATTTGTTGATTGTCCGCTATTATTTGCAGCTTGCACCCTCCATCTACGGAGTTTTCTTCGTTATGTTTTCTTTTGGTGATTGTCGCCAGTTTCGTATTCGTCGTTTCCCCAGGTTGCCCCAACGGTGGGAAGCCGTCGGGCTCCTCCATGCCAGCGGCGAAGTTTTCTTTGGTAATTTGTTTTTCGTTACCAATCGAAGTAAAAATATTCGATACAAATTTCCTGAGTCGATTACTTCGACAATATAAGATTTTTCCGATAAAAATTAACTTCGGACTAACGTTTTTAAAAAATTAATTTTAATTTTTGAAAACTTTTGACAGGAGCGATTTAAAAGACGTCTATACGCAAAGTGCCATACGTACTGATCTCAGGACAAATACTGATTTGTTGTGTGTGATCTAGAAAATACTGATTCTTGTACTGAATTCAAATAAAGTCCTAATTTTGTACTGATTTTTTATTGCCATAAATTACTTCATAGTTTATATGGCAAAAATCAACCAGCTTCATTACTTCCAAAGAAACGCTTTGAAATTAATGCCGCGGTGCTTCTTTTCCTATTGGGACGCTATTTTGCTTTGAGCGGCTCTGTCTTCGACTAGGATACATACATGCATATATTCATACAGGCATTCATACATAATTCCTGCAGATTCAGTGATTCAGTTTCGTTTCGTGGCTAATGTTTACATTTCAAATGTTGTACGTATCCCTAAAGTTGCAAGCTTCTTTGTAATGTAAATATTCAATTCATGGTGAAAAATGGAAATTGACTCCGATCACTCTGATGTATCACAACATACAAATGATGAGCAAAAGGGCAAGAGGTTTGTATATTAGACTTCTATGTTTCATTTATCAATTAATCTGCATTATAATTGAATCAGTCATTTCAAAAACCACTTAAGTCACATTTTTTCCGAACACGCTATTTTTGCTGAAAACTCGTCCTTGATACTAGATACGTATTCTGGATATAAATCACGTAAGTCAATTCATTCCTTCCTTTTCAAATAATACCGCGTATTAGACTTTCATAGCATAAACAACACAAGTCAGTGAATTAAGTGGTTTTTGCATGCACAATTAGATGGCATATCTTATTGCGACTTGTGGTGACATCCGTTACTACGACAGAGCATACATATATACCAACTAGCACCTGCAATCGAGGAGCTGTCAAAATGAAAAGAGAGGCAAATAAACGTGTAAAAGATGGATTAAAGTTTACCTTGTGTTGGTAAAATTGCATGCAAGTTCAAGTTTTTGTTTACCATACATACGCACTTTTAGTCTAATTCTCTCTACTCCATAAGTACCGTAAGAAAGAAAATTTGTTCTAATTGCAGCTGCTATTTAGTAGATATGCTCTGACTATGATCATCGACATGACAGCGCAAGGATCGACAGAGGATAAAAAGTTTAACGTTCCTTGGTTATATCTCTCTCGCAAACGTATCGCCATATCGTTAGAACATTTTTTAAGTCGTTCCGAATGAATTTTTGTATGGTGTTAGTACATAAATCGTTTTATTTTATTTAATTTGTCCTAGTGATTCCCCAAAATCTGAGATAGACGTTTGAAAATTGCATCGTTGTGATTTGTTTAAATAACAGTGTTCATATCTTGAATTTGACACTTAATATCATTTGTCGTAATTTTGCCTTAAAAATGTATTCAACTGAAACAGCGAGTGATAGTGAGCCAAAAAAGAAGAGAATGTGTAATTTGTCAACGCATAAAAGAAATATTATAAAAAATGCTAGATTTAAAGGACAGGCATACAACATAATATAGAGGAAAACGAATAGCTCCAAGATCTACGGGTGAAAATTGCAGGCAAGTTATCCACAAACTTTTATTCAGTTTGACTTTTCAGTAAAATTTGAGGACATCTCTGTCAGTCGTTGTTAATTCTAAAATAAATACAAATTATAAAATCGTTTGTGCATTAAGACTTCAATAAATTCCGTTGCATTTAATAAACTACCTAAACATATTTATGATTGGTTCCGATATACCGTATATTTATTGCAGATGTAAAAAGGAATGTTTTGCAAATTTCAACCAGGACGATATGGAATCTTGCATTTCAAAGATTAACAGGTTTACAACAAAAAATGACTGATACATTTCTTCAATCACTTATAGAGAAGCTACATGTAAAACAGAGGCGTCCTCGGAAAGAAAATGCTACATGGAGGCAAAGTACTTTTAAGTTTCATATTTTAAAGCATACTGGTAAAGTAACAGTCTGCAAGAAAGCATTTATTAGCCTATATGGAGTTACTGAAGCTAGAGTTCGCAGGCTTTGTGATTTACTTAATGAAGGAAAGAGCTCTAAAGATAAGAGAGGATGTCACCCAAAAGCAAATACAGTGCCTTCTAATTTATGCCAGAAAATACACGAGCACATTCTTTGTTTTCCAAGGAAAAAGACTCATTATGCTGGAAATGACTTCAAATATCTTGATGTACGATTAGATGTCAAAATAATGCATTCATTGTTTATGGAAAATATCCAGTTCTCAATATTAAGTACAAATTTTATTTAAAATACCTTAAGGATAACTTTTTTTTAGATTCGATCGACCACAAGTCGACACATGTATAACTTGCGAAAAACTATCAACAAAAATAAAACAATCGAACTTATCAGAAAATGCAAAACGTTCGCTAGTTGCTGACTTAATGATTCATAAACAACGTGCCAAGAAGTTCTACAACAAAATTTCATCAGTTCAAGATATATGCAAAGCACGAGAGGATGTTGCAGCTATAACGTTCGATTTTATGCAAAATCTGCCGTTGCCACACATACCTATACAAAATATTTTTTATTTACGGCAATTGTGGGTTCAATGTTTTAGCGTTAAAGATTTAAAAACAGGCAAGTCGACATTTTACATGTATCATGAAGGCATTGGTTTGTTCAATGTTGATGCATTATATTGAAAATAATATTGGGCCACATATTAAGCATTTATATGTATTTTCCGACGGCTGCCCTGGTCAAAATAAAACTTTGTTGAGATTCATGTTGGCTTTGACTGACTCTAAAATATTTGAAAAAGTACATCAGTCTTTTCCGATACGCAGTCATTCATTTTTACCCAATGACCGTGATTTTGGAGTCGTAAAAAAACTATTCGAAAGCATGATCGTATCTACGTCCCAGGACAATATATTAATTTAGTTTTGAACTCTAGCTCAACATTTACAGTCAAAGAGCTAAACACTGATGATATTTGGGACTTCAAGTAGTGGTGGCCAAATATATACAAAAAGACATGTTTGTCAACTGGATCGTATGGAAAAAATGTCTCAAAAGAACAAAAAATATCATTCACGCCTTCGACATACATGAGTTTTCAGTATGATTCAGATAAAAAAGGTACTATCATAGTCGAGGAGTTTATTGATGGATTCATTAACCATTCATTCATATCACTAAAAAACTCACAACTTCTGTTTCACTTCCATCAACCAAGGCTTATAATTTGAGGGTGCCTATTAATTGTAAAAAATCGATGATTTGAAACAAGTACAGGATAGCATTCCGGAAGAGTATATACCATTTTATGCGAACATATTTTGCTGGATAACTGGAAATGTTGAAGATAATCCGATTGAGAATGATGGAGAATATGATTATGTTCCTTAAAGTTATTAAAACATGGAAAATTAAAACATGTAATAAGTTGATATTTTTATGTTGAAGTGCTATTTTCAATAATAAGCAATAAAAGATTTGATTGATATGATTGGTTTGTCTAAATAATAAACCATTAACCCTGTTTCTTGCTTAAACAACATAAGTCAAGAACAGTTTTTCAATTTTTTTTTCATTATTATTGTTGACGAAACGTGGAGGTTATCCACCATTTCAATCTTTCAATATTCAAATACTATATTAAGCCCAAAAAAGGACTCTCAAACTCGTTTTTTGATGAATGGCATAGTTTTTATTGATTCCTGAAAAATTCGAATTGTGTGACTTATGAGGTTTTTGAAATGACCGATTCAATTAAACTCGTGTTTTCTTAGGGTTAAACGTATTTCTGCGAAAAAGAAAACGACGTCAGAAAAGATATTCGTTTAGTAAAAAAAAAAAAACTGATACAAAAAATGTGAAAAGTTAATACATGTTAAATATTTTGTTCGCGCAGACGTCTCCAAAGGTTCAAGGACGAATGGTAACAAGAATATATGTAGGTCGGCGAAAAAATCTTCACAGGGTGAGCGCCCGAGAGAAATGTACTGTAGCAAAAAATTTGTGATTCATTGTTTACTGTCCCTGTTGTTTTTAAGTAGGTGGACTTTAAAACATCAGTAGAAAATTACTAAATTTATCAAACACCTAAAATTAATAAAATAATATATAGTAAAAATTTGCAGTGAAAGTTGATTTTAATTGAAATATAATGACATTATTATATAAAATATTTACATTTTTTGGACGAAATTTTCGAAATGTTAATAACATATTAGAAAATATTTTTGCAGGAGCAACGTTTTTTCGAGTTTCAATACTGTCCCAAATATTACCGCTGTAGGAATTGCGGAAAAATTGCACTGGCATGACACGTATTAACTGTCAAACACAAACAGTTGAAGGATACTGCTGGATCTTCAAGAAATATTTACAACATGTGCAAAAAACAAGGATACGTAAAAAACCGTGCTCACACTGTTGAATTACAAGTAGCAATGTTGATTGTACAAAAAAACCTACGTCTGTCACTCAGCAATGATATAATCGATTTGATTGAGAAACTCTATATAGATAGTTCTGTACAATCGAGACTTTTATGCCACAGAAAAAAATGCACAGCTATAGTACAAAATGTCATTGGAAAGCACACTCGTGATGAATTACTCGAATCATTGCGAGCAAATTACTTCACACTAATAATTGATGATTCAACCGATCTTTCAACTAAGAAAAATTTGGTTATGTGTGTCCGTTATGCTGTAAATGATGATGTTCATGATGAATTCCTTGCTCTTTTGGAAGTAAAATTTTTCACACCCTTTTATGAACACACAGACAAAAATTACATGTGAAATTCATATTGCTACACATAAATCTGTTACAAAATTTATATTTTTTCCAGGTTTATGATGGTAACCATATGGGACACTATAACCTCATAAAACAACTTTTTGAGGAGAAGAACATTCTTTACAAGCAGAAGAAGGTTGGGTTTGCTGCAGATGGAGCGAATGTAATGTTTGGTGATAAAAATTCAATTGCATTAAAATTGAAACAGGACGTGGGAAATCTATTTACGATTAAATGTATTTGTCATTCATTAGCTCTTGCCATTTCATATGCCTCTAAATGCATACCACCATAAATCAAGAATTGCTGTCAAGTATTTACTGCTATTTAAAATTCTGCAGCAAGAGGCAAGGAAAGTTGAAGAATGTCCCACAACTACTCGACATACCGGAACATGAAATACTACGGTTGTTCAATTTAAGATGGTTATCTTTGAAGAACGATACCTTGAACAATATGACGCATTGTTTGAGAATTTCAAGCAGAAATTCAACCCGGAACATCAAAACGAGAAGATGCAACAAAGGCAACAAACATTTTTCAAACTTTAAAAAGTCAGTGGACAATTGCTTACCTGCAATTTTTCCATATTATTCTCCCAACAATATCCAACAAGAATCTTGAATTTGAAGCGGAAAAACCAAAAATTGATGCTCTTTATAAAAAGATGGAGTGCCTCTTCAAAAAAATTATGCGCTGTACCTCACATTCGATTACGTGGAAAACATCGATGTAGATTATATTGAGTTCAGCACAATCACCGAAGAAAAAAACAAAAAAAAAAAAAAACTGGGAACCCCTGCGAAATAATGTTGTGGGGCCAAAAGCAAAACAAACACTTCATAAATTGGCTGCTCATACCATCTCAACTATTGGCATTGATAATTTTCGCAAGAATTGTCGCCAATTTCTCATCACTCTGGCAGAACAGATTTATATGAAGTTTCCGTTCAAGAGTAAAGAGATTCACTTGCTCCGACATATCGGATTTGTCCAACCGGAAAGCCTGAAAAAACAAGGGACATCACTATTGTGGCCGACTCCTTTGGAATTGACGTTGTAGCTGCAAATGAAGAACTAACAGATCTCCGTCCATGTTCAAAAGTGAAGTGGAAAAGGATGCATCGAAATTTTGGAATAAGGTTCGCTCATCGATCAGTGATCACAATGGAAAAATGCTTTTTCCACTAATTGTTGACATGTACGACAAAATACGTGTTTTGTCGCATTCATCAGCAGCGTGCGAGAGGATCTTTAGCACCTTAATAAAACGAAAGTTCGGAATGGTTTGGAAAACGCTTCGCTCACCGGCACACTCCATGGTAAAACCAAAATTCTCTTTAAAACTAACCTTATTGAACATTCTTCTGTAAATTATATATATTTTTTCCTACTTGTAACTTTGACCAAAGAAATTGTGCACTTTTTTTAATAAAATTTATCACTTCTTTCATAATTATCATTAAATTGAGTAATTTTTGTTTTTTTTTTTCAGTTTACAATTAATGGGACGGTGATCATTTTCAAAGTCGGTACACAGAGTATAAAGTCTCCTACCCGAAAATCTAGTCCCTCCCTAGAATTCTCTTGGCGAACGTATTTCCGTGGGAATTGTGGGGAAGTATTTCGTCGACCTTCCCAATTTCCGTGTTCATGCGCTGTGGTTAAGTGGTAGGGGCTGTGTACTGAATTGTCCTGATTTTTCCCCCACTTCAAGAGCTGGAAATACTGTATTTCGTAAAAAAAATCTGCCAGCACTGCTGCAAGGGGAAGAAGTCCAAAGGCATTGCAGGACCAGCAGCATGAAGGAGTTTGAGGACTTCCGGCCGTTGCAGCAAGCATTAAATGTCACTTTAAGTCAAAAATTCCTCAAAGAAAAATTGAAAAAGAAACTACAACCGGCGACAAAGTAAAATAGTGATAAACAATGAAGATTTGAAGAAAGTAGTGAACGAAATGAGCAGCTAAAGCTGAGGATTCTTTCATTGGAGAAACTGCTGAAAAAAATCATTGATTATCTTTAGAAGAACAATACGGAGAAAAAGCCAACCAGTGATTCTGCTGGCCCTTAGGGCCAAAATAATAAGAAAGAAAAGGTATCGCCAATTAATGTTTTTGGGCAGCGTGGCAGCGATATGGTTCAGCTTTTGGCGGCTGAACACAAAATTAAAAATTTTCAACTAGTGAATTCTGAAAAAATAACAATTAGGACGGTATGCTTTAAATAGTGTGAAAGTTCCGCGCTTCACATATACGCCAAAGGAGGAAAAAAATCAGATTTTTCTGTTGAAGGGTCTGGACTGCGAAGAGGACTCGGTCGATATTCTTTAAGTACACAAAGAAGCTACACAAGCAATTGAATTTATTTCAGTAAAGAATTTCTCAACGAGGAGATCGACTGTCGAAAAGAAAAATCTTGCATATTATTTCATACAAATTTCTCATAAAAGTAGTCCAAGTGCCCTTTAACAAATAAGGTACTTGAGTTTCATAGTGGTGAACTGGGAATGCCTCAAGAAAAGAAGAATCAATTAGTGTTGCCGGTGTCAAAGATTTCGCCGTTCGGCTGCTAATTGCGCCATGTACTACCGATGCGTAAAGTGTAAAGAAATTGATGGCCCCGGTGAGTGCTAATTGGCTTAGACGGAGCCAAAAGAAAAACTATAGTATACTACGTCAACTGCGGTGTATTTGGTCAACCAGCATCATTTTGAGGATGCTCCCGATATCATGATGGAAAAGTTTAATTTATTCCAAAAGAAATGCAGATTTTTAAATTATCAGCATAGACATGCGACAAAGAGTTAAATAAAGGAGAAAGATCATTTATAAACGCTAAAAATAATAAGGGACCTAGGATTGAACCTTGAGGAACACCAAAATAAGGACAGTATGAGGAAGACTTGCAAGACCTAATCGTAATCAAACACTCACGACCACAGAGGTAGGAGAATAGCCAGTGGAGAAGAGATGAGTTAACATTTAAGTCCTTAAGCTTTTTCACAAGAAGGCCGAGGCTGACTGAGTCGAAAGCTTTTGAGAAGTCAGCGTAAATGACATCTACTTGGTACTTGTTATCTAAAGCAGAGGACACAGTGGAGGAAGGAAGGAAAGAAGATTAGAAAGAGTGGAACTACCTTTGATAAAACCATGTTATTCAAAGGCTAGATGAGGAAGTAGAAGGGAATATAACTTGTTATGAACTATTCGTTCGAGGATCTAGCTTAAAGGAGAAGGAAGGGCGATAGTTCGAGATAGAACATTTATTATCAGATTTATGAATAAGGAAAACAACTGATTTCTTCCAGAGAGAAAGAAAAGTACCAGAGGCTAGACTGTTGTTAAACAAAATAGATACCGGGAAACACAAAGACGAGGAGAGAGTTTTAGCAAAGATATTTGGGATACCATCAGAATCGTTGCTGAAATTTATATCTATCTGATTAAGATGCAGCTCCACTTCAGTTAGACTAATTTAAGAAAAGGAAGTGGCTTACGAAAGTTGTTGGTCATACTCGACATAGAAAGAAGAAGTCAGCTTAGCATAAAAGATAGAAAAATGTTGAGAAAACAGTTCGCGAATCTCTTCATTATTTGATGTTTCGATGCATCAAGGTACATAGAGCCAGGCAAGGTATTGACATTTTCTTTTCCTGCTGCACATGCACGTATTGCATTGGCGAAGGCAAGTGTACAGTGGAATCGATGGAAGCCTCGTTAATTGCCTTTGTGAGGAGGTCCGCAATGTGACGACAGATAACAGAGGATTCGAAAAGAAACCTCCGCGGGGAGATGACGAATCGTACGTGTGATATGTGCGTGAATTTTTTGTTGGGAATCGAAAAACGCTTATTACGGGATCCACCATAGTCGTCGCGGAAAATTGAGTGTTTTTGGCGCATACAATTTGGGCTTTCCTTTGTAATGTACTTGCTTGCAGAGGATTGAAAGTTTATAGCGACGTGAACGGAGCGAGAGCGGATCGTGTATGGGTGAATCACATGAATAGTTCGGACAATGTCAACTACCAGTGCAAGTTGCAAATACTTATATTAAGTAATTTAATTAGACCTGAGAATGCAAGCGCGGCAGTTTGTGGAATTGCTCGTTGCGCAGCGATCAGAACAAGTTGGTCCAGCGTTCGTCTGAGGAAATATTTTGCGCGAGAGGAGTTCGGGTTCCCACTGCTTTTTGTAAACGGGAAATAACAAAGCGTCTTATAGCTGCGGACACTTACGAAAAAATTTCAGACGGAGGAACAAACGCGTAGATCGTTAATGGAAATTGTGTGTTGATTCGATCGCAGGGAGTCTGAGTCAACTTTAACGATTTTGCAACAAAACAGTAAACTGAATCTTTACTTGTGAAGTAAACTAGCCTAAACTAAACTAACCTAACTTATTCTACTCTTAGCCTAATTCCATGGTAACTCGTCTTTGTAGTTTTGGTTGGTCGTGTGTTCTCTTCAAGCGTTACATCCAAAATCGCGTTTCAGAAGAGGCACAGTTCCTACCGACCTGATCTTCAGGATATACGGTTACTTAATTATTGTTTATTTGGTTTTTATTTTTTTCCCGATGGAAATTCAAGTTGATTTAGCCCCTGTAGGTATTGGGGGATGGCATATAATAAAAAAATAGGTTTTAGGGGGTTTGGTTGGGGATCAGTGTTAATCTGGAAGTCTTGAAGAATTCTTATGGGAGAGAGATAATATGGGTTTTCAGAGATGCGGGTACTATTGAAGAATTCCCGGATTAGATTTGATTCATGTATTTGCTATTTAACTATTCGCTTTTTGCTTGTTTCAAGCATATATTGCAGGAGGGGGGTCACTTTAGTTTCTTGGTAAAGAACGCTGTTTTTATAGTATTTTTATTGGGGCGTCGGTATATCTATAAACATTTTCCGAGTATCCTCATTTCAAATATTTGCAATTCTTCGGCTACTGTTGGTGAAATTGTCAGCCAGGCTGGGAAGGAGTATGTGATGATGGGGCGAATTAGGGTTTTATACATGAGGAGTTACACATTTGGGAAGACGGATATGGAGAATAGGAGCAGTGAAATTAATGCACCAGCTCCTTTGGCTTTTTTTATTACTTTTCTTGCATGTGGGTTCATTTTGAACCTGCTGTTGAGGTTCACTCCCAAATACCTAATGTTATCTTTTGGGTTCACCGTGTTCCCGTCGATAACCGCCCTTATCAGTTTGCTTTGCTGAACAGCTAGTTTGTGCTCTTTACCACTCGCGTTACGGAAGCATATTATTTCCGCTTTAGCAGCGTTGATTTGGAGCTTTTAAATAGCGTGCTATAACGTCAAATTCTCTTTGCACCATTTCCATCGCGGAAATGGGAAGAGTGTGACTGGCTAGAATCAGAATATCATTCGTGTACATGATCATTTTCGGATTACTGGAGATGTTTTGGATTCTGTTTGTAGCGGCGGTATGTGGGATGTCGTGCAAAGGTTTGGTCCCAATATGGATCTCTGTGGGACTCCAGACAGGATAGGTATCGGTGTTGAAGTTCGGTGGGATATTTTAGTTGTTAAATATCTATTATGTAGGAAGTTATCAAGGATACGCGTGAGGGCCAGTGGACAGGTGAAATACATGAGTTTGAATTTAAGCCCATCAGTCCAAACGGAGTCAAATGCTTTTTGTAAGTCTAGCACGCATGCGACTGTACATTGTTTTTTGCGCAAGTTTTTTACGACGGTATCATGCACAAGCAGAATGGCATGTTCTATGGATTTTTAGAGTTGGAATCCGAACTGAAACTCCGGAATTAGCCTCATTGAAAATATTCTAAAGCTTCGTAGTATGATTCTTTCCAGAATCTTACCAATATTTGAAAGTAAAGAGATTGGCCTGAAGTTTTTTACGTCTGCGTCGCAGTTTCGTTTATGGATAAGAATAAGGTTGCCTCATTCCCATCTTTCGGGGAAGTAACCATTGTTGATGCAATTGTTGAAGTTGATTGGTAAGTTTTTGGCGACAATTGCGCCGGATTCCCTTCGTACTTTATTGGGAATACCGTCTAGGCCCGAAGAGATTTTATTATTAAGACCAGCTAGTATATCTTCTACTTCTGACACGTAGGTGAAAAATTCCCTGAATGTTTCATGTTGTCTTATTTGCCACCATATGCGATTGATTAGTTCTGTGATTTCCGCTTTGAGTGTGAGGTATTCCTGGTTTATACGGTGATTGTGTCGGTGGAAGATCCGTTTAAGCCTTTGAGATTTTCGTTTTTGTTCCTTTATCTGTGCTTTCATGTCTTGCGTAAGGCGTGTGGAATCACCCCCATGCTCATGTCTCGCGTTAAGGTTCCGCCGAGGAGGATAGAGTCGTGATTAGCTGCTATTGTTAGTGATCTGTTGAGGGTCGATTCTATTGAAAGTCCCAGGTTTTCTGGGATGTCAATAGATCCAATTAGTATTTTCCCATGACTACTTTTGTGTCTTCGCATGTTTAAAGTTGCTAGTGTGCAGGAAATATCAGGATGGTTAAAATTTCTTTGGTCGACTGATAGGTGGTCTCGACATAGAATGGCGGTCCTCGTGTGTCGGTTTTAAGACTGTTTCGTTAAGGAAAACTATGTCTGGTTGAATGGATTTTGTAAGGTTAGACACGAATATTCTTTTGTCATGGGAAACTAGAGAGTTTATGTTGAGGCAGATAGTAATCAGATTATTTACCCCCATACAGGTTTATAGCTCAATGAGCAAAACTGGCTTGCCCTGTGTTGGCGTGCCATTGTATTTCGGCCAGAATTGGGCAACCTTTTTAAGAAGTTCCCCTGGTGACACTCCTAAGTCTTGGACTGTTTCGTAGTGGAGTCTTTGAAGGGGGTTCTTTTGTGGTACTGCGTTCCGGGGCATAGTTGAATTTCTTCCACACGTGACTTCCAAGTATTGAGGTACTGATTGTGCTGATGTGGCTGTTGCTATTGGGGTTTGGATATATTCGAAAGATGGGGTTGAAATGGGAGTTACTCTTTTATTTTTTAAAAGCGCTATTTTGTCTACGAATCTCCGGGCATCCGGAGAGGTTTGATGGGTGGCCCTTCACTTTGCAGAGGACACAGAAAGGTGGGTAGCTTGTTTTGTCAATGTCCTTTCTTGGGCATTCTTGGGGGCTGTCGTCCTCTCAACAAACTTCACATCTTGCCTGGAAGGCACAGTTCGCCGAGACATGGCCGAAGCGCTGACATCTATAACACTGGAGTTGGTCAGTCCTTCTGGGCTTTTCCCATGTCGCTTTCTGGTGAAGGATAAAACGGAGCTTAAGGAGGTGGTACTGGTCTTCTTTTTGTTAAGGATAATTTTGTATAAGTCTAAGTACACGCCGTTCGATTTAGACCATACGGTGGTTAACGGTGAGACATTGTCAATTTTAATGTCCGGACATTGTATTTCGATGTCTTCTCTAACCTGTGTAGCTCCGAATGCCGAGTCTACACCTCTAAGTATGTCTGTATATTTTTCCGTTCCGTTAGTGTGAAGGAGTAACCTTCTGCTTTAGATCAGCGGATCAAATCCAGTAATTCATGGTGCGGCGCCCCTAGGCCAGTGCGCCCCCATTAAGGCCGGCTCTGCCGTTACGCGGAAGTTAAATGAGAAAAACGTAATTTGGCACCGTTTTTATGAAATTTAATTCGTCTCTTTTAGGGCATCCCGCAGTTGACTTTATTTTTCCACTTTATTTTACTGTCTTACTCATGGATTGACATTCTCTAACAATTCTTGAACTCAATATTCTGTTTGAACTGTTGGAAGGTATTATAATTGAATAAGTTCTTGAAGATATTCATAGTATTAATGAATCCGTACCATTTATATGAAAAATGGATTCCAGTAAATTTTTTTTGAAATTTTTGCAAATTTAAAACACGCGGATCAAAAGTCTCGATGGGCATGAAACATACATACATTTGACTGAATACAGTTCAATCGTCTTGCCGGAGTACATAATTGGACCTATAGCCAACTCAGTTCAGGTCCAGCACTCGATCCTTTCGGACGTTTCCTTTTCGAGCGGTTCAAAAATTTAATTGTAAAAAAATACGTGTGAAAAGTTGATCTGGTCCTTTAAGGATCAGTAGAAAATATGCATTCGAAGTAAGAATTCTTTACACCTAGGTGTGAAGGAAATATATTCTTTGAAAATGTTCCGCTTAGTGGTCGTATAATCTAGAATTAGAATAATGCGTGTTCGTGAGTTATTTGGAAATTGTGAAAGGAAAACTTAATGGTTCGCTTGAAAGCGATAATGGATGAAAAAGATAGGGTGTATAATAAATTAATCTAAATAGACGATTTTTTTCGGAGAAAGTGTGGGAAATAGCTTGAATTGAAACCCCTTGTTAGAACCCAAAAAGAAAGTGTTAGAATTGAAAAAAATGGCCAATGGTCGTGTTAGCAAGAAGGCGGTACGCCGGTTACTTAAACCCCAGCCAATCTTAGTAGCGAAATGTTAACGCACAAAAGAACTTATTAATGGAAGAAAACAAAAAACTTCGAATCGAACTCGAGAAATTAAAGATGTTATGAACTGAACATCAACATAGTGATAAAATTGCGCTTATAAGTGACACATATATTGATATGTGTGAAAGTGAATCTCTAACAACAGTGGATAATGCAACTGTTTCAACTGCTAGTGGAAGTGCAGAATATGAGCTCGGAGATATGGACTTAAATCCAACGCCACCAGAGTGGGTGCAAGTGATGAAAAAGAAAAACAAGGAGCAGAAAAATATTAATGATAGTACTAAGAACACCAGTATTTTGGAAATAGAAAGGGAAAGTTCCGAAAAAAAATTCCTAGTGAAAGCGTCAATAGTGTCCAGAAAATGAAGTTGCCGCTAATAAATACTTTTGAGCGTGACTCGAGTGATCTTGTCACATTAATAAAAAACTTCTGTGAAGTGAATGACTTTACAATTAAACAAGTTGAGTAAGCAGGAGAGTGCTCCTACCAGAAGGTCTTTGTAAACAACCTAGGGTTAGAAATAAGTTTTCTAATGGCGTGAATCGACAATTTGAATTATTCGTCCAATACTTGGATATGAAATCGTTCAAATTTATACAAAGATGCACAGTTTCTTTCATAAGCACAGTGCTGCCGCCATTTTGACCTAGCTTAACTGATTTTTCTGAATGCTCGGCCGATTGAACATATTCAAGTTAATCACTATTCCTTAAATTTTCATGGAAATTGAAAGAAAATAAAAGTGCCTAAGTCAATTTAAATATATATAGGGTTTTTCAATAAGAGGTGTTATTTTGAATAGATCTTGTGATTTAACACCTTGCGACTTCTTCCCTTGGGGTCACGTGAAAAAGAAGGCCTACGCCAACAGCCCAGCGTAGATTCAAGACCTTAAATATAAATTCGTGAGGCTGTCGAGGACATAGGGCAGCCACTTTGCGATTTGGTTATGTGAAATTTCATGAAGAGGATATGGTCCTGTAAGCGTGTCGTGGTAGTTATTTGCCTGATGTTAGTTTTTGCTAGTAACGGTATATCTTCTTCTTCATAATAAAATAAACATCCGATCATTTATATTAAAAAAATGCATTATTCTTTTAATATCAAAATAACACCTCTTATTGGAAAACCCTATATCAACCATAAACATGTGTTATTGTTGTTGTAATTCCATACAATTGAAATGGCTATAACTCACTTGATTATGATTCGATTTCAATTAAATTTTGTATACGTATATAACGTATATCAATCTATATAACTGAAAAGTTTCAAGAAGTTTAAAGGTACCGTTTTGATTTTATGGGCAAAAATGTAAAATCTACAAATTATACTATTATTAACAAAGTTGAATGAATTTCGATTTCTAAGGTATTTGTTGCCCTTGTACTCATAAAGGCCCATGTTCCTGATAATTTTCAGATTTTTCCGCTGAAAGATGTCCAATCGCGGGGGGGGGGGGGGGGGGGGGAACACAAATTTTTGGTACATTTTGCCTTCCCCTGGACCCCCTAATTCATCAAATGATTTTTTGATTTCAGATTCTAAAAGTTCTAATCAAGACCTTTCATTTGATATCCCACTCGACTAACTTTGATTAAAAAAAATTTTTAAGGGCCAATTCGTTATAAGGGGGGACCCCCCTTAAACTTTTCTTAAATTTTATTTAAGACCTTAACTTTTGAGAGACTATCACTTCTGACATTTCCACAAAGTTTGAGCATTCTAGCTTCTATAGTTTCTGAGGAAATCAGCTGTGACGCACGGACAGACGGACAGACGGATAGACGGACAGACGGACGGACGGACAGACGAACGGACAGACGGACAGACAGGTCGCGAAACTAGTAGGTCTTTGTAAAAAAATTTTTTACAAAGACCTAAAAAGGAACAGGCATCCTAATACTTGAACTCCACAGTTTGAATAAATATTTCATTCTTGCTGGTAATTTAAATGCAAGGCATAGAGGATGGTTGAATGTCTATAATAACTTTAGAGTAATTCTGAAATGTTGGCTCGAAGCAAAATCTATTGAATTTAAATGCGAATTGTATGGCCCAAGCGAGGCAAAATTACACCACGCAAGATCTTATCTGGATGTGTGTATACTAGATGTGCGTTTAAATCTTATTCAACCAATACAAAACAAACTAAGGACCTTGGACTACGAAAGTGACCATAGAGCCATACAATTGAACTTATCACCGAATACGGACGACCATTTCTTACTGTCCCTCAATGATGCAAAATATCAATCAAACTCAAAAAAGACAAACAGGGATAAACTCCAGAAAAATATCATCAAAAGCCACAAGAGGATGGCCTCGGAGACAACTGGTTATATTGCTCCTAATAATCAAAATCTGACCGATATCGAAATTGACGAGTACTTGAACATACTGCAGAAACTGATAAACGAAACGGCCCGAAATACTGTTCCTAAGATTAAACCTCTGAACAACATGGACAAATATCGTACAGCTAGAATAAAAAGACTGCAACATTAAAAGAGCAGGATTCTAACTCGCATCAATTCAATATATAGAGGCTTTAGGGAGAGAATCGATAGTAATTTACAAATTCTAAAACAGATTATGTCAGTTGTACGATATCTTATAAAACTTTGGGAGATTAATTACAAATGGAGAGAAAAGCTTCAAAAAATACGTCCACAAGACACGGACGGAATGTTTGCCCAAATTAACTCTATTTTCAAGAGAAAAAAATCGGAGGGAATAGCTGACTTGAATATAACAGCTGAAGATCGACTTTTCCTTGAAGAAGAAAATTTCTGCATTGATAAATTGATATTTAAACGTCATTGGGCTGAGTCCACAAGCAAAACGCAATACTTGGTAGAGAACGACTTTCCCAAATCGTATCAGAGAAAGTAAGCAACTTTCAAGCAAGCTGCAGCAAAGAGCCTTTACTTCATTTCAATGAGACTCTGCGTTCAAATGCTATACCAGATGAGTTCATAGCTGGATATTTTATCACACATGAAAATCTGGTAGATGTGTTTCACAAATTGTACGATAAAAAATCTGCCGGAATCAATGGCATACCTAATATTGTATTGAAATATTCACCTGATGTACTTATTCCGGAATACTGCATTCTTTTCTACAATCTAATAGCAAAGACCATTCCTATCTCAAAAAGGGCATGGACCTTACAAACCCACCAAACTACCGTCCCATCACCTTTCTTCCGAATATCAGTAAAGTATTGGAGACTATTAATAATCAAGCACTTCATGTGCATATCAGTGAAAATCAATTTTTCAGTAACAGCCAATTTGGGTTCCGCAAAGGTCATTCCACAATTCACGCAATGACTAAAGTAACATCAGATATTTGTTGCTACATGAACGACGGCAAATATGTTGGCGCGTGTCTTATCGACATGGAAAAGGCATTTGATACTGTTTGGCTCGATGAAGTAATTTTTAAGCTAATCAAAGATAGATTCCCACAACATTTAATTAGTTTGTTGATCAGTATCTTATATAAGAAATCATTTCAGTTAGAATCAGGAGGTGTTCCCGCTGACAGACTATTTCAAATATCTGACGGACTGCAACAAGGTACGGTGAGAGCACTTACTGTCTTTGCAACATTATTGTGCCCCTTACTCGAGACCTTTGGCTTCAACGAGTCGCTGAAAAAAGCTCTGATTGCATTTGCAGATGACCTTATCATCTACACTGCACACTGAAAAACATTAGAAGCAAATAAGGAGCTTCTGAGCATGTTGATGACATCAAATCATTCACGTATACTTGGAAAATGAAGATTAATGCTCAAAAGTGCGAAACTATTTTGTTTCGCACAAACCTGATGCAAGCCGGCAGAAATGTAAAGTGCCATTCGAAAGATTTGCACCTTGTAGCCGATGGCGAAAGAATATCACATAGGACTGATGTAAAATATCTAGGAGTGAATTGGGATCAACGTCTTCATCTCACAGCACATATAAGCAAGCAGCTTGATAATGCTCGAAACGCTTTTATGTCACTCAAACGAATTTTTTACTGTAGGAACTTGTTGCGTGAAAACCATTTGTTACAAAAGTTTAGTTTGCCCAATCTCAAATTGCACAACTCAGCCCACAGAAAACCCTTTGATTCATCAACCTTACTACTCGAGCTCACTCTTTTTCGATAGAACTATGCATACAGGGTTCATTCCTCCTGAAATATTCCCATATCTCGCCTCTAAAGGAATTATACCTGACACAGTTGGAGTGCCAGTGCTGTATAGACGTAACACCGACAAGCAAATAACATGCCCAGAGTATATGGAAATTACTCAATGGATATGTTCAGTGAAAAGTACAGGAGTGAAAATTGTTGGTGGTTGAATGAAGTGGAAATGGAAATAGAATAAAAACACTGTAATTAGATTATACTTTCAACTTGGTTAATTTTCTCGCTATGATCGTGAACTGTAGTATAAGGATTTAGAAATAACTTAGGACTTAAGTTAGGAAAATATACGAGTATTAGCGTATGTTGTGTAAATAAAATTGTAAATATAAAAACATGAAAAAAATAAACCTAAAATAAGACAAATAGAATATAAGTTATATGGATAAATACGTTACATATAAGTTATAGGAGCCGAAGTTTTATAGTCCCGTTTTCTTTGGTGGTAAGTAGTAAGTGATAAGATGACGTATTCCGAATAATAAATGAAATTTGGTTTGAACCACAGAAATGAGAAAGACGTAGTCTTGAGAGCCTATTGATCAGTAGACTTTATGCATATCTTTGGTTTAGAGATTAATGTAAACAAAAGGTTTGGGACTCAATAAAGCACTTTTAAAACTAAAACTAATAGCCAACTCATAGAGTCACAAGACTCAAGTCTGGCCATCCACGTGTTGAAAATTATCAATTTGCGAAGTTTCAAAAATTTACCAGAACCCATTTTCCATATAAATTGTGCGGGTCCTTTACGTGACAACGCCAGCAAAAACATATTGATTGGGTCAAAAGGAGGTGCATATCGTTGCAAAGCCACGTGTTATTATAGGAGAAAACTTCAATGACTGTAACTTCGTTAAATGTTGTTAGATTCTTTGTTTCTTGAAAAGACGTAGGGTCTCGCTTTGTTGCTTGCAGGAAAAAGATAATCAATATCAAATAAACAAAATAATTGATTATTATATTCTTTGAAATGGGCAAGACAAACTTATGTATAGATAAACCAAACAATTAAAAAGTTGCCTGAAATAATGAATTGAAAAACTAAACAAATTCTCAGTTCTGAACGATCGAACAACCTGATTAATGAAACTAATAAATACAGAAACATTGTATCCACTATTTTTACCAAATCATGAACTATAAAAGGCTTTTACATACGTATAAAATGATATACATACTATAAACAGGTAGCCTTCAGATATGTAGATTATTCCAATTTCTATCAAATAATTATGGCGAATTGCTATTTTAGAAATTTCCGCAACTGAATTAAGAATTAAACGCCAGATAATTTCATTCTTTTGAAAGAAAGTAGGTAACGAAATATCTAACTTCTTTTTGGTAGGAACGGCATCACTTTCTCTTCAAGATGCTTATAATTCTGCCCTATTCAAAAGCACAGTAGAGATATACTCGTAAAGAAATAAAAATCGAAATTAACAATGCATGAGAGAGTATTTTCAGTCAAACCTCAAGAATAAATTTAAGAAAATTATAACACAGGAAAAGTGGAACATAATTTAATCGCTTGTTACATACAAGATTACAAGAAATCATACCTTATTAATGATATAAGCTTGTAGAGTAATTAAAAAATTAAGATATAAATCTCACCTCTTCAAAGTTCCTCTTTACATGGAAATCTTTATATCTGCTTCGAAAACCACTTTGCCTTAGTAGCAGAAAACTATTTCACACTGAACCACAAAGCTATAACTTTTCAAATACGTATACTTCTTAATCTTCACCAATCAATACGATTGCTCACTTCACTTTCAAAATACACATTTAATAATGGAATTTAGTTAAACTTCCGCAAATATACGTTAATTCAATATTCCAGTGTAAAAATTATTACAATATATCACTATTCTTGAATTAATCACTATCACTTTTAAATTTTATTTTAAATCCAAATGCATTCTATTATCTTTTATTCAAGTCTGGTCGCGATCTTCGCAATGCTCGAATTTCAATAACAATCGAGCCCGAACTAACCAAATCGACCGGAGCGACGTTACTATAATTAATAAATATCAATCGGACAGGTAGATCCTATTTAAGCAGATTTCAAAAGATTGCAGTTTAACTAACCACCACAAGCTTCACAATTGCGATTCTGATACCTTTCCACGAATAGTGCGGAAAAGTCAACCAGTTTATACTCGTAAACTAAATTTGTGTAGTGTCTAGAATAGTCCAAAAGCTGATTCTAATCTATCTTAAGGGGGAAGTTTAATATCTTTCACTCGAAGACATTGTCAATTATGAAAATGTTAAGCGACTCGAGTGGGGAAAATAAGACTAAGCTGGGTCTTGCGAGAGGGGATGCTGACTACCATAGATACTTTATGGAACTTTTATTTCCCTAGAAGCGCTGTTCGCAAATGAACCAATAACGTCCACTTCTTTGAACCAAGTATAACTTTTAATTCTGGAAAGGTCGCTTGCTGCAATAAGTTGAACTATTTCTAACGGAAATCGGAAAAACACATTAACTGCTTACGAATTCGAAGAAAATTGCTGAACCTGTTGATCTTGCATCATTATTTGATAAAATTAACAAACACCTCCCGTTTTAAATGAACGTTCCGAGTGTGTTCAAGTATATTTCATCCAAATTGCTAGCTACCACCTTAAAAACTTAATTAGAAACAATCTCAGATGACAAATTCAGTAGGTGTCATATGTGTATAAGATTTATAGATTTCTAATCTGCGTGCACTAACTGTCGGGGAAGCCCTCGGCATTGAGTTATAAATGCGTATGCACTTTCTATTTCCGATATATGTATGCATAGCATTGAGGAAAATGCAAAGTCAGACCAACTCAATAACTTAAAGTCATGCGTAAACTGCATGCAGTGTGCGCATATAGAACCGGTATATGATTTTATACGAAATCGTTCCTAATTGCATGCTTATCATAAGCTTAATAGTATTACCGACATCGTGTCGGCTGACAAGTTCGTTTCAAATCATCCTGTTGAATGGTTTGAAAATATAAAGTAAAGGAGCAATAAATTATGGAAACAGATAAATTCGATGTTTTGTCTTTGGAAGAGAAAATGATCGTTTTTCCTATAGAAATTAATTATATCATCATAAGAAATTCATTAAAATTGAATTGGGTTTGCATTAATACATAACCATCTGCAATAAATTTGAGGTTTAGGTATCCATTGGAAATATATAGCTTTCTGAATACATGGCTTATTAAAATTTAAAACAAATTTATGAGAACCTTACGCAATATTTGCATATGGCAAAAATTAAATTCGAATAGACTTATGCAATACTAACCAAATTAACTTCACCAGCTCCACAACAAACATATTCGACGGTAAGCCTGGAATTTGATATTCTTTACCCACACATTCCTTTTAGCTTGTTTTTTTGCCAAGCGATGTTTTCTTCATATGACTTCCTGTAAAGTATCTGGACAACATTTTAGGAATATTATCGCTGAAAATCATTACCTACTCTTTTTTCTCTGCACAAAGGTTGTTACGCTACCTTTCTGCAGGTGAGTTGGTAGGATGCCTTTGAAAATCACTAAAGGGGGAATTTGAAATGCAGGATGAATTGCCAATTAAAAATTCTAGTTTTCAATATATATTTGGTAAAATATCTTCGCCTAAATTGATTAGCAAGCTTTTGGATTAGGAGCATAATTTCAGAGCTAAAAATCAGAAAGATAAACTTGTTTAAATCAAAAGAGAATGAGACCAATTTACGGGCCCTGAGTTTATTTACATTTAAAATATTGCAGGAAATGCAGCTGTTTCTAAGGAGCTGCTATCTATTGATCAGAAGCAGAATATATATATATATATATATATATATATATATATATATATATATATATGTATATATAAATATATACATATATCTCCATATATAAATATATACATATATCTCCATATATGTTTATATAAAGTATCTTCTTCTTCGTAGCGCACCGGCCCCTCTCGAGCCTTCGGTTCCTGCAATAAGCATCTACAACTGTCCAGGTTCATTGACCGCGTCCTCCACTTTTGAAATTCGAGCAGCGATGAACTGTCTTCGTCGACTGAATCAGGCCAGTGTTTCCTCGGTTTCCCCACTCGTCTCTGGTCCGCAGTTCTCTCAACGAACACCGTTTTGAGTATCAGTTGCTCGTCCATACGATTTATGTGGCCAGCTCATTGCACCTTCCCCAGTCTTACAATCGTTGGGACCTCCGGTTCGTCAAAAATTCATACAGCTCGTGGTTGTATCAAATTCGCCATTGATCCCCATCTAGCTTCGCTCCGATTATTCGCCTCAGAGCTCACCTTTCCAAGGCGTGCAATATCTTTTCGGATGGTAGGATTAGGGTCCATGTTTCACACCCATAGCATAGCACAGGTCTTACCACCGATTTATATACTTGGAGCTTTGGTTTTCTGTGTATGCAGCTGGTCTTCAAGATCGTCAAAACTGAATAAAATGTTTAATTTGCGAGCTGTATTCTTCGGCGTATTTCATCTCTTTCATTAGTGTTTCTTGTTATTTTAGCGGCTAGTTACACAAATTTTCCCACATTTTCGGTATTGTATTCGCCAAGTGTGATATTTTGTGCGTTTGAAATATTTTTCCACGATTTCGTCAAGAGCTTTATTTTATTGTCATTGTCGATAGTGAAGCAAAGCTAGTAGGGGTACAACTACTAGTTTTGCTTGACTGTCGAGTTTCAGGAAGAGTTTTTTGGTGGTTTTTAACGACCGCGACGAAATATTGATATCGTCTGGATAGGGTACCACTTGGCTTGACTTGTACAATAACGTAGTGTATCAATAGGTAACTTTCCTATGAAATATTCCAGAGCCAAATTAAATAGCAATGGGACCAGCCCATCTCCTTGCTTTAGTCCGATATTTGTGTCAAAGGTACCAATGGGTTGGTATCGGTAAGGATATGGGAGGTTGTCAACATCATTGTAATTTTAGTACGACAACCTATTTTGGCTGGGGTACCAAAGCAATTCATTATTTGGTACGGTACATTACGGTCAATGCTGTCGTCTGCTTGCTTAAAGTCAATGAATATTTGATGTATGTCTATGTTGAGCTCCCGGCATTTCTCAACTACCTGCTTGGCTGTAAGCAATTGGTCCATCATCGACTTACCTGCTCTAAAGCCACATTGATACTCCCCAATCATACTGTTGGCGTGTGATCCGATTTTATTTTCTAAAGTCTTTGAAAATTTTTTCTAGTAGTGTAGTAGTGATATGCCTCTTTACTATAGATATGCCTCTATACTATAGTTTTCGCCCTGTAGCTTGTCTTTTTTGTGGATAGGGAATATAATTGATCGTTCTTGCTGTCAAATGTACTGAACCACTTTATGGATGGCTTTCTGAACTCCATTGCCATTGTTAATGAGATTTACTGGAATCTCGTCGATGTCCGGGGCTTCATTATTCTTTTAGGCTTTGATGGTGGAACAAGCTTCATACAGAATTGGTGGGGACAATGAAAGTTCTGCAGGTATATCTGTTGGTTCCGATGCTCTGGGCTGTGTGGAGGTTTTTGAAATATGATACCTATCTTTTTTTAATTCTGTTTTCATCAGCGAAAATGTTACCGATATCATCCTGGCAAAGCGTGGCTTTGAGCTGATAACTTCGTTTCAGAATTTTCACTATTTTTTATGCTTGGCTTGTGTTATTGCTCGCTAGACTTCCATCGATACTTTTCGATTGGTGGTCCTAGTATTTTTTTTCTAAATTATAGGGATCTCATTTGCTAATTTTCTTAGATTTTCATATCGTTCTCTTTTTGCCCTACTTTTTCTACCTAAATGTTGCTTGTACGCCTGATTATTTTTTCTAACGCATTCTGGTACTCATCACCGAACCAACAATTTTTTCGCGCTGGACTTGATGCCCGATTTTCTGTTCTGCCACGGCCTGAATTACTGGTTTCACTTCCATCCATAGCTCGTTGCTTTTTTTCAGCATTTTGTCTGAAAGGATGGGAGCTAGCTGGTTGTCAAGGGTCCCTATGAGATGTTTTGCCACAGATGCCGTTTAGTTCATCGATTTTTTATCGCTTAATAAAAGAATCAATCATTTGGTTCCTTCACTACTCAGAAAGGATAAACAAAGTTATCTCAATTCTGAAGAGAAAGCTCAACTCTAAATTGAAATTATTTTACAGTTTGGAAAATAAGTTACATAACTGTAAAATTTATTTATTTATTTGTAATATTACCTTTTTAAGCATGCTTAATTTCAAATCTGAAATGAAAATACAGAAATTCCCTATATTAAGGTGAATATTTCATTATTTTTCTCACACACGTGTTCTGGAAGGTACGTCTTTACATTTTCAACTTTTTACCTTTTTATCAGGTAACAACGATGGACTTTATTCTAACAATGGAAAAGGTAACTATACAGGTAAATAGCAAAAGTTACAAAGCTTTTTTTGGCTGGGAGGTGAATGTCATTTACGCACAGATTGTGGAACTCCCATGCTCATAAGAAGTCGACTGGGCTACCCACTAAACATCTCCCTTATCAACCCGAGAGCCCAGCCATTTTGTTACACCGTGAGCGCCTTCAAGCTACGAGATCCCTCTTCTAGCAGACAAGTGACCCTCCAGCCCCAACGCCCCCGGCTGCTGTGAGTCCCCTTTACCTCTTAGGATTGCACGAGCTTAATGTGCCACTTGGTCCCATTTGTCAACCGATTCGAGAATCACCGCGACTATATTATCCGGGATGAGCTCTCCCATCTCCCTGTAGAAGTCCCTTTGTAGCATACTTCATTTTGTGCACGCGAAAAATGTGTGGCGGGCATTGTCTTCCTCTCCTGGGCAACAATTAGGGGACCGTGACTTACCAATCTTCAGGAAACACTGAAAAACCCATGCACGATCAAAAGCTGGGTTGGATAGAAGTCAGTCTCACCATGCCTTCAATGTGGCCACGGTCTTAGATCTGGAATGAGGCACGCAGTTCACCCTCCATTCGTGCAATTCACCCAAGACTGTTGCCAATCTTTGAGACAGCGAAATGCGTCATTGAGTCTTCTTTTGATGAGTTTCTCTAGCACTTTCCCAGCAGTGTCTAGCATGCATAACGGGCGGCATGCAGACGGCGATCCGGGATTCCCCTTCCTCTTGCTGATCAGCGCGAGCCTTGCCACCTACCATCGTACCGGGAAAACCCCGTCCGGTCGGCAAACGTTGAATGCGCTGAGCAGCAAGTCAGGACAATGGTGATAGACAAGTTGCAATACCTCAGGTGAAACACAATCTGGACCTGGAGCCTTCCTCGCTTTCAGTGAAAGGACTGCTTCTTCCAGTTCCGGCTGTGTGAAGAGTGGACACTTGACAGCTATTTCACCATGCACAGTGTCAGCACGGACGGGATGGGCGGGAAGAGTGCCGGCACTATCTCGTCCATCTTTTCTGCATCATGACTAGCTTGTATCCAAGGCTCAAGAATCTTTGTTCACATTGTCCGATAGATTTGGCAGTAGTGAGCCTTGCTGTTTTTAATCATTTGCGAAGACATTTCCTGGCCGACTTATATGCTGTCACCCGGCTACATGTCTTATCTTGGTTCCGCGTCTGTTGAGCCTCACGCCGAAGCTCGTGACAATCCCTTGGCTTTTCAGCAATTTCAGTTCACTACCAGTACACTGGGGTCTTACTGTGCCGGGGTTTTGACGGGACATAGAAACCGTTGCGAGCAGTGTTGATAATGCTCATAGTTGAGTTCACCACGTCTTGAGCTACCAGTTCTTCCATCCCCAGCAAATATCCCTGCAGTAGGGCATCTGCTGTTAGCACCTCAACGAACTTCTCGACGTCCATCCTTCCGGTGTTCCATCCATTTGTTAAAAGCCGAGAGCACGAACGTCGGGAGACAACATCACTGATTTCAAGCATAATGCACTGTAATTGTGTATCCTCCGTACTAAGGATTCCGAGGCAAATGTCACATCGGGTATGGCTACTTCACAGCCAATACGGTGGAAAGTCGGCGTATTTTCGGTATTTAGTACGACGAGTACCGTCCTAGCCACCATTTCTAGGATTCGCTTTTCCACGGATCTGTTTGAGGCATGCCTCATTCGATTGCTTTCGCGTTGAAATCTCTCCCAACTAGCACGTTGCTATCTCCGTTCATGACAGTGCCCTCCAAAGCATTAAGCATGGCTTAGAAAGATGATATTGATTCGTTCGGAGCTAGGTACACCCTGAAGAAGGTGGTCCCTGAGCACTGAAACCACACAAAACCATCCCCCCGTCCACAGATTTCCGCCTGGAAATCACTATTTCGAACCCAGATGGCGGCAGCACCAGTTTTATCAGGACACCATGATGCCAAACTTTTATCATGGTTTTGCTCACTCAGCAGCAAAAAGTCGGCTTTCATGTCCCTCGCAAACTGCTCAAGCAGATTTTGGGCGGTTGAACTATAAATTTAGCTGCGGGATGCGGGTTGTTTAAGTTCTCATTTTGTATTGGCTAGGGCTGCCAGGAATATACGGCATTTTTCTGATCCAAAAATGTGTACAAAATCAGGTCTTTGATTAGGATCCTTGCGAAGAATACAGTGTGCCTCCTTCATACACATTTTCTTTTATGTCCCATTTCACCGCATTTGTAACATAGGAAACTCTCCTTTCGGGTCCTTTGCATACTTGTGCGGTGTAACCATAGCCAAGGCATTTGAAACATTGAAGAGGCGGTGCTCTATGCCGTATCCTGCAAGCAATCAACCCTATTCTTACCTTGCCCTTATTCAGAAATTGTTCGGCATCCTTTTCAGTCAAGTCAATGATGGCCATGCGTTGTCCCCTATGGTTTTCTGGTGTCAGCCTCGCTTTGATCCTGCTCACGCTAGGGAACTCCCTTTTGATGGCCTCTTCTACCTCGGCCAGATCTGTGGCGCTATCTATTGTTGCCGAAGAGAAGAGATTAAGTTCAGAGGGGAGGTAGGTATGAAAGTAATACTATGCTACACACAAACGCCATTGGATTGACAAATGGAATCCAACGGTATTTCAAAATGAGTAATGAGAAAGTTTTTTGCAGAGTCTCAAGCGTAGTTGTGGTAGGTTCTGGAGAGTGTTCAGGTATTTTCGGTCGAATAACAAAATCGTGGTACACACGGCCCAAATAAGATGCAACTTCGCGATAATTAGAGATAATTTTTTAGATAAAGAGGACTTTGAAACTGAAGACAGTGTTGCTTTTCGGTCAACAGATTCCTAAGAGATGACATTCAGCTCCAAACAATGATAGAACCAGTGAACTTAGATGAAATCAAGAACGTAATACATAACTTTAATAAACATAAAAAAAAAACATTTTGCTAACACTTACGGACATAATGAATGCAATATTCCATCTATAAAGTGTTATTCCAAGAATAGAAATTTCCTCCCGAAACCTCAACAGGACCCACAATTTCCATAAAACTGGAAACCTTTTGGCCTCCTCTCATCATTGTCGAAAATTGCGCAATACGTGATTCAGCATCGACTCAACGAGGTCGTATCTGACAAAGTTATGATACTGAAAAAACAATTTGGCTTTAGAGTTATCGACCTTACTGAGCTCCAGTTAATTAAAGTGGTCCCATACATTAAAACAGGCTTTAACCGCAAGAACTAAACAGCTTTGGTTATGTTCGACATTCTACAGTAAATTTACATTTGCAACACATAAAAATACGCGAGGTATCTGCAAAGGACTTCTTTTCTCTTTATGTTCAGTTATTAAATCTAGAAAGCTTAGTTTAAAAAATCGGGTACTCATCTATAAATAGATAATTTGACCGATGCTACTCAAAATACAGTTATTGGAAAGGTCTTAAATATCTTATGGTATATTAGAAAAACTTACATCTACAAGAGCTTGAGAATTGGGACCGTAGAAAAATACGTACTTGATAAGGTACTTAATTTTTTAACACAATTGACAATCATAATGAAGGGTGTTTTTTTAGAGGTGGAGAACTTACAAATGGCAACATTGTTTCCAATTTCAGCCAGTGTCAAAATTCTCTGTTGTTTTTGGGTTAATTTTGATTGGCAATTCATCATGAATAGAGACATGCCACAGCAACGTTTGCCAATAGTCCAAATTTAACACGGATCAATTCATTTGAAAATTGTGTTCAGTGATGGACACTTTTTGTTAAATCGCTACTTCAATTAACAGAAGTACCCCATTTGGAGCGATGATATTCTACAAGCAGTTGTTAAAACATCATTAAATCTTTTGGTGTGTTTCTATGGGGTGGTGGGATAGTTGATCTCTATATCTTCAAAACGAATTATGGTCACAATGTTTCAGTCGATGGTGATCGGTATAGAGACATGATTAATAACTTTTTAGTACCTCAATTGGAAGGCATTAATGTTGCTACCATGTGGTTTAAGCAGGACGGGGCCACATACCACACAGCGCATGATACAATTACTTTACTGAAAGACCCATTTGACGGCTGATTAATTTCACAAAACAACCCTGTTGATTGACCGCCACGGTTGTGGAATTTGATACTGTTAGATTACTTTCTTTGGGAATATGTAAAGTTCTATATCTACGCTAATAAACCAGAAACAATTGAACATTTACAAGCCAACACTCGACACATTGTAGCCAAAACACAGCTTGATTTACTGTAAAGAG
Organism: Odontomyia ornata; assembly: GCA_963969285.1. Taxonomy (NCBI): domain Eukaryota; kingdom Metazoa; phylum Arthropoda; class Insecta; order Diptera; family Stratiomyidae; genus Odontomyia; species Odontomyia ornata. The sequence goes on along the minus strand of OZ017739.1, from coordinate 108,007,236 downwards.
CGTGTGAAAACCAGACCTACAGATTACACCATGAGCGTATCAGCTGTGGTGGCTACATGGCCAAAATCATCTTTAAAAATTAACGACAAAAATGTCTTTCATATAAGGCCAATTTTATGGATATCAAAAAAAAAATATTTTTTTCATTTTAAAGTACTTCGCCTCTAAAAAACCACCCTATACAACATTGACCATTCTCTATGATGCGCGGTTCAGTGTGTACTACAATATAACTTCAGGCTCTTAGAGCCAAGGTTGCTGGCGAAATTAATAATGGAGCCTCGGGCTTAGCAAAGGACTACAATCCATTGTATCTCGCACTAGTTACTGATAATAACCTCACTTACTCCTACCATCAACTCTGTTTAAAGAATACAAATTTTTCGAATTTTACAAAACAGGGAAGGTCTGAGGTATTCAATAATCTGGCAAATAACTTTTTTGTCTCTAGATTTTATAAGAACTAAAACTGGCCCATAAAGGAGGGAGGTACTGAAGTATTCATAGACATAAATAGTGAAGGTGCCATAAACCCCATTTACAAAGAGAGACCATCATTCATCAAGTTGCAAAAAGGAGGAAAAAACATAAAGGAAAAGGATTTCACGAATAATTTACTGTATGCCGTTGAGCGTGTTTGCTATCACAATAAACTTAATAGTCAGGCAGAATTCATAAATTTCTTGCTTAGCTTTCAAAGCGGATGGCCTAAAAGTGATCCAATGTTCTCAGTTAAGCAGGTGTTTAAAAGTGTTGCCGGTTACCCAGTTAAGCAGGTATTCAAAAAGTGCTGCCGCTTGGTCGGTGTTAGAAGCACCAATGGCTGAAGCAACATACCGAAAGGGATGACAGACAGAAAACGTGACGTCGAATAACTAATAAGCGCGCGTGATACTTAAGATTATTTCGTCCTTGCCACGGACAATCACGGCCCAAAAATAAGAGCGAGGCATCCAGGTGGTGGCGGTAGCACCCCTTCAAACCAAATCGAAATCCAAAAAAATGCTGCCTTGACCTATATCGGGTGTGGAGGGCCTAGCAGCCCTGCAAGAGCACCTGTAACAATTTAAAGAAGAGAGCTCACTCGATGGCTAGCTCATGAGTGGAGCGGGCAGCCAACGTGACAGGGCTCATAACCGGTCAGGATTTAAATGTGGAAAATGCAATCAGCTAGACATTTTATTCCACTGTTCTTTTTTAAAATAACATTTCAAAAGAGCTTCGATAAAAAAAAATCTGTAAGTATCTACAATAACAAATAAAATATTTTATGTAAGTTATTTTTCATACAATTCACGACTTAGCTAACCATTTAATCATTTCTTTCCCATTTTCTTTTTAGAATATTATATAAGCAAAAATTCAGGCATCAATCTATGAGTAATCTCCATATAAATTCTCATGGAAAATTTTTTCAAATATTTTTCTTTTTAACAATAAGAGACAAAGGGTTCTTTCCCACTCCTTCGACGAGCGCTCGTTGTTGGTGAGTAAGAGTACCTGAAACCTTGAAAGCGCATAAGTTACACTAACTTATTCTTGCGTTAAAGTGCGTGACAAGTGATTACACCGTTTTGCATGATTATTTGTAGTTTCAATTGAACTCTATTTGAATTTCACGAGTATATGTATTAATAGTTACGCTCTGTTGGTGTGCGGAAATTACTATTTCGTTATACTTGATTGATTCATATTGTATTTATACAATGATAGCTCTGCTACACGCGAATTATAAACGGTGCCTTTCGTATTGATACAAGAGACTGGGCTATTACCGTTGGAAGAGAACCAAATTTGAATTACAATATCTACAGTTAAACTAAATTTAGCTGTAGTCCTCACGAAAGTTATAAATGTTGCTAATGATTTGAATAGTTAATTACGCGTTTCGGTGTTTTTTACGCCACAGTAATTAGACGTATCACTCGGAATTAATTGGCGACTATTGGATAATGGAAAATCAGGATTCTATGATCGTGTCTAGCAACTCAGCGGAAATGTATCAAAAACTTTTCATACCACTACATTCAACACACTAATTGACGAGCCCAACCGCTTCTTTGAAATGTCCTTTCCGAGTGTGAACAATATGATCGTAAAAATCTGAAGTCCGCAGTCAGCATCCATCCAAACCAATCTCACTCGAGCAGATGTTGAAAATTCAAAAACGTGTCGATACAGCGCGTAGGTACTTCTGCCGCAACTCCCTCTACACGCCGTTCACTATCCATAAATCAATCATCAACAATGACATCGCGTCGGCGCTTCAATTCCTCACACCTCAAATCTAATTAGGACACATTAAAGTCATGATTCTCGCTTCGCGTTCCTTAGTAGTGAGATAATGAGCAGGGTTCACTAAGTCACTCACATATGCGCTATCACGTCCCAACCCTCGAGCTACCTCTCTGATGTCATCTTGCACCGTGGCGGCAACGGTTGATTCGGTTGCAAGTGGAATGTCGGAATTACTTCGCTCATGCACTGGTGTTGCCATTCCTAATTGTTTGGTCATATCGTTATTTACTATTCTTAAGTCGTGATTTTTGAGAAATTCGATTAGGATTGCACGGGATAAAATTTGTAATATTTGTTGGTCTATTTGATTTGTTGTTACCCATTAGGCGTAAATATGTTTGTATGTTATTTGTTTACCCTCATTCAAAATTGCACGAACTATTGAAATCGAAGAGTTTTCTGTCATTTTATTTCGATGAGAAATGATTGTTTTTTTCTTGTTTTTCAATCGATTCCCGCATATTAGTTAATTTACATCGATGTATCATCGCTTCCACAACCTTCTCAAGAATAAGTTCTTCTCAATCTGATTGTGAAATTTTTGCTAACGATTTTCTGAACTGATTTAGAAATTCAATTCTAAGTTTATTATGATCGCTTTTAAAGCTTACTGGGACAAGTAAATTTGTGATTTTGTTTATCTCAACATTATTGTTAGTTAATCGAAACTTTCTATGTTCATTGAGTAAAGATCTAAGAAAATTTTCATAGATGATAGTAGCGATCATGATGGCGGTGTTGGTTTCGGGTTAGTAAAAGTAATATTTTTAAGTTGCGTATTATATTGTTCAGCACTTATTGCGTTACTATTAGTATGAAATTGCATTGTTGTACAAGTTGATGTCGGTATACCAGAATAGTTTACATACATCGGGTGTACACAGGTATGTTATGGACTTTTCGCATCACCACTCATGAAATTGAATTGATCATTTTTTGTATAAGCTTCTTTTCGTGAAGGTCCCTTGAGAAGAGTGCCTAGGCGGACTGCTCGGTTACTATACTAGTCTACATGCTCAAAGTCAAGATGATAGGCACAGAGTCCCAGGTCAAGGTAAACGAAAAACTAACGCACAGCATCATAATGGAATCAAGCTTTAAACAAGAGGATGGACTTGCTCCAAGGCTCTTTAATATTGCGTTGGAACACGTCATCAGGAAGACATCAGTTGAAACCTCTGGTACACTAATCTTCAAGTCCACACAATCGGTAAATCTCAGATGCTTAAGGCACATTTCTGAGCATAAAATCTGAAGCAAACTGAATTCGCTTAAGAGTAAATCAAACTAAAACTAATTCATGATTCAAACCAAAAAGAACACTTCAGTCCGAGAAAACCTGGCCACAAGAGACTATAGCCTTGAACGGGTGAATAACTTCATGTAAGAGGCATCAAAATGACGAGATTGGATGCCACATAAATGCCGCAAATAAAGCCTACTACTCCGTACTTCCCATTCCAAGGTCTAGAGTTGTGCACAGACAAAATAAGCTTCGTATTTATAAATCAAAAATCAAACCTGCGCTGTTATGTGGAAGTAAAACATCGACCTTAATGAGCTAATCTAAATGGGTAGTGGAAATATTTGAACGCAAAGTGCTCTGGAAAATCAAAGGCTCAGTGAAACAAGAAACAGAGTGGAGATTACGTTGCAACGATGAGTCGTATTAACTATTTGACGAGCCTCGAATCTGCTTGCATAAGCTATGCAAATTTGAATATGCGGGTCATGTAGAAAGAATGGAAGGAAACCGGCTACCCAAAAGAACATTAAAGCGTAGAGCACAAGGCAGACGTTCAGAAGGAAGACCGAGAACTCGATAAGAAGACGCAATGGAAGCTGACAGCAGATCCTTGCTGATAGTGATTAACCTGCGAACGACGTCGTAGAACCGTGATGATTGGAGGAAATTAATCCTGGAGGCTAAGACCCGGCTTGGGCTATCACGCCATAGATGATAATGATATCATGCATTTCTCTAAATACCGGGTGTGACGGTCACTTGGAACTCGAAGAGTGTTGCTTCTTTTTGTATATATAACATAAAATATTCTTTGGTTAGTAGTACGGGAATGGATCGGCGGCCACTTACAATGGGGAAACAGTGTTGTTTTCAATTTGATTGCGTGCATCATAAGTTGATTACAAAACGCTTCTGACAGGAGTATAATTCTTTCTACCAGAATTCTTCAAAAGTTTTGCTGAGTATTTTCGACTATTTTATGTAGTCCAGGGAGTTTCTATCGTTTAAAAAAGTTGAAAGTCTATCCCCTTGCTATCTTGCAGATACTTGGTTGTTAAGATTTTAGTAATTTTGCTTTTTCAGTTGTTTTGTACTGATGCATTCTAATGATGTCACCTCCCAATTATTATATTCACTTTGCTCAGTATTTGGGTTCTCACAAAGATTATCCCTGAGATAAAATAGAAGCCATAACGATTGGAGGCGAATACCGAATCGGAGCTGTGCGAGCTGACGATGAAACAAAACAATAAATTTAAATATGACTCATATTGAGATCCACAATATTTTCCATTATACTATGAATTCTCCGAACAACCGCTGGTTGACTAATGCCTGCAATTGTCATTGCAATTCAGTGATATTAGAATCAATTTTCATGACATTATCGTAACTTTTAAAGGACCCAATTTTCAATATGTAAATTGGGTCCTTTAACTGAAATTTTCTTAAATCATCCTGTTATCAAAAATAAACGTTTGTAAATATGCATTTATTTTCATCGCTAAATCAGTAATCTATCCTTAACAAAAAGGAAGGTCGCGTACAAAAGCGTACGTTCCTCTCTAAATATTTAATTATGTTCTTCCAAGCATGGATATTTTACAAAGTCAAGATATGAATATTAACGTAATTTGTATATTGTGGAAGGATAGTGCAGCACCGAGTACTCAAAACAACATTCAAGGCATTTTGAATAAAATATACAGAAGACTATCACTAAAGTTCTCTCCAAACCATCTCCGTATAAGAAAATTTATAGATTACAACTACCGTATTACAGAATCTAATTTATTTCACATTTTCTTTTTCATTGAAATCGGTTTTCACCGATACAATTAAAATCTAAATGATAAACATCTTAACCTAATTTCCATCAGAAAACAATGTTCGTCGTCCAGAAAAACAAATCTTATGCAATATTTAGTCTAGAGGAATCAAAACAACTTATGCTTAATTGATGAAATAACGAAGTACTTGAGAGTTCTTTGCTTCATATATTCATGTAAAAACATTTGGTCGTAAACAAGATAGATGCTGCTTATTTCTATTTTTTGCAGATTTAAAAAGTTTATATCTGAAGGTCTCAATGACGAAAATCTTAAGTAATCCGAGTGTTGTCACAAAAAAAAGAAAGAAAAACAATCGAGTTGAGGAGTCTGAGTTAGTACGTTTGGAATTCCGATTGATTTTCATAAAGAGAGTACTAGCAAGTACAATAACCTACATAATGGTTGCGTTCGAGCTTTTATTCGTATAGCATTTTGAAGCCACCCTTCTCTGTACTGAAGGACACTGAGTATAGAGAATCTGGCCTACATACAGATTTTGGAAATGTATTTGGAAATATCGTTTCAGTTAAATTTTTCTTTCTTGTTCATTTTCGCAAAATCATACATAACTCTACTAAATTTTGACCATAATTTAAAATAATTAAATTGCACGGCTTATTTAATTTTCAAAATAACTTAATAGTACCACTTACTCTACTTCAACCTACTGAAATTAAATTAGAATTAAATTATTTTGTGAAAAAGAAGTATTGTCAACAATTTGCCGAGAGCAAAAACATGGCAAATATAAAATATCATGGCCAATTGATATTTTCATGTCATGTGAGTTGTCTGAGCAATTATTTATATTTTGCTGAGCTATTCAAACAAAGCCGATGAATTCATGCAATGGGTTCATTAAGCTTAATGACCATACGATATTGTAAATAGATTAATAGAGAAATTGAAAACAAACAGTCAACACCATCTTTTATAGAATAATACATTTGAATGAGAATAGCTCTTGTTACACACATGTAGCATTTTAACCCGTTTTTTGGATAGGAGGGGAAGTGGGCACACGTGCAATGAATCCAAGCGTCAATGTGTGAAGAGGAATTATCTGCTGAAATTTACTGTCACACACACACTCCTTTGACAGAGTCAGCACTTCCAGCAAAAATAACGATCAAGCTAACGTTTAACTAATGATTATTATAAGCCTTAATAATAATAATCAGCATGGCGCACTAGTCCTATTTGAAACTTGGCGTTAAGATTTGTTAGGGAATCTCATTTCATGGCCGTAGCGGTATTTGATATTGTGAGTGTCACCGCTCGACGAAGTGATTAATACCTGATTTTTTCTGTCAGTATTCATCACAGCAAGGTAGGCTGATAGTTTGACAGAAGTACAACAAGCACAAACCTTGCTGGTACCAACGAGCTTTGAACTTGGGAACTGCTGCGCAAGCGGTGAGCGCGACAACCTCTACACCACAAGGGTTGCTATTAATATATCAGCCTGTGTTAAGGTTTAATGCTCATATTGGTTTCGGAATTTTTAAATAACTGTTACTTTGAAATATTCTATCTTCACTGGCATTTCCATGAAATGGTTTGCATCAAGCAGTGAAAATGAAAAGATTGAATAAAGCCATTGAGGTGATTGTATATATATGGTGAATTCATACAGCCATGAGTTGTATGAAATTTTAAGAGGAGTGGCAGGTCTCGACGACTGGGAGACTGGAGAAGCTATAATGGGTTGGCCACGTGAATCATATGAAGAAACAACAGATCATATGAAGAAACAACAGATGAGAATGGTTGTCGTGCTGTGAACAAGAATTATACAATATACTCCTACATATATATATATATATATATATATATATATATATATATAAATATATGGGTGAATATACGCTATTTGAATACTTGCGGTCTGTGGACAAATTTTGTGTTAAACTAATTATATTATTGTTATTGTATGCTTAAACAGTAAAGAAAATCTTTTTTTATCTGGCCCACACAGTAAATGCACGTTAATTGCTGAATTTTAAGCATTAATCGTTTAAAATAGTTATAAATGTATACTCCCCTGGCCTGACCAAATTACTAGATTGTGTAGTTTTTATGGCTTAATGCTTTTAATATTTATGGCATTATGTTTTCTTTTAACATTATTATATACCTTAATAAATAACAAAACGTAATTTATAAAAATATATTGCCAAAATATTGGCTAATATATAAAAAAATACATTTTTTTCACGTCATGATACAATAGTGTCACCTCACCTGGCGAAATTGAAAGACTCCACATTTGACATAAAACTGCTAAAGTATGTTTTTGACCTTGAATGATGAGTGTAGTATAGTGTGAAGTTAGAAACAAGCTGACGGCGTTGAGCAAAATCCAAATGACATTGCGTCAGTTTTCGATTCAGTGTCAGAGAGTGTGCTTGTTCCAGTCGTTGCAGTATTTCCTTTGGTGAGCATATGTTGTTATATTATATCGTTGCGTAGTTGTAAATCTGTGCAGTGGAATGTTTATTGTGTGTAGATATTATGTATTAAATTAAATTAATATCAGAAAAACAAGTGATGTTGTTTTTGTAGGATAGGTGCGATTTTGTCACTTCTCTGGCGTCACTTCTCTGGCAGTTTTTATGCCAGGGGAAAAACATATGCCCCAGGGGAGTGACGAAATATTGATTTGTTAAGTTTACTGTTACAACGTTTCATTTCATTTGTTCCAGTTACTCGAGCATACGCAAGTATCATGGCGAATGTCAAAAAGAAGCAAACAAGAGAAGAGACATTAGAAAAAAAGCGTCAAGCTGAAAAATTACGGTACCAAAAAATTAAAAATGACCCGGTCAAAAGTGCTGAATTGAAAGAAAAAGAAAAGCAAAAATATCAAAAGAAAAAGGAAAAGGGACAAATTAAGAGTGTTAAAGACATGACTAAAAGGGAGCAAAGAGTTATTCGAAAAATATGGAGAGAGAAAACTAAAAAGCATAGAGATCGAATGAAGCTACAATCTACCAGAAATTATCCGATAACACCACCTTCGTCTGATAGTGAAGACCAGCTTCCACTTTCACAAAACAATATCGCTCTGGCTGCTAAAAGACGATCAGAACATCAGCGGAAACTACGGAATAATATTATTAAGCAACAAAAAAATGAAATCAAACGATTAAGTCAAAAGGTGCATCAATATCAAAAAAAGTTAAGACGCATCGGACAACGGAAAATGTCTCCTAACACAAAAGTGGCCGATCTTTTGCAGAATAATTGTAAAGACAAAGTTGAACAGGTGAAAAAAAAGTTATTATTTAGTAAAGTGATCCAAAGTCAGCTCAAAGAAAATATGGATTTGATAACGAATGATAATGAAAAGAAGTTATTTAAAAAAGTATTAAGTGGAAAAATAGTGAAGAAATATAAAGTGTTAGATTAAATTAATATGAAACCTATACGACAATCATCTACAAATAAAAGTTTATTAGATACGACGCGGAGGGCGAGAAACAACCGAACGAGTTCCAAGTTGGTGAAAATAGTCGCTGAATTTTTTGAAGAAGATTGCAATGGTCGATTATGTCCAGGTAAAAAAGACAGCATCACAAGAGATAAAATCAAAAAACAGAAGAGGTTGTTACAGGATGGTATGAAAAATTTACACACAAAGTTTATTAAAACAAAAAATAGATTGCTAAGTTACGCAATGTTTTGCCGTCTACGACCTTTTTGGGTTGTGGCACCAAACATCCGCCAAAGAGAAACTTGTTTATGTATTACACATGCAAACATGGAGCTAATCTTGGCTTCCCTAAAAAAAGTACACATCATAGACTTTTCAAACTATCAGGGCATGCTAAATTTTCTTTGTTGCGACCGATACAATGAAAAATGTCTTATGCGAGAATGTCTTAATTGCAAAACACGTTGTATAAGTTATCATGAGTTTGACAATTCTGTTTTGATCAAATACTCTTCATGGCAATGCATTACAAATGACATTTTAGATACTAAAACAAAAAAGAAACGCAAAGTTCGAAAATATGCAAAAATAACATCAAACTGTGCTCCGAAAGACATTGTGGTGAAACTTGAAGATAACCTTCATACTTTTCTAAAAGATGAAGCAAATATAGTGCACCAATATGAAACCATTAAAAGCTTAAAAGATAATTTAACTGAAAAAGACGCTTTGATCCACATGGACTTTTACGAAAATTACAATACCAAATATTCAGCAGAAATTCAAGCATTCCATTTTGGTGGGTCACGTACCCAAATAAGTTTGCACACTGTGGTCTTATATACGAAAGGAGAAATAAAATGTTTTGCTACAATGTCCGAAAATCTAAATCATAATGTACCTGCAATCTGGGCTCATCTTAAACGTGTAATGGAATTTCTTCCATGTCTAGTACAAAACGTTCATTTTTTAAGCGATGGTCCTGTAACTCAGTACCGCAACAAAGATATGTTTTTTTATTTACGTCATAAATTGATGGAAACATATCCAAATATTTGTGACTTTACCTGGAACTATCATGAAGCTGGGCATGGTAAAGGAGCTTCAGATGGTATTGGAGGTACATGTAAACAAACCGCTGACAAAATCGTTGCAGCAGGAACTGACATTGCTACCATAGAGGTCTTCGCTAAGGAATTAGAAAAATATTGCCCAGGTATTCATATTTTTGTGATTCCGGAAGAGGAAATTAATTTACAAAAGAAGATAATTGAAGATAATCGATCATTCGTCATATCTTTTCCTGCTACACTAAAAGTACATCAAGTACAAGGAAGCTTTATGAGCAATACGTTATACATGAAGAGCCTTAGCTGCTTTTGTAGCAACTTTTGTCCTCACTTTTACTTAGGAGATTTTAAATACACCCAATATGATAAAACGAAATTGGATGTTGCTGCAGTATACACCGATTCTGAGGAAGATGTCCGAGACAAAATGATTCCACAAACATCTAGTAATCTAAGTAATACTATAGATAATGAAGATACTGCTAACACTGTCAAAAACGGTGATTTCATACTTGTGAAATACCAGATTAATGATAAAAAATATAGATATGCTGGCGTATGTTCGTCTGATTTTGATGAAGAAGAAGGAGAGATCAGGGTTACTTTTCTAAAGATCTCCAATGAAGATGGTACTCTTTTTAAAATAGATGAGAATGACGTGTCTGATGTTAAATGGGAAGAAATCTTGACCATACTACCAGTACCAAATATACTTATGAAGGGTAACAGAGTATTCTACCTGTTTCCGGAGCCGGTTGATGTATTTGAAAAGTAAATTGTTGATTGTTTAGTATTTAAGTAAAATATATATAATTCAACGGAATTAATCGATTGTTTTCGTTTTAAGAAATTGAAGTTTTCATTTAAACTGTGCTATGAAAATGTTTAAGTTTATTTACTTAGATAGCCTGGAGACTGATAGGTGTATCATTAGTTAGTACCTACTATTATTTTGTATTGAAAGAAAAGTTTATTTTTTTGTTTAATTTAGATTTTATTTAATACACCTTAAATATTGTTGTATTCTATTCATTAATAAATACCCAAACAACTATAACTTGTATATTTGTATCATTTATATGCATTTTTTTAGCTAATAATTAATGGCTTGTCACTTCTCAGCTGTGATTTGTCACTACTCTGCCAACAGTGTCACTCCCCTGATAACACATTTTCCCCTGATGCCTATAAAATTAAAAAAAATTAAAAAATCTTCTGGCCCTTATCACTACAAATGAAAAAATATTGTCGACTAATGAAATTATCAATATCAAATTAAACAGATTACTTTTCCTTTATGGACACGAAAAATTCAAATACCATATATTCACCCATATATATATATATATATATATATATATATATATATATATATATATATATATATATATATATATATATATATATATATATATATATATATGTTATATATATATATATATATACATATATATATATATATATATATATATATATATATATATATATATATATATATATATATATATATATATATATATATATATAAATAAAGGGTGCTCCAACCAAATGCACGATGTTAATTGTAAATAAAACAAAAAGTTTTCAGAGAACTATGTAAATTTTTTTTATTATAATAGAAAGATCTATGACAATTATGTGTGAAACAAAATATCACCCAAATAATCACCATAGCTACGGTGGCATACTTCTATCCGATGCTCCATATTTTCAATGACTCTGAGTCATAATTGAGGTCCAATGTCGTTAATGTGCTGAATTATCTCATCCTTTAGCTCTTGAATTGTTCTTGGCTTATTGACGTACACTTTTTCTTTTAAATATCCCCAGAGAAAGAAGTCCAATGGTGTCAAGTCACATGATCGTGGCGGCAAATTCACATCGCCACAAGGTAAGAAAACACGGCCATTGAGTTTCTCGCGCAAAAGAGCCATTGTTTCGTTGAATGTGTGGCAAGTGGCACCATCTTGTTGGAACCACATATCGTTCAGGTCCATAACCTCAACTTCTGGCCACAAGAGGTCCGTTATCATCTCGCAACAGCGAACACCATTCACGATAAATGCTTGGCCTTCCTCATTTTCGAAGAAGTATGGCCCGATGACGCCGCCAGCCCATAAACCGCACCAAACATTCACTGTTTGTGGATGCATCGGCTTTTCAGCAATCACTCGTGGATTCTCATTCGCCTAAATGTGGCAACTCTGCTTGTTAACTAATCAACTGAGGTGACAGTGTGCCTCATCGCTGAAGATGATTCTCTTTGTCAAGTGACCATTCCCTTCTGTTTGTTCAACCAACCATTCGGCGTATTGCCAACGCTTGAAGTGGTCAGTAGGCTTCAGCTCTTGAGTCAATTGAACATTCAAATTTTTATTCAAAATTCGCATCAGTAATGATCGTGAGATTGTTGAGCACGATGACGAGTCGAGGTTGACGGTTCGTCTGCCACACTATCGCGAACATCAGCAATGTTTTCCGCAGAACGAACTGGGCGAGCATGCACAGGTGATTTCACATTTTCTACAGACCCAGTTTGCTGAAATTTGCACATGGGAAAATTAGACCTCGCATCAACGCTAACTTGATAAAACGCATGAAAATACAATTTTTAAACGACACTATTAGCAAGATACATGCTTGCAAAACTTAAATCAATTTAAGCGCATATAGCATTCACTTGCTATTTGCAAAGCAAGCAACGTCTATAGGAGCCCCGTTAGAACAAATCCACAGGGCATATGAATGTGAAGTGATCCAACCCGATTTTGTAATGAATAAATCCTCGATTGAACTTACCCTGGAACAAATAAAGGTGTTGAATCACAGCCTTGAATATATTGTACGAATACCCCCTCAACGAACGACATAGTGGTTAACTTAGAAGCTAGTATCAAAAACCTCAATAATGATATCAAGGAAGAAATCTGTTGTGGCCTATCTACAATAATGAAGAAGGAGGATCACAGTAAATCCGCAGTCAACTGACAAGAGTTTTCAACCATACGACAACTGAAGGAACAACCCGTATACTTTCTGAAAGTAGGCAAGAGCAATAATTTTGTCATCGTGGATAAAGTCGACTATGATAATACTGTGCTCAGCAAACTGGCGAACGGTAATTTTATCGAGCTGAGGAACGATCCGCTACCAGAATCCGTCAAAAATTAACCAAGCACTTAAGGAAGCCCGCAAGGTATTTGGTGATATTACCAAATTGAAAATGCCTAGTCCGTCTCTACCGAGATTCAAATGCCAACCTAAACTGCACAAGGACGGTAATCGAATGAGGGACATCATCACGGATTACAACTTACAAACCTATAGCATCGCCAAATGGCTTGTAAAACAATCTACGAGTCTAGGCGACATATGTAGCAAAGTCGCTGTAAAAAACTCAACTGACCTTATAAGCAAGCTACAGACTATAGGAAAAATTAAACACTAATACCGTTTGATTCGAAGTCACTGTTTCCAAATACACCGGTGAAGCACACAATATACCAATTAGAAGTTTGGCTCCAGGAATTCGGGAACACAAGGGATTGGAATGAGAAAGTGAACACATATAAAAACCCAGCCTTACTCTGCATGAGCGAAAACTATTTCACGTTCCGAGAAAAATTCCTTAAGACAACGGCAGGAGTTGCAATGGGTAGTCCCCTTTCTTAACTATTCGGGGATGTCTTCATGGAGTACATCGAATCAATCATGGAAGAATTAGGCATCATGCCAGAAACATGGTTTAGATATGTGGACGACGTACTAGCCGTAGTTCCAAAGGATCAAGCTGGGGACATTCTCGATGCGATCAACAAAATTCATCCAAAAATTCAGTTCACTATGGAAAAGGAAACAAATGGAAGATTACCGTTCCTGGACCTCGTCATCATTAACACCAACGGGACAATCAAATTTGAACATTTCACGAAGAGTACTTCTACTCAAAGGGCTTTACCAGCAACATCAGCACATTCAATAATGCAAAAAATGGCAGCCAACAACAGTTGGATACACCGGCTTGTTACCTATCCCTTAACGGAAAATGGGTACGATAAGGAAAAAGCATATATTATGGATACTGCCATCAAAACGGATATAGCCCTAATACCATCAAAATAATAGCCAAAAACAACAGGATGCCTTCAGAAATAAGCATACGACTCTCTGTGAACAAGAAAACGCTGAAAACGCCAAATGAATAAGCATTCCGATGGCGAATTCGTTCTACAGCATTAAGTCTCTCTTCAAACGATTTGACATTAGCATAACAGCTTCCACCAGAAAGGCATCCATCAAAAATCTACTGGGCAACGAAAAAAAACCCCTGAAAAGTAACGAAATGAGCGGCATCTACCAAATTCAGTGTAATGATTGTGAAAAATGCTATATCAATCAGACCAAGCGACTCATCACTGCACGATTTCAAGAACACATGAAAGAAACGAAATCCGCGGAAAGGCAGGGTCTCAATACGGTGCGATCGGCAGTAGCAGTACATATAATTGAAAATGGACACAGCATAGGAAATGAAAGCCTGCAACTCCAGAAATATGTCAACTGACCTTATACATTGAACGCTTGGGAGAGCCGCTACATACTCATAATGCAGTAAGACCTCCAAACACGTATAAATACAGACGAAGGAAACTGTCCATCGAAGTTAATTAAGAGACTAGTTAAAAGGAACCGAAGATCACCATAATTAGTTAATTACTTAAATATTCTATTATTCTTGTTGCTTTAATTGTACTTTTATTCAATATCTCATTTAATGTTCGGTGATTATTATTTCTTTAAAGTTTTGTATTTCTTAAATTTTATGATTGTTTGAAACCTTTTAGTACCTTAAAATCTTGTAGCATTTATGATTTAATTGTATTGTCAATGATTTTAATGGACTAAAGAAGAGAGCAAGTTACTCCTGAAATGGCCATATCCATCTTTTAAATAAAGTTGTAGTTTTGGAGTAGACACAGTGTTTTTACTATATAAATCTTGAATAACTACAAGTTTCGGAAAACAATACTAATTGGGGAAATACCTGAAATTCGGTTGTTTACACTGGGTTTTCTCTGCATCGAAGTATTTCATTATTTAGTATATTACAGACGTAAGTTCTTGGGATGTAAGGAATAGCACTATAGAAAATATTTTCAAAGAAATTGTGAAAGTTTTTGTTTATATTAGTTTCGAACTTGAAAGTGCGTTTTTCATTAACTTTGGATTGTTGGTGATTTCCTACTTCCTTCATAGGGAGTTTTATTTTAAATATTCGGTGTTTTAGAAGAAACATTATTTTCAATCAATTGTTTTAGTGCTCAATCAATATGATGTCGAAGCAACAGCAAAATGTTCAAAAAAGTCAAGCTATTTCGTTGTAAATTAAAATTAAAACGTTGGACCGTCTAAAGAAAGGTGAAGGTCCCACATCTATTGGAAAAACTTTTGGGTTGAATGAAGCATCTATAAGAGCAATTCGAAAGAAAGAGGATTTAATTCGACAATCAATTATTTTTGCATCGAAACTCAGAGCAAAAACAACATCATACAGTTGAAATGCAATTTTGGAAAAAAAAACAGGAAAACGATTAGTGATTTGGCTTGAGGATATGCGGCAGAAAAAGATACCTATCGATGGAATTTGATTGAAGAACAGGCACTAACGAAGCAGAGCCATCAACAAGTATGCACAAAAGCAAAAATTCAAAATTTAGTGCCAATGAAGGATGGCTGGCCGGAATTTAGAAAAGACATGCGTATCATGCCGTCAAAGTAAAAAGTGAAATAGCATCAGCTATCGATGAAGATGGCGGTTTCTTACCGAACCAAATATTTAATGCCGATGAAACGGGGCTATTCTTGAAAAAATGCCTTTTGCAACTTACATAGCTAAGTGAAAAAATCTGCTGGTGGTTTCAAAGCATGTTTTCACTGTCCAGTAACGCATGTGATGATCGATTTTAAAGCCGTTGTTAATAAACCGGTCACTCAAACTACGAGCATTGAAAAGTTAAAGCCTTAATCAGCTTCCTGTTCATTGTATGGCAAACAAGAAGGCATGAATGACAGCCGAATTAAAAAAAAATGGTTTTCTGCATGCTTCGTTTCAGAAGCCAGGGAATATTTAAAACAAAAAAACATCAAATTTAAAGTTTTTTGCTTATTGATAACGCGCCCACTCATCCTATAATAGAACACCCAAATATCCAAACAATATTCTTGCCAACTAATACCACAGAAGCTTGCTTGACTCAAAACTCAGCATCTAATAACAGACTCCTTAGTTAAGAGAAAATCAAAAAAGCGAAGTAGGTGATGTTGCTTCTGCTGGTAGAAACGTGCGAAACTTTTATCAAACAGTGATTTATAACTACGCTGATGAAACCAAGATTAAGGAAAGATGGGCATCATATTTCAATACCCTCCTTAATCCTCCGTACAGGTCCAGAACATTGGAGTCTAGATAATTGCGGAGAGCTTCCATTGGCCCACTAACTCTGGCTGAAGTGTGTTCCATTATCAAAGCCACAAAGAATAATAAAGCGCCGGACATCGATGAGATCCCAATGGAGCTCATCAAATATGGTAGTAACAGTGTTCATAAAGCTATTCACAAAGTCATCCAGCACATTTGGTAACAAGAACTTATATCCAAAGAATGGAGCCAATCAATTTAATTACAGTTACAGTTCAAAAATTATAGAGGCATATCACTACTTTGTACGGCGTACAAAATATTTTCAAAAATCTTAGAAAACAAAATTGGATCATACGCCAACAGTATTATTGGGGAGTGTCAAGGTGGTTTCAGAGCAGGTAGATCGACAATAGACCAATTGTTCACAGTCAAGCAGGTACTTGAAAAATGGCCGGAACTCAACATAGATGGGCACCAAATTTTCGTTGACTTTAACCAAGCATACGACAGTATTGATCGTAACATTATATCCCAAATAATGCTTTGCTTTAGCTTCCTAGCCAAATTAGTCCGTCTTACCAAAATGACAATGCCATCGATGAGCTTCCAAGTCCGCATCAATAACCAGCTTACCGATGCCTTTGACAAAAATATCGGACTAAAGCATGGAGATGGGCTGGCCCCATTGCTATTCAATTTGGCTCTGGAGTACGTCATGTGGAAGCTACCTGTCGATTCCTGAGGTACATTACTATACAAGTTGAGCCAAGTAGTGGCCTATGCAAAGGATATCCACATTTTGTCACGGTCATTAACAACTGCCAAAGAACTCTTCCTGAAACTCGACCCCGAAGCAGTAGTAGAAGGGCTAAAAATCAATGAGAGTAACACAACGCTCCAGGAAAAATATCTCAAATGCACAAAATATCACACATGGTGAATCGTAAATGTGGGTGAATCTGTGTATTTAGGCGCCAAAATAACGAAAACGTGTAATGAAAGAGACGAAATACGCCGGAGAATACAGTTCGGAAATAAAATATTTTATTAAGTTTTGACGATCTTGAAGACCAGTTGCATACACAGGAGAACAAAGCTCCAAGTATACAAATCTGTGATAAGGCCTATGTTATGCTATAGGTGTGAAACATGGATCCTACCCCAAGCATCCGCAAATATATTGAATGCCTTGGGGCGACAGGTCCCGAGGCGAATAATCGGAATGAAGCTAGATGGGGGCCAATGAAGAATCCGATACAACCATGAGCCGTATGAAATTTTTGACGAACCGTAGGTCTCAACGATTGTAAGACTGGGGAAGATGCAATGGGCTGGACACATGAATCGTATGGACGAATAATGGATACCCATAAAGGTATTCGCTGGGAGAACTGAAGGCCGGAGACCAGTGGAGAAACCGAGGAAACGCTGGTGTGACTCGGTTGACAAAGACAGTTCATCGCTGCTCAGATTTCGAAATTGAAGGACGCGGTCAATGGACCAAGGCAGTTGGAGGCGCTATTTGCAGGAAGCGCAGGCCCGAGCGGGGCTGTAGTGCTACGAAGAAGAAGATTAATAATTAATCTTAATTTGCACAGTTATTTATGAAACTTTTGATCTTTTAAGTATATAAGCAGAGTTGCTATATTTTTAGAATAAAAATCTTCATGGATTCTAAATTTTGTATGCGGCATGATTTTGAATTTCAGTTTAATTTTTTTGCACGGTTTTTCAAACAAAAATTCATTTAATTCTTAATTTTACACGGTTTCGTAAGTTCGAGAACACACCCTTGATTTTAATATGAAATCGTGTCTTTTTTAGGGTTTTGTAAAATAATTTTACAAAACCCTACTAGTTTCGCGACCAGTCCGTCCGTCTGTCCGTCCGTCCGTCCGTCCGTGTGTCACAGCAGTTTTTCTCGGAAACTACTTAAGCTAGAAACATCAAATTTTGTACGTAGGTGTAAAGTGGTGATTTCTTCAAAGTTCAACTACAAAAAAATTTTATAAGGTATTTAAGGGGGGTCTCCCCATATAGGAGAGTGACCCCCCGAAAAAAAAATTTCATTGAAGGTAGCCGATATGGGTATCAAATGAAAGGTCTTGATGAGAACTTTTCAAAACAGGTCTTAGTTTGGCAAAATTTGCTTCGGGGGGCGCACAGAGAGGGGAAATACACGAAAAATTTGTGTCCCCCCCCTCGCGATTGGACACCTGTGATTCAAAAAATCTGAAAAAAATCAGGGATGTAGGCCTTGGTGAGTACAACAACAACAAATACGTGAGAAGTCGCAATTCGCTCAACTTTGTTAGTAATAGTATGATTCATCGATTTTATGTTTTCTTGAATAAAATCTTAACAGTACCCTTAAATTCAATGAACATGTTTATTCATAAGATTGATCTATCCTGAAAGTTTCATAAAAATTGAATCATATTTAGCGAAGTTATAGCGGTTTGAATTTTCCAGTATTACTATGGAACAATATTCGCTGCATGTATTACTATGGCAACATATGGCTATGGAACAACATGCACTTTTTACCGACTCAGACACTACAGTTTTGCTAGGATTTGCATGAAAATTTCAGGAATGATAGGTGTCATGTATGTATATCTTTGAGAATCGGTTCAGCTAGTAGTATCAGTAATCGTAAAACAAGATAGTGGCTGTTTTAAATGCGAAGATTGAATAATTTTGAGTTATTTTTTCCCAACTTCAACGTTTAAGGTGCATGCTTTGAACACTTGATTCAATTCAATGAATGACTGAAGATGAGTACCTACAATTAATGCTCATAAGTGAAACAAGTCAAGGAGGTGGGAGAGAGCTCCTAGCAAAAGGGTTTTGTAACCATTCTAGGATTCGAAAAAATTGGCCATGAATCGATGATTTCAGCACAGGAGAGTGGCCCCTGAAAAAAAAATTCATCAAACGTAGCCGGTATGAGTATGAAATGAAAGTTTTCATGGGAGCTTTTCAAAACAGTTGTTAAACTGTCAGTTTTTGCTTCAGTGGGGGCACAGGGGGGAAATACATGAAAAATGTGTTTCCTCCGTCGCGGATGGACATCTGAAATAATTATCAAGGGAGATATTTATGAGTATAACAATACCAAAAACCTCAAAAGTCGAAATTCATTGAACTTTGTTAATAATAGTATGATCTTCGTATTTCATATTTTCTCCAATAAAATCGTCTTTGACATGTTTCTTGATTTGATTCGATCTGGTGACTGCATTTTGTACATTGAATACAAAACCCTTCTGACATGAGCGTAGGTCTGTTTACCCAACTTGTTTTACACTATTTTTTGCACGATTATGCCTGAGCCTTATCTACCGTGTTAAAAAAAGTGTTGGGTGTACATGGTTCCAAGTAAGATACTACATGTACATTGTTGTAATCGTCTTCTTGGCTAATTAGATATACTTTACTTTGAAAGCCTCGTCAGCATTTCTAGGCATGAGAAATTTTTTCTTGAGACGACTTACATATCATTTGAAATGTTGTTTTGCTTAGTAAGGGAATTGTTAGTATATAAGAATTATCTGAATAAAATGTGTTGATTATTATTTCGAAAGCAAACTGAGCCCTTGATTTTTCCAGTGAGGCTTTTGGAAGCATTTTAGAAATAGTGGTAAGCAGAAGATATTGAAGGGTCAATATTCTTTGGTTTCACAACTGGCGATTCACATTTTGTTCGATTAATGGTATTGTTTAATTCAATATTTTCTAGATTTTATCCCAGGAACTTGTTTGGTGTCACACGAAACAGGTATTGACTAGTAATAGGTCTTTCACCATCATCACTTCTTCCCTTCTCAGAATAGAAGGTATGAAGACGGGACAATCTTCTTGACCAACTTCAAAACTAACAAAAATAAAATTTTGATTAAATCATTTTATATTTCTGCATAATTCAAGTTTTCCATTCACAATCTAATTTTTCCACTCTGGTGGTCATTATTTATACCTCATCATAAGGTATGTACAATGATAAAAGTCGTATACCTGCTTGTTAATGATATAGTCCATGTAAGAACAAGGGATAAAATAAGATCAAATAAATGCAGAGTATCTTCCCTTTAAGTGACAGGCTCATTTTGCAGTTCGAGATGGGAGATTATAAATTGTTCTACATTGGATGAAATTGTACAGTTGTCATAGTGATTCTATTAATGGAAGTGCTATCCCAAGCAGTTCGTTCAGTTGTGATACGTACAGGTCTAATAGTACTAAAGAAGTTATAGCAGTTTGAATTTTCCTGTCTTGCGAGGGCGGTGTGATGAGTACTTAGCCAAATCGGCCGATAGCGCCACTTTTGCAAGGAAGATTCAAAATTTCAGCCTGCTTTCAAAATTTCAGCCGAATCGAGTTTTGAACGCGTGTAGAGGTGGGTGTGTCCGTTGATTCTAGAAAAATGGACCACAATATCGTTCGATGATTTGATTCTTGTTTTTCGAAGGGAAATTGTGCAATGAAATCAAAGAGCGCTTGAATACTATGTGTGGTGACTCTGCTTCTGCGATAATGGCCGTAAAACATTGGTTCAACGAGTTTCAACGTGGTCGCATGTCATTTTTTGATGAACCACGCCCAGGTGCTATGAAAACGGCTACCACGGAGGATAACGTGACAAAGTTCCACGAGCTCGTATTGGCAGACCACCGATTGAAGGTGCGCGAGATAGCCGAGACAGTAGGAATTTCAAAACACCACGTGGGTCATATCCTATATGAAATTTTGTGTATGAGAAAGCTGTCGGCGCGATGGATGCCGCGTTTTCTTACTCCGGACAACAAACGCAACTACCAGAACACTTGAGAGCAGTGTTTGATGCTGTTTAAGCGCAATCTGAAAGAGTTTTCGCATTGTGTCATGACCAAGGAGCAGTCAAAACAGTGGATTTTACCCGTTAAACGTGCTACAAAGAAGGCGAAGACTGTCTTATCTTGTCTCTGAGGTGTTGGCCACCGTTTTCTGGGATTCACAAAGTGTGAACTGCATCAATTACCCAGAGAAGGGCAAAACGGGAACAGTGCTCTACTATGCCGAATCATTGGGTCAATTCGACTCCGAATTGCCGAAAAAAGACGCCGTTTGGCGAAAACAAGTGCTTTCCACCATGACAACTTACCGGCTTACACCTTTACCATCACCAAGTTGGCCCAATTGACTACAAAATGCTACCCCGTCCACCGTATTCTCCAGATTTGGCCCCGTGCGACTTTTTATTGTTTCACAACTTGAAAAACTTATTTGGCGGGCAGAAATTTGAGTCAAATGAGGAACTTATCACTGCCACCGAGAGCTACGTTGCAAATCTTGAGAAAACATTTTTTTCAGAGGCACAAAGAATTTGGAGTATCGCTGAGTCAATTATACCTTGCTAAGAGGTGACCATGTTGAGAAATTAATCGCCAATTTTTCAAAATTTTCATTTTTCTTGTAGGCTAAGTACTTATCAGACCACCCTCGTAATATTTAACCACTGCACACAACATAAATTAGCAGCATACAGATCAATAGTGTAGATACCCCTGTCTATCCCCATGATCCGTATTAACTACTTCAATGAACTAAATAACATATACAGAATAGCTGCTTAAAATGGATGCAAACAACATGACATTGACAAGCAGCCACCACTTTTTTCCACCTTAAATAATTTTTCCGAATACTTGGCCAATTGAATATACAACAACGCCTTAAATTTTCGTGAAAATCGGAGTTCTTCGGTCGCTTTGAAATATGTATCAACCATCAGTACGTGTTATTATTATAATTCCGTACAATTTGAATGGCTATAATTCGCTTGGTTATGATCTCCACTTAAATAAAATTTTGTGGGCAAAAGGGTCTTAAATCTCTTCAACTCGCTTATAACTGTAAAATTTTAAGAAGTGTAATGGTATCCATTATATTTTATAGGGCAAATGTAAAATTTACAAATAATACTATTATTAACAAAGTTGAGTGAATTTTGAATTCTGAGGAATTTGTTGCTATGAGTACAAGCATAAAGATCTAGCTGCATGATATTTTGCACCTAAGATGTCCAGTCACGAGGGGGAACACACAACTTTCGTATATTTTGCCTCCCCCTGGGCCCCCTGATACACAACAATATTGATTCTAAAAGTTTTAATCAAGATCTTTCATTTAATGCCCCTCTCAACTACCTTTGATTAACAAGGGCTATTTCGTTATAAGGGCATCCCCTTAAAAAATGTTGAAATGTTTGATAAGACCTAAATTTTTGAAAGACCATCACTTCTGAGCTTTTCACAAGGTTTGAGCTTTCTAGCTGCTGTAAATTCTACGAGAACTTGCTGTGACGCACAGACAAACGCCCGGACGGACAGACAGGAGCCGAAACCAGTAGGTCTTCGTAAAAAAAATTTACAAAGCCCTTAAAAGCCAATAAAAATATACATATGAAACTGATAACATTCTTTCCTATAGAAATTTGTTAAAAATACATTTAGTATAATTATTTAATTGGCTCAATTAAATATTATATTCTTATATATTTCTAGGTAAAATTAAATTTCGAGCTGAAATAATTTTCCCCAATGAAATCGTCCTAGGAGTAGATTCAAAAACTTGATTCTTGGTAGTTTCGAAACGGTATAATTAGCGTAGCTTCTATCAACCACACACGTAGATCATATGGAAATCTACATTATCTGATTCAATAGAAGTTTTCACAGAAGCTGTACTTTTGTTTCCGGAAGTTGTCATATTAAGTTACAGTATGAAGCTCAAGAATGCAGCGGCCCATATACGAGTATGCTCATATGTGTCTATCAGCTGAAATAAAATGTATTTGAGTACCTTGTTACCCTTAACAAGAAACCAACCACAACTGGAAACCACGATCATGATTTTATAGTTTTGCTAAAACGTGAGAGATTCGCATACATTTTCTCATGTGGTGATAAAGCATATGTTTGTTTTGAACTTAATGTACTTTTATAGTAATTTGAATATAGTAAATAAGCTATTGTTTTTGTTAAAACAAATATTTTTTGAATGACTTCATGTCATGAAATTTTCTTATTTTATTACATACTGTAAGGTACGAGTATATGTGTAATGGGTGCCTATTAAATTTCACAGTAGAACTTTCCGAACAACCGAAGTTTATTGCATTATGTAGTTAAATTCATTTAAAAAACTTCTATCTGTTTTAAATCCAACTCCTAGTTACCCTACAAAAAAAAACAATATTTTACGAAAATTTACAATTAGTCGATAGTTTCTTTACTCTATATCATTATTTCAAACTTAGGAAATAAGATTGTATTCAAAAACAATAATAAAATAAATTCACAAGCGGAGAAAACCTTCGCGAAAAATAGATTCCCATTGCAAGGTGCGCAAAAAGTGGAAGTACGTGAAACAAGGCCCGCTTTTTAGGGATTTGAACTAAGCTATAATGTTTTCCAATAAGAGGTGTTGTTTTGAATAGTTCTTGTGATTTAACACTTTGCGATTTCTTCCTTTGGGGCCACGTGAAAGAGAAGGTCTACGCCAACAGCCCAGCGTCGATTCAAGACTCAAAGACGGAATTCGTGAGGCTTTCGAGGACATAGGGCAGCCTTTTGAGATTTGGTTATGGAAAATTTCATCAAAAGGATATGGTCCTGTAAGCGTGGTCGTGGTGATCATTTGCCTGATGTTATTTTCCACTATTAACGGCATACCTTTTTCTTTATAATGAAATAAACATCTGTTCATTTATATTAATAAATAGGATTTTTCTTTTAATATCAAAATAACATCTCTTATTGGAAAACCCTGTAAAATCTTTGTCTGTCCGTCTATTAGTAGTAACAGGGATTACTATAATAGTAACAGGGATAAGTAGTAACACCTTCAAAATTCAGCAGTTTTCAAGTATTTTGTTTGGGGCCTATGACATAAGGACAGCCAGTGAGGCGCAGGAGAGCCAAGTGAGTGGGTATAAGTAGGCCCACTACTTTGCCAGTTTACAGAACACAATTATGTCCGTATTATTTAATTCTGAGTTACTTGAACGTGTTTATGAAATGAATTATCTATGACCGTTTGCCATTTTTTGGTTAAGCGAAAAACTTGGCCAAGTGATTTTCACAGCCTCTTTTTAAAGTGAATTTCTTTTCATTAAGGAAGTTTTGCAGAGACCGAAACAAATGGTAGTCTGATGGTGCAAGATCTGGACTACTCGTATACGGAGGATGCATCAAAACTTCCCAGCCAAGCTCTGTCAATTTTTGCCGGGTCATCAAAAATGTGTGTGGTCTGGCGTTGTCAGGATGGAAGACAAAGCCCTTTCTATTGATCAATTCTGGCCGGTTTTTTTGAATTGCTTGTTGCATTCTGGTTAATTCCTGACAGTACAGAGCTAAATTGAGTGATTGGCCAGGTTCTAGCACCTCACGATAAACAATTCCCTTCCAATCCCACCATACACACATTTACTTGGTGTCAATCCTGGCTTTGAAGTCGTTTATGTGATGATTCACCTTCTTTTGACCAGGATCTTTTTTGTACGACATTCTTGTACCTTACCCATTTTTCATCGATCGTAATGATTTGCTTCAAAAATGGCTCAATTTTGTTGCGTTTTATTAGCATTTCGCAAATGGAAATTCGGTCGATCAAATTTTTGTGTGTTAATTCATGCGGTTCCAAAACGTCGAGCTTCTTTGTGTATCTAGCTGTGGCTTCTGATAACGTATCTTGACCGTAGACTCCACCAATTTTTTGACGAGCCTGCGATGCATTCTCACCTTGATCGAAGTGATATTGTAAAATATAACGAATCATTTCAGATATTTCACTCATTTTTAAATGAATACAACTTTTGACACGAATGATGAAATACAAAACTGGCCGCATGAAAATTGTAGACTGGAATGTCACCTTTCAAACGCATGTCAGTTTGACTCAAATTAATTAGTATTGCCCGACATATGACAACGAACACCATCTAGAGACAAAAAAGGCTCAATACTTTTTGGACTATCCATTATTAAGATATCATACTCGTATGTAATCACTTTCATTTGTCAATGACATAAACTTTTTCCACAAGGAACAAAAGTATTCAAAATTTGGTCATGGGGATAGTTGTAATAAAAATTCGGAGAACATTGTAAAATGTTTCAACTTGCCCCGTCATGATGTTATGTGAATGCCTATGCCTAGAAATTAAGCTTGAATCACATTTCCTTCAAATGAAGCGAAAGGTATACAAAACCAAAATGGAGCAGCTGTCATAGATTTTTTGCGAGTGGCGAAACAAATCGTGTACTAGTGGAGGCAAAAAGCTCACATACTCGTATATTTTATCGCGTCTATAAGGTGCTTGAATTCATGCGCGAATTGTCACCAACTCGTTAACGCAGTCACAGTGTGTGAGTATGTAGGTAGGTACAATATTCTACTGCTAGGCATAGGCCTTACCTAATGCAGATATAACAGATTTATCTGAATAAAATTTATTGATATGCCTTAGAATGATAAATTATGGGAAGAAGTCATAAAGGGCCGCTAAATGTCAAAGCTTTTATTAGCTAGCTGAAAGGAAACTTTGAGAAAATGGAATAAAAATATTCAAATTCTACAATGTTTGATCTTTGTCATGCGTCGCTGTTTAGATATATCAAAAAAGACAAAAACGACGAGCCTCTTTCTGTTGGATTCCCTAAACCAAGATTAGTATTTGCACCAGAGGAAGAAGAACAAATCATCGCGTTTCTGCTTAAATGTGTTGATATCTTGCAGTAACAGGCTTTTGCCTAGGAGACGTAGCGGAAAGCAAAGCCACAGGTTTTCACTTAATGTGGGTAGTGGCAATCCTGTAGCTGTCAACTCCAAGACCAAAAAAATTGACAGCTTGACGGAAAATTTTTGCGAGAGGAGTAATTTAAACAGAAGAATTTAAATTTTGCTGCATTCTCTTTTAAATTTTAGGATGAACAACAACAACGGCACGTTTGACAGAGGGGACTTACATATTCCACTTTGTTGCAGTAGTTTAATGAAACGAATATATTTCAACGCAAAAGTTAAGCCTGCGGAAATCAAAGATTCAGATTTTGTAGAAAATGTCTTCAATATTTCATTTAATCAGGAAGTTAGATGTGAAATAATAAATGAAGATGAAGAACAATTTACTGTGGATTATGTGTATCAATTAATCTAGCTAGAGATGGTGCTGCAAGTTATACGAAATGTATTGAAAAGTTGGAAGAACAGATTTCAATAGCATCTGAAAACAATAAATTTAGATGACTGTTCTTTAAAGGAAGACTTTGTCAATGGGCCCTCCAAATCCACTGAAATAATTGATATATATGACAATTCTTTTAATAATGTTCTGATCAATCATCATCATCTATGGTGCAACAGCTCAGGCCCGACATTGCCTCCAGGATTAATCTCCTCCAATCACCACAGTTCCGCGACCTTGCCCGCCAGTTGTTTAGGACAGGCTTCTGTCAGCTTCTATCGTGTCTTCTCATCGAGTGATCGGGCTTCCCGCTGGACGTCTACCTTTTGCTCTGTTCATGAATGTTCTTTTGGGTAGCCAGCTGTCTTCCATTCTTTCTACATGACCCGCTCATTACGATTTGGGTAACTTTGCACAAGAAGAAACAGGTGGATTGTCGAAAAGTTCATACAGCTCATCGTTGAGATATAGTCTATACTCTGCTCCTTATTTCACTAGGTGCACTTTGCATTCAAATACGTTCACTGACTTTTTGGAATCGCTCGTTAGGGCCCATGCTTCACTTCCATATAACAGCATAGGTTTGACTAGTGTTTTGTAAATACGGAGCTTATTTTGCCTGTGCATCACTCTGGACCTAAAAATGGGAAATATGGAGCAGTAGGCTTTATTTGCAGCATTTATGTACTGTCCAATCGCGTTCTTTTCGGCGCCTCTTCTATTTACGTGAGCTTTAAGATACACACAATTACCCACACTTTCAAGGTTTCAGGTTTTGTCGAACTGGAGTTTTTTCCTAGTTTGAGTTATGAATTTACTTTTAGTTTCATTAACTCGTAGATCAATTTGTTTTGCTTCAGATTCTATTTTCAGAAATACTCCTTTCCCTAAGATCAAATGTGCTATAATATTGACGCCATCAGCATACGCTACAAATTGGGTGGAGTTGAACATTAGGGTACCAGACGTTTCAAATAATGTCATCTTGATGAAGTGTTCCAGTGCAATATTAAAGCGCATTGGGGCAAGTCCATTCTCCATTCTCTTGTTTTAAGCCTGATTCCATTGTAAAGCTGTCCGTTAGTTCAACGTTTACCTTGACCTGAGACTCTGTATTTCGCATCGCGACGTTGACCATGTGGACTAGTTTTGTTGGGACGCCAAAGTCAAGGTTTATTTTGTACAGTGCTTTTCCATCGACACTATCGCATGCTTGCTTGAAGTCTACAAATAGTTGGTGCACATCGATGTTATATTCTCAGCACTTTTTTACTGAGAATATTTGGTCTATTGTAGACCGCCTACTTCTAAAGCTTCCCAGATACCCTTCTAAAATACTTTCATAGTACGACTTTAATTTTCTTTTTATGATTTCCGAGAGCACTTTATAAGACGTGCACAGTAGACCAATGCTTCTATTATTTTCAGTCCTTAATTTGTCTTCCTTTTTGTGTACAGGACATATTATACTTTTTCGCCAGTCCTCTGATAACTACTTTGCTGCATATGAGTCGATGCAGAAGGTTATTCAGATGGGGACCCCATTCTGGAGCAGTTTTGCTGGTATTCCGTCTCTTCCAGGAGCCTTATTTTTTCTGAGGTCCCGTACTGCTGTTCAGAACTTCAGCCACTGTGAGGACACTGTGATTAGCTTCTGGAAATATTGCAGCCATCTGATTTTAATTTCGACTGGTTTGCCAATGATTGCTCCTTGTACACTTTTGCAAAAACTTGTTTGTGGATTGATAGAAGCACACGCCGATCTGACTTCATGTGTCACGGAAAGCCGTTGCACTCTCCCATGCGGTCGTTTAGATGGTGGCCGAGCCAAAGTTGTGAACGTTAAAGTAAAAAACAGAACAAAATTAACTGAATACATTAAATAAAAAAAAAAAAAATACTTACATACAATCGAGTGATAAAGTAGGGAAATTGATTAAATGTAGAACCTGAACGGTTAGATTTGAATTAAAAGTCAAATAAAAATATGGCGAAGCAAAACTGAGGAGTTCTGATGGAATGCGATCCTGCAATGAAACAGTTTCTGCTCTACCTCGATGAGTCGCTCGTTTTCATGGTGTAGTGGATACTCGACAAGGACGCATGGAGGACTAAATGGACAAAGATATTTTCTTATTCCAAGAAAAGGAAAGTTTCGGAACGATCTTGATTCGTTAAATAAACTTTGCCGCGACAAATCCAATTAAGACATGGTAGATCGAATTAATCAACAAAATTCAAGCATCCGAGAAATACGCCAGGAGAATTACGCATTGAAGGCATCACTAGAAGATCATGAATGAGCTTTAGAACTTATTATGCATAAATATCGCGAGCATATTCATCATAAAATTTTAAATAGTTCGATCAATCTCAAGGATACATACAACGCAACACTGTCTGAAGTGATACGAAAACAAGGCGATAAAATCAATTAAATGGCAGCGGTAATGCAAACGCGGCTGGAAACGATAATGAAAGAATGAATCTCGAATTGGAAATCATGCAACGCTTTCTCATCGAGAATGAAGGAATACGAGAAATGTTTTCACGAACATTTGGTTCGGCGACATGTCGGATTGGCGTTGATGAATCAAACCGAAAATGAAGATAGTAGCATAATAAATAGTACAGAAAGCCAAAAGGATAAAAGAAATGATATTGTTCACGATGAGCCCATAGAAGATGCAAACGGACAAGATGACATGCTCGTAGAAAAAGAAACGTCTTGATAGATAGTCGCGGCAGTCGTTATAACTCACCATGCCGTCAATATTTAAATATATTTTATATTAAATACTGATTGAGAGCATGTGTAGGGTTTGGATGCCATTTCTATCTCCACATTGCTATTAATCGTTTGCTATGTACTCGCAGGTCCTGCTTTTGAATGTCAAATTCATCTACAAAGAGTGTCACGCTATCTCAACCGGACGTTCTCGTTTCATTCGATGTATCTACAAGCTGCTTAACTCTTCTTCAAATGCTGTGCATTATGAAGCAGCCGGAACTCTCATCACCCTTTCTTCAGCCCTAACAGCATTAAAAGCAGCGGCTGGATGTTATATTGAGCTGATTGTGAAAAAAGCGATAATAACGTCAAGTGAATCGTTTTAGATGAGATTATGAAAGAGTAATGCAAGATCTGTTAAGATCATTTTACGCGTCCTAGCAGCTCCTTACACAGAAGTCCGACGTAAGACCCTTGCACTGGCAATGGACCAAATATCGTCTCTTAATATGAACGAAATAGTCTTAGTACACAAAAAAAGTTTCAAAAACGCACAACATTAAACACTAGTAAACCTTGCATAGCTATTCAATCAGATTCCCTGACGTTGCCGCAACAGTCAGTCCAGCCCTTGTTGAATCCTTGACAGACTTGAATTTGCTGCTACAGATGTGTTAATAGTTATCCGTGAGGCCATACAAAAGTTCCCATCACTCCACAATTCGACTGTAGAAAAACAGATCGAAGTATTGTACTCCCAGCTATTAAATCATCAAAGGTACATCGACCTGTAGTTTGGATCCTGGGAGCATATGTTGAAAGCAGTCGCCAAATTCTAGACGTGTTTACGCTGCGCGAATTGACATTTATGGATGGCGATCCATCGGACAACCAACGACGGCGAAACCCGTTGGAGCGAATGTGGGGCGTAGGTGCGTACCAGATGAACGCCAGTTGGGGGTCGCTGATGCAAGCCAACATCGCAGTTGAAAGTTGAAATGCCTCGAAGATAAAGAACGGGGCTCTTTTGGTGGACGAGGATCGACAGTGCAACGAGATATCAAAGAAGTGTATTCAGCAGCTCAACGAACGATTAGGAGATAATTCGGTGGAATTTTCATAAGCAACGGGGAAAATTGGCTGTGGCAGTTTGTCGAGTAGCTTGCTGGAGAGATAACTCCGCGACGTGACTTGATTCGGGGGCCCCTAAACAGGGGAATTAGAAGTAAGAACAGGTATTGTGAATATATTGTACATTCGGCACCTAACTAAATGGCAAATTATATTTTGTGATTGTTTTTACTTTTTTAAATCACCGACTTGAAATTTATTTGAAAATCATTCTTGAGTGGATTGTACAGCGAGCTCGGGTTTGTTTCAGTGCCCGGAATAAATTTTTCAGTTTGAGCTACGTCGGGTGAGCAAATACCGGCTAAAGAGTGCGAAATAGTCGCTCCGACCTTGAATAATTCTTTCTTTCTACGTAAATCCTATCGGGGAGACTCCGCCAGGTTAGGATAATAGATCCTGATTTCAGCCGTGTGAGTGGTGCTTGGCGGCTGCTTGGGACCAGGCGACAAGCGAGTGGCGCTTTCTACGACCGTCTCCAATAGGCAGACCGGGTCCGTAGTCCCAAGCCGACGGATCCTCAACATGGAGGGTAAAAAGGATCATGTTTTCGTTAATCTGTTGGATATTAGTGTTGATGGTCGTTTCTTTCTTCGTTATATTATTTTCGTTTCTTTCTTCGTAATATTATTTTAGCTTGACGTCGACCGGTCTTGTATTGTTTTTGTTTGGCCCGAGTTAGTCACTGGATGTATTCTTTGCGCGGCTGGTTCCTTTTTCTAATCGCTTCCTTGCATTCTTCAAACTCCGGCCGCTGAAATGGTAAAAACTAAAAAAATATAAGGCAACATACAAAAAATTGTACAAACGAGTTCTGTAATCCACGCTGACCACTACGTCAGTTGTTTCAGAATGTCTGAAGATTTGTGGCTCCTTGGCCAAACGCGCACTGATAGAACTCCGCAAGATAGGTTTGATTAAACCAGTTACCCTACACCATTCCGAGATTATTTACACAAGGGCAATCAAGTCTGACGAGTAACCTGAAGAAAATTTTCTTGTGTGTATTGTTAAGGGGATAAGAAAATGGAGACATCCGAGAATTTCATGCCGAAGGCGATTCCCACGTGCACCAGCTGATTTCTTTAGTATCGAAATGATCAGCACTGAGAATTATACTAGGAAGAAAAATCCTGGAGGAGAAAAAAATTCGAAAGATCTGTTCTGATACATTACCATTAATTGTGCCCTAGGGAAGGTGAAAGTGGAAAGTATACCTTGAATTCATCTCTGAATATTGAACACAGTTTGAAAAGAGCTTTCTCAGTTACATATGATAGAACGTTATTTCCCACTTTTATCAAAATTTAGCATAAATTGTTGTTCAAGTACCTATTGAATGGTTGGTATTGAAAATTGAATTTATGGCCAAAAATATCCGAAATACTTTGCTCGTTGAACGCTTAATAGCGAAAATGTTATGGTTATGTTTTTTTCGGCCGTCGCATTCCTACATCGAGCATTCAGCGAAAGAATGAGGTGAGTTTTTCTAATCTTTTCCCATGTTTCATTGAAATTATATTTAAAAATTCATTTCAAACTTATTAAAAACAAGTTGAGTAAGCAGGAGAGTGCTTCTACCAAAAGGGCTTTGTAAACACTCTAGGGTTCGAAACAAGTTTTCTAATAGCGTGAATCTATAACTTGAATTATTCATCTAATACTTGGATAAGAAACCGATCAAATTTATGTAAGAGGTGCAGAGTTTTATTCATAAGCACATTGCAGCCGTATTTGATCCAGCTTGGCCGATTGAACATATTCAAATTAAACACTATTCCTTAAATTGGAGGAAAACAAAAGTGAATAGGTCAATTTGAAAAATGTATCAACCATAAACAGGTGCTATTGCAATCTGTTGCAATTCCATACAATGGAAATGGATATAACTCACTTGATTATGGTTTGATTCCCATGAAAGTCTGTAAGCATAAAGATATATTAGGGGCAAAAATATAAAATCTACCCACCATACTATAAGTAACAAAGTTGATAGAATTTAGATTTTTGAGGTGTTTGTTGCTCCTGTACTCAAAAAGACCCACCTCTGTGATTATTTTCAGATTTTCCGGTCCGAAGGTATCCAATTGCGAGGGGGACATCAAATTTTGGTACAATTTGCCTCTCCCTGGACCCCCTGATGCAAAAAATTAATTTTATCCTTCAGATTCTAAAAGTTCTAGTCAAGACCTTTCATTTGATGCTCCATTCGACTAAGGGTTACTTGGTTATTAGTGTGAACCCTCCATAAAAAATTTTTCAATTTTGGGAAAGACCTACATTTCATTCTGATAGAGATTACCCGAAGCTTGCTACTCGTATGAGTGGCTTCATCCACTATTGCCCTGATATGCTCAGCAAAGTTTATCTTCGAATCAATTAGCAAGTTAAGATACTTAACTGCTGGATGTAAGTCAACCATTAGTTTTCCAAAATGAAACGGTGTGACTGTTGGCATCTTTGGCTTGATCGAAATGACGTCCTTGCTTTTCTCCAGCTCTAGACTAAGCTCATGAGAGACCATCCATTCAGTCACTTTACGCATGAGTGATCAGTAATCAAAGCAACTCGAGTATATGAAGGGTTCCACAAATCAGCGTCAAGAATTGTGTATCATGCGGAAGAAGAAATTTTTTCAAATAATCTTTTTAAATTCTACATCAGATATCTAAAAACTTGGATAGATTTATCCAGCATTTCCAGAATATCCGTTTATTAGGTAGAATTAAAAACGTTTTTGATGTTTAAGTTCACTAACAGAATCACTACATATTTGGATTAAACAGCCTTGTCTCTATGATGGTAGCGTTAGTTGTTTGTTCTCCAGCAGGGCGAATTGCATTAGTGAGTCATCCCTTCATGAGCCACAGTCTCCACACAATTAATTCATCCTGTTTGCTTTGAGAAAGTAAGGCTTGTGTTGGGCATCAATCTTCCCCGTGGAGAACTTATATACTCAAGGGCCCATGAATAGTCAACGGAGTCTAAGGAGTTCGGTTTTGCTAACCAGTTCACTGCATTCTGTAATTATGGTTCACTCTAATTTTTTAATCGCTGGTCAAGGTATCGTAAGTTCATATGCGCATTGTTTTTTAAGCATTTTCCCTGCGCTAACGGTATACTCCAGACTTATTATACTCGTAGCGTGGTAGTTATCGACTGCAGACACACTTGATAAAACTCCTACTCAACATTATAGAGTGGCAACTAAGTCCGAAAGTTGCAGTTCAATGTAACTTGCAGCAATGGTGTGTTACTAGATTTATATTAAAACCACAATTCACATCTCAATAAGAATGTCTCTACATCGGTTTCGTTGCTATTCTACCCAGTGATTGAATAAGTTGCTGGCCGACGAGGAATGCTATCAAATCTCAATGGCAATACATTGTTGGTGACTTGTTATGTATATTTTATTTATTTAATAGCAACAAATTTGGAAGTTTTTAGATATTCTTAATTTTGACAACACTTTTTATGTATTTCACCAACTCTTTCTTCATCCGTGTGAAAGACGATGAAGGTGTTAAAGCTGAAGGAAGGTGAGGCATGTTTCAAGTCATTCTCATGGCTGTTGGTAGAGAAAGGTTGCCAATTGTTCATAATGGAAGAAGATCGCAGACCGGAATACTGTGAAGGCATTGAGTGCAGTACAAATGTTTAACTCTTGAACACTGAATTCAACAAAATGAATTTCATGCAATGTAAATTCATTAAAATTCCACAGTATGCAAATAGCCCTCATTCAAAACTCAAGTGCAGTTCCATTGATTATATTCTTCACTGACTCTAGACTACAAAAAAAACTGCAAAACTTCATATCAATAATGCAAATTATCAAAGTTTGTTCCACTTGTTGACCTTGAACTGTATAGGAACTGCATGTAATGCATTCTTTCAGGTGACAATTTGATTGATTATTTTAAATCTCATCTGGATATGAGGTAAGTATTTGTTTGCACATAAATTTACAATCTAGACAAGATAAAGAAATGAAGGTCATATAGTCAGTCTGTAATTCTTTTAATTATCATTAACTGCAATATGAACATGTTTTTAATTACAATCCAGCGCCAAAGTACACTAACAGTGACAAAGTAGCGCAATTTTCTTTTATTGCTTAATGAAAATTTATTCGTTAAATATTATGGGCAGTTTTCGAATATTAATTGTCGAATAAAAAAGTTGTTTCAAAACGAATCTGGGTAATCTATGCATAATTTTACTTTTAAACCCAAACTTCATGATCAAATAACTTGTCCTTATATAAAGTAAACTCGTAATCGTATCCAGTATGAAGTGAATATCACTGTCTATTCAGTTATCTGCGAAATTCAGAGCAAGATTGTTGTTACTAATCAATCAGAATGAAATTTACTTTCCTTCGGGTAACTAATCACAAGTTAAATACGGAAGAAATTTCCTTCCTCGAATTTCAATATGCATTGAGAGTCCTTCGTGGTTCAGTAAGTTCATTGAGAAATAATTGGTATTGCATTGAATTTTGCTTAAACATTTGCTTTCGTGTAAATAAAATATTTCATATTTATCAGGCGTAAAATATAGTGGCCCTAGCAGATCCTCCAATATCCCAACCATATCCCTATTCATCCGTGAACTTTTTGAAACTGGTTTCATTATTTCATAATATGTCGTTTAAAACGCATTTCCGGAAAATATTTCCATGACCGCAGTTAATTGAATCTGAAACAATGCTCGGAACTCTGTAATTATGTTTGCAAGTGCAATAAATAGTAAAATATGAAGTAATGCTTGATAACGCGTTTTAATAATCGATGTTGTGTATGCAGTGATAAATGCTATAAGTGTAAAGGTAAGTTGGTTTTGTTATTTTAATGTGCGCATTGACTGCAAAATGTTTGAAATTTAATTTAGACACTATAAATAAATGTTAAAACACAAATTGTTTAGCAGATTAATTTATTTTTCAAATTGATTAAGACTCCTATTTTCATTTAGCAACCAATAGGAATACTTATCAAAACCGTAAAGATAAACGACGCTAGTAAACGCTCACTCCCTTAATAATGTGTTTTGAAATAAAATTTAATAAATATTTGAAATCAAAACTTTCATTAGGTATATGACAAACTATATCAATTTTGCAAAGCTAAGTAACTAGGCATAATTTCTTAACATTGTTGTTTGATAACAGTCATGCTACTCACCATCATTAAAATATATTATCCAAAAACTATCTATTAAAAGGCTACCAATCATCACTAATAGACTAAGGCGGATCTGTTTTCAGTTGTTTATTGAGAGGGGACGCACTAATTTTTGCAGAAAAAGTTGCGAAATAACTTGCTTAGCAATAATTGACTTATCCTCGCCCTAAAAAAGTCAGGAACATTAAAAGATAAATCAAAATGTTCAAAAATAATGAAAAAAACTAGATTTTTTGCTACTTTTCTCGCTTCTAACTTTAAAACGACTCATTTTGGAGCAAAGTTGTGTGGGAATAAAAGTTGCGATATTAAATTTTCTATAAGATGTCATTGGTTAAAAATTTTAAAATTTTTTACCCTTGCCACAAAATAGCAATGAATATTAAAAAGAAGGCCTTTTTTTAATTAATATTTTTACCACTTAGAATGCAATTAAGACCTTCATAATTCGCCTAGCAAATTTTTGTAATACAGCAAAACAGTACACAAGTTTAAATCAAATTTGATTCTTTAGATTTTGCATAATTATTATGCAATCTAAATTTATTCGAAAAAATTTAAAGGTTTTAAAATCTTGCAAGTCAGAAACTAAAACATATAGAAGTTTGAAAAAATTTTTAATCAACTTTTATAAAATTAAAATCTGATTATTCGGGCGGCCTAAGGAATTGTTTAAAATTATAAATCTTTTTGCTGATAAATGAATTGAATATCTTGATAACTATTAATTTAAATAAAATTCAAGAAAAAGCGTAGGAAGGTACTGTAAAAATCAATTCCTTACAAAAAAATAATAAAAAAATGAGCATTCGTTCCTGATATACAAGATGGTCAGAGTTGACTGGCATTTGCGACGAAGTTATAAACAATACGATGGTAATATTTGAACCATTACTTTTGTCGTTTGGAGCTTTTTTGGGATAAATTTTTTCAAATCTTTTAAATAAAAATAGCTTTTGTTACAATAATAAAAAACAATCGGTTTAGCGCATTGAAAATACCAAAAAACCAGGTTATAAAAATTGTATTTTAAATTTCAATATCGATTTACGGAAAAAATTGCATCTTCACGGCTTCTAGCGTAGCGGTTTTCATTTTTTTTAATCCGATATTACTCGAAGAAAGAAGTCCAGTTATTGCATTTCCAACTCCCAAAAATAATTTTATTTTTTATAAATGAATTAATTTCTTTATGACAAAATAATTTATTTAGAATAAAATGAATTAATTATTTTATAATAAAATAAATTGATTTGTTTATAACAAAACAAAATCACATATTTTTTCCTATGTTAAAGGTTATTTTCTTCCAAATGTAAACCTTTGAGCGTACAAAATACAATTACATTCATTTTAAGGCTGTACAATTATTTAAAACTTTTTATGTATTTTTTTTATGATACCTATGAAAAAATAAAATTTCATATGGTCATATTGCTATTTTCCAATTTTTCAATCTTTTTAATCGATATATTTTTGAAAATATATGAAAGCCAAAAAATGTTTATTTTAGGAAACGGTTGCGAGTCCCGGCGTACCGGCATTCTCCCATTCGCAACTTCAAATTGCCACCGTAACATCTCCATCTTCTTTTGGGCACATATACCCTCTACGTCGGTATATTTATTTATTTTTATTAACATTTAACAGTTTTCTTATAATTCTTATTTCCCATTCATCTCAATTCTACCCTCTTATCCTGTCTTTAATTACAAAATATAATAATAATCTTAACTTTCCCACTAACAACACTCCATTCATTACTTTCCATTAACAAAATTTCATTCGATACCTTTTCCCTAACAAAACCTGATTCCTTCCTTCATATTAACTAATTTTATGCATTAGCTTCCACTAACAAAATTTCATTTGCGATACTAACAAAATTCATCCACGTTTCCCTACTAACAAATTTCATCTCAATGCCCATTAAGAAAGGTGCATAGTTGAAGTTGCTAATTCAGTGAATAGGAAATCAACAGAAGGTGGCTCCGTTGATAGGGCCGTGGATTCTCGACCGGGGTCCACTGGGACCCGGGGTTCAAGTTCCCCCGAGCGCAGGAAAACACTCTTTTGGGATACCGGCAAAAGCAATTGTTTCCGTATATATATATGACGATTTGCATCTAACCAAACGCTGTCATAGTTATGCAAATCGCCATATATGCAAAATGGAAATTGTTGAATGATGTGTGGGCAGCGGAATCGAAGTGTATTGAACTTCGATTACGTTATCCAGATTCGGCAGCGGTAATTGGGAATGAACTTTGGTTTTTGAGAAGAAAAAAGTGAGTTTTGCGTTCGGAAGGAAGTTGAGGGCGACGACGACATTGAACGGTGAAAAAAAAGAAAAAGTGGATTTAAGAGTTGGGGAGTACTTAGTGGTTGAATTGTGTGATAGATGGATTTTGCATTGTGAAGTGCATGAACTTTTTGGGTAAAAAAGTGAAAAACGAGGAATAAACTAAAAACCTGAAGGAAGAAAAGACGAGCATCACGTGAATTTTCTGAAAAAGTGTCAGGACAATACGATCTGTGAATGATTTTAGTGATTGAAATGATTGTGAACAATTCAAACTGAGGTGTTCAAGGAACAAATGGTGCAAACTTGAAAATTTTTCGTACCGTGTGGAAACAATTACGGCAAAAGAACTCCTTAGTGAATATTTTCAACATTTGGACCATATTGATATAATACACTACCAAGCGCGTCAGCTTTTATAGTTGTTATAGATGTTTCATACACTAACGTAAAAAATGGCTTAGCTCATTTGTTGTATTATGGCATTCAAAAAACAGAATTCTTAAGCATTTACCTGTCAATAACGGGCAAGAAAATAAAACAAGCAGCATCGTTTATTCTACAATATGGAGTTCGAGTTTTAAATAACTGGCAACCCGGAAAGGTGGAATCAGTGTTTTATTAACATAAATCTACAAGAAATGTTTAAATCACATAAGTGGCCGACATTTTATTCATTTTATTAAATTTAATTCATGACCAGAAATTTTTAAAGTAACTTTTTCAGTGCCCCCCCTCTCCAGTTTCAGAGCGCTCGGCATCATTGGAAGGAGTGAGTAATTTTTTTTACTAACCTCATATTATATAATAAAATAAATTTTTGCTATTCATTTTATTTCTCATTAATTAAAGAAAAGTGGGCTATGAGCTTTTGAAATATTTTCTTTCCTAATGCTAACAAAGGGGGTTTAATTTTCTTGTTGTAATCAATTTGATATTTTCATTGATTGATAATAATTGTAAATTCGATAAAATGAAAAATACTGTGCATTATAAAGTTACATAACTATGAATCCTTATTAATTTTTTAATATACTATGAACAATTTTCGTTTTAATTTGTCCAAGCAAAGATTGTTTAAATAATCAAACAGCCTTAAAATGAGAATACGTTGAAAGCCATACGTCTGGTTTCATTTTTTTTAAAAAAGGAGTAGCTTTTAAAGTACCTTTCTACGCATTTTTTTGAGTTAATTTAAATTAATAGTTATCGAGATATTCAATTTTTTCAATTGCAAAAAAAAAATGTTTATATTTTCAAGAAATTCGTGAGGCAGTCCTAATAATCACTTTTACATTTTTTTCTTGAAAAACCGTTGGGCCTTGCTATGTTATGTGAGCAGACGCGTTCCGACTCCGTTGAGTCATTTTTAGTTTCAAAAGGATATGTGGGACGATATGAATTCATCTCGGTCTAGGATGGGCTATGCAGGTAAGTACTCAATTAGGTCAGGTAGAGGAATATTCATTTTTCATTTTTTTTGGGTCGTTGGATGTCCGTTTGTTCTGTTTAATAGTTTGTATGTCTCGTTGCCTACGTATGTTAACGAAACTCACTGTTGGTCGTTCTTATGCATTTCAGTGTGTGTTGTCGTGTCGCGGTTAGGCCCATATAGTTGAGTTGTGCGTATGTTTCTATTTCTATAGTGAAATTTATATTCGGGTGTATTTCATTCATATGAGTAAGTAGTATGTCTTTTTATATTCTGCTGAGTCAACAACGATGAAACAGTCATCCACATATCGTCTGTAAAATATTACATTGAATCTTTTGAAGATTGTAAGAATATTTCCGACATTATTGAGGACATTGGGTGCCCACAAACGGTCCTTGGAGATGTATGTCTTATTATTTAATTCAAAGAAGTTCGGCTTGGTCGTAGTCTTTATGAGATAGAGTAGTTGATCTGTAAATCGTCGGCTGTTATTGAATGAACGTTTTTCTTTTAGAATGATCAGTGTTTAATCGACGAGTTTAGACGTATAGAGGTTTGTGATGTCTAGAGATAAAAGTGTCAGCCATACTTTAGACTGTCTTCAGTCACAAACTTAGCGTCATTAGTAAACAACAAGTTGGTTAGCAATAAACTTGAAAATGGATAATCAAAGAGTGCATTATCAGTGTATTTTATTGTTTTAATTCGAAAATGGCGGAAATATGGCGCAAGCTCGAAAAAAGTTGTGTGAGGTATTTGGCGAAGACTGCCTTACTGAACACCAATGTCACTGTTGGTTTGCTTGCTTTAGTTCTAGAAATTTCAATGTGCAAGACGCACCACATACTGATCGTCCAAGCACTACTGATGACGACAAAATATAGGCGTTAGTCAAAACCAACCGGCGTATGACAACTCAAGAGGTAGCAGAAAAGCTCAACATATTGAATTCAACCGTTTACTTGCACTCACAATAGCTTGGTTAAGTAAAAAATGTTTGTGTTTGGGTTTCTCAGGAATTAAAGGAAATCCACCTCGCCAAACGCATAAATATATGTGACTCTTTGCTAAATCGTAATTAAAACAACCCATTTAAAAAAAATATCAAAACGGGTGATGAAAACTGGATTGATGACGATAACGTAGTCCAAAAGTGATCATGGGTAAAGCAAGATGAGTTCCCACAACCGACATCCAAAGCGAACATCCACCAAAAGAAGATTATACTTTCTGTGGGGTGGGGTTACAAGGATATTGTCTACATTGAGCTGCTTTCGAGAAATCAAACTATTGATACAAAAGTCTACTTCGTCTACTATCGAAATTGAACGAAGAAATCAAGAAAAAATGCCCTGACTAGCCAATCGCAAAGGCATGATGTCCCATCACGATAACGATAGACCCTACACCTCTTTGATAACCCGTCAAAAATGAATGGAGCTAAATTGGGAACTGATGCCATATCCACCCTATAGCCGTGACTTAGCATGATCGGACAATTATTTGTTTGAATGAATGGTTAAAAGTTTTGATTCCGATCAGGCTGTTAAAAACGAGTTGGACCAGCTCTTTGCTTTTAAAAACCAAAGCGAAAAAGGAATTTTCAACTTACCGAAAGATGGCAAAAGGTCATCCAACAAAATGGTTAATATATTATTGATTAATGCTTGTTGTTAATATAAATAAATTTACTTTAAACAAGTTGAAGTAGCAGGAGAGTGCTCCTGCCAGAAGAGTATTGTAAAACAATTAGTAAATCAAACAATATATTCTGCATATCAAAACTTGACTAATATACAGATTCCATACGAAGAATTATTATGGTTAATATATTTTTATATTCGCCGCCATTTTGTTTCAAGTGATTTGACTCCGTCGCTTAGTTAGTTATGATAACACATCAATATTACAAACCATTTCTAAAATTGTTATCAAAACTCCTACATATTTGATACACAGTCCGTTGCAAACGTGTATCTCCCTAGTATCACGTGTTAATGTTGTTGTAACTGTTAAATATTCTATCGGCTATAAATTAGCTGTTTATTGTTCGATTATTGTGAAATAGTCAGAACACATACAATTGCTTTTAAAAAACTTAAATTGTTGTTTTTGGGAAATTTAAGGGTCCTGTTTTAATTTTATAGGCAAGGACGTAAAATTTATAAAATGTACTATTATTAACAAAGTTGATCGAATTTCGACTTCTCAGGTTTTTGTTGCCTTTGTGCTCTTAAAGTCTCATCTCTGCGATTTTTTTCAGATTTTTCGCGAGGGGGGGTGAACACAAAATTTTCGTACGTTTCCCTTTGCACCCCTCAAAGTAGAATTTGTCATTTTACGACCTGTTTTTAAAAGTTCTAATCAAGACCTTTTATTTGATGCCCATATTGCCTACATGCAATGAAACTTTTTTTTCGGGGGCCACTCCCCTATATGGGGAGGCCCCCCTTGAAGATCTTATAAATTTTTTTTTGTGATGAAACTTTGAAAAGGGTATCACTTTACACCCACATACAAAATCTTATGTTTCTAGCTTATGTAGTTTGCGAGAAAAAGTGGTGTGACACACGAACGAACGAATGGACAGACGCACAGACAGAACGCGATTTTAGTAGGGTATTGTAAAATGATTTAACAATACCCTAAAAACATGAAAAAAGCGAAATTAATTATCGAACAACCCAATATAATGTAGTTTATAATACAGCTAAAAACTACTTTACCATACAGCTCAAGTCTTGTTAGACCATATGGAATGTACAATATCTGGGAAGGACTATTGTGTTTATCTGCTTTGCATTGTTATCAATAATTAGTTAATAATATTAAAATGAAATCTGTTGTTTATCTGTTTATGCAAAAATTCAGCCTTGTAGGAATAAGTGACTTATACCATATTTTTTGAGATTGCCGAAGTTGTATATAATGGCCGCAACGATGTTGATGCAGTCGACTGTGATTCTCTTTAATTGGATCATGAGGCAGTGCTCCTAATTTCATGTTCAACCATTATCAACAGTCATTCTTGAAAGACATAGAAACTGAATGAGATAGTACCTCGTTTTATTAGTTCCGAAAATTGTACAGCTTCATTCAATGTAGAACAACTTATAATCTCCCACCCCGCACTGCAAAACGAACCTATCACTTGTAAAGGAAAATAGTTTATACTTTTCCTTATTTTATCCCTTATTTTAACATGGGCCATGCCATTGACAATCAGGTATACGGCTTTTATCATTATATACGATGAGGTATAAATAATAATAAGGTTCAACCTAAAGCTTGGTTTCGTCAATTTGTAATTCTTATGTTAGCTCTTACAATAAATGTTAAATAAAATCAAACACTTTTTTCCATTTGATATTCACAGGCGAATTTTCATATTTTTTCTTGAAGGCCCATTAGGCCTTGCTCCTTTAAGTGAGCAGATGCGTTCCAACTTGTTTGAATTATTTTTAGTATCTGACACTGAAGATGACTCAGAGGAGTCGAAATGTGCTTGTTTACTCGAAATACCAAGGTTCGACGGCTTTTCAAGAAAAAAATCAAATGTATTGATTTTTAAGTCAGTTATTTTGTTTAATGGAGCGGCCACAGAGCTGTTAAATAACGGACTGAAACACAACCTATATGTATAACACAAATCGCAACAAAGACCTAGAACTACTAGTAATCGACACTGAATTAGCCATTAATAAACTGCCGCAAGAACAACAGAGATACTGCAGTAGATATTTTACAAACAAAAATGCACTGGCATAAGCAACGCAAATTTCCACCAAGACCATAAGATATTAAGACACATTCGGTACAAACTTAAGGATAACCTACTAATAGTGACAAAGGATATACAACGGTGATCCTAAAAATAACGGACTACGTACAAGAAATAATAAACTTCATTATCGCCAATGGATACAAACTGGGAAACAAAGACCCCGCCAATAAGTCTACTATTATACACTCCTCACTAAACATTCCCCCTCAAATTCAGCCCCGCTACATAAACCCAAATCCATATGCACCACCCCTTAAAGCACAGCCTAAGCTCCACAAACGCAATATCCCTATCCGGCCTGTCCTGAAGTATTCCCAAGCTCCTGTATTCCAATTAGCACGGTACTTGACAATGATAATGACTGATGTCATGCATCTTGACAACAAATACACTAAATAATAACACATACATCGCCAAGGACGGTTCGGTAATGGAAATCCAATATCATCAGTAATGTCAGAAATATTCTTACAATCTTTGGAAGAAGTCTTTATAAATAAAATCGTCAAAAGATTCAAGGTAATACTTTACAGACGATATGGGGATGACTGTTTCATCATTATTGACCCATAAGAATTTATACAAGATAAAGTACTTACCTTTATGAATCAAGTATACTGGAATATAAATTTCACTATAGAAAAAGAACAAACGAACAACTCAACTATGTGGACCAAACTGCGACACGCGAGGAAACACGATTAGACTACAAAATATACAGAAACTCAACCACAACTGATCATACCATATAGGTAACATCGACCCAACCCGCACAACATAAACTAGCAGCATACAGATCAATAGCGCAGAGACTCCACTCCATCCCCATGACCCCTACTGACCACTCCAATAAACTGAGCAACAATTACAGAATAGCTAGTAATACGAGTAGTGGATACTAAGATCGTAATATAGACAAACTTATTACACAGTGCAAACAAAAACAGGAACGCCAACTGATTGAAACGCATAAGAACGACCAACAGTGGATTTTGTTAACATACGTAGGAAAAGAGACATACAAACCATAAA
Source organism: Odontomyia ornata (assembly GCA_963969285.1). NCBI lineage: Eukaryota > Metazoa > Arthropoda > Insecta > Diptera > Stratiomyidae > Odontomyia > Odontomyia ornata. The sequence goes on along the minus strand of OZ017739.1, from coordinate 107,963,104 downwards.
ACTTCCTTAAGAAATACAAACTAAAAACTGCATTCAAAACTAACAACAACATTGAAAACGAAACTGAATGACATATCAATATACGAGAACAGCAGCATATACAAACTGACATGCAAGGACTGCAACATGGTATACATAGGAAGGACAACACGGAAACTAAAGCCAAGATACAAAGAGCACTTACGATCTTTCTTACACAACAAGGCAGACTCCAATTATGCAACACACCTACAAAACCAAGCACATGAGCCTGACGCTATGATAAAATCGATGATATTGCGACAAAAACAAAGCAAGGGACCGAGACTTGACATCCTAGAAAAACAGACGGTGAAATTATCAACGAACAACTTATTACAAATTCCGACGCAATATTTTCAGTACTAGACCAGACTCTCCGACGAGAACGAGATGAAGCAGAACAAACGGACATCCAACGGCCCAAAAAACAAACAAAAAACTAATATCGCTTTACCTGACCTAATTTAGTATTTACCTAATTTAGTGATTACCTGCTTAACTGATCCTACAATTATACGAATTCATATCCTTCTACACATCCTTTAGATACTGAAGATGACTCAAAGGAGGTGACTACTACTTTTGTGTTGTTTTACTGTATTATAAAGATTTTCTAGGCGATTTATGAAAGTCCTAAGTGCATTCTAAGTGGTAAAAAAAAAATTAATTAAGAAAAGGCTTTTTCTTTTTTAAATATTTATTGCTATTTTGCGGCAAGGTCAAAAAATTTCAAATGACCAATCACACCTTACAGAAAATTTAATCGCGCAACTTTTATTGCCTCACAACTTTGCTATAAAATGAGTTGTTTTAAAGTTAGAAGTGAGAAAAGTAGGAAAAACTCGACATTTAGATTTATCTTTTAATGTTCCTTACATTCTTTAGAGGTAGTCAATCATTGTTAAACAAGTTATGTCGCATATTTTTCTGCAAAAATCAGTGTATCCCCTCAGCTAAATGGTCCCCGTCGCTGTTTTACAGATACGCCCTGGCCTATAAAGCAAGCCGATATTCAGCAGTGAATATAAATTTGTTATGACAGTTTCAAACACATTATCTAATATAATTTGCCATAAATAATCAATTACGTAAGTTGGTCGTTTGTGTCCAGCCTATTCTTCGTGTATAACAATTAAAATAAAATATGCATAACACTCGTTAGTTTTACGAACTTTTGTCTAGTTTTCTGTCGTCAATATAACATGACTTTGAGTTTCAACTAAATCGCATTTAAAGTATTAATCACGTGAGCAAAATTAAAAGCATTCGGTCAAATATTTATGCAAATAAATATTTTACTCTGAATCGCACATAAAGCTGGTTATATACAAATAAATATGTAAATTACCTAATAATATAATTAACGGAACCGTTTACCATCACAAATCATGTGGCTGTCGTATAGGGATTGACGATATATTTAATAATCTATTTCCGAGAATCAACAATCGAATTTATGACAGAGTTGATGTAATTAGTAATTTTATTGTTCTCAACACACCATTAAATGAATCTTGAATCTAACCGGATGGTTACGTTTTAGATGTAGGTTTTAATTGCGATTTGGAAAGATTTTTCAACATTCTAATGAAATCTTAAAAGTGATAAATTTTAAAATAGGATGTTCATTATGTGTTAATGATACACATAATCAAGATTATACGTAAATTGTATATTTTCTTGGCAAAAATATCACTGAAAAAAAAGATTTGATAGTTCCGTATGTACCACTGAATTTCGGGTGGTTAAATCAAATGAGGTATTCCCTTGAGATTTTATCTGTTATACTTGCAGACTAGCTCAAAATATATTTACAAAAAGTACGTAATTTTCAGCCAAATTTCATTTTTTGTGTGATTATTCAAATGTTTCGAAATAAAGTTTTAATTTAGCATTCAGGAATTGAAGATGTTTTTTGGGAAAATTTAATTAGACAATGTTCAAAGCTAGCCTATAAAGCACTGCGAAGTCCTTGAAAAATTAAAAGGCGCAATAAATGCTAGCGAAAAATTCAGCCAAATACCCATTACAAAAAACTTGATTTGTATAATTATGATGAAACTTTGATCACATGAGAATCATTCCAAGATATTAATGTAAATTATAATCTAAACAATTTTTTTGCGGGTTCAATAGCTAGCTCAGCAACATATGTTATGTTTAGAGAAAATTTTTCATAGAGTCTGGAAAAGTTTAAGAATTAACGCGTTTGCCAGCAATGCTTATGGTACTTTAGTGCAAGCGAATATAATGATACTTGCACAGATTGGATTGGTGTCTATTTTATATTTCGCAACTGCTTATCTTAAGAATACACAAAATTGTCGTGCATCAAAATGCAAGGCCGACTGCGGCTTTCACTTGAAAGTTTATGAGCCCGAAATTTTTCTAAATTCTTTTGGGAGGCAATGCCAAAAATCTTTGCTAACATATATAATAATTTGTTTGGCTTCATGGATTAAGTGTGAACTTTTTAAACAATGTCTAAATACTTAGGTTTGTAAAAAAATTGTTCAAATTTCAGAATAGTTCTGAGGTAAGTTTCAAGAATTAGCTAGGGATGCGTCAACATCTGATACTTGTTACCCTAGATCACCTTCACCTTCTTGAGTGTCGATACATATGATCAAGATAATGAGATACTCGAACTTCTTCTTCTTCTTCTTCTTAGCACTACAGCCCATTTTGGGCCTTTGCTTCCTGCAAATAGCGCCTCCAACTGTCTCGGTCCATTGACCGCGTCCTCCAATTCCAAAATCCGAGCAGTGATGAACTGTCTTCATCGATAGAGTCAGACCAGCGTTTCCTCGGTTTCCCCACTGGTCTCCGGCCTTCAGTTCGTCCAACGAATACCTTTTTGGGTATCCATTGCTCGTGCATACGATTTGTGTGGCCAGCTCATTGCAGCTTCTGTAGTCTTACAATCGTTGAGACCTTTAGCCCGTCAAAAATTTCCTACAGCTCATGGTTGTATCGAATTTGCCATTGGTCCCCGCCTAGCTTTGCTCTGATTATTCACCTCAGGACCCGTCGCACGAAGGCATTCAATATATTTGCGGATGCTTGGGTTAGTGTCCATGTTTTGCACCCATAGTATAACACAGGTCTTATCACAGATTTGTATATTTGGAGCTTTGATTTCCTGTGTATGCAGCTGGTCTTCAAGATCGTCAAAACTGAATAAAATATTTGATTTGTGAACTGTATTTTTCGAAGTATTTCGTCTCTTCCGTTACCGTTTCGCGCTATTTTAGCGCCTCAATATACAAATTTGCTCATATTTTTGATATTGTATTCTCTGAGTGTGATATTTTGTGTATTTTAGGTATTTTGCCTTGACTTATTGATTTGTAGCCATACTAATTTTGCTTCGCTGTAGAGTTAGTACTGATGTAGTCTGCATAGGCTACTACTTGGCTCGACTTGTATAATAACATGCATCTTGTATCAACAGGTAGCTTCCTGATGACATCTTCTAGGGCCAAATACAATATGTAGAATAGCAATGGGGCCAGCCCATCTCCCTGCTTGAGTCCGATATTTGTATGAAAGGTGTCAGTGACTTGGTTATTGATGCGGACTTGGGAGGTTGTCAACGTCATTGTCATTTTGGTAAGACGGACTAATTTGGCTGGGATGCCAAAGCAAAACACTAATTGGTACAGTACTTTGCGATCAATACTGTCGTATGCTTGCTCAGAGGCAACGAAAATCTAGTGTACCGTAATGTAAAAATTTCAGCATTTTGCAAATAACTGCTTGACAGTAAACAATTGTTCTATCGTCAATCTACCTGCTGTAAAGCCGCCTTGATACCTATCAATAATGCTGTTGGCTTAAGATGATTAGTGAATAGAATATCGAAAAAGTGGGGAAATTTGTGTATTTAGGCGCCAAAATAGTGCGAACCGATAGTGAAAGAGAAATATTTTACTTAATTTTGACGACCTTGAGCCAACTGCATACACAGAAAAACAAAGCTCTAAGTATACAAATCTGTGGTAAGATATGCGCAATGCTATGAGTGTGAAACATATTCCCTAAGTCTAGTATCCGTAAACACATTGAACCCCTTCGAGAGACGGTTCCTGAGGCGAAAAATCGGAGCAAAGCTAGACGGGGGCCAATGGCAAAGTCGATGCAACCATAAGTTTAATGAAATTTGTATAGGCGATTGTAAGACACTGAAAACTGCGATGTGATCGCCACATAAATCTTATTAGCAAACAATGAATACATAACAAGGTATTCGTTAAGAGAACTATGGGTTGGAGACCAGTGGATAAAGCAAGAAAACACTAGTCTAAATCGGTCAACAAGACAGTTCATCACTGCTCGGGTTTTGAAATTAGAGGACTCGGTTGATGAACCAAGACAGTTGGAAGGACTTTTTGCAGCAAGTGAAGACGCGAAAGGGGCTGTAGTGCTACGGGAAAGAAAAAGAAGAGCTATATCTACGACAAGAAGAACTGTATAAGTGAAAAAACAATCATCCTCGACGGGAAAGTATTTGTGCTTAATATGTTCCAGTTTTTAAATAACACTTTCACATTACTGACTTTATCCTATCGTCAATAACAATTCTTCAAGCTTTCCTAGGAAATAAAAGGAAAAAAATAAGAAACACTTTTATTTGGATCTGATTTGTCTTAATATAGCTTCAAAGGCACAATTTCATTCATATAATACTGTGGGGGTTTCTTCACCCATCTCATCGCTATACAACAACTCAGGACATACACTTTTCTTACTATTTACACTACACTATACTTTAAATTGACACACTTCATAGAAACCTAATTTTTGAGATATATTGTTAAAAATAAAAATTACTTTAAAAAAATATAAATAACAAGTTGTCAATCTTTTCTTCTGACAAATTAATTATCTCTTCTGATTTTTCTTATAATAATCACTGAGAGTAGCCATATGAATTCAAATATGCGCCCTGTTATCCTCCTCGCAGTGGGTATTCTAGCTGGGAGCCTTCGGTCCCGGATGGCCCCTCGAAGAATGGGCGTGAGCGCCACTCGCTTAGCCAGTGGGCCCCCAAGGCCGCGTGGCGAGAATGCGGCCGCCAGAATATCGATTTCGGTCCCCGTCATACGTTCGCACCTAATTTTTACCGGAAACGAAGCGCAGTTGCGAGGGAGAACCAAAGAGGAACAAAAAAGGGAAACTGCCTCCTACTGCCGTCGAGCCTCCAGATTTGATTCGTACCGCTTATTCTACTTACCTCCTCCCGAGTTAAAAAAAATGAGAAGAAAACAAGGAAAAAAAACGGTAATACAAAAAACCACTAAAACAAGAAATGATTCCAGTTAAAATTATTACTTGTATTCCAATCAACAAACAGAATAATTATGATACAATATATTTCTCCGCAATACCGTTGGGGGCCCCTTTCTGCTACCACTTGACCACCTCATCCATACCGGACCCCCTCGTTTCGCAGAACCGCGATTGTTGCGCGGTTTTGATAACATAGTTCTTTAGAGTTACGGGCTTTGCTTTTAATTTTCCTCCCACTCGAATTCCCCCAAAGGTTAAATAGATTCTTGATTCGATTAGTTTTCTGAAGTTGCGGGCTTTGTTATGAATTTCTTTCTCCCTCGAATCCCTCAAAACTTGTCCTTAAAAACAAACGCTCCCAAGGGCTTCAATCACTTTGGTTTGCGACCATCTCCGTGGGTAACCTGAGAGTTCTACTTTACTCTACGCTTACCTTCGGAGCTTAACCGTCTTCTACTGTACCAGTAAAATCTTCACTACTCAGTCCAGTGAATTTTCTTTCACTAGTCTTTTAGTCACACACTCACTAAGTTTCTATATTAGTTCACGCTGCTGCCATAAAAGATTTCACGTCCGCGGCTATAATCTCTTCGCGCACAAATTTACCACCAACATTCACTTTCTCTCAATTACTAAGTTTTTTTGTTATCTAATTCGACGGAAGATCCGTATCTGAAAACTTTCGTGATCACTTCGCGTGCGAGCTAACTAACAACCAAACACTTTCACCGTATCGATTATTATCCAATAAAAGAGACCCACTCACGGGTTTAGCTCCCTTAAATAGATGCGTAACAAAGGGGGTTGCCCGCTAATCGAAAGATATGATGATCCACGTTTCTTTTCCAATCCCGAATTAGGAACAAAGTCTTTCTGGTCACAGTTTCCCAAACCGCGACTACTTATGCTTAGCGTGACTTCCAACCGACCTGAAATCAATATATGGAACGTCACAATTAGTTCGAGTCTCGATCGATTCTTAAACTGGTTTTCAGCGACAAGACAGAACTGACGTTTCGCAAAATCTGATTCGCATAAGAAGTTTGTGGAAGTTTGGTCGCGTAAAAAGTGTAAAATTGGAAATTTTAAAAATTTGTTAGCGTATAATGCATACAAAGTGATTAATCTGCGTATACGCCCGCACTGATAAGGTGCTTCCAAGCGTGATATCAAATTCATCTGCGAAAGGTAATGCTAATTTAATATTTAGAGTGTTTACATCACCCAAATTCGTCTAAGCGTTTTTGGCTCCCTGTAGAGTTTTAGCTGCAAAATTGAAGAAAATAGAATTTCGAGCTTAGAAATCCGCCCTGGTATTGCGTGACTGATAGTGCTGCCTCCATCCTTTCTGGGTACGAGAACAGTCACTTTTGGGTCTTCACTCATATTGTTGAAAGCGAGAATGATTGGGGTCCGGTATGCTTGAACTGTTGCTCAGAGGGTCCGATACTTTCCACGACGTCTCTTTGCTGAAACGATGGTTTGTGAATGCATAGACTTAAAAGTAAAGTTTACAATAGGAATTGTATCTACGTGTTAATTACGTTACATTGTAGACATTTCGCAAAGCGACGACCTTGGCTCGAAAAGGATTTCTTTTCCTTCTATTTATTATTATTTCTTCTTCTTCTTCTTTGTAGCACTATAGCCCCTCTCGAGCCTTCGCTTAGAGAAAGTTAGAGTATTTCATTTTCATGACCGTATTGATTTTTTCGGAACTTGGTTTGTTCATCACCATGCTCCCGTCTGCTTGCTCAGCTATGATATGATCTGATTAAAGCAGTACATATCACCACTGAGTGAACGCTCGTAGTCTGTCCGAAAAATCCCCTGAACTAAATCACGTTGCTCCAAACGAGATTTGAACCTGGGACCTTCGGCTTATGCGTTCATGCTCTAACCGCTAGACCACACACACTACTGTTATTTAGTGCAAGCTAAATATATCGACTGGCAGCCCGATACTGAAGAGGAGGCAGTTTCACTTGTAACAGCCGTTTACTTATAACGTACATTTGATGAACAACCATCAGCTTCTTTTACCTGCTGTACGTAGTATCCTTACGAAGCGCAACCAATTTCTTGTGTCGAAATCTCAGTTAGGCAAAATAACATCTACGAACGGAAGATTTTTCATAAAGAATATGATGAATCTATCCCGTAACTTCTTCGAATGGAAGGTTTTAATTCAACGGGTATCAAGTAGATTAAGGGATAAGATCTATAGCTGATGATCCCAGGGTGAAGCATGCCAACGCCCCAACTCAATCAAAGGCGAACTAGGCATACACAGGGCTACTGGTACCCCGGTTAAATTGGGAGGTTTCAGTAATTCAAGATTTGGAGCTCCGATCTTTGGTAGTACTATGACAACTATTACATCTTTTGAGCAGCAGCAAAATCAACTCTATGTTTATTTGGCGGCTTCAGTATGGCAACCACTTCAGCTTTCACTGCATTTGGTGGATAACGAAACAACCACAACTTCTGCACTTAGCTCTGGTAAATTTGGATCAACGATTACTTTCATTTTTTGGAGTATTTGGATCTACAGGGACAGTTAATCAATATTCAGAATTTAATTCTTTCGATTCAATTAGGAGAATCGACAAAAAGCACAGCTCCTACATTGCGGGTTTTGTAACAACAGTTACTGCAGTAAGCCTAGCAGCAGCCCCAGCAACAGAAACACAAGAAAATACGAAAGTTAATTTAATTAATTGTCGCTTTGTTGTTTATTTTTATATATAGTTATTGCAATTCTATACAACGCAACACTTTATACATTCTACATTTATTTTTTTTCTTACCCCTACTACTTTCCCGTCGGTTTTTATACCTTCCTCTGGACATTTACCGATTAATCATGGCTAATGAGAATAATGTAGATGGCCTTAGCTATCATGCAAATTTGAGTGCTTAAGCAGTTGAAGCACCAGCATTCCGACTGACTGAGCCAGATGTGTGGTCCGACTGGCTCGAAGTCCAATTTGCAGACTCTGGCATGACAGTTAGCCTGTCTTAACATCGAGTTGCGGTGGCCGCATTAAATTTAAATGATCTTGTTGTGGTGCGCCTGATACTCTGAAATCATATTTTCAAATTAAAGATGCTCTGACCAGTCGTCTCTCAGCCAGTGAATCTTCTCACCTGAACCATATTTTATACAACCTTACATTAGGCGACAAGCAACCCTCTTAGTTACTCAGAGAGATACAGAAGCTAGAAGGTTCTAAGGTTGGTGATGATCTCCTTAAAACTCTCTGGTTGCAGCGTTTACCTGGGCATATTAGGGCACTTTTGGTTTGCGTCAACTCTGCAACAAATGACTAAGACGGCTGACAAAGCTCTAGAAACATTAACAGCACTGGAAATTTTCTCAACAGAAATTCAACCATCAACAATTCAATCCTTATAACCAGAAGTTAGTGCAACAACTTCACAGTCAAATTCTCGGTCTTCATCTCTAGAGCAACAGGTTACCAACTAGACGAAACAAATGGCACTAATTTAAAAAAAGCTGAAAAGTTCATCTTTTGGTTCTTCTAAATTCTTAGGCGCACGACCACGTTCAAGTTATGGATGTCGTACCATTGGACATTTGGCGACAAAGCACTCAAGTGCGTCACCCCGTGTAATTACTGGGGCAATTAATCCACTGGCTCTACAGAGCCAAAAAACTTAACAACCACCCTCTTCCCACGATAAAAAAGTACGTTCTCTCATCAACCTGTCGCCTTGTTCAATAAAAGCACACAAAGGTATTTTTAATTGACTCTAGCGCAGATACTTCGGTTTTGCCGAACACACACTCTGAAAGTCTACCTTTATCCGGCCTCAGGGTTTTGGCAGCTAGCCATACATCGATCAACGCGTATAGACAAAACTCTTAGATCAAATTTGAGACTTAAAGACCTATTTCAGATGCAGATTTCTTGTGCCACTTTGGGCTAGTAGTCGACTTGGCGAAGTATATCTTGGTCGACTCACTCACCACAATTTCGTCTTCTGGATATTCGCTTCCAATACATTTTCAAACCTTAGTGCTCAACTCCATTGAGAACCATGGATATACTCACTTATCCGCAAATATTGTGCCATCATGGTCGATGATGGGCTCACATAGCCCACAAAATGCTCTCTCTAATTCAAGTTGGTCCTCTCCGCTTTATATAGTCACAAAAAAGAATGGAGAGTGGCAGCCCTGCAATGAATACGGGCGCCGCAATGCGGTCATAATTCCCGAAAACTACCAACTACCGATAATTTAAGACTTTTGCCACCATATGCACGGCAAATCGGTATTCTCTACACCAGACCTACAATCCGTAGGCCTACGATCAAATTCCTGTGGCACCGAACAACATTCAAAAAACTGCAATTATCACACCTTTTTGACTCTTTGAGTTTACTCGCATCATATTTAGGTTACGCAATGCAGCCCACTCGTTTTTATGTTTCATCCATGCAGTCTTAAACAGCCTTCCCTTTTGTAACGTCTATGTAGACGATATCCTTATCGTTTCGTCTTCTGAAGCGGAACACCTCGGCCATCTTGAACAGGTATTTAAACGACTTGCAGACCACGGCCTCATTATTAACTTGGAGAACTGACCTTTTTCAAGGGCCCAACCAAATTCCTTGGGCACATGATTTCACCACAAGATATAAAGCCCTCCCCTGATAGAGTCGAGGCTTTATCAACCTCCAAACTACCAACCGCGGTGAAAGACCTAAAATGATTCTTAGTCATGGTTAACATCTACCGCTGCATCATCCCTTACGCAGCGGAACGCCAACGGGTATTCAATTCAAGAAAGACGGATCAAGGAAAATATATGGAACACTGGAAACAATTTCGGCCTTCACTGCCATTAAGAATGGTCTTGCTGAAGCTACTCTACTGTTTTTTCCTCACTCTACAGCCGAGCTAGCTCTATTTGAAGATGCCTCCAATCTAGCAATTGAAGCTACCTTGCGGCAAAGAGTTAATAACTCTTGGTAGCCTCTTGTCTCTTACTTGGTGAAGCTAAATTCTGCACAAACTTCGCACATTACTTACAACCGAGAGCTCCTCGCAACTTATCAGGGTATACGACACTTTCGTTAGTATTTGGAGGGTCAACGTTTTACATTATATACTGATCATTAGCCATTAATATATTTTTTTTAAAGCAAAATCCTAATAAGGTCACTCCTCGTCAGCTTAGACATCTAAGCTATATTAGCAAGTTTACTACTGACATTCGGCATGTTTTTAGTCACGACAATGTTGTCGCAGACGCTCTTTTCTGTCTTGAAGAGATTTCTCTTCTCGCACTTTAGATTTTGTCGCAGAAGCTTAGTCACAACTTAGTGGCCCAGAGTTTGAAGACCTTCAAAAGTATTCGAAATTCAAGTTTGTAAAACTCCCAGTTTTCGATGTTGACTCAGATATTTTTTGCGCAGAGCCTGGCCCAACTCAGAGACCTTACATTCCTCTACCGATCCATAAGAAAGTCTTCTCTTCTTTTCACAGCATTGCTCATCCTGGAATTCACGCCACGCGCAAGTCCATCACTTTCAAATACTTTTGACCTAGCATGAAAAAGGAGCTTACAGATAAGCTGATATTATTCATAATTCATAAAGAAGTGATTGAAAAATTGATCACAAATTTTGACGGTCTTAAACAAAGTAAGGTAATTAAAGCCCCATTAAAGCTCATAAAAGCTTGACGGTATCATAGCAATGCATTGTCATGAGGTATAGATATACAAGTGTATGCATAAGCACAATAAAATAAAACATCCCGCCTTAAAGAAAACCCGCATTTTTCTTCATTTTAATTTATTTAAAGAGGTATAGCCATACTATTTGCTATTGTATTTCAATGCTGTTCAAAAATTATTTATGATTAGTTTACCACCATAGTTGAACCTCAAAGACAGCTCAACTAAAACTAACTTCTTGCTTTTAACCTTAACAATTCTCTATCAAATGGAGAGAGGAAACTAAATCGATGCAATTTATACAGACTGCAGTAAAGCTTTTGACTATGTTGATCACGATTATTTGATCTGAAATCTTCTGAGTTTCGATGATTTCGGGTCATTACTGAGATGGTCTGCATCTTATCTATAAAATCGAACACAGTTTGTTAGAATCTTAACAAAAAATAAATGTTTTTGTACTTGCGATTCACATTATTGCTTAATTAATTTAATTTTTAGATCAGATCTAATAGAAACAATGCTCAATTCTTAATTTTTGTGTCTCAGCTTCCCTATTTTATTTTTAACTATGTAGCAAGTATCGGGTAAATTAGAGCTTATTTAAATTAATTTGACCTAATCCAATGATTGAAACAACAATAAAGATTTGGCATTATTTTTATTCCCTAATTGTGGCATTACAATGATGAAGGTAACAAAACTGTTAAATACACTTACCATTTACTTTCACCACAGCTGATAATTTCTGAAAATTAAAGAAAAAAGTGCTTGGTTACTGTTCTTTATATTTTCATATAAAATTTAGTAATTAATTTTAATGCCATACTCTATCATAATTTGATTTCTTAAAATCTGTTTATTTCAATAAAATAATAGCAATTGATTACAGGAAGGTCCTTATTGGATGTTAACTATGAAGTATGCAAGAGAATTTTTACTTAATTATTGTGCTACATGCTCAAATAATATCACGGGTTATTGTCTGAACAACAAGGTGAAAGAGAAATAAGACATTTAACAGCAACACCACGACAGACCTTAGCCCCTCTTTACGCGGATAGAATGATCGAAGAAATAAATATTAGAAAATTCTGTACAATGTGAGAATGTGCTCGTGAAGTCTGATTTCCTTGATTTAATAGGGCCGATAGAACAAGTGTCGATCTTTTGTAGAAGGAAAATCTTTCGTATAAGCCAGTGGTCTCCATACTTATTTATTTATTTACACTATTTTACAGATCCGTGAATCCAATTAGAAAATAGGTAATGAAATATAATATAATATAATACATGCGAACAAACAAAGTTATAATAAGAAAAAAATACTAATAAACTATTGGAAGCTAACCAGAATATTATGCAATATGCTTTTAAAAGCGTTTAAGGAATGTGGCAGAGGGCGCAGCTGAACTCATTGTAACGACGTGATACGCATACTAAAAATGAATAAAAATGAATATCGGTACGAGCAAAGGGCACAAAGAATATGTCAGTTGAACGCGTTCTTGAGGTGGGACGCATATAAAGCCTTTCCCGAAGGTTGGATGAAAGAATACCGTGATATAATTTAAATAAGCAGCACACGTCTAAGAATTCTCTCCTATTTTTGAGTGATGGAATGTTTAGGATCTGTAAGCGCTCATCGTAGGAGCTGTAAGTGAGGTTATATTTATAGAACAGAGATCGTGTGAATTTACGCTGTACAGTTTCAACAGCATCCGATAGATTGGTATAGTGAGGAGACCATACTTGGGAGGCATAATCAAGTATTGACCGCGCTAGAGGTACGTATAGATGGACGCTGGTTGAAATGTTAAAAGACTTGCAACAGGATCGTAAAATAAAACCAGCGACACGTGAAGGTCTAGTGGTTATGCATGAAATATGGATATTAAATTTCAAACCTGGGTCAAATACTACTCCCAAATCTTTAAATTTGTCCACAAGTGCAAGCACTGATCCATCAATCTGGTATTCATATCAAACTGGATGAATTTTGTCGGTGAATCTCATGTGACATACTTTTTTATATGAGGGCCGAAGTGATCCTTTCGGGACTGTTCGCGGGCCAGACGAATTTTTAATTAAGATACATGCACAGTATCCGGTGTTTCGACGCGGGGAGTCATCACTTTATTCCCATATAATTCTCAATTGGCTTTAACAATATGATAATTGGCATAGTAAGCTATAAAAAAACATACAAAGTATGTCTCCATATTTTAATGTGCCTAAAGCTTAGACACCGACTGGTGATGGGTTAAAAGGGCCCCATGTAAATCTAGATTCAAATCAAAAATAAATAACTAGAAGTCGATAATGTTTGTATCAACGTTTAATAATGTACGTGAACTATTTATAGAATCACTCCACAATGAATCTCGTTCTTTCCTATATCAGCTCTTTTCCGAATGGAACAGTTTATTTTGCGTCATTTGCCATTCTCATTCAATTAGTTACTCTCAAAGGCAACATATTGATATTACTTTTAGTTGATTGCAAAACAAAGTTCATTCAAAAGACTTCTTGGAAACTACCAACCCCCCTACGCAATAGTATTTTCATTTAAATTGTGGTTTTTGTATGTGTTAATATGGAATCGAATCGAAAAATAAACAATGAATGCAGAATATTCAAGATCAGTGGAACACTAAATATTTCGCAATTGAGTCGAGAAATAAGGCGCTATCTTTGATTTTCAAAGAAACCATAGCTGTCCTTGAAGAATCCAGCGTTAAACATCATTACGAAATGAAGCATTTGCAAAAGTATTCAAAATACACAGGAAGTTTACAAATTGAAAAGTTTGAATATTTGAAGCATGGATTCAAATTGCAGAAATCATTGTTTACAAAAGCGAATAAAGGTCAAGAGGCTGCAGCTTTCCTCAGTTTTTGTGTGGCTCTTGAAATCGCTAAATGTAGAAAACTATTCAACGATGGAGAAATTATCAAGGAATGCATAATTGCAGTAGCCGAAGAAATGTGTCCGGAAAAGGTAAATTTATTTAAAACTGTCAGCAAATACCGTGGTACGAAGGGTACAAGACATCGCGGAAAATATCTGACAAGAATGAACATCTTGAGTAGTTTTCTCTGGCCTTCGTTGAGTCAACGAATGTATCAGATACGGCTCAGGTGTTGATTTTTATTTGAAGAGTAAATAAAAGCTATGAAGTGTGTGAAGAAATTCTTGATATTGATAGTATTCAAAGCACAAATGCTGGCTATATTTTTGATGGAGTTGCAAATGTCTTGAATATTGTGGAAAGAACCTTCGATGGGAAAACTTGAAATTTATTGCAACTGATGGAGGCAAAAACATATGTGGTAAAAATAAAGGAGCCGTTACACATGTATCAAAGGTCCTCCCATTCATTAAAGGTAGCCGATATAAGTATCAAATTAAAGTTCTTTATGAGAGCTTTTCAAAACAGTTCTTAAACTGACAGTTTTTGCTTCAGCGGAGGGCACAGGGGAAAAATACATGAAAAATGTGTGTGTGTTGAAAAAATTATCAAAGGACATACTTATGAGTATAACAATAAAAAATACCTCAGAAGTGAAAATTCGTTCAATTTTGTTAATAATAGTATGATCCTCGAATTTCACATTTTCTCCAATAAAATCGTCTTTGACATGTTTCTTGATTTTATTCGTTGCTAGTTACTGTATTTTGTAAGTTGAGTACAAAACCCTGCTGACATGAGCGTAGGTTTGTCTACCCAACTTGTTATTTTTATTATTCATCTAATCACAGACAATAATAACAACAAGCGGGCCGGATTGATGGCACCGGCGGGTTGGATTTGGCCAGCGAGCCGTAGTTGGGATAGGACCTGAGATCAAAATACGAAAGTTATAACACCAAATGCGACATGTGAGCATTGTAGTGTGCAATAAGGTATCAACAAGTGAAATTTTAAAAAAGATAGATTTCATTTCCACTCTGCCGTAGACGGTCCAGAGCCTGCTTGAGAAAGGAGGAGGGATAACCTTGTTTCCCAACCCACAGTTTCCACGATTTCTCATTCCGTATTCGACAACCAAATGGTAGCAAATGGTCTCGGGGTAGCACACTGGGTTTACTGGTTCGCCAATGATGAGACATTAAATGCCGAGAAATGCCAATAACTGTTAGCACATCAACGCTTTGTTCTTATTATACCTCCTTTGTAGGGACGTAAGAGGGTGAAACCAAGTCTTCCGCACCTGATAATGGAATTGAAAGTAATAACCATCCCACCAGAATGGATGTTTGGTGACGGGCTAACCTGGAAAAATTCACATTATTTCGAAACCTGCCACTAAGCCTCGGAATGTATTGGACCGACGGAAACGACCTTACAACCGAAAAAACGAACTATAGCATTGAATCCTGGAATGTTAGATCACTAAGCACTGAGCGATACTTTGGATTAGACTTCATTGCGAATAGGGAGTTCAAATTTTAAGGCAACCAATGAACAGCTGTGTGCGATTTATATAAAAGCGATATTTTTCAAAATTTGGCTAATAAATATACACGCCCCGGCCGAAGAAAAGGACAAAGAAACGAAGGAAATGACTTACAATCACCTTGAAAGACTAGCCATTCATCACCTACAATTGCCACATAAATAACTCTAAAAATTTCCAACGCTAAGATTGGGAATGAGCTATCTTATCGGGGAACGACTGAAGGATATAGTCTCTATGTGATTGACTTTGCATGTAGCAGAAATCTAGTCATACGTTTGACTTGCCTCCTACATCGACAAATACACAAAATGACCTAAGTATCACCAGATGGCAACACACAAAACCAGATCGACCATGTTCTGATCCAACAACATTGAGCCTCAAGCATACTTGATGTCCGTATATACTGAGGAGCCAATTATAACTCAGATCATTACTTGACCAAACTAGTCTACCGATGTTGTTTGTCAAAGGCGTATTCGGTGAAAATCAGCCATCTACAAAAATTCGACATCCAAAGGCTCAATATGGCGTCTGTGGCGAAAAATTTCATGGAAGCCCTCGATAGCCAGCTAGCTTCCATCCTATCGAACACATCACTGAAAACAAGCAACGATCTGTGTTTGAAAGTGAAAGCGGTGATTAAGACCATGGTAGAACAGACAACCAGACTTCATGCCTTACGTAAAAAAATGGTCGGTTCGATGATGAATGCCAGGATGCGTTAGATAAAAAGAATCAGGTGTAATACAATATTCAGGAAAGGAAACAAATTCGAAAAGAGAACAATTTGACAATTTCAGAAGAATAGCAAATAAGATAATTAAAATTAAGAAAAAACAAGTTGGGTAAACAGACCTACGCTCATGTCAGAAGGGTTTTGTATTTAATTTACAAAATGCAGTCACCAGATCGAATCAAATCAAGAAACATGTCAAAGACGATTTTATTGGAGAAAATATGAAATTCGAAGATCATACTGTTATTAACAAAGTTGAACGAGTGTCGATTTCTGAGGTTTTTGGTGTTGTTATACTCATAAATATATCCCATGATAATTATTTCATATGTCCATCCGCGAGGATGGAAACACATTTTTCATGTATTTCCCCCCTGTGCCCCCACTGAAGCAAAAGCTGACAGTTTAAAAACTGTTTTGAAAAGCTCCCATGTAAACTTTCATTTCATACTCGTATCAGCTACGTTTGATGAATTTTTTTTCAGGGGCCATTCTCCTGGACAGTTATCATCGATTAATGGCCAATTTTTTCGAATCCTAGAATGTTTACAAAACCCTTTGGCTAGTAGCTCTCTCCCACCTCCTTGACTTGTTTCACTTATGGGCATTAATTGTAGGTACTCATCTTCAGTCATCCATTAAATTGAATCAAGTGTTCAAAGCATGCACCTTAAACGTTGAAGTTGGGAAAAAATAACTCAAAATTATTCAATCTTCGCATTTAAAACAGCCACTTTTTTGTTTTACGATTACTGATACCACTAGCTGAACCGATTCTCAAAGATATTCATGACAACTATCATTCCTGAAATTTTCATGCAAATCCTAGCAAAACTGTAGTGTCTGAGTCGGTAAAAAGCGCATGTTGTTCCATAGCCATATGTTGCCATAGTAATAAATGCAGCGCATATTGTTCCATAGTAATACAGGAAAATTCAAACAGCTATAACTTCGCTAAATATATTTCAATCTTTATGAAACTTTCAGGATAGATCAGTCTTATAAATAGACATCTACATCTACATCATTGAATTTAAGGGTACCGTTAAGATTTTATTCAAGAAAACATAAAATCGATAAATCATACTATTACTAACGAAATTGAGTGAATTGCGACTTCTAACGTATTTGTTGTTGTTGTACTCACCGAAGCCTACATTCCTGATTTTTTTCAGATTTTTCGGATCACAGGTGTCCAATCGCGAGGGGGGGGGGGACACAAATTTGTCTTGTATTTCCCCTCCCTGTGCGCCCCTCGAAGCAAATTTTGCCAAACTAAGACCTCTTTTGAAAAGGTCTCATCAAGACCTTTCATTTGATACCCATATCGGCTACCTTATGTGAAATTTTTTTTTTTGGGGGGTCACTCTCCTATATAAGGAGACCCCCCTAAATACCTTTTGAAATTTTTTTGTAGTTGAACTTTGAAGAGATCACCACTTTACATCTACACACAAAATTTGATGTTTCTAGCTTAAGTAGTTTCTTTGAAAAACTGCTGTGACACACGGACGGACGGACGGACGGACGGACAGACGGACAGACTGGTCGCGAAACGAGTAGGGTTTTGTAAAATTATTTTACAAAACCCTAAAAACAAGACTACCAATTGAGAAGTATAGATGTAAGTCTAGCGAGCAACAACACAAGGCAAGCATACAAAGTATGTATTGAAAAACTTGATTTTCGGCCCAAGAACACGTTATACCGTAACGCTATCGGCAATACCACTGCTGATGTAAGATGGACATCAAATTACAAGAACCTCGTAAATTTTCCGCACAGCTCCAGAACATCGAGCTTATAGATATTCCCGGAAAGCTTCCATTGGTCCCACCAACTATGGATGAAGTTTGCTCCACCAGATTACTGTGGAGCTTATCAAATATGGTAGCAGCTGTGTTCAGAAAGCCATCCACAAAGTCTTCCAGCATATTTGTCAACAAAAACATATGTCGAATGAGTGGAGTCAATCAATTATATTACCTATCCACAAAAAAGGTGATAAGCTGCAGAGCAAATGCTATAGAGGCCTATTACTACTTTTTACCAAGTAAAAAATATTTTCAAAGATTTTAGAAATCTTACGCCTATAGTTTTAGAGAAGTTGTATCAACGATAGATAAATTTTTTATAATCACGCAGGTATTTGAGAAATACGGGGAGTCCTACAAAAATGAACATTTAATTTTCGTTGTTTTTAAATGAACATACGACAGTATTGATTGTAACGTACTGTACCAAATAATGATTTGCTTTGTTATCCCAAACAAAATAACCGTCTTACCAAAATGACGATGCTGTCGAAAACCTTTCAAGATTGCATCAACCCATCAATGCCCTTGACACAAATATCGGACTAAAGCAGAGAGGTTGACTAGCCGCATTGCTATTCGATTTGGCTCTGGAATATGTCACCAGGAAGATATCTATTAATACAAGAGGTACGTTACTGTACAAGTCGAGCCAAGTGCTAGCCTATGCAGACGACGTCAATATTTTGTCACGGTCACTAACAAATGCCAAAGAACTTTTTCTGAAACACGACAGCGAAGCAAATCTACTAGGGCTACAAATCAATGAGAATAAAACTAAGCTCATGAAGCAGTCAAGGAAAAATATTATACCGCGAATACAAAAAATATTAAACTTGGCAGATACAATATTGAAAATGTGGGCGGATTTGTGTTTTGAGGCTCCAAAATAACGAGAACTGCTAATGGAAGAGACGAAATACTTCAAAGAATACAGCTCACAAGTAAAATGTTTTATTCAGTTTTGACAATCTTGAAGACCAGCTGCATACACAGAAAAACATAGCTCCAAGTATATAAATTTGTAATAAGACCTATGCTCTGCTATGAGTGTGAAACATGGACTCTAACCCAAGTATCTGCATACATATTGAACGCCTTTGAAAGACAGGTCCTGTGGTGGATAATTAGACCAAAACTAGACTGGGGCTAATGGCGAATTTGATACAATCATGAACTGTGTGAAATTTTAGACGGGCCGGAGGTCTTAGCAATTAGAAGACCGCGGAAGCTGCAATGGACTGACCACATTAATCGTATGGACGAACAACGGATACCCAAAAAAGTATTCGTTGGGAGAGCTGAAGGGCGGAGACCAGTGGGCAAATCGAGGAAACGCTGATCTGACTCACTCAACGAAGACAGTTTATGACTGGTTGGTTTTGGAAACCGGAGGACGCGGTCAATGGACCGAGACAGTTAGAGGTACTTGTTTCAAGAAGTGAAAGTAGAGAGGAGCTATAGTAACGAAGTAGAAGAAGACGAAGCAAACAGGTGAAAATAAACATTGGCCTGTAAAATGCCAAATATCAGTTTGTAATCTGAAATTTTAGAAATGGATCGTCCAACAATTTCTCAATACGTTAAAATTTTACAATTGTTCTACAGAAATAAATATTCATTGAGAAATGTGTGTTCTTCATTTTGAATTTTATGTTTGCGGAGTTTTACTAAGCGACATATTCACACCGGAGGCCGGAGTCGTTAGAGTACCTACAAACCAATAGCCGCCAAGTTATACCTGAGATAGCACAAGAAATTATGAAAAAAGTAATTCAAAATTACCTCCAGAGGACCTTTAGTTGCAGGGCATCCAGAGAAAGCCATTTTACGAATAGCGTTTTTCACAACTAGTGAAATAGGTTATATTTTCCATTAAAGAAACAAATCGAGGATAACCTTATTTCTATGTTTTTTTTAAATAAACTTTCAGAAGCTAAACTTGGATCACCTTATAATTATTAGATTTTATATTTTTGTCTTTGTAGTCTAAATAATGATCCCTATGAACTTTACACCAAATTTTACGATCAGTATGTTCATCGTGTATCAATTTTGGAGTTAGTAAAAAATTACAATAGCTTATTAAAATTAATGCGTGTCTGTCGGTCTGTCTCCAGCAGTTTATCTCAGAAATTACAGAAGCCAGAATGAGCAAATCTTGTAACCATTAAATTTTTAGTGATGAAATATTCTTTCCAATGGTTTACAGATTTTAATCGAGATCTTCTAAAATCAGAGTTTGAAATACACTATCAAAAAATACAGTTTAGAATAAGTGGACTTAAAAATTTCAAAAAAGGGGATCATAAATATCTTAGATGTAGTTTTTGAATTTAATATTTTCTTTTTAGGTAGTTATTCATAGGGTTGTTATAGTTTGCAAGTTTCAAGGCAATCGTATAATATTTAACAAAATCACATACATTTGATTTTTGTACATCCACCAACAACACTAGTTGACAGTGTCAAAATACAAGTGTATGTTTATCACTTTCAGCGAATTGTTCAATGAATGAATTGAGTAATGCAATATTGTAAGAAGTGATGATGGTATTTGACAGAATGTGAATATATTTGTACTAATTTTCTCTCATTAAGCATTCAGTGTATATGCTATTAAACTGTTTATTCATGTATAGTCTAAGACAACAATCTAGGATGGGTACAAAGTGCTTCTGGTAGGAGCATGCACCAACGGTTAATTTTTTTTCATATATTTTGAATACATTTATACACGTTGACAGTCGAAATGATGCTCAGAAGAACAGATAAAACATTATCGTTAAAACCTCTCAATTGATCCCTTGAAAAATCTTCCAAAAACTTCAACTAATATTCTTCACACCGGATCACCCGCTTTTTTCTCGTAACTAATCAAACACTTTTAATGGCGATCAGTTATTCTATTCCAAATATTATGATCAGGAATGGCACTCTCTTGCTCAACTATCAAATTCATTTGAAGAATTTGTTTTTTTTGCCGCAATATAGAGATGTTCAAATAATTTTATAAACAAGTGCGAAACTTAAAGTGATTTTAATAATCGATCTTCAATCTTTGCTATTTACTGCGTCAAGAGTATGCAAACTCATAGTCGTATCATGTACTGCCGACAGCCGGCAAATCACTAAAGTACAGATAAGCGAGTTTCCAAACAACTTTCACTTATGCTAAGCATAACCGAATAGATAGGGCTTATATGTAATTGATATAAACATTTTGCATGTGAGCAATTTATTATGTGAATGGGACACATAAAAGCGTATAGGTACAAAAAAAGAAAAAAAAAAAAAAAGACTGGAGAGTGCTCGTACCAGAAGGGTTTTACACTCAACATATGAAATTTAAACATTAACTTGAAGTTATTGATAAATTAAATTCAGAAATATTTCGATTGCATAAGCATAAGATGCATGTATTAAGGAAATTTTGTGTTGTTAACATTATTTATGAACTAGATCCTTTAAGAAATATATATGAGTCCTGACTTTTATGAATTTCGACCAACAACATGTTCGATCGATTGATTGAAGGAACATATCGAAGAAAAATCATAAACTTTTGTTGGTATAATTATGGTAAATTCTGCTATCCCATGGTAAAGTTTGTTAGCCTATATAATACATAGAAAACTCGCTTAAATTCAAAGGAGCAAATACGTTCTGCTTTGAAAAATTATGCTTCTACCAGGATTTTAAGGTATTTGGTGTCCTTAGACTCAGAAATGCTTCCGTGATTTTTAGCAGGTTTTCTAGAACAAGAGCGTCTTATCGCAACGGCTAAGCACAAACTTTTCGAAACTTATCCCGATTTCAAAATCCTTTACTCTATCTAACGTCCGATTTGTAAAGTTCTCGCGACGATTTTTCATTCTCTGACAAAAAATATTTGAGAATTTAGTTCCATGTATGAGGTAATCCCATTAGAAATCTTAGCCACTTTTTGTAATTTAAGCTGTTAAGAGGCTATGGTGTCTCGTTTACTTACATATCAATTATTGGGAAACATTTTTGTAACGCACAGATACCTTGATGGACGGACGGACAGACATGTAACAATTACAATAGGGTCTTAATTGCAAGCCTCTGAAAAAGACATATTCAAGGCAGTCACATGTAAATTGCAATCACCAAAACGTGGATCGAAGATGGTGTTACTCAAAATTAAATAATGATGAATTGGTGCCCACGCATTAACATACGAGTATGCTACCCATATGATAGCACTTAGCCTGCATATTAATTTGTGCAATGCCTGTGTACTAATGGAAATTACCTTTCTTATTAATCATCTGGGAGATGATAAAGGGAAAATATTTTTAAGAAATCATGGACGTTAAGATGAAGATACTTTTATTATAATCGTTTTAAAAGCTTTTAAAGTTTATAAAGTGCATATTCATCTTTCTCATCGAAAATATTTTAAGCTCCAGACAATATCCTATTCAATTTGTTCAAAAGAAAGTAAAGATTAAAAACTCAAAGAATATAATTCTAACTTTCAATGAATATAGTGAAAGAATGATAAGGAGAATTTATTCACAAAAAACATCACCAAATTCCTGTAGAAACAGTATAATGTAAAATTACAAAATATATTTATCAGGACAAATTACAACAGCAATTTTGTAAAGATGTTATTTAAAATTTAAGTTTGGTTCATACCAGGCCTTTCGTAAATATGACGTCAATTTCAATGATCCGCCGACGAATTGCTTCATGCTACTTGAAACGTTGTGAAATACCATCATGTTTGCTCGCTACAAATCAATCACCAAACGAAGCAATGAAAAATGATAATGCTTAACGGTTGGTTTCTACGAGTACTTGCGTACTTTTCAAAATTACATATGAGTACAGTGAAGCTTATTTGTTTTGGGAAAGATAAAATGTCCTAAAATTAGTTTTCAGGAGGAACTACACTGAATATTTTAAAGGCATATTTCCGTACTCATGAAAATTAAATTTTATGATTGATTAGGGGTCAAAATTCAAAAGCTGGTTGCTTGCCGTAAAAAGTCCTGATTCGTATAAAAATGTCCGGCCTTCAACTGATACTTAAACTAAGTGCATTATAAGTAAATTTTATTACCATTTATTTAACTCAAAGAACATTATTTTTTCGCCCACTACTAACAGCTTTGAAAAAGTTTGATTTTAAGGAAATTTCACTGTCAAATTCGGCACAAGTTATGTCTTTGAAGTTATATTGTGTTAATAATATTACTTTGATTGACTCAACTGACAATATGTTCCTCTCCTTCGTCCACTGCGAAGTCATAAGTGAAAAAATTCGCTCCACATTAAAAGCTTCTGTGATTGCACGCATTGAAGAAAATTACCCACTGTTTTTCAGCTAACTCATCATAGAAATCACTTTGGCTAGTGTTAAAAAAATTTTTCAATAAGCAGAATTCTTCAAAGAGTTTAATATCGTCAATACAGATGCCTATGTCTCTCAAAAATGTAATACAGTCTGTAATACTATCGAATTGTAGCTCCTGATTTTTCCTGAATAGCAGCCATTCAAAGCGTTCAAATTATTCCAAACATTTTATCCAAATATTTATGTAATTTATGCTTTCTTGATACATGAGTTTAATTTCAGTATTTATTTTGTGGCGCTCATCTTCATAGATTTTATTTTTTTCAAAGAGATCTCGTTAGTTATATTTGATTCTTTGACTTAGTGACTCTGTCGTTCTTTTAAAAGAAATAGGGGTACCGGTTAATCCGTGCGATTTTTTTTTTGAAAATTGAAACTTTATTGTGTAAAATTGCTTTTAGACGATTGGAAGTGGTTTGTTGAGCGACGCCAAGTAATTTTGCAAGTTTGGGATGGATCTTGGTCGAGCAATGTCTCGAATTCGTGATCTTCAATCTTTTTTGGCTGCCCGGGCCGTTCATCGTCCTCCAAGTCAAAATTGCCACTTTTAAACCGAGCAAACCACTTTTGGCACGTACACTCAGCTAGAGCATGTACACCATACACTTCCACCAAAATACGATGACTTTCGGCAGCCTCCGCAAAAACACTTTATTCGGCACAAAATTCGACATTTTCAGAGTAAAAAAAGTATTGTTGTTTACACTTCAGCTTAATGACACATACTGATTCTGAAATTATATGACAGTAGCTTTCCAACACATATTTGGAAAGGTGAATCACTGGAATAAAAATCAAGTTACTCCATCTGTTAGAAAACCGCACGAATTAACCGGTACCCCTATTAGAAAGCACTTCAACAATTGAGTTTTTCTCCTTTTCCAGTGACGCTATTCTTGAATCAAATACAGCCATCAACAAATGAAGATAATACAAATATATTTCGCTGGTATTGCTCTCAAAAAACTTCTTGATCAGAACTGGGGATTTTTCTGTTTTCAAAAACAATTCTTTTAAGGCATCGTATAATTTGAGAATCCTGTTGATTGCTTGAAAAAGGCTGAGCCACCTCGTTTTACTATGATACAGCAATTTTTCATAATTAACCTCAATACAGCTGCATAACTCTTTCAGAGTTTCTGTTCGTACAGTATGCAACGAAAAGTGATTTAAAATTTTCATCACCAGAGACTCAACGTCGAATTCCAAAAGATCTGTAGCATGACGTATTGCATTGTGAAGAATATGAGCTGGACAACCAACACCAACAATCTCTTGATCAAAATTCTGATTTAATACGAGTATTACCTGGATTTCTCGCAACACCATCAAAATTCACATTTGCATTGTCACTGATGAAAGAGATGCATTTATTTTTTAAATCATACTTTTCGAGAGTAGTAAGTCAATGATTAGCAATGGTTATTGAAGTTTCATTTTCCAATGCAGATAATTCCAGCAATTTACTTTGCATCCCGGTCTTCCAATCAAAATACTGAATATCAACAGGAAATATTTTGTCAGCGTTATAATTGCTGGCATCTGTCGAAATACCTTGTAGGCTCTGTAGAAGAATTTCAACAGCATAAGGTGCAATGACATTGGTAACAATTGCCTCAGATTTTGTTCTCGCACAAGCTAAATTTCTGGCCAATTCGGAATCAGAAAATTTTCCTTAATAACGACAAAGTGCAGTCCATGCTTTTGTATGATTGATGGTGTTTGACCACGTTAAATGCGAGTGTGACATCAACTGCCCTGCATTTATACATTGCTTAAAAACAAAACTGTCCAACTTACGTGTTGGTGCACTTAGTCACTGTTGCCTTTTGTATTTTTCGGTATGTATGTTATATGTTTTTCGATGTGAGCAGCACCTTTGTACTCGATAGACACAAATGAATCACAAATAGTACTTTTGACTTTTTGCTCGTTTCTTCTTAAGTAGATCTGTGAATTTACAGCGTTTTTTAATTGAAGAGGTCATTGCTATGTATAATATTCATCAACGTAAGTCGTGAAAGTAGCCGTAACGCAAAAGAACAAATTAAAATACACGCGCGCGATAGATCGATCTTACTTCTGAATGCACTGTTCGTGTGCAGATACAGCTGGAGTAATAACCACACGCTAAAAAACAATGACATAAAATATTCTAGTCCAATATTTTTATCGTGGTACATTTTTAATAATTTCATAATTTGGCGGCATACTTTGAATGATAAAAAATTATTTAGTTTATGATAATTCAGTAAAATATTTAGTGCAATTGACTGGGAGGCATGACGAAAAATCCCGTCTTGGACCAAATCCAGTCTAAGTCCGGTCTAAGTTTTTAAAATCCGGTCACGACCGGATTTATCCGGTCAGATCGTTAGCCTATGATTAACCAATTAAATTTCATAACATTAGAAAGCACGCAGAATAATTTCTTTACGATAAAAACAAGGATTGAACTTCTTTCGAGTGTTAAATCTAGTGTAAAATAGTGGAGTCTAAATTTAACTGATTGATAATATTTGGCAGTCTGTTTCTTTCTTTTTAACTTTTTGGCATATTACAGAGATGTTGTTATGAACTGAGTAACTTAAATTTTTGCAAATAAATGCATTTATTTGGCTACTCAACAATCTTTAGATAATCCTGACAACTCGCGGTGGTCAATAGCAAGCCTGGCAGGGTGAAAGCGGTGATCACAGCTATACTCAAGGCCCTGACGACTCCGGGAAGCATGTACACCACGTGATAATTCCTTCGATTAATCTACCATAACATAAGTGAGCACTTCAGTGTGCCAGTTTTGTGATGTCACAGTCACCCAAAGAAGTGGACTTCTCAAGTTAATTTTTCTCACCCCTTTTTTCTTTACACATGTGTTATTAAGGACTTAAGTAATTTGTTAAATGAAAACCAGAAAATTCAACCAAAATTCAATTTTAATAAAAATCAATTATTTTTGCTCAGAATCACTTTCCACATCCAAAACTTTATTCGGCGTCCCTCAGTCAGACACGAGTAAATAATTAATTTATATGACAAAAGATTGGCAAGATTAAAATGCTTAAAAAATATTAAACTCAAGAGTAATTTATCCAAAGCCTTTCAATAAAACGATCATATTCAATGAAATTCAAGAAATAAGAAGTATTTACAGATAATATTCTTTACGTTGGATCCTCTAAATTCTTTCTTCATAAAATACGGACCAGATGAGATGGTTTTAAAAAATATAAAAAAAATAATACATTGAAATTCAAATTCTTATCACAACTCTGCGTGCGATCATTTTATAAAAATTTACAAATTTATCTTTTATATTCTTTTCTTCTCACAAACTGCTCTCTACAAATCATAGGAAATAGACACCGAAGGTGACTCAAAGGAGTCAAAATGCGTTTGCGCACTCAATAAAGCAAGGCTCCGTGGTTTTTTAAGAAAAAAAGAAATGTAAATAAGTTGTGTCTACAGATTAATTTTCCTCTTGCATTGGTTATCACGCAGCAGTCTTGGTTGCCCAAAGGAATTTGGACTGCGTAACTTATTCCAGATCTGAGACTGTGGCCAAATCGAAGGCATACTGCTTTTGAGCGGGCATGCATGTTTCAGTCTTACCTGTACAAGATTAGTAAGTCACGGTCCCCCGATTGTCGGTTTGACCTAGGAAAGGAGGACACATTGCCACACATGTTTTGAATGCACAAAATGGGGCAGGCTGCAACGGAACCTCTACAGGAAGACAAGAGAGCTCATCCCAGATAGTGTTGTCTTGGTGATACTTGATAAGCGAAACCAGGTGGCACATTATGTTCGGGCAGTCCTAAAAGATAAAAGGGACTCACAGCAGCTGAGGACTTGGGGCTAGAGGAGGTATTATCTAGCTTGAAGGCTCCTAATGGCCTAGCAGAACGAGACCTGGCTCGAAGTAATGTGTCACACGGTTTCAGGCTAGGTTCTCAGGTCAATAGGGGAGGCGTTTAGTAGGTAGTCCAGTCACTCGCGAGCATGGGAGCCCCACACTCAGTACGTAAATGGTATTCACATCCCAACCACAAAAAAACCGGCACAAGTTACCCGACTTACTTCCTTCACTTTAAATCTTCGTAATGAAATTAAGATGGACTCGAAATATATGATTTGCATACAAAAATAAGGGTAAAACAAAATAATCTATTTTTGGACCAACGAAAATGACATCCATGATTATATGTATGCTGACAAAAAACAAAAATAGAAAAACAAAATTGTGTGACGGTCAATTTATACAACAGAGAGAGAGAGAACGCACATGTTTTGTTTTTTCCCATATGTCATATGCTTACTACACTAATACAATCAAATGTATTCTTTTTTATCGAATTTAAGCATGGAAACTTCTACGTGGTTCTTTCACTTATTTTTTACACATTAATAGCCGTTTTGATCACATATGTTGTTTTGAATTATTTGGGAGCGTACAAACTAAATTGTAGGCTTTTTAGGGAACAAACACAAAGAGATATCGTTTGATGTGCAACTGTTTGTCTTTCGGGCTAGGTGGGTTAAAAACTAAGCCACCTTTATGCTTAGCTTTTTATGCCCGGTGGGATGCATTTCAACCCACCTCAAAAATTAAAAGATTCGCATTGTCTAATGTCCAACTAAATAAATGATAATGTGTTGATGCCACCTAGAAGCTGCCCTGATTATGATAAATTCTACAAAATTAGGCCTTTTCTAAATAAGGTAGGAAAAATTTCAACAACAAATTCTACCTAAAGCGAAAATTTGGGCATTGATGAATCTATGATAAAATTTACAGGATGTAGCATCAACAAACAATATCTTCCCCCAAAAAACAAAACTAATTAAAAGAGGATAAAGGTGTATATGTTAGCTGATAAATCTGGCTACTTTTATAAATTCGATATGTATGTATCCAGGCAAAATTAACAATCAAGTAACAAAAAATCTTGGGGAAAAGGTTATAAATTCTCTTACTGCTGATGTTGGTGGAGAAGTGTATAAATTGTTTTTGACAACTATTTTACTAGCGTTCCTTGTATGAAAAATTTGAAGTTGTAAATGAACAAGGACATTTTTATCTTCTTTCGCTTCTTAAATGAGCTAAATACGTGGAGAATATACGAGTATGTTATTCATAAGCAGTGGTTTATGAACCGGTGGAATCATTGGTCCATATTTCTTTAAAAAAGAGTCCGGTCTGAATGCAACCGTCAATGGCGGCAGCTATTGCACCATGATAACGAATTTTTTGCTACCTGAAATTGAATTTCAACAAGACAGCGCTACTTATAGTGAAATAATTTTTGTGAGAACGTGATTTTACGTTTTGAACCAGTAAATTGGTCGCCTAGATCGTGTGATACGAGTATCAGGCCTTTAAATTATTTTCTTTGGGTTTACACGGTCTCTGGTCTTCAGGGATGAGCTAGCTTCAATCGATGCTTTGGAAGCCATCATTACTAGTGTCATTCGCGAGAAACTAGGCACTATACTGGAACGCCTCGTCCGAAATTGGAGCCTCAGGATGGACAGGCGCAGTCGTAGTTAACCTTTGAATGAGATAATCTTTAAAAAGTAAATGCCACAGTTATTTTTTTTTTGATTTACCATTCAATGTTTACTATAGAATTCAACCTTATGCTTTTAATTTGAGATTAAAAATCAAACTTCATAATGAATCACCCAATACATGCATATATATATATATATATATATATATATATATATATATATATATATATATATATATATATATATATATATATATATATATATATATATATATTTTTTTTTTTTTTTTTTTTTTTTTGTATATATATGTATGCATGTATACATGGTGGAGATCACAATTTTTGCTCCAATTTGCATCGAATTTTCAGAAAAGGTAAATAAGGTAGAAATCTTGGCTAAATTAGTTAACCGAATAAACTGGCCAAGCGAAAACATAAAGGCGGGCATTTTGGATGAAAGCCCCTGATTTCTATTCTAATCAAAGTATGGCTCGGATTTGTACAAAATTTATTGTAGTACAGAAATCAATTGGATTGTGCAATGAAGCGCACGACAAAAATCTAAAGTCAAACGGTCTGAAATAAAATGGCGGCTACTCAAAGGTCGAAAAACGTATAAACATATGTGCTTATGGTTGTGACCAAACCCTTCAACCAATGTTAATGAAACTTGACAGTGTAATTTAAACTGTAAACATCTAGTGAACAATTACCTCAAGTTTTCAAAATGGTAGCTAGGTAAATGTCAAAGGCTTTTAAAAGTCACAATTTTGATTCGGTTTACATGAAACCTAATATTGGGATAGGAAGATCAGATTCAACGGTTTTGTTATTTCGGTGATCATTTATGTGCAAGTTTTAACTTGGCAGCAGTTCAAATATACGTTTTTTCAGATTTTCGTGGCTCTCTAGTGGCCATGTTTCTCAACGCATTTTAATAAAACTTGGAACTGTTGATTACTGGAACAATTCCTTTTATCCCCTTTCAATCGAGGTTTCACTCTGGGCAGAACAAATATATTCGATTTTTGTTGACAATGGCAGCTTAAAAATTTAAAGTTGTAAATTATTTACTTTTTTCTTATATTCACTTAAATTTCATCATTTTTTATAAAATGTAAGAGTTCTTTTCAATTATTTATAGTTACAAATTTCACCAAAACCCGTTGAAAAAGTGGCAGCTCGTGGGCCACGAAAATTTAAAAAGTGGCATATTTGAACCGTCACCATTTTGAAACTCGCTTATATCTTTTCTTTAAGTTTTAAAAAAATTGACCAAAATCTAGAAATTGCAAAATTGACCAGCCGTAATTTTGAAATTTGGAACCTAAACTCGAAACTTTTTTCTTTTTCTCTAGAGACTAATAGTTTCTACCATACTGTTAAGTTTCATTCATATCTGCCAAAAGTTTCGGTCATAACTATAATTACAAATATATGCTCATTTTTCTACCTTTGCGTGGCCGCCATTAGGAGCTTCTGTACCAAACTTCATCTAAATTGGACCTGTACTTTAGTCAGAACAGAAAACACGTTATTTTCGTTTAGTCGACGTAACTTCCACCATGTTAGCAAATTTTGTTTTATCCAGGATATACGTGTATACTCGTATGTATATTTTATATACATATATATATATATATATATATATATATATATATATATATATATATATATATATATATATATATATATATATATATACGAAAATAAAGGGCTTTCCATAATATAACAACATAACATAACAATTTTATCTATTAATAACAACAAAACACAGAAGAGAGACATTCACTTCGAATTTATTTTGGGTGTAGTACATTGCATTGCATTCTATGAATGAAATTCGATTTCGATCATATGACCACCACGAGCTCGTTTACAGCACTCTTTTAAAGAAAAGAAAAAAAAAAAAAATATATATATATATATATATATATATATATATATATATATATATATACGAGTATATGTGTATATATATATAAAATATATATACACATATATATATATATATATATATATATATATATATATATATATATATACTACTGTGACCAAAAAATAATATGACCTTTGAATTTAAATTGCGCGCGTCAAAGGATTTGAAGAATAATTTTTTTTTATGTTGGTAGTACTGTTAGTGACATCTATGTCAAGTTTACATGTCAAAATATTCATCTGTGATTGATATACACTTAAATATATATATATATATATATATATATATATATATATATGCATATATATACACACACACACATACATACACATATATATATATATATATATATATATATATATATATATATATATATATGCATATATATATACACACACAC
Organism: Odontomyia ornata; assembly: GCA_963969285.1. Taxonomy (NCBI): domain Eukaryota; kingdom Metazoa; phylum Arthropoda; class Insecta; order Diptera; family Stratiomyidae; genus Odontomyia; species Odontomyia ornata. The sequence goes on along the minus strand of OZ017739.1, from coordinate 107,931,823 downwards.
ATACATTATATATATATATATATATATATATATATATATATATATATATATATATATATATTGTTACATGCACAAATAATTCTGCGAGCTACTGTCGCAATTGTTTTCACAACCATTAAGAACATCAACAAAATGAATTTACTCGAAACCACGAGAACCCACCAAGCATGATCAACATCTGAAAGTGAGTCACTGCCCATTCATTACGCTGCTCGAATGTTCCCGCTAATTCACCAATGTACGAGAACTGAGTTGAATGATTAGAGACCCTATATAAAGGCGAGCTAAATGAATGGGGGGATCATTCATTAGAACCGCGATAGTAAGGTTGTGAAGCGAATAGAAAAGCGATATTGTTCGAAAAGTGATTTTCGTTGATTGTGAAGTAATTTTAGAAGACAATTGCAATAGAAATTTATGGACAAGTGAAAGTTAGATTCTAGTTAAAATTGTGAAATAGTAAAATAAGTGATTGTGCATTTGTAATAAACTCTTTTAATTTAAAAGACATTGCGTTTTCACTTTCCCGGAATATTAAAATTATTGGCCGCGATCCATAGCACGCGGCAATATATATAGGTATATGTCTGTATATACATATACATATATATATATATATATATATATATATATATATATATATATATATATATATATACAGTACTCACCGCTTACAAACATTTTCCGCCCAAAAAAAAAAATTTCATACTCGAAAAAAAATTGAACTCATATAAAAATCAACGGCAACCACCCGCTTTAAAGCAATTCTTTTACAAGCACACCCCTTTTGTAAACACGAAAGTTTTTTTCCATATGTCGCTAAGTCCTCCAAATTCACCCGGTTATAAACACGAACACTGACTTAGGCAGCAACATTTGAAAATATTTCTGGCGATTTGGTTCGATAAGTTGCATTTTTTTCTGAAATAAGCTCTTGCGTGGCAAAGATTTTGCTTTTATCGTATGCCAGTCATTAACTTTCTTTCAAGTGGCATTGACAAAGTGATTATCTGTCTATCCAACAGTGATTATCAGTCTATTTACATAGTAGTGATCCTTGTTTATATGTGATTAAAGGGTATAGTAGAGTGTGTTAAACATGGACTTTTCATCTAACGGTAAAATTTATAGATTATGAATCACCACAGAAGGGAAGGACTAAACGTCGCAGAGGAGATTGAAATCATTGAATTAATGAAGCAAGGGTGTTCAAGAAAGGAAATTACTGAAAAGTTTCAGTACAATATTTCCACAATTTCAAGAATCTTGTCCAAAGAAAATGAATTGCGGCAAGTTGTTCCCCAAAATAAAAACACAAATAGAACAAGACTTCAAATAGGCAGACCAGATTGAAAAAAGTCTGACTCGCTGGTTTAACGAAATGCGATCTAGAAACGCGTTCAATTCTGACCAATTAACTAAGGAAAAATCAACTAGATTTGCGAAAATGTCAAATATCTCCAATTTCAAAGCCAGTAATGGGTGGCTTTGGAGGTGACAACAAAAGGAAAACATATCCTTTCACCGATTGCATGGTGAAAAGAACCCCGCAAATGAACCGGCAGCATTGTCATGGATGAATGAAGTTCTTCCTCCCATTCTTAATGAGTACTCTGAAGACGGCATATTCAATGCTGACGAAAGCGGCCTCACGTTTAAGGCACTGCCGTGTGGAACATTGGCAAGACGAGGAGATAATATTAGTGGAGACAAATGAAGAACAGACAGAATAACACTTCTTTTCATTTGCAACATGTGCGGGACTGAAAGATTTGTTTATGCGATAGGAAAATTTAAACATCCGTATTGTTTTCGAGGAAAGCCTGTGCCATTTCTTACCATCATCAGCATAAGGCTTGAGTGACTGGAGATTTATGGACAATCATCATGCTGAACTTTCAGTTGAAAATCAAAGCTGGAAACCAACATCGAAAGATAGCCTTGTTCATTGATAACGCACCTTGTCATCAACTGACGACAAACATTGAATTGGAGAATATTCGGTTTTATATGTTGCCAGCGAACACAACGTCGATTACACAGCCATTGTGCATGGGAATAATTCGTTGTTTTAAGGCGTATTATCGATCAAAAATTTTGAGGCGACAAGTGCTAGTAGCTATGGAAACAGGGCAAAGTTCTTCCGAGTTTGCTAAAACAACCAATGTTCTTGATGCTTTACAAATGACGAAAGAAGCATGGGATAGTGTTTCTATGCAAACTATTAAAAACTGCTTCTGGAAAGCTGGGTTTTCTAAGGACAACCAAGAAGTACTTAATAGAACCACAATAATCGATGAAACAATACCGATTACTATTGATACAAATTTGTTTGATGCATATATCGATTGCGACAAGGAACTTGAATGCTTTGGTATTTCAACTGATGAAGACATTGTACAAGAAATTTTGGATAAAGCAAAGAAAATACAGAGGCTACTGAATGTGGTCCGGTTGCTTCTGAAGATGCACCATCAGGACAAGATGCAGTACAAGCTTTCAATACACTGAATAAATATTTAGTGGCAAAACCACTTAACTTTAAGACTCTATAAGAATTTGAAGCGTATTTTTTCAGTACTGCTGCCATCAGCTTTAGTCAAAAAAAGATTTCAGATTTTTTCAACTAAAATTAAAATCTTTGTATACAACATGGCTGAATAAAAATAAACTCGCATATAAGCACAGCATTTGCTTCTATTCGGGTCTCGGTTAAATGCAGCTGTACTTTAGTGGTTGATTATATCCGGGTAGTACTATATATATATATATATATATATATATATATATATATATATATATGTATATATATATATATATATATATATATATATATATATATATATATATATATATATATATATATATATATATATATATATGAGGTACTCTCCACAATAGTTGAATTTCTCTCGAGAAATTTATCTAATAAAGGTAAAGTAGGAAGAGGAGCTCCGGTAATATTGAGTATTTTAATCGGCAAATAAGGTCGCAAAGCTACGAGTAGACATTAGAATGATTATGCTGCAGAGAGCTGAAAATAACAATGAAAAATAAGAGATATTCGAGCTTTAAACCTGGGTTTCATATATAAGGCCATCAGCTTTTCGATATACTGTTGTAGCACAATGAAAAAATTGGTATGTATTGCTGGAAATTTTTTTACTTTGAATAACATGAAACAAGTTGAGTAAGCAGGAGAGTGCTCCTACCAGAAGGTCTTTGTAAATATCCTAGGGTTAGAAGCAAGTTTTCTAATGGCGTGACGCGATAACTTGAATTATTCATCCAATACTTAGATATGAAATCGTTCAAATTTGTACAAAAGATGCACAGTTTCTTTCATAAGCACAGTGCAGCCGCCATTTTAATCTAGCTTAAATGATTTTTCTGAATGCTCAGCCGATTGAACATGTTCAAGTTAAACACTATTCCTTAAATTTTCATAAAAATTGAAAGAAAATAAAAGTGCCTAAGTCAATTTTAAATATATATAGGGTTTTCCAATAAGAAGTGTTATTTTGAATAGATATTCTGATTTAACACCTTGCGACTTCTTCCCTCGGAGCCACGTGATAGAGAAGACCTATGCCAATAGCCCAGCGTCGATTCAAGATCTCAAAGATGAAATTCGTGAGGCTATCGAGGACATAGGGCAAACACTTTGCGATTTGGTTATGGAAAATTTCATGAAGAGGATATGGTCCTGTAATGTTAAACATTGCTATCAACGGTATATCTTCTTCTTTATAATGAAATGAACATTCGATCATTTGTATTGAAAATGGCATTTTTCTTTTAATATCAAAATAACACCTCTTATTGGAAAACCCTACATCAACCATAAACAAGTGTTATTGTTGGTGTAATTCCATATAATTGAAATGGCTTTAACTCACTTGATTATGATTCAATCTCAATTAAATTTTGTGAACATATATATCTTATGTTAGTCTATATAATAACGAAATTTCAAGAAGTTTAAAGGTACCGTTTTGATTTTATGGGCAAAAATGTAAATTCTACAAATCATACTATTATTAAAAAAGTTGAGCGAATTTCGGTTTCTAAGGTATTTGTTGCCCTTGTACTCATATAGGTCCACGTTCGTGATGATTTCCAGATTTTTCGGCTGAAAGGTGTCCAATCGCGAGGGGGGGGGACACAAATTTTGGGTACATTTTGCCTTCCCCTGGACCCCCTTACGCATAAAATGATTTTTTGATTTCAGATTCTATAAGTTCTAATCAAGACCTTTCATTTGATACCCCACTCGACTACCTTTGATGAAAAAAATTGTTTAAGGGCCAATTCGTTATTAGGAGGGACCCCACTTAAACATTTTTTAAATTTTTGTTAAGGCCTTAACTTTTGAGAGACCATTACTTTTGACCTTTTCACAAAGTTTGAGCATTCTAGCTTCTATAGTTTCTGAGGAAATCAGCTGTGACGCACGGACAGACGGACAGGCGGACAGACGGACAGGCGGACAGACGGACAGGCGGACAGACGGACGGACAGACAGGTCGCGAAACTAGTAGGTCTTTGTAAAAAAATTTTTTACAAAGACCTAAAAATGGATCTACGATTTATTTGATTCGATAAATGATAAAAATAGACATTTTATATGAATTCGATCGCTTTTGAAAAAATTTGCATAGACTTGCTTAAGGTGGCAATCACCTGAAATATGTTTTTGTGTACCTATTAGCTGTTCGTTCATCTTCCTATTAGTAACAGCAGTTTAATAAGAATCAAGGGCATCCAAGAACTTTTCTCCAAAATCATGAAAGTCGCAAAGTATAGTAGTTCATCTTGATTTGCATGAAGCAACATCTTCTTTTGAACAGTTACAAGCTACGTCGACAAAATTAGAGCAGAGTTCTAAAGGTAATCGATCATCGTTCCGACGTTGTAGGTGATCAAAAAAATTTGCATATAAATAACAAAGATTCCCTAAAATTCATTTTTCACACGGGAGCTTTGATATGCATTTTTAGAAATAGATCCAAGACTGTAAGATAGTGGAGATCAAGCTTTAAGAGTACCAACATCAATAAAATAAATTCAATACATATATGAAATGAAATGTTATCACGACCTAAATGGTTGCTTCAAATGCTTGCCTATCCCGGGATATTATTTTCTGGATGTACCCACAAATCATTTGGGAGGCATCGTAGATATAATTGAACAATCATATCAAAAAGCGGGTCACATGATAATTAATTTTTTGGAATGCAACAAAAAACTGATTCATAGTACTATGACCCCAATTTTCATATGATAATTGGCAATAAACCATCTGGAATTTAATACTTACTTGCATAATAGCATTAACGATTAACTCAATGAAATGAATATACATATACAACTTTACTTATGTCAATCCACCAGCATTGAACTTTTGCGATATACTGTAAACTAAACAGAAATAAATAAATTCATATCGCATCTATCAGCTACTGTAAAACTTTGTATGTTGATTCATTATTATTCTCCACTCGCCGAGTAGATTGTATCCATAAACATGAATTACAATAGGTTTGACCCAACAATGTTTGTATGTTTGTTCCGGTTTGTTTGGATAGGTCGTAATTTAGTTGGGATAGTAAATTGAAATCAAACGACATCTGAAATTAATTGAACTTTGATGTGGTAGAGCAGAGAAAAGTGTTTTGTATTTTTAATTGTTTACGATTAAATTGCTTGCGTGGATGGAATCTTCTCTGACCTGAACCATGGAAAAAAATTGTGGCGGAAATAATTATATGTTGACCATATAAAATTGCTTGATGGTGGATATACTTATAATAATTGCAACGATTTCATTCTTAATGGTATGTGAAATAGTTGGAATTCCATACATTATGCCAAAGTTAATTTCTAAAAAATTCTTTTGTTATGAGGGAATTTTTATTGTTCGTGACACATTTGTCAAGAATTTATTGGGTTATAATGACCAATGAAATCCTCGTATAAATAACCGAAGCTTTTGCAGAAACCTTTCGCTGGGTAGCCATCTCGACCCGTTTCAGGCTTTGGAGCAAATAATAAAGATGCCAACCCTTTGAATAAATTTTGCGTCGTTTGTCTTAAGTCTGATGATAGTTGCTTTTAAATATGATTTCCAAGTAAATTTGCCGTGATTAATGGAAGATTTAGATGGTCAAGAAGTAAAGTGAGTGTTAAGAACATGTTAATTTTACAAGGTGTCAAAAATTACATTACAGACGCTACAATGCTTTCCAAACAAATATTATTCGCTGTAAACCTTAAATGGTTATATAATCAGCTTTTCGGAAATCCCCATATCACTTATTTTCTACAATCACGGAAAAATTCTTAACAAGGGGAAATTTCCCAAATATGATTTGCGTTTAAGCTTAACCCAAATTATTTATACATTAATTTGCAGACATTTTATTGATTTGAAAGTGACGATAAAAACTGTTCAACTCCATTAGACCTGATTCATAGCCATACAAAATTTGTGTTATATTCACGTATTTAAATTTTGATCTCCCATTTATCACACATATGTTAATGAAAATCAAAACTTCGTGCATTCACATCAGCTGGCACAGAATAAGTACAAGTGATAATAATGGAGGCATGAAATTCTTTTCCGGTTCAACATAATAAATTCAAAAGTATCGTTGCTAAATATGACGCTCTCGTGTATACATTTTTCTAAATGATGCATTTAACCCCAAGTTGAATTGTCGAGATGGCCTCGGATTTAATAAATAAATTAAACTTCTTATTTTAATTTATTTTTACCAGTTTCCAACTCTGAACAGCTTAAGTTGAACATCAAGCGTATTTTGATGATCATCGAATGCGTCGGCGGTTTCTTATAAAACTTTAATTTAGGACTTAATTAGACTTCCGCGTATCAACAGCCTAATTAAGAATGCTGGCAGAACATACGATTTTTTGGACAGTTTGATATGGCTTAAATAAAAAGATACGATTGGCTTTTTCGTATCCTAAATAGCTGCAAATAAGCATATCAACACGCACATGATCGTGATACATGCTTGTTGAAACGTAAGCGATGTGTAAAGTGTTAAGAATGTTTCCATTATTGGATGGAGGATGAGTGAAATTTTTATTCTGAAATCGATCAAGCAACAATTATAAAAATTATGTGTTGAAAGATTAACACTATTCAAAGTAAGTAAGTCTAAATAAGTAATCAAATAAAAATTTCAAACTTTCGTCATTATTCGTCCCAAAAAATGTTTAAAATTCTCCATTCATTACGTTATTGAAAATTCTGATTATTTTATTCAATTTTGAATTGCATAGTCGAATAAATACCTTTGCTACTAACTTTTTTGATGGTAAATTGAATTAAACTACATTTCTAAATTCAAAAATTACCACGCTTCAAGGCTATGTTTCCATAACTTCTTTTGCAATTACTCGTATGTCTTGTGCAAAGATTTGGCGGCTTAATAAATACACACATTGATTGAGCTTTTAAAATAAATATTATCATATGCATATTACCAATATTGAAACTAGTATCGTTTGGAAACGTTTTGTGTTGATAAATTTAAGTCGTAACACTTGCTTATTAGCAGATACCCATATGGATCACAATTGCTTGACAACGGACAATATTTGCAGTTAAGATTTCACAATATTCAAGCATTGATATTAAAATATTGAGAAATGATTTCAAAATTAAAGTTCAATTATCTTAGATGATTGTTTAGTCAAAACTTAACTTAAAAATCATTGCAAAGATGTGCAATATGTCCTCATAACTACAGATGTGTAATTAATTAGCAACTATTAGCTCATCATCATTTACGTAATGTGCAAATTATACAAATTCTAGAAGCAAGTGTAGCAAATTATTGATTTTTATAGTAGTTATGAAGGCTAATGATACATAAGATCACTCTAATGAGCAGCTCGTGCATAGTTTGGTTAGAATTAATGAATGATGAAATTAGTTTTGAAAATGTTGCTTAAGGTTAGTAGTCCTTCGGTCACATTTGGATCAAATTACTAAACTGGCTATTGACCAGAGTAGATAACGTAACCAGCGAGCGTAAAAATTTTAAGAATAATGAGAGCTGAAAGCTAGTTATAACCGTAATTAGAAGCTCCTAACAGTACAAGACTGATGAACAAAACAAGAGACTTTGTTAGGGAGTCTCATTTCTTGATCGTGACGGTATTCGAGAAGGTTATATAGTGTTGAGATTTGATCAGCTGACAGCTGACCCGACCTAACCCAACCCAACCGTGACCCTATCCTTACCTTCCATTTATCATACTGACATAGAAAACTAGTAGTGGGGAAATCATTTTGAATTGGATTAGCTATATAAAATAAAAATAATCATTCCGCCTGCTTTTTTCGTGCTTAAAAGTTGTGAATTATTTTCTTTATAATTTTTTTTACGAATAGAGACTCATTCTTTTGTACAGTGACAGGTACCTTTTGAAACCCAGTTCAATAAATTGAACATTTGACAATTTGGACTCGACTTTTTTTCAACTGAAAAAGCCGAACCCACTGAAATTAACAACAGATTATGGGCCCAGGGCAGCTGTAAACGGGTTTCTTCAAAAGTCAGGAAAGGAAATTGTCAGGCAAGTCGAGAAAGTAGTCCAAGACGTCAGAACCAGCAAGGACAACATAACCTACAAATCAGCGACATTGGAATAGCCATCGCACAGCAAGTCAACGTTGAGCAAGGAACACGCAGGTCGCTTTAAGTCAGAAAATCCCCACAAAAGATTATAAATTCATTTTGTTTATTTACAAATTGTCAGAAGTCAGTCGAATTGTTAAATTTAAAGCAAAATGGATACTGTAAAGTCTCAATTGGAAATGTTAAGTGAAGATAGTCAAGGAAATGTCAATTTCATTCATGGCGATTTAAATTTAACCTAGCACTTAAGAACCAAGATCTGTATGATATGATAACGGGTGCAAAGTCCAGACTAGCGGGTGGTGCGTCAACTGCTACAGTCGCCGCTTGGTTGAAAAAAGTTGTTGAGACTCAAACATTGATAGGTTTAAATGTAAACAGTAAGATTGCAAACAAAATTGCAAATCGTAAAACTGCCAAAGATATGATAGAAAAATTAGTTAGTTTATATGGTACAGCGACTGATGTAACTTTACAAACATCCCAAACCAAATTCTTTACCTATGAGTATGATGAAAGCAAGTCAGCTGTTGAGAACTGTATGGAGATTTTGGATCTCGCGGATGAAGTGTCAACTGGAAATGATCCTGGGAGGGAAAGTTGGATCATGATGAGGATTATGAGTATGCTACCGCCAAAATTGGCACATTTCAGGACATCCTGGGACAACGTGACCGGGGCAGCAAAGAACGTGGAAATTCTCATGGAACGTTTGAGGCTCGAGGACGAGCGACTCAAAGAAAGGACGACAAATGCAGAGGGCAGCACCAACAAAGCTCTCATGGCCAGACGCAGGAAACAAGAGCAGTCGTCAAAGAGCAAGCAGGAAAAGTCGCAGTTCGCATACTACAAATGTGGGAAGAAAGGTCACGTGCTCAAGGAGTGCAGAGGTAAACCGTGTGATGAATACATTGCCTACTGCAAGGAGAAGTATTCATGTAATATCTGTTAGGAGAAGCGAATAAGTCAACAAACGGAAAACCAAATAGGAACGCATTTTTGACCACGGCACTTTCGACGATGGACAAGAACATTTCGAAAGACAAGGGCACTTTATATTATATAGACTGTGGAGCCAGCCAACGCATGACATCTCACCGAGAGTAGTTTGTTCAGTTGGACGAGCCCATCCCAATTGTGACTGAAGACTCAACCAGATTTGAACAAGCAACGTACTAGGGAAAAGCCCAGCAGAACTTTGAAGATTGAGAAGCTGCAACCCTTTGTATGCAAATGTTACGTGCTGACACAAAAACAGAAATGAGGCAAGATAGAGAGAAAATCAGAAAAGGGAATTCGGGTTGGCTTTGATATTGATTTAACCTGCTACCGGGCTTATCTGAAAGAGAAAAAAGAAATTATCAGCTCAGACAATGTGATCTTCGACGAGGAAAAGATGAGACTGAGACAAAGAACTGAGCTTGAGACACAGGCACCAGAAGGCAGAAGTCAGAAGCAAGAAGAAAGCAGCAGCGAGAAGACAGAAGAAGAAGACGAAAACTGGGGAACTGGAGAAAGTGACTGTATGGAGATTTTGGATCTCGCGGATGAAGTGTCAACTGGAAATGATCCTGGGAGGGAAAGTTGGATCATGATGAGGATCATGAGTATGCTACCGCCAAAATTGGCACATTTCAGGACATCCTGGGACAACATGACCGGGGCAGCAAAGAACGTGGAAATTCTCATGGAACGTTTGAGGTTCGAGGACGAGCGACTCAAAGAAAGGACGACAAATGCAAAGGGCAGCACCAACAACGCTCTCATGGCCAGACGCAGGAAACAAGAGCAGTCGACAAAGAGCAAGCAGGAAAAGTCGCAGTTCGCATACTACAAATGTGGGAAGAAAGGTCACGTGCTCAAGGAGTGCAGAGGTAAACCGTGTGATGAATACATTGCCTACTGCAAGGAGAAAATATTCATGTAATATCTGTTAGGAGAAGCGAATAAGTCAACAAACGGAAAACCAAATAGGAACGCATTTTTGACCACGGCACTCTCGACGGTAGACAACAACATTTCGAAGGACAAGGGCACTTTATGCTATATAGACTGTGGAGCCAGCCAACCCATGACATCTCACCGAGAGTAGTTTGTTCAGTTGGACGAGCCCATCCCAATTGTGACTGAAGACTCAACCAGATTTGAACAAACAACGTACTAGGGAAAAGCCCAGCAGAACTTTGAAGATTGAGAAGCTGCAACCCTTTGTATGCAAATGTTACGTGCTGACACAAAAACAGAAATGAGGCAAGATGGAGAGAAAATCAGAAAAGGGAATTCGGGTTGGCTTTGATATTGATTTAACCTGCTACCGGGCTTATCTGAAAGAGAAAAAAGAAATTATCAGCTCAGACAATGTGATCTTCGACGAGGAAAAGATGAGACTGAGACAAAGAACTGAGCTTGAGACACAGGCACCAGAAGGCAGAAGTCAGAACCAAGAAGAAAGCAGCAGCGAGAAGACAGAAGAAGAAGACGAAAACTGGGGAACTGGAGAAAGTGCTGAGGAGCCAAGCGACAACGAGAATGAGGTACCAGCAGAAGAAAAAGAGTCAAGAAGGAGAGTTCTGCAAGATCGTCGGACTCTGCAACCACCACTGAGACTGAAAGACTGCGTACTTGACTCCCGTCTTGGAGGAAAGAGTGCCAAGGTAGCCATGATTGGTGAAACGGAGGACATCCCGGTGAGTGAGGCACTTAGAGATGAGAAGTGGAGACGAGCAATGCAGGAGGAGTACGACTCGCTGATGGAGATGAAAACTTGGAAGCTGGTGGACTGTACAGAAGGGGCAAAGCCGATCACTTGTCGCTGGGTACTTCGTAAGAAGGCGGACGGGAGACTTAAGGCCAGACTAGTGGCAAGCGGATTTGAACAGAAGGAGGGAGTGGACTACATGGAAACTTTCAGCCCAGTAGCTCGCCATGCATCCATCCGCCTACTCCCAAGTTATGCAGCGTCGGAGAAGATGAAGTTGGTATCGTTCGATGTGAAAACGGCTTTCTTGTATGGAAACCTGGAGCAGGACATCTATATGCACCAGCCTGAAGGGTTCAACGATGGAACCAGGAAAGTTCGTAAGTTAAACAAGAGTCTCTACGGACTTAAACAAGCTCCAAGGATGTGGAACGAAAGGGTCAACACCCACTGTGAGAAGAAGATAGGCTTGATCATCACAGATGACGATCCGTGTATATACTATAACAAGGACAAGAGCATTATACTCTCACTCCTCGTGGATGATGGATTGGTAGCCGGGAAACATGGAGAAAAAATATACAGACTCTTAGACGAAATAAGCAAGAAATCTGAGATAACATTCAGCAAGAAAGTACAAAATAAGTTAACGTATTTGGGCATGGAAATCAATACGGACCAGGACGGTATCTTTGTGAGTCAGCCTCGCTACACGGAGAAGATCTCAAGAAAGATGAAACTCGAGCAGTGCAATCCAGCATTCACACCCACTGAGCCAGGAATGATCAACCATAAGACAGACTTCAAGAACGACGAGGAAGGAAGTTTGTTGTACTTAGCTACAATAGCCAGGCCAAACATAAGCTTCGCCGTGAACTGCCTCAGTCGATTCTGCAACAAGTCCATGAAGACCCATCAGGCTATGGTGAAATGTATTTTCCAGTACTTGAGAGGGCCTATGACAGCCGGAATTCATTTCGGAGGAGACAAGACACTCGTGGCCTACACCGGTTCAGACTTTGGAGGAGACTCTGAGACAGAACATTCAACGAGCGGTGTGCTAGTGATGAGAAGGGAGCCATGATCTGGTATTCACAAAAGCAGCGTCTGGTAGCGACTTCAACTGTAGAAGCCGAGTACCGAGCAGCAGTGTCAGTGATTGACGATGTGTGCTGGATCAAACGAATCGCACTGGAACTTGGCATTCTAAAAGCTGAGCGGCCGATCACTCTGTACGTCGGGAACATGTCAGCCATACACATGCTACAAAATGCACACAAAAGGAAGACGACCAGAGGAAAGAAGCACATCGAAATACCACGAAAGTACATCCAGCAACACATCGGCAACACTGTGGCACTGCAACACGTCGAGAGCAGCAAGCAGACCGTAGATATCTTCATCAAGCCATTCAACAGAAGAATTTTTGAGACGCTCCGCTGTAAACTGATCAAGGAGGAGCGTTGAGATTTGATCAACTGACAGTTGAACCGACCTAACTCAACCCAACCGTGACCCTATCCTTACCTTGCATTTACTGACATGGAAAACTAGTGGTCGGGAAATCATTTTGAATGGGATTTAGATATATAAAATAAAAATAATCATTTCGTCTGCTTTCCTCGTGCATAAAAGTTGTGAATTATTTTGTTTATAAATTTTGTTACGAATAGAAACTCATTCTTTTGTACATTTACAGGAACCTCTTGATACGCAGTTCAATAAATTGAACATTTTGTCAACTTGGACTCAACTTTTTCTCAACTGGAAAAGCCGAACCCACTGAAATTAACAACATATAGTCAGTATGAGGCTTAACCGTGTCATTATTACCTGATTTTTCAATCAGTAGCCATTACGGCTGGGTAGGCTGATAGTCCAACAAAAGTACCACAAGCACAAACTTGTTGCCATCAGCGAGCTTTGAGCTTAGAAACTGCTGCGCAAGTGATGAACACCGTGTGGCGGTTATATTATATTCAAAATAACTCAAAAATATTCATTCCAATCATAAAATATACTGTACATAAAAATACTTTACTTTTGACACATTAAACAAATCATGTGAATCTACATAGTTACCTATATTGTTTTTGAAATTGTATATATAGATTGTAAATTAATGTAGTTAGTTGAGTAAGTTGAGTTCATTCAACGAATTCAGTTCTTTCTCAACTATTGTATTAAGAAAGTTAATTAATAAATATAATTTAATTTGTTCAGTTTGTTCTTAATTATTGTATTTTTTGAATTTATAATAAAATATTATTCAATACATAATCTTTCTAATTGTAGAAAGAAAAGTGTATGCTTATAAACAATAGCAAACTAAACTACCAAAAACAATCAACCCTAACCACTACACTACAAGTAAGCAGACTATCGAGATGTTAAACACATTCCGTGCAGGTTAAAGCACTGCGTCTGGAACTGTTTCTCACATTAGTCCTAACTGGAACTTTTTCTCTTGACGGAAAGTACCTTTGGTTTAAGAAGTTAGAGGCGAGCGGGATTAAAAGCAAAGTGACATTTTTAGTGTTTTTTACTAAAATATAAAACCCTATTGCAATCGCAACCTGTGTCCATCTATCCGTCTGTATGTCACAGAACTTTTTCTCCGAAGCTATAGAAGCTACAGCCATGAAACTTGGTAGGAAGCTCAGAAGTGGTGACTTCTTGAAAGTTCTGGGATGGCAAATTTTTCAAAGGGGTTTAAAAGGGGTCTCTCCATATAGAGAGGTGATCCTTCAACATTTTTTTCTCCATTGGTAGTCGAGCAAGGTGTCATTGGAAAGGCCTCAACGAGATCTTTTGAAAACATGTCTTAAAATTGCCTTACCGGTACCATGGGGGCAAGGGAAATGTACAAACTTTTCGCGTATCCCCCTCGCGATTGGACACCTTTCATCCGAAAAATTTTAAAAAAATGTAGGCCTTAATGAGTACAACAACAACAAATACGTTATAAGTCAAAATTAAACTAACTTTGATAGTAATAGTATGATTTATCGTTTTTACATTTTCTTGAATAAAATCTTAACGGTAATTTTAAATCAATAAAATTCACAAAGCTCAAATGGTATTCAGCGAAACTATAGCGGTTTGAATTTTCCTGCATTACTATGGAACAATATGCGCTGTTTTACTATGGAAACATATGGCTATGGAAATTATGCGCTTTTACCGACTCAGACATTACAGGTTTGCTAGGACTCGCGTGAAAGTTTCAGGAATGATAGATATCATGAATATCTTTGAGAATTGGTTCAGCTAGTGGTATGAATAATCGTGAAACAAAATAGTGGCTGTTTTAAATGCGAAGATTGAATAATTTTGATTTATTTTTCTCCAACTTCAACGTTTAAGGAACATGCTTTTAACACTCGATTCAATTTAATGGCTGACTGAAGATGAGTAATTATACTCATAGGGAAAAAAAGTCAAGGAGGCAGGAGAAAGCTCCTAACAGAAGGGGTTTGTAACCACTCTAGGGCTCGAAAAAATTTTCTAATGCCATGAATCGATGATTTGAATTATTGATCCAATATTCGTTTACGAAATCGTTCAAATTCATCTAAAGGATAAAGAGTTTCGTTCATAACGACATAACAGCCGCGATTTTATTCGATGCTTAATAATTTTTCTGATTGCTCGGCTCATTAAACATATTCAAGTCAACCACTATACCTTAAATTTTCACGAAAATCCGAAGAAAATAAGAATGCCTTGGTCGATTTGAAATATTTATGTATTAACACTTCGTCGGGCGCAGTATGTTTTGAAACGGCGTCGGGTGCATTGAGCCTGTGACGCATTGCTAACCTTTTTGTAAATATACAAATTTTTACATAAACAACACAATAGGTTAATTACTATCATATTACACCCTCAAGTTCTACAAATACTCAAGAAACAATAAAACTGTTTTAGATATTTTTCAAATGAATAGATCTTTATTGTATGCATGAAAGAGTATACAGAATTATCTTATCTTATTGTTGACATGAGTGAAAATTAAACTGAATAAAAATAGAATACATATATTTTTGAATCAGGTCTACTGCTTCCACAGAGTAAACTCTTTCAGTAAACCTTCTCCTGATGAGCTATTTGAGCACTTAGACATTCATAACATCAGCAGCTACAAGTTTACCTTTGCCTTGCTGATCAGCACAAGTTTCATCTCTTCCCAGCACAGCAGGAATATAATCTACTTCAAACAGGCGTTGTTGTGCTGGCGATGAACCTATTGTAGCTCTTCCAGCAGAAAGTAATGAACGGAATACGCAAGGAAAAAATACCTGAATGCTTTCGTCTGCTTTCGCTGTCTTGAGTATACAAGGCGTCATTGTTGCCGCAATCAGGGTATGACCAGCATATAAATAACACGTAATAAGCCAAAATGACATTCATTGACCAGCTTGTAAATCAGTCTTTGCTGACCTCTATGAAGCAATTCAAGTATGTGTTTCATTTCGATTCCTAAAACGTTGGACTTTGCGTGAGAGCTGACAACATTCTCTTCTCTTTTCAGCAATTTCTGCTGAGACCACTACGGGAAGGGTGCCTATGTCGCTTACATTGAATTGTAATGAAGGTCACCACAGTATCACATGTACTCCCCACAGAAGTTGCATGGATCTCTGACAATCCTTCGCTCCTCAAAAAACATTGGAAAGCCTCTCGAAATCGATTTTCTCAAAGTTTCCCTACGTTTCATGGATTCACTCAGATTGAACTTTTACGCTTCACCGTATGTCAACTAAGGTGTAATGGGAACAAACTTCAAATTAGTACCTATTACTACTGGATACTGTCATATTTTTTTCAATAAATCAATCAAAGTGAATTTCATAGACGCCAAGGTACTTAAGCTAAAGATCAAATGAAAATATGAAAAAATATTTGTATTCAGTTTTCTCAAATTTTCTGCGGAATAAAACATGGCAAAAGAAATACGGGTTTGACAAATGTAGTCGAGATTTTCGTGGTGAAAACAAACGATGTCAAAGTTAGAATTTAAAATACAAAAAGATACAAAGGATGCTTATTTAATCCGTTTGACTACATATAGATGTTTATGCAATACATTTTTATTTGCATACAAGTTTAATTTACATTCTTACCTAGCTATTGCGAATATGCATACATTTCGGATCTCTAATAAAATTTAAGTTCCTGATATCTCTCTGATAAGTTAGCACACATACACTTCCTAGCAAACCGGAGAATATTCTTCCCAGCAAACTGGAGAATATTCTGAGAGGGTTCTCTATTGACTCATATAAAGGGTGGCCTAACCATAATGCACGATGTTAATTGTAAATCACACCTTAACGTCAAGTTTTTCGTCTACTCTAATTTTATATTTCGTTGTTTCAGTGTTTAACAAATTCAAACATGGAGACACACACAATTGAGCGGCACGTTAAGGTTGTTGAAGCCTATAACGAAAATGGGCCTTCAAA
Organism: Odontomyia ornata; assembly: GCA_963969285.1. Lineage (NCBI taxonomy): Eukaryota > Metazoa > Arthropoda > Insecta > Diptera > Stratiomyidae > Odontomyia > Odontomyia ornata. Next base: position 107,914,979 of record OZ017739.1, on the reverse strand, counting down.
TTAAAATGCATTTCGGGCACTTCGTGATTTTTTTTTGGTCAGCACAATCGACCAAATGTGTCCACAATCGGCAGAATTGTGCGCAAATTTCAGCACACCGGGTCTGTAGAAAATGCAAAATCACCTGTGCATACTCATCCAGTTCGTTCTGCAGAAAACATTGCTGTTGTTCACGATATGTGACAGAAGAGCCGTCAATTTCGACTCGTGGTCGTGCCCAACAATTGAAAATCCCATGAACATCACTGATGCAAATTTTGAATAAAAGTTCGAATTTACACGCTTTCAAGGCTGAATTGACTCAAGAGCTGAAGCCTACTGACCATTTTAAGAGTCGCCAACACGCCGAATGTTGGCTGTACAGACAGAAGGGATTGGTGACTTTACAAAGAAAATCATCTTCAGCGATGAGGCACACTTTCACCTCAGTGGATTCGTTAACAAGCAGAATTGCCGCATTTGGGCAAATGAGAATCCAGTTATGATTGTTGAAAAGCCGATACATCCACAAAGAGTGACTATTCGATGCGGTTTATGGGCTGGTGGCGTCATCGGGCCGTACTTCTTGGAAAATGAGGACGGCCAACCAGTTACCGTGAAGGGTGTTTGCTATTGCGAGTTGATAACGGACTTCTTGTGGCCAGGAATTGAGGCTATGGACCTGAACAATATGTGGTTCTAACAGGATGATCCCACTTGCCACACAGCCAACGAAACAATGGCTGTTTTGCATGAGAATTTCAATGGCCGTGTTGTCTCACGTTGTGGCGATTTCAATTGGCGCCACGATCATGCGATTTGACACCGTTGGACTTCTTTCTCTGGAGATATTTAAAAGAAAAAGTGTACGTCAATAAGCCAAGAACAATTCAACAGCTAAAGGATGAGATGATTCAGCACATTAACGACACTGAACCTCAATTATGTCACGGAGTCATTGAAAATATGGACCATCGGATAGAAGTATGCCACCGTAGCTGTGGCGAGCATTTGGGCGATTATCATAAATTCTCCTATTATAAGAAAAAATATTAACATAATTCTCTGAAAACTTTTTGTTTTATTTACAATGAACATCGTACGTTTTGGTTCGACCACCCTTTACATAAACCTGACAGTCACGATCGTGGCCCGTTCTAAAAAATCCTCATCTAAATAGAGCAAGAACAGATTAAGAGAAATTTCGCCGAGTCTACAAAGAATTATAAAAAGCTTCGGTGATCACCTATTATGGTGATGTGACCAACGAAGATTCCTTTCTTGCGTTACTTAGTACACCCACTTTAAACTTCTGCAGTCCAACTAGATCCAGAGAAAAGTTGAAATTCTGTGGAATAAAGAGGCTGCAGCTTTGCAATGAATCTAGTAAGGTTGAATTCTGACAAGAGGATAAATAATTGATCGGATTAAAATTTCCCAGGAACACAAAATGCAAAAGAGTCTAATTAAAATATGTATGAATGAGGTAATCACCTTTGGAAAATTCTGGATACCAAGCCAATTATTTTGGGTATATACAAAATCCAGATAAAACCTAGATGCACAAAAGTGTCAAAAAGCATACAATTTAGATGGATACTCAGGTTTCTTCTTGCCAGGAAGCACTTTGAATTTATGGAAATATTTCAGTCAAAAAAATCTTTAGACTTTATTTGGACTCTGGGAATTTCCAAGGGTTGGTGGACTTATTTTGGCTAACATCCCGCTGTTGAAGCACTACAGCTCCTTTCAGGCCTTCGCTTAGAGATAGTTAGAGTATCTAATTATCATGAACGAATGTGTTGGCGCTCCACAAAGTGATAAGGTCAGTATAACGCTTTGGCCGTTTGCCTGTCCACCTTGCTACGTTCTGATTTTTAAACTAGCACGTATCATAATTGAATGGGCTTATAGTCTGTCCGAAGAATCACTTGAACTAAATCTCATTGTCGCTAACGAGAGTCGAACCAGGGACCCTCGGCTTACGGGATAAGTGCTCTAACCACTACACCACGCAGACTTCCCGATATCCAGTCAACATTAGAAAACACAATACCTTAATAGAAAAACGATTTTCAAATGCTTGCTTAGATTGTATGAGTGTTTTCCCATTGAGAATGTTATAGAGATGTAAGGATACTTAAAAAAGTAGCACCATAGTGCTTCTTCAACGGCTTTGATTTTAACATATCGCCAATGCAATTATTAGAAGCGTTTGCTTATGATCTGATAATTTACACAGCCAATCGAATAGCTTCCGAAGCTCAGAGAAATCTTTAAAAATTATTTAATGATGTGCAGGTCTACACCAACAATTGGCAAATGAAAGTCAATGCCAATACCAATGGAGGTACTCGTTTGCGAAGTTTGTTAAGGCTGGCTAAACTGGGACGGAGTAGTCTAGATACTGGTGGCTGAATCACAGTGGCTATTTATGGTTTATGGTTTTGAAGTGAAACTTCTTTATTGGCGGTTCAAAATTTTTGCATGTAACGAAAGAGCAGAACCATTTACATCCTGAGCTGAGACAAAAACGACATTTGCACGGCAATCTGTTTCAAGTAGAAGTTACTCATACGGCCATGTAAATATATTTTCGACTTCCACTGTTTCACAATCGTTGAGACCTCCGGTTCGTTAAAAATTTCATACAGCTCCTAGTTGTATCGAATTTGCCAATGGTCCCCGTCTAGCTTTGCTCTGATTATTCACCTCAGGACCCGATGCTTGAAGGCGTTCAATGTGTTTGCGGATGCTTGCGCTAGGGTCTATGTTTCGCACCCATAGCGTAACACATGTCTTATCACAGATTTGTATACTTGAAGCTTTGTTTTCCTGTGTATGCAGCTGGTCTTCAGGATAATCAAAACTGAATAAAAAATTTTATTTGCGAACCGTATTTTTTGGCGTATTTCGATCCTTTTATTAGCGGTTCTCGTTATTTTGGTGCCTGAATATACAAATTCACCCACATTTTCGATATTGTATTCGTCAAGTGTGATGTTTTGGGTATTTGAGGCATTATTCCTTAACTGCATTATAAGCTTGGTTATATTCTCATTGACTCGTAAATCTACTAATTTTGCTTCGATGCCGAGTTTCAGGAGAAATTCTTTGGCAGTTAATAGCAACCATCACAAAATGTTGATGTCATCCGCATAGGCTACCACTTAGCTGGGCTTGTATAACAATGTACATCTTGTATCGACAGATAGCTTTCTTATGAGATATTCGAAAGCCTAATTGAATGGCAATGGGGCGAGCCCATCTCCCTGCTTTAGTCCGATATTTTTGTCAAAGAAGTCGGTGAATTGATTATTGATGCGGACTTGGAAGGTTGTCGACGTCATTGTCATTTGGGTAAGACGGACTAATTTGGTTGGGATACCAAAGCAAAGAATTATTTTGTACAGTGCATTGCGAGCAACAATGTTATATGCTTGCTAAAGGTCAACGGCAATTCGGTATACGTCTATGCTGAACTCCTGGCATCTCTCAAATATTTACTTGACTGTAAACAATTGGTCTATCGTCTTCCTACCAGCTTTAGAACCACCTTGTTACTTCTCAATAAAACAGTTGGCATATGATCTGATTTTATTTTCTAAGATCTTTGAAAATATTTTGTACGCCATACAAGATAGTGATATGCCTTTACAGTTTTTGCACTGTGGCTTATTACCTTTTTTATGGTTGGATAATAACTTAGATTGCATCCACTCTTTCGGGATATTTTCTTGTTGCCAAACACCGCTGCCACTGTATTTTATAAGCTCCACTGGAATTTCATTGATGCCCGATTCTTTATTATTCTTTTGGAATTTGATGGTGGAACAAACTCTATCTAGAGTCGGTGGCGTCAATAAAAACCCTCCGAGAAAATCTATAAGCTCCGATGCTCAGGAGCTGTGCGGAGTATTTAAGAGGTTCTTGAAATGTGATGCCCATCTTTCATTAATCCTGTTTCAGGCTTTTCACTACTTTGTATGCTTGTCTTGTGTTGTTGCTGGCTAGAGTTACATCAATGCTTCTTAATTGGTCATTATAGTATTTTCTTTTCTTAATTCTAATTATCTTGTTCGCTACTCCTCTGAGATTTTCATAATATTTTCTCTTCATTCTGGGTTTCCTACCTAAGTATTGCTTGTACGTCTAACTTTTTTTTATAACGCATTTTAGCACTCATCATCAAACTAATCATTTCTTTTGCGCCGGGGGCCGGGGTTGATGTTCGATCATCTGTTCTGCCACAATACTAATTGCCATTTTCACTTCCATCATCAGCTCATTGCTTGTTTTAGGCAATGTGTCTGATAGGATGGGAGCCGCCTGGCGGTCGAGGATCTCCGTGAAATTTTGTTGCCACAGACGCTATCTGGATCCTTTCGATGTAGAATTCCTGTAGAAGACTGGTCTTAACCCAATAAGCCTTTGACATATGACATCGATAGGTTAGTTTGATCAAGTTATGATCTGAGGTACAATTAGCTATCCAGAATATACAAACGTCAAGTTTGCTCGAGGCCCAACGTTATTGGATACATGGTCGATTTGGTTTTTCGCGTTGCCAGCCAGTGATATCACTTTATATGAAATATTTCAAATGATTTATCACTAACTCAGTATCCGCTCTCTCTATGCACAAAATTCACCTCCCGTATAAGTTTTTTACATAAACTCAAATTTTTAACATTCATCAATACGGCAAACGCATGTGCATCATAAACGTACAAATCAATAATATGTAAAACTACCTTTATCAATATTAAACGTGTGAAGAAACTTTGAAGTAAACGTTATCAAATTGCATAATAAACATTGATTTTGTTTTGGAGTTATCAACGTGCCAAGTTCACGGTTTCAGTTATTTTGCAATGCACCCGCTGTTAAGCGCGATAGTACTTGTATGTATGAAATTGTTTGAGTTGAGTCAAGGTGGTCAAGTCCATTTTACTCGGAGGTGCTACATTAGCGAGTAACAATTGCATTTATCTAAAGTTAAGACATTGGAAAGTCGATGATTGCAGTAGATGCTACTGTGAAAATTGATCACAGGAGCGATGCCTTTGAAATTGTCTGCGGGTGTCTAAGATGCAGACAAACGTGTTAAAGTAACTGCTTTTCTGTAGAAATACTTATGAATGAACAGATTTAATTCTTGTTTCCATGCACTGAAAGTAAGGTTAAACTTATTATTTTAAGACTGCAAACGCTCGATTTAGTACTTAACACAGCTGAGATTAGTTTTTTCCAGCCTCAAACCTTCGGTCTTTGAATAACAATAGGGTTTTTAGAAAGTCACAATATTTGATGAAGACTATATTCACATATCAAAATCATTCACTCATTTCAAGTCGTTACCATAACACTTAAATTTTGGCTGGAATATTGTTTTTGCCCATTTTCAATTGCCGAAGTATAAGCCCAATCGCGAAATTAATACGACCCGCATTAAAAAACAATCGAAAAATTTTATTAATAGGAAAAAACCACTTTTAACCGCCAATTTGGGTAAAGGCGATGTTTTGAAAATTTATGGATTGCATTGAATAAAAGCCGTTAATTTTTTTATTCAGGGTTATTAGAGGCGTTTATCATTTTTTGTAATGTAATTCAATATACTATTTAATGCTTTAAATGCAACTAATTAATTAATTGCATGAGCAATTTCGACGAAGTATTGATTTTTATACCGTAATAGCAAAGCCAAATGCAATTGCTTTCTTGCTTCTTGTTTAATATGATTAATCGGATTGGAATGCAACCAATAAAATGAGTTATTTTGCTTCGCTGATGCTGCGTTTATTATTTTTTAACATTTTTATTTAGTAAACAAAAATGCTGATTAAATTTGTGAAAAAAGATCGTGCGCTAGGTTTGGAAATATAATTAAAGTTAAAAATATTGTATCTGACAATGATGCGGTGATGCAAACATTTTCCTGGACATACTTGTATGAAGAATTTCATTTGATTGTTGGGTTCATTCTGCTGTTTGTGGTGGGTAAAGGGTTACAAGCACTCCCGCTTCTCATTGTACCCATTTGCTGTATAACCTGAACCCGAAAGAATAATAACGATAATGAAAGACTGAGTGTAGTAGGGGTATGCTCCTATTAGAAGAGTTTCGTACTCAAAATATGAAACATCGACGTATTGTATATCTGAAGCAATGAATGAATAAAATCGTCAAAAACATCAATGGAAATAAACGTTAGCCAAGCAGAAGAAAAGGCACCATAAATTTTAATTTGTGATTTGTGACTGTATAGTTTTTTAAAAATATTCATTATATAAATTTTCATGTTTGAAAAGATCCCAACAAAATTCATTTCTATGAATATGTTTTGTAAATACAAGCTTGTATAAAGAAAATAATCGATGTGCACACTAGCTGGTACCTAATGAGAAGAACAGTGCTTTTCGGAACCACCATCGGCCATTGCCATGAGGATTTCAATGCAGCTTAAGTAGTATTTCGAAAATAAGTTAAAATATTTATTTTACGAAACTTTTCATTTTTATGTGTTTTATCTTACTAATAACGCTCTTGATGCCTTAAAATCGGCTTAAAGTCTCAAATATTTAAGCCAATAGATATCTCCAGAGAGCTTTCATTGGTCCTATCAACTCTGGATAAATTTTACTCCACCATGAAGTCTTGAAAATTAGTCCGCGTAGTGTATTGGTGACAGCACCCATCCCGTAAGCCGAAGGTACCTGGTTCGATTCTCGTTCGAGATTTAGTTCGAGTGATTCTTCGAACGGATCATAAGCCCGTTCAACTATGATACGTGCTGATTTAAAATCAGAACGTGTCACAGCTGATTGGATGGACACACGACCAAAGCGTGATGCTGTCCATATCATATTGTGGAGTGCCGACACATTCGATCATGATAATGATCTAAGCGAAGGCCCGAAACGGGTTGTAATCCTACAACAACAATAAAGTCTCGAAAGAATGATAAAGCCCCAGTAATCTATAAAATTCTACTGGAACACAGCAAATATGATAGCAACTGCATTCAGAAAACTAAACACAATGTGCCGCAGCACATTTCAAATCAGGAGCAAATGCAACGTCCACAAAGAAGAGGCAAATGGAGAGCATGGTTGAGCCAATGATTGGGAAAACCAACCGGAAAAGAGCTTGGGAAAGCAGCCGCTAGGAAGTTCATCATTTCGACATTTTCGGGAGACATTTTGGAAGTGCTTGAGAATTACTAATACATTCATATTGCCGCACATAGGCAGTTTCATTGCATCAGCCGCAATATTGTTCCATATGCCACGTGAACCTAAGTTAAACCATGGGTCTGTGAAAAAATTTTGCAGCAGTTATGTCGTGGTGGTTAACGCTTTATCTTCCTTCAGTAAGTTGAGCTTTTCAAAGAAGTGAAGTGGTAGGTGAGTACAAGTATATTATAGGATGGAAATCTTTTAGTATCCCAATTCATGATCAATTATTTCAAGCGATTGGTTTGGGTCGGCAGTGCAATTTGTAGGTCTTTTGAAGTTTTCCCGAAGAATGTCGTGGAGTGGGTTGCTTCCGCCACCACAAGAACCTACCACAAACAAATTCACGCTTTCTTTTGAAGTAGCGGCTAGACACATTTGACAGATGTCGAAGGCCCAGGTAACCGACCGAAGGATACAACAACAATGAAACACAAGGACTTTTCCAACTTAACCGCATGCACGGTTGGACACGAATCCGTCATTGTGGATATTCACAGCCCCCAAAAACCCGGATGGCAGTGGTGCCCCCTCGCACCCTTACCAACCAGATCAAAGATCAACAAGTAGGGTAGACAGAACCATGCTCAAATTAAAAGGGTTTTGTACTTAGCCTACAATATGTGGGTAAATAGTATGATTTAATTCAATTAAAATTTTATGAGATGTACAACAAATACATTCGTGCTTTAAATGAACTCCATTTTAACCAGCCAACATTTTATTCCAATATTACTAAAATCATTAAATGATCTGAATCTTAAATGAATTTTCATCTTATCCAGAAATCTCGAGAAGATTCAATCTAAAGTGTAGTGTCTGGTTTAAAATGCACGAACAATATTCGTGTCCCCTTCATACGCGATTGGATACCTTTAAGCCGTTTTTGAATCCAAGGGCAACAAATACCTCAGAAATAAAAATTCACACAAGTTTGTTGGTAATGGTATGATTTGTAAATTTTACATTTTCCCCCAAAAATCGCCCTTAAACTTCTTAAGGTTTTATATATAACATATGTATGTTGATGTAAGACATTTATGCTTACTCCTGATTGGCATCATCCTCCTTTATCTATAGATCTTATAGTCAGTGAAATTAAATCTAACAAACATCATGCAACTCCAAAATTTAACTTTTTTAAAGCTAACTATAGAACTACTTTACGTCAACTGGCTAGATTTCTTTAGAGGCCTAAATTTTGGGGGTGCTTTAGATAAATTTTACATTTATATTTATAATCTTATCCGCTATTTTACAACTCTTCAGACATCTCGTAAAGCAAATCAAAAACCTTAGTTTACAAGGCGAGTGCTTAATACCCTACGAGCAAAAAGTAAGGCACGTCGTGTCTTTAAAACACTCGGCACTATTTGAGCTAGATCCAATTTTAGCAGGCTGCGTGCAATTGCCAAGAAAGAGATCAAATATGCTATGAAGATTTATTTTAGTAGTCTGCTAATAATACAAAGCCTTGTTGGTCTTATATTAAGTCGCTGAAATCCTCTTCTTTAAGTTCTATTAAAGTCCGTTGGAATGGTATAGAAGTTTCTTGTTCTCAAGAAGTTACTGACTGATTCGCCCGATTTTCCTCTTCGACTTTTTCCCCTCCCATTGCAGCTGTGTATCCTGTTGCCTTACCTAATCGTCTTCCCTTCCCAATTTCCAATATTTGTACAGATGTAAGTGAAGTCGAATCTATGATCAATGCTCCTGATCCCAATATCGGCAATGGGTCGGATGGTTTGCTAAATATTTTTGTGAAGTCGTTAGCCTCATCGCTAAGTTTTCCTTTATCTCTCCTCTTCAATCTAAGTTTCAGAACTCGTACTTACCCTAACCTTTGAAAAACAGCTAACATTATGCCTATTTTTAAAAGTAGTAATCCTATGTCAACTTCCACTTAGTACCCTCTTTCCCTAATTCCCTGCTTTCCAAAGTTATTTGAACATCTGGTTCATAATCGACTCTCAAACTCATTAGCTCCTATTATTTCTCCAGAGCAGCATAGTTTTCTCAAAGAATACTCCGCTCCCTCTAATTTAATGGAGTTTGCATATAGTATTGCAAGAGCTTTGCATAACCAACTGTAAGTTGATGTGATCACAGATTTTTCCAAGGCCTTTGATATTGTCAATCATTTTCTTCTTTGTTGTAAGCTTAAAACTCTTGGCAACTCGGGTGCTCTTCCATTTTGGATGTCATCTTATTTATCGTGTCGTCCCTGTCGAGTAAGTCTCTCTGGTACTACGTTTTGCCCTTTTTATCCGTCATCTGGTGTTCCACAAGGTTAAATTCTTGGGCCTATTCTCTTTCTGTTGTTCATAAATGCTCTCCCTTTTGCAATTAATTCCTCTTGCTGCTTGTATGCTGATGACTTCAAAGTATTTTGAGCAGTCGAATCCAATTTAGACTGTCAGCTCCTCCAAACTGACTGAATGATCTAAATAAATGGTGTGCTTCAAACTATTTATGTTTGAACAATACTAAATGTCATAAAATGACTTTTCTTTTAATTTTAATTATATATTAAATGATACATTCTTTGCTCTCTGAAGTGTTCAGTCATAAAGACTTTGGAGTAACTTTTGATCCAAAATTCAAATTTAATGCACATATTTGAAATGTAATTACTAAAGCATCTAGAGTTTCCGGGTTTACCCTTGGGCGTGTGCATAAACTCAATAGCATCTCTTCTTCGATCCGCCTATTTGTTTATTTCGTTCGCTCTTCGCTTGAATACTGCCCTGTTATCTGGTTCCCCCGATGTTTCTATCTCGTGTCTTCTTTAGAAACTGTCCAAAGGAAGTTTACGCGTTTTCTTTTGGTTAAGTTTAATTTGCCGTATCAGCCTTATGAAAGTTGTTTATCCTTCCTATTTCTTCTATCTTTAATATCCCGATGATCTTATTTAGACCAATGTTGTTTGTATAACCTCTGCTACCATCAAGTCCCGTTTCCGAAAAACATTTCGTTAATCTCGAATGAGCTCTAAGTTCGTTATCCCATATGCTAGAACTGATTTACATTTTCATTCACCAATTTTAAGAATCTTACGAAATCATAATAATCTCGAGCTTGGTCATTCCCCCTCTTCTTAAATAGCATTTAAGAACAAACGAAAAGATTAACTACTAATCTAACCTAAATTAGGGGGGGGTGTGACCCTTAAAAAAATTTTTTTTTACCAAAGGTAGTCAATCAAAATTTTTGACGAGAACTTTTCGAAACAGGTCTTAAACTGACACTTTTGACTTCGGGAGGCGCAGAGGGAGCGGAAATGTACGAACGAGTTTTTTCCCTCCCTGGCGATTGGACGGACATCTTTGAACAGAAAAATATTTAAACAATCATGAAACTAGGCCTTTATGAGTACAAGGGCAACAAATACCTCAGAAGCCAAAACTCCATCAAATTTGCTAACAAAAATACATTTTACGTTTTCATTTATAAAATCGAAAGATGACCCTTAATTGGTCAAAAATTTGTATCTACATTTTTTGATATGAAACGCATGTTTTCTGAAAGTTTCATAAAAAACCCTTAAACACTTAAGTAATAGACAATTGAAAATTTATCAATTGCATTAACAATTACACGTGATACTGTTTAAATAAACGTTCTGAAAAGACCCAAACAGATGTGTAAGGAATTTGATGAAAATGTTCAAAATAATTTCTAACGTTGATATACCGTCATGACAACTCAAACATAGAGGTCAGTACCCTGAAAATAAAATGGTGGCAAATCAAAATGCGTTATAACAATATGTTAATTTTCAGAGCTCAATTCATGGAATTTATGTACGAGTTAAGTTTTGATATTCAGAAGTTTGATTTTCTAGAAATATAACAATACCCTTCTGGTAGGAGTACTCTCCTGCTATTTCTACTTATTTTTTTTTTGTTGCAACTAACAACTTTTTTCTTAACTACATCGATATTATAAGATTTAATAAAGGAAGAGCCCGTCATCCCTTTTTGTTTGAGTTTGTATTGATCCAGCGAAAAACGTCGCTGCTTCCCATTTATAATTCAAAAATTTATTTAAAAAGTTATCCTAGGGGCAAGACTAGAATTTATGCTAGTATGCGGTTTACATATAATTTTTAAGGTTTTGTACTAAAATACAAAACCCTATTGCAATCACGACCCGTGTCCGTCCGTCCGTCTGTATGTCACAGCACTTTTTCTCCGAAAATTTAGAGGCTACAGCCATGAAACTTTGTGGAAAGGTCAAAATTGTGACTTTTTGAAAGTTTTGTGGTGGAAACATTCGTTTTAAGGGATTGACCCTTCAAAAAAATTTTTTAACCAGTGGTAGTCGAGTAAGGTGTCGTTGAAAAGGTTTCAATTAGATCTTCTCAAACCAAGTCTTGGGATTGCTTTATCAGTACCGAAATGTACGAGCTTTTCGCATACCCCCCCTCACGATTGGTCACCTTTCATCCGAAAAATCTGAAAAAAGTCATGAATGTAGGCCTTAATGAGTAAAATAATAAATGCGAGAAAAACTTTATTGGTAATAGCATGATTTGTCGATTTTATCATTTCCTGAATAAAATCTTAACGGTCGCTCAATCAAATTCGGTATACAAATGATTGTTTATAAGATTGAGCTGCCCTCCAAGTTTCATAAAGATTGAATGGTAATTAACAAAGTTATAGCGGTTTGAATTTTCCTGTATTACTATGGAACAATATGAGTTGTATTACTATGGAAACATATGGCTATGGTAGAATATGCGCTTTTACTGACTCAGACATTACAGGTTTGCTAGGACTCGCGTGAAAGTTTCAGGAATGATAGGTATAATGAATATCTTTGAGAATTGGTTCAGCTTGTGGTATCAGTAATCGTAAAACAAAATAGTGGCTGTTTTAAATGCGAAGATTGAATAGTTTTGAGATGTTTTGCCTCAACTTCAACGTTTAAGGTGCATGCTTTTAACACTTGATTCAATTTAATGAATTACTGAAGATGAGTACCTACAATTAATACTCATAGGTGTAACAAGTCGAGGAGGCAAGAGAGGCAAGGCTTTGTAACCACTCTAGGGTTCGAAAAAAATTCTGATGGCATGAATCGATGATTACAGTACAGCGGAGAGGCTCCTGAAAAAAAATTCATCAAACGTAGCCGATCTGAATATCAAATGAAAGGTCAGAGAGAGAATTTTTCAAAACAGTCCTTAAACCGACAGGTTTGACTTTATTGGGGGTACGAAAAATGTGTTTCCTCCCTCGCGATTGGACACCTGTACTAAAAAATCTGCAAAAATTATTAAGGATGATATTTTTGAGTACAACAACAACAAATACCTCAAAAGTCAAAATTAGTTCAACTTTTTTAATAATAATATTATCTTCGAGTTTCACATTTTCTCCAATAAAATCGTTTGGATGCCTTCAAATCCAACAAAAGTAAGTAGCCTTACACAAGGTTCTAATACTCTGTAAGTTTGATGTAATTCGTATCATATTCACGGAAGTTATATCCATTTGAAATTTCTCCAATTACAACAAAAATAACACACATTTTATGGACTTTCCATCGAACCAGACACTGCAGTTTTGATTTGATCTTCTTAAAATTTTCAGATAAGATCGATGACATAAATGCTTTTGGAATTTCATGATTTGAGTGATTTTTGTTAGTTGTAAATGAGAAACAATGGATTTTCTTTTAAACGAGCAAATCTCTTTGACATGCTTCTTGATATTATTCGTTGCTGGTGATTGCATTTTGTAAGTTGAGTACAAAACCCTACTGACATGAGCGTAGGTCTATCTACCCAACTTGTTAGGTTATTGCAAATTCATTTTAACAATACCCTACTAAAATCGCGTCCTGTCTGTCCGTCCGTCCGTCCGTGTACCACACCACTTTTTCTCGCAAACTACATAACGTAGAAACATCAGATTTTGTGAGTAGGCGTAAAGTGATGCCCTCTTTAAAGTTTGACCACATAAAAATATATAAGGTGTTTGGGGGGGTCTCCCCATACAGGGGAGTGGACCCCGTAAAAATCATCATCGCATGTAAGCAATATGGGTATCAAATGAAAGGTCTTAATGAGAACTTTTCAAAACAGGTCTTAAAATGACGAATTTTGCTTCGAGGGGTGCAGGGGAAGGGGAAATATACGAAAATTTGACCCGAAAAATCTGAAAAAAATCACAGAAGTGTAACTTTAGAAGTCAAAGGGCAACAAATACCTCAGAAGTCGAATTCCGATCAACTTTGTTGATAGTAGTACATTTCATAAATTTTACATTTTCGCCTATAAAATCAAAATGGGACCCTTAAATTTCCCTAAAACTACAATAAAAGTTTTTTGTAAGCAATCGTATGTGTTTTGAAAATTTCACAATAATCGGACAATAAACAGCTAAATTATAGCCGATTGAATATTTAACAATTACAACAACATTAACACGTGATACTAGGGAGATATACGTTTACAACGGACCTAGACACTATAAATATGTAGGAATTTTGATGAAAATTTTAAAAATGGTTTGTTATATTGATGTGTTATCAAGACTAACTAAGCGACGGGGTCAAAACACTTGAAACAAAATGGCGGCGAATATAAAAATATGATAACCATAATAATTCTTCGAACTCTATTTATGGAATCTGTATATTGGTCAGGTTTTGATATGCAGAATATATTGTTTGATTTACTAATTGTTTTACAATACCCTTCTGGCAGGAGCACTCTCCTGCTACTTCAACTTGTTTTTATTAGTTTAAGTTTAGTTTTCTATGAAGTTCAACGGGAATACAAGAAAAATATATGTTTTGAGTCGTGAAATCAAGTAGTTACTAAAATAGCAAATATTTCCTTAATTCTATTGTACTCGTATGTTTCGCTCATAATTCTGTTCCTTTCTTCCTTTTCAAACTTTTTGTAATTCTCTTTTACTACAAACTTTGATTTTAGTGTCTGAAAAACGGAATTGAATGACCTCCTCAAAAGATGGATTTATTGAGAAAGAATAAAAGTTTGACTGGATTGACCTTTCCGATTTAGACCTTTAAGGATCAAATCTATCTACTTGCTGCAATATTTGCAAGTTAGATGAAATGTAAGCATTATTGATTGTACATTGTCAAATTTGAAAAGACGTTAATTCATATAAGTGCTAATTCTCACCACTATCAAAAATTATTTTGTCCTATAGGAGGACATTCTTGGGACTGATTAGAATTGAATGTAGAATATCTAGAAGAAACTCACAAATCTAGCATGTAGAGTGTTAAATGGAATATGTTTTAAATAATTTTTTCCGGCTGAGTCATCATGTTTTTGAATTTATAGGCTTTGCAATTATTTTCGATTTGCTTAGCGTCCCGTATAAATGAGCTTTAAATTCATAATGGTTATGTCATCTTCTGGGAACACTTCCAGCCATCTTTCACGCATTTATTGTGTGTGGGGTGCGTGTACAAATTATCGGTTGCCTGGCAGTTCGAACCATTGAATTTACGCACAAGATGTAAGTTTCATTTGAAGTAGCACCACTGGTAACCAGCTAAACCTGCACTTAATTGCAACCAAGCTTCCCACCACAGACTGTTAAGATGCACAATATGGATGACGGATGACAGTATCTGACAGAGCTTTGGTTGCGACAAACGTCACACGAAGCGACAATAGGTGATATTCAAAAAGAAAAAAATATTTCTCTTTTCGCTTCCTTTTATTACAGGACAGCTGCTTTTACGCCGCTCGAAGGCTGAGAGCACGAAAGAAAAACAGCTGATGGAACTTGGTGATGAAGAGTCGGCATCTGTCGATTCCGATCGAGTCAAGTATGGAGAGTACGTTCGGGTTACCAGCGCAGATCCTTCACATAGTAAAGCCTCAGTTCTTTGCCAGGCATATTTGTATGAGGTAACGTTTTGGACTCAACACCTAGGCAACCCGATATTTTACCAATTCCTTACTCACATTAGCATTATAGTGCTGCGCCGTATTACTTTGTTTAATGTTTTGTCTATGTATTTCATCGCCCACTTTAAGCTGCGATGGTCAGGATCGCATGTTGTTAGCACTCTTCACACGCACGTCTGCTATCAATAATTTTGTCTCAGAGTTGGTCCCGTAGTACTCAAAATTTCTCGTGCGCCTCCAAAACTATGACTGAGTCTTCCAAACATTTTAATTTCCGGGGCAGTCAATATGATTTACCAATTCAAACCATGTAATGATCAAACAGGGCACAGTAAATTGGGATCCCAATATTGTTGGAATACGCAGAACGCAGGGCACAGGTGATAGTGGCTTAAAAAAATCAATTCAGACAATCAGGGCATTGGCTTGAGGTGAATAAATGGCAGTCTGCTGGTGCGTGATGCCATACCTGTCCATCAGCTTGGAAAACTTGGTGGACTTGAACTGAACTCTATTATCGGATAACACATATTTCGGTAAATAGAAGACGCAATTCACTAGGCAGCTCATAACCGGGGCTGTATGGAAGTTCCGGATCATTTCTATGAACGTGAATTGTGATAGTTCGTTCAGGAGTACGTCAGCTCCATTATGGAAATCTCAGAAGTGTAGCGACTAATATCATTAGGATTAAGAAAAAATAAATACTGAGATGATCAATTGAGAAGTGTCAATATGAGTCTAGTGAGCCACAGCACAAGACAAGCATACAAAGCATTGAAAAGCTTGAACCAAAGTTATCAGCCCAACACTACGCTCTGCCATGATCACTGATGAAAACAGGATTAAGGGAAAATGGGCATTATATTCCACGAACATCCTTAACCCTCCGCACGGCTCCAGAACATCAGAGCCTAAAGACATACAT
This sequence comes from Odontomyia ornata, assembly GCA_963969285.1. Taxonomy (NCBI): domain Eukaryota; kingdom Metazoa; phylum Arthropoda; class Insecta; order Diptera; family Stratiomyidae; genus Odontomyia; species Odontomyia ornata. The sequence continues at coordinate 107,898,931 of OZ017739.1, read as the reverse complement.
GGATAGCTTCCATTGGCCGCATCAACTCTGGATGAAGTTTGTTCCACCACCAAAACCCAAAGGAATAATAAAGCATCGATGAGATCCCAGTGGAGCCCATTAAATATGGTGGCAGCAGTGTTCAGAATGCCATCTACAAAGTTATCCAGCACATTTGGCGCAAGAACATTTCCCAAACGAGTGGAGCCAATCAATTATACCCCCTATCCATAAAAAAGGTGACAAGCTGCAGTGCGAAAATTATAGAGGCATATCACTACTTTGTACGGCGTAGAAAATATTTTCGAAAATCTTGGACAATAAAATCAGATCGTACGCCAGCAGTATTATTGGGGAGTATCAAGGTGGTTTTAGAGCACGCAGATCAACGATAGACCAATTGTTCACTCTCAAGTAAGTACTTGAGAAATGCTGAGAGTTCAGCATAGACGAACACCAAATTTTTGTTGACTTTAACAAGCATACGACAGTATTGATTGTGCCAAATAATGCTTTGCTTTGGTATTCCAGCCAAATTAGCCTGTCTTACCAGAAAGACAATGACGTCGGCAACCTCCCAAGTCCGCATCAATAACCAACTCACCGACGCCCTTGACACAAATTTCGGACTAAAGCAGGGTGATGGACTGACCCCATCGCTATTCAATTTGGCTCTAGAATACATCATTACAAAGCTGCCTCTCGATATAAGATGTACGTACTTATACAAATTAAGCCAAGTAGAAGTCTATGCGGATAACATCAACATTTTGTCACGGTTGTTAACAAATACTAAAGAGCTTTCCCTGGAACTCGACGGCGAAGCAATACTCGTAGGGCTACGAATCAAAGAGAATGCAACCTCAAATATAAAAAATATCACACTTTGCGGATACAATCCTAAAAATGTGGGCAAATTTATGTATTTCAGTAACGAATAGCGCTAATGCAAACACGTCGAAGAATACAGCTCGCAAATAAAAATATTTTATTCAGTTTTGACGGATTTCAAAGACCAGTTGCATATACAGAAAGACAAAACTCCAAGTATGGAATCTGTGTTAAGACCTGTGCTTTTCCATGGGAGTGAAACATGCACCCTAATCCAAGCATCCGCAAACATCTTTAACACCTTCGAAAAACGGCTCCAGAGGCGGATAATTGGAGCAAAGCTAGAAGGGGATCAATGGCGAATTCGATACAACTATAAGCTGTATGAAATTTTTGCCGAGTCCGAGATTGCAATTAATATAATATTGCGGAAACTCCAATGGGAGTGGCTTCATGGATGAGCAACGGATGCCCAAAAAGGTATTCGCTGGGAGAGCTGAAGGGCAGAAAGAAATGGGGAAACCGAAGAAATACTTATTTGACGCGGCCGACAAAAACAGCTCATCGCTGCTCGGATTTCTAAATTGGAGGATTCGGTGAATGGACCGAGGTAGTTGGAGGCGCTTGTTGCAGGAAGCGAAGGCCCGAGAGGGGCCGTAGTGCTACGAAGAAGAAGAAGACGATAGCTCCAATGTGTCCAGACGTCAATCCAGGGTAAGGGCCAATGATATCGATGTACAAGCACTGGAACACGGGTTCGAATGATGACGTAGCACATATTACGATTTGCTACCCTTAGAGACATTTTCGTTACCCAAGTCTTACAAGCCACCATACAAATTAAAAAAAGTTAAGATTGAAGTCGTCACAATGACATGAGCAAGAGTAATGTTTTAAGCAAATTTCCCGAGAAAAATTTCTCGCTAATGATGGGCTTAAAAATTAAAAAGAATATATTGGGACAGCAGCTATTCAGAGCCCTGTTCACAACAATCTATACATTTGAGTTTATGAGATTTTATAACGCTGATGTTAAAATAAGGTTTAATACAATTTGAATGAGAATTGTGACTTCTACGGGCCTTTGCTTTTTGAATGTGAATTTCAAAAGTTTTCTATCGTATAGTCTGATCAATAACTATGCCAGATTTGGTTTCAATAAGAACATTTTTCAAGTTCTGCTTTGAATTTCGACTTTTTTATTTATGACCAAATTATCACTATTTTTGCTGAAAGAGACAATTTAGATTTGTAATGAACAATACGATCAGGATGGATACGGAGCTTCTTCATTTAAAATTTCTGAAGCACAAGTCTACTCACGCTATAAGCCTATCCTTAATCATTGTGTCGCAACGGATAGTGGAGCATCCCAATTTCTCAATCATAATTAGCACATAATATTAAAATGAAAATACAATTCGGAGAGAAAAAGGGATGACACGCCTTTTTTTTGTTATGAGATTTATGAAAGTTAGTAAACAAAAATAAAAAAAAAATTAAGAAGATGCTCAGCCATATAGTATTTTTCATTCGAAATGATCTTTAAAAAATCATTAGAAGATCCTTACTTCCCAATCGAGGTCCTCTGGCATGACGGAAGCTGTTTAAGTAGTTATCGCTTATATATAGGGTTTTCTAGTAAGAGGTGTTATTTTAAATAGATCTTGTGATTTAACACCTTGCGACTTCTGCCTTTGGGGCCACGTGAAAAAGAAGGTCTACGCCAACAGCCCAGCGTCGATTCAAGACCTCAAAGATGGAATTCGTGAGGCTATCGGGGACATAGTGTTACGGATAAAACTGAAGGGCACCAGGACTACCTCACCCCGAACACTATCGTAACATTCGCGTGACTATGTATAGTCAGAAAGCTAAGCCGCACTCGACTAGGGTTTGTTTGCTAGTCCAAATTGTAATCATATTAGTAGTTTAAATACGATTATTGGTAGTCTTAAGCAAACATAATTGTCATCGAGCGAAGGTCAGAATCACCGCATGTTCGAAGTTGGAATGTTCCCCAGATATTTCGGTAAAACCAAAACCTAACAAGATCGAGCCAGATGTTGCCAAGGAGGATTCAGATGATGAGAATTCACTGTCTTGAAAATGTCGATAAAACGCTACAGTTTCTCCGGGAGCAACGAGTACAGTTAGAAAACATCGGTTCACATGATATTGTCGATGGAAACGCATCTCTAAATTTAGAATAATTGTCCGGTTTACGAATCGTTCCAGAGTTACATTGCTACAGAAATGCTAGATGGTGACACCAAATACGATGCTGGTGAAGAGTACAGTCTTCAGGAAGCTGAGAAAGGAGTGATTTCTATTTCGTAGTCCACTCAGGAGACAATCAAAACGGACACTACGTCGCTTACATAAATCCGCCGTTGGAGGGAAATTGGGGTAAGTCCGATGATGACGTCGCTTCATGCTGTACGAAATTTGAAGCCATTGAGCATAATTACGGGGGTTCAGATAATGAAATAACCCTCAAGCTTCCGTGCAAATAACTTATGATGTGAAAATTATTGGGAAACTTCAATACGAAGTGTTTGCAGGTGGCTTAAATCGATTTCATTTATGTCTATTGAGTGTGCTAGACACAGCAGAACAAGAAAAAAGAATTTAGTAGATGCTGATGTCAATTGACCCGTCTTTAAAATGAGTGGGAATAATGTCTGTCGCGTTTGCGAGTCTTCAAACAACTTAAAAATGATATTCCAACAGGGAAATGCAGCTTTACTTGATATGATTAGATCAATGATGCCATTGCGGATGGGAGCCGATGATTCTCCTCCAAAAGCTATATGCATGGAGTGTGTCCAAAAGTTATGCACTGAATATGATTTTAAAGCTCAGTACATGAATACCTGCTTTAGATTTAAAAATAAATCAAGCACCGCAACAAATAAATCTTTAAATTAATTACCTAAACCAAATGAAACTGTTGCAGTCAACAATGTTGCAAAGAATTCAGGACTTGTTAAAACTATACCGAACCAAAAGCTGCCAGGGAGTGCTGGACCATTGCCTGCAGTATCCCGTCCTGAAGGTGAAGCGGGTGATCAAGAAATAAGGTGCGACATGTGCAACTTAACGTTTACAAGTATGCGGGGATTAAAGTGACACGAACTGTATCACGATAAAGACGGAGTAATGAAATGCCATCTTTGTGAAATGTATTTTAAAAAAAAAAAAAAAACTTGGAGAAACACATTCAGTTGCACTCAAGCCCGGAAACGTTGAAATGTGAACATTGTCCGAAATTATTCCTAATGAAACATCATTTCAAAAGACATATGCCGCTACACGCGAATCCTGAGCTATTTAAATGCGATCAGTGCGGAAGATGCTTCGCGAGGAGGGAAAATTTGAAGGCCCATATAAAACTACATATGCGACAGAAAGTCTTCACTTGTGAACTACGTGGAGAATGTTTTGCCATGAATTATGCATTGACTGAGCACCACGATTTGCTTTGAAGCACCACGAATTGCTTTGAAATTTGAAGGCCCATATAAAACTACATATGCGACAGAAAGTCTTCACTTGTGAACTATGTGGAGAATGTTTTGCCATGAATTATGCATTGACTGAGCACCACGAATTGCTTCATTCCATTTCTTCGGCAATTAAAGGCGAGGAGTGCGGGAAAACGTTCTCTGGAAGAAGATTATTAGTAGAACATAAAAAGGTGGCACCAAGATCCAACCGTATATAAATGCGAAGATTGCGGTCGATTTTTCTCAGCACGGAAATACATAAACAAACATCACTGACAGGCCAAACTGTCAGTGAATTACGTTCAGCTGATTCAGCCGAGGTTGGAGTGCTCGCCACCAGAGGGGAGCGGCGACCAAGTGGCGTCAAGAAGGTATTACCCCGCTGAAGAGGTGGATGACCGACGAGCGGAACCATAGCCGTTAGGAGGAGGCTATATAAGCACGCGAGGAATGACGCGCCTCCTCTTTGATTTCTTTCATCGTGGGCGACGACGGCAGCGGAACCAGAGCAACCAGCTAGATAAAATTCAAAGCGCAGCGGAATTTTCAAGTGGAGGACAGCGGAGTCAGCAAAGCGAAATCCACGCCAAGGAAAAATTGATAGCAAAGCGACGAGCAAGTTTCGACATTGGAGGAAAGGCGACGGAATACAGCCGCGAATACGATCGTCGAAGGGGCCCCTTTGTAGGGTTAGAAGAAAAGTAAGTTTTTTATGATAGTGTATCTTTTGTTAAGCTTATAGATTCTTTCGATCTGGAATACAAATGTGGTAAAATTGTAAATAATTGAAGTTTATTTGCGTTCAATTAATGTTCGAAGGAAGAAATTTTTGTCTTGAGAAGAGAAGTAAGTTCTTTGTTTCAGATCGCGGTTTGTAACGAGTGCGGCTTGGACGGACAAGCCGAAGTGGAAGTGACGGGGAGTTAAATAAAGCTCGTGATATCGGGAGTCTGAGTGTTCGGGGGTGGTATAGTGGTCCACGCGAAGAATAGAGTGGATAAGTAGTGAAGATTATAGGATGGTTAGTGAAGTGGTGTAGGTGAAGAATTGGAGTGAAGAATATAGGGTGGTTAGTGAAGTGGTGTAGGTGGAGTATTGAGTGGAAATCGTAGGGTGGTTAGTAGCTAGGGTATCGGCCGAATAACGTCGAGTTTAATCCGGTTAGTCGCATTCTCGCTTGGCAGCTATTTGGGGCTTTGAGGGAAAAGCGAGTGGCGCTCCACGCCCGTCTTCGGACGAGCTAACTGGGTCCATAAGCCCCGCCGGAGCACCCCAGTTTCCCTGGTAAAAAGTGGGTGCAACAATAGGGCAGCCACTTTGCGATTTGGTTATAGAAAAATACATGAAAAGGATATGGTCCTGTAAGCGTGGTCTTGGTGGTCATTTGCCTGATGTTATGCTCTCTTTATAATGAAATAAACATCCAATCATTTATATTAAAAACTAGCATTTTTCTTTTAATATGAAAATAACACCTCTTATGGGAAAACCCTGTACTATCATTAAAACAAATTGCATAAGGATCAATGTTACTAGAAATTCATATCCAAATTTTAGCTACTATTGGCATTCAAACTTTGAAAATTTGACTAGACATTTTTTAGAAGTTTGAAAGCGATCCTAACAACTTTTTCTTATTGCTATCTAGACGCATTTAGTATCTACTCTAAATTTCAGCAAAATCTGTTAATCTATTTAGACACAAATACAATAATTTCTTTTTTTTTTTACTTTGGAATGAGTACCACTTCGAATCTTAGAATGAAATTTTGACTTTGTTGTTTTTTTTGTGAAACTTCGTGAATTCAGAAGACAGCCCTTCAATAAAAATTGAACACATCAAACGTAGAAGCTGTATGCAAAATTCACAGAATGAATATTTCACCACCAAGAATACTCATGAAAATTAGATAAAAAACTATTATTTTGGATGCTGCATAATGAATGAAGAGAAATTTTTATCCATATGATGTCCGTCGGAAATAATCAGTATAAAAACATTTATTATATGCTACACCCATACGATATCATAAATCATCTATATCTATCGAATCGGTAAGAAATACTTTTTTATTGATTTGCAATCTTATTAAAATATAATTCAACTCCAAATGCAAATAAGGCAGCTAAAAATATTACCCCATAAAGAAGGTCAATATTTACTTTAATTTTAAAATATATTCCCCTCAGAAAAAACCCCTCAAGAATAACTTTAATAGCGCAACTTATTATTAGTAGCATACCATTTTACACCGTTTCACAATGTTTTCAAAATTGATATTACGTAATTTTATAGGAAAAAAGAAACTCAATGGCGAGTAGAAAGACAGATATATAGTCAAATAGAAACCCATCGAGTGGTGTTAAATTTTTTTATTTAACACAGATCATGAAACTTCCCTTCCCAAAGCAATTTATATCATAATTGAGGACTATTGGCTTCAATTTATTGCAGTGAGGCCCACAAGCACCTTCAAAAGTCATCAACATATTCCTAAGCTGAATGCCATCCGAATTTTTCTAAATAATTATTTTGCTGCACCGTCCGCTCAAAAACGTCTTAAAAATTTGGTTGAAAAATATGACCCTGGGTTCAAAATGCAGTGGCATGAAAAACCATAAATTATCGGAGCTTCAACGCATTCATCAATGCAGGTAAACTTGGTATTAAATTTAAGTAAGTACTTAAAGCTATTTCGAAAACTAATTATTCAACTTATTGAATGTATGTTCTCACTTATATCTCAAAAGATGAATTTTTTGAATCTAACCTGCTAGGAATGAGTTTTATTTAGCTCAACATTAGACTTGCAATCTAATTTATATTACGTAGACAAAAACAGTTTTTTGCAGAAATATGCTTTTAAGGTATTTTCTCTCATTCGAGCAAAAAGTGTCTTAACATGCACAAAAGACGCAAAAGTTCGTGCTGAAGAGGATTGTAATTGTCATCTACTCGTCTATCTGCCAACACACGGTGATGTGTGCTAACATAAGTATAATGAAGGAATAGAAAGGTGTAAAATTCATCAACAGAGTGTCTATTGTGTGAACAAACACATTTAGAAACGCACAATTTCTTTAAACAAATTCAATCTTTTCGTCTGCAGTTAGGAGATGCATTTTAATATTTAAGTTTCCTAGCTTACACCAACGACAAGCTGGAATGTTGATAAGCTCACTATTGTAGTTGATCATTCCATCACGAAAGGCTTACTCTACTTAATGCAAAAAACAATCACAAATGCGAAATGAAATCATACATTGTTCATATGATGTGCACATGCACAAAACATACCTGCAGCACTGCTGTGACGATTAGATTATATCAAAGCCCGTGCAGTGGATTCATTCAAACTTTAATTTCCCAGCTGAGCCCGGTGAACAGGAAGTCACTAATTTGTTCGCGATTTATGGGAGCTGAACAATTCTGACACGAGCAATTTTCAATCCTTAGTCACACAAACAGGATTTCACCAACTAAATTTTTCCGACTTGCACTCTTCTCACTTTTCACCACTCGTTATTGATATGTAATTTCAAACAACAAATAATAAATTTCACAAAATAACAATCGTCAAATTCAATGCCACTGATTAATTACAATCAAAATAAATTTTCAGTTGCAAACTTAATTATAAATAAAAGTTTAACGTAGGGGAATGAACAATGGTTAACTATTTCACAGAGGCGACAAGGGAAATCGTTTTATGGATGAATACGAACATTCACTGCAAATTTAAATCGTATCGACCGTATAATATGCGCGAAAGATTCAAACTGAATAAGCTCTCGTTTTCGTTGCGCATTTTTAGACTTTTTCTTGCAGTTTATAAGTTTCAGCCAAGCTTAACTAACCTGAGCACCACCAACAACAAAATGCAAGCGACACACCGGTGAAAAGCATGATAAAGATCAATTAAAATGCTCAGTGACTCATTGAAATATTGGTACACCACAAATGGTAACAAATTGTTTTTGAATCAACCACAAGAAGTCTTACCATGTTGTGTCATTTGATGCCTACATACACTGATTGTTGTACAGAGGTGATTCGTCATATCTGAAAATGAAGACAACTTGTCTATTGCTTCTGATGATACTATCACATTAATTGTGGTCGAAACTGCTTTATGCATTTAAATTTATAGCGAAGAGCTCATCTTTCGGGTTTTACACTCTTGCTTAGATAAATATTGATGTGCCTCCGACGGAAAAGAAATGCTTGGAACTTTGAAATGAATCTTTTCCACCCACAATGACACATGAAAATTCAATTTAATAAAATCTATTTCTCAACAATTCCAAATCATCTAGTTTTTAAAGGTATTGAAAATAATTTTACCATAGTCGACTAAAATCATGAGCTGTCTGTCCGCCTGCCTATTTGTCGGTTCGTACGTGTATCACAGCAAATTCTCTCGTTGTGTAACGTTGTACCCTCTTCAAAAGAAATTTCATAAGGCTTTTAAAGGGGTTTCCCAATATAAGGGGGCAACCCTTGAAAAAAAATCTTTACCAAAGGTAGTTAATATAGGTATCAAATGAAAGGTCGTGATGAGAATTTTTTAAAGCAGATCTTAAATTAACAGACATTTGAGACGATGTCTCGGGTTCCTGCAATTTGAACATTTAGAGCGATTAGATGTTATCAAGAGAAATGGTTTGTGTCTCAATTGCTCAATTGTCTAAGCCAGGGACATTGAGTTGAAACGTGTACTAGTACGTCGAAGTGCTTCCAGTGCGAGAAAGCACATCCTACACTCCTTTGCAAACCTGCTGTAAATTCATTAGGTCTTCACGTTTTTTTTCATAAAAAATATAAATTTTATTTTTCAACCGTTGATAACAGAGTTTCAGTTAAAACTAAAACTAGATTCTAAATTCTAACTTATGCTAGAAACTGCCACTGGTACGTTGACATAGAATTAGCACATTCCTGATGATCGAATATGAGACAGGTGTCTAGACATGGTGTCATCATGATTTCTTGTCTCATGGCCAGGTGAGGTGTTTGTTGACTGGCATGTGGCTGGATCGCGCTACATTTTTAGACTCGTAGATTGTTACCTTAACTCTTCCCCCCTTGAGTACGTTCGTCCTCGACCGTTAGAAAAAGGGCAGGTTGTACATGCCGTTGTTGCTTCGCAAAGTAGAAAGTTCCTAAAAATTCAGTACCGATCCGGAATTACTCGTCGGGATGGCAGGTAAGTTTGCAGGAATGGAATCGGCTACCCTAGTCGTCGTACTCCTAGTCCTTTTAAAGAGCCTTGAAAACTTAAAAGCGACAATTATGCATATCAATAACGCCAATATTCTGTAATTGGCGATCTGGTAAGTTGCTTTTTCGGTCCTTAACGTCTCGATTTGCTTGGTGTTATTTATGTCCTCGAGTGCATTATCGCCGGTGTACGTGTTGAGCAGCGGTGGTAAGATTTTCACGGTCTGTAATTCATTGGCAGCGTATCTTTGATTGTTAATTGTAATTGAAGAGTTTCGGAACATAAATAGGTAAGATCCTTTCAATTCATGGGTGATTTGATCGACCTCGATGATACCTTTGAATTCGTTTATGAACAGCACGCCTGACTCGTTTTCTTCCACCGAAGGTAGGTGATGACCGCTCTCCCTTTTGCACTGCGCGGTTCTACTCTTTAACAAATGAGGCACATATTGCGATTCCCTAGTACCCCTAACCTTACTTTACAAACGAATTAATCATTAAAAGTTTTGCATGGGCCTGATATTCCAAAAAAGTCATCATTAATGAGTAATACATTGGTAAATTTTAATTTAGGTATCGTTCCTTTTTTTTACTGGTTTTAATACATACTTTTCAAAAATTTGATTTGTTACGATGGGTACTGCTATAATACAAATAAGTTGGGTAAACAGACCTACGCTCATGTCAGAAGGGTTTTGTATTCAATATACAAAATGCAGTCACCAGATCGAATGAAACCAAGAAACATGCCAATGACAATTTTATTGGAGAAAATATGAAATTCGAAGATCATACTATTATTAACAAAGTTGAACGAATTTCGACTTCTGAGGTTTTTGTTATTGTTACACTCATAAATATCTCCCTTGATAATTATTTCAGATGTCCATTCGCGAAGGAAGAAACACATTTTTCATGTATTTCCTCCCTGTAGCAAAAAGTGACAGTTTAAGAACTGTTTTGAAAAGCTCCCATGAAAACTTTTATTTCATACTCATATCGGCTACGTTTGATGAATTTTTTTTTTCAGGGGCCACTCCCCTGTACTGTTATCATCGATTCATGGCCAATATTTTCGAATCCTAGAATGGTTACAAAGCCCATTTGCTAGGAGCTCTCTCCCGCCTCCTTGACTTGTTTCACTTATGAGTATTAATTGCAGGTACTCATCTTCAGTCATTCATTAAATTGAATCAAGCGTTCAAAGCATGCAACTTAAATGTTGAAGTTGGGAAAAAAATAACTCAAAATTATTGAATCTTCGCGTTTAAAACAGCCACTATTTTGCTTGGCGATTGCTAATACCACTAGCTGAACCGATTCTCAAAGATATTCATGAGACCTATCATTCCTGAAATTTTCATGCAAATCCTAGCAAAACTGGAAAATTCAAACCGGTATAACTTCGCTCGATATGTTTCAATCTTTATGAAACTTTCAGGGTAGATCAATCTCATAAATAGTTATCCGTTTACTGAACTACATTGAATTTAAGGGTACCGTTAAGATTTTATTCAAGAAAACATAAAATCGATAAATCATACTATTACTAACAAAGTTGAGTAAATTGCCACTTCTCACGTATTTGTTGTTGTTGTACTCATCAGGGCCTACATTCTTGATTTTTTTCAGATTTTTCGGATCACAGGTGTCCAATCGCGAGGGGGGGGACACAAATTTTTCGTGTATTTCCCCTCCCTGTGCTCCCCTTGAAGCAAACTTTGCCAAACTAGGACCTGTTTTGGAAAGTTCTCATCAAGACCTTTCATTTGATACCCATATCGGCTACCTTCAATGAAATTTTTTTTTTCGGGGGGTCACTCCCCTACATGGGGAGACCCCCCTTAAATACCTTATAAAAAATTTTTGTAGTTGAACTCTGAAGAGAGTACCGATTTACACCTACATACAAAATTTGATGTTTCTAGCTTAAGTAGTTTCCGAGAAAAACTGCTGTGACACACGGACGGACGGACGGACGGACGGACAGACAGACAGACGGACAGACGGACAGACAGGACGCGATTTTAGAAGGGTTTTGTAAAATTATTTTACAAAACCCTGAAAATGTGGGAAGAATTTTGCATGACCTTTGGTTCTCATGATTCTAGGATTTCTTCAATGCTTATTTCCGGTATGCTATCTTGACGAAAATTATTAATTATGGTTGCTATTTCGAATTTTGAAACAAAATTGGAATTAACAGTATTGGATTGGGCTAAACGAATTGCTTGAATGACATTTAAAATTTCTTCCTTAAGTAATCTGACCTTATATTGTGTTGTCAAAGCCAGCGTGTTTTCGAAAACCTTATCTTTCCTGATCATATTTATCGGTATTTGTTAATTTATTAATCCTGTCATTATGTCCCGGATTTATTATAGCCTGTTGATTGTTATTAGAAATAATGCCGATGATTTTGTCCTTCAGCATGACTAAGTCATCGTAGTAGGGGCTACCCGCTACTCATTTCCAGGCTGTCCCAAGAAAATTTAATGCCCTTTCTGGCCGAATAGGTTTAAAGTTTTGTAGGTATTTCTCCACCTCAGATATCTCCTGTACCAACAACTGATGAAAAGGATTATTACTTGGAATATTATCGTTCACAAGGGATGAGATTTTGTGTGGCGATTGCCGGAATTGCTCCATTTGAAAGATGTGGATCAACATCCGGGTACCACTCTGGATCCATGCCTTCCCAGATTTTATAGCTATCATTTGCGAGTTCGAATGATCTATTATCTGCACCTCCGCTCCCACAAGAGCCATGAATCTGAAAGAAAATCAATTCCGAATGTCACTTTTATGTATTACACGTTCTGTTTCTGTAACTATTACTGTGTCCCTATTTTCTTAAACAGTTTCTTTCTTATATATTGCTTATATAATACTTATATATTGCTTTTTACAAATACTTGTTGTCCTACCTCATAGTTCTTAAGTCCTAATCTATTCTTATTATGGAAATTCAAATCCTTGGCCTGTCTAGCCTTCAACATTTCTATGTTCCCCTTCCTAACTCTTTCAAGAATTTCCGGGTCTGCAGATTCGATCCTTCCGGAGAATAGCTCAACTGGCTTCTTAACAGTCGCCGAGTGTGCATTGTCGTTATACTCATGGACCACTCTTTTCACCAGCTCCTCAAAGGACGCCATCTGCCTCATAATCTCTGTTAGCGTTGAATGGAATTGCTCCAATTGCCCGTTAGCTTCACTTCTGTGGGAACGAGTTCGGTAAACTTGTATTCTCAACGGATCTTGTATCGTGAATGTGATTGATGTGGAGTTCAGAGACTTTTCCCCATCTATGATCACCTGTCTTAGTACTCCAAACGAGATCAGTAGCTCCCTTAAGGGTCCTCTTATGTCCTGTATCCCTCTAGACTTTAAAATACGCACTTGCGCATACTTGCTGAATTTATCCAAGGATGTAAGCAGTAACTTCCCTTCGGTCTGACGGATATCTATATAAACTATATCGCCAGGGAATTCCGGGATAGGTGTCTCCTTTAACACAGGGTTATTGGGTCGTCGTTCGTACTTGTTCTTCTTGCACGTTGCGCATTGCTTGACGAATGCCTGAATTTTCGCAACCATCTTTGGGAAATAATAGTGGTCTAAAATTTGAATTTCATTTAATTTCACATTCCCATGGGCCTTATTGTGATAATTTAAAATAATCTCCTCCAACTCAACATCGTTGCCAACATCCGTCACCATATTTTGGGTAAATTAAATTTTGTAGTCCCTAAAGTATAGCGGATACACCCGTTGGATAATCCCCATTACGACCACATCTGCTTCTATCCCATAGATAACAGCAGGGTACAGATATCTTTTAAATATGCCTATAATTTTCTCCTGGGTGTAATTTGGCTCAACAAAAGTGTGCCTAAAATAGTTTGTGAATAGCTTGTCGAACTTATAACTGGTTTCTTCCCAAAACTTTAGAATGATTTGCGTCCTAAACGAATTAAGAGGGCTGATTATAAGGCCGTGCAAGGAGCCCTCGTCACTATAAATTGTCATACGTAGTGAGTTTACGTTGGTTACAGGTGGAATTCTAGAAAGGGCATCAGCCACAACATTCACCTTTCCCGGTTTATACCTCAATTCATGATTGAATTCCTCTAAAATCGCCTTCCACCTCTTCATCTTAGCATTGTTGTTCTTGCTACTTAAGGCGAACGTTAGCGGCTGATGATCTGTAAATATATTAATCTTTTTTGAGCCGTACAAGTAATCCCGCAACGAATTCAGGGACCCTATTATGGCTAACATTTCCTTTTCGTTAGCCGCATAAGACTCTTCGGTCTTGTTGAGCGTTCGAGAAAGGAAAGTTATAGGTCTAACTCCCTGCGACAATACTGCCCCAATCGTGTAATCAGAGGTATTGGCGGTTAGCTCATACTCTTTTTCGAAAACAGGATGAGAAAGTAACACCTCTTTAGATATTAGACTGCTCTTATGTAGTTTTGTTAAAGGCCTCCATTGTTTCATCTTCTAGGCTCATTTGTTTGGTCTTTGATGGAAATCTGGACGCTCGTCCATCCTCCCCTCTCAGGAGGGATGTCAGGGGCTTCTTTGCGTAATCGAGCATGAAATGGCGATAGTACGGTATATACCGAGGAATGATCTCAATTCCCGTAGCTTCTTTGGAATTGGGAAGTCCACGAAAGCCCGAACGTTCTTCCTGACAAACCCCAAAAACTCAACCTCCTCCTTCAAAAACTCACATTTATCTAGATGGATTTTCATATTAGCTTTTTCAAGCGTCTTCAGTACGATTTCCAAATTTTGGAAATGTTCTTCCTCATCTTTTCCCTTAACTATGATGTCGCCTAGGTAAATCCAACAACGTCTCTCAATATGATCCCTGAGGATGTCATCTAACGCACGCTAGAAAGTCGGAGGAGAGTTCTTGTAACCCATGGGGTTTCTCGTAAACTCATATTTTGCATTATTCATCTGAAAAGCAGTCTTGTGATATCGTCCTCTCTTAATGAAATTTGGTAAAATCCACTCTTCAAATCGATGACGCTAAAGAATTCGCTTTTGCCGAGGCTGGCCAGTATATAATTAATTGCAGGAATTTGGTATGTATCCGGTATCACCACCTCATTTAGTTTCCGGAAATCTACAACAAGGCGGTGTTTTTTCTCCCCAGACGCGCTGACCTTCTTTGGGACGACCCACACGGGTGAAGTATATGTTGATCGAGATGGTCGTATAATTCCATCACCCAATAGCTGCTTCATTTCCTTTTCCACCACATCCTTTAAGCACATGGGGTAAGGATACGATTTTGAATAAACTGGGGTATCGGTTGTAGTTCGAAATTCTCCCTTGATTCCAGTTGTACTCGTATATGTTAGCTTCTGATTGGGCTCTAATAATACTTTAAGACACTTACCGAATATGTCCATCAATCTTCCTCTTTGCTTTTCCGTCATATGCGATGTTCTGATGATCAGAGGAATACGAACGTCAGGATCTATTATCATGAACCCTTTGCCAGTATGAATTATCGCGCCAAGTTCCCTGAGGCTGTCGTTACCGATAATGCCATCAAAGGAGCTTAAGCCGTTTAGCAAGAATAATTTCAGGGGTTTTCCGTTATTGAACAGGTTGATGAACGAATGGTGGGTAATCTGAGTATTTCCATTAACCAAACTAATCGTAAAAGGTTTTTCGTTTTGAACAGGATTTCTAATATACTTAGGTTGTACATAGTTTTTGTTAAATCCTGTGTCGACCAGGAATCGAAACATTTTTCCCGCTCTTCACCGTATGTTCTATGTAAGGCAGAGAAGAGCTCGTTAATCTAAAAAATTTACATCTGTGAATTCAACTGCTTCTTTCGGTGGAACGTATGGCAGACATGTACCCTCATCCTGTTTTCTATCATATTCAGAAAAAGGCTCGCTGAAATACGCATCATATTCATTGATTTGCTGTTCGTAATCTCCAATAGAACTTTCCGCTGTGGGCCTTGTAACCCCGTTGTTCCTATCGTGAAGGAGGACGTTTACCAGGTTAATTTCTCATTCGAAATTAATTCTGATAGTTAACGGCTCGCGATCTCATTGATTGATCCACGTCCATAAGCTCTGGAGGAAGCTGAGGTTTAGGTGGCAGAAAGGCTCTAGGTGGTGAAGTTGGATGCATCTGGCGCATTTGATTTCCAAATTGCTGTTGATGGTGTGGTCTGAAATCTGCATAACGTGGTTCCCGCGGATATACCCTAGCATCTGGAAAAAAATACCTACAAGGAGCAGGAACAAGTGGATGCTGCGTTCTATTTCATGGTGGAACCTGTGGAGGAATATCTAGATCAAATTTTCGCAGACTTTGTTGCCCGCTATGCGCAGCTTGTTTGCGATATCTCATGTTTTTCATCTTCAAGCATAGATGAAGAGCCTGCGGTAAAGTAGCTGGCTCCTTCGAGCCAGTCAATTTACCGTGATCGATCCACGATTTTTTCATAAAAAATATAAATTTTATTTTTCAACCGTTGATAACAGAGGTTGAGTTAAAACTAAAACTAAATTCTAAATTCTAACTTTTGCTAGAAACTGCCACTGGTACGTTGACATAGAATCAGCACAGTTCCAGCAGGCCAGTATGCTGGGTGAAGAACTATGCTGCAAGTTGAAGGTACAGTTAGCTTGAAGGAAGCTACAACTCTACCCTCAATGTTATCCTTTGTCAGTTGATTATCTGATGATCGAATATAAGAAAGGTGTTTAGAAATGATGTCATCATGATTTCTTGTCTCATGGCCAGGTGAGGTGTTTGTTGACTGGGATTTTTAGGCTCGTAGATTGTTACCTTAACTTGTATTAAGTAGTGGGGAAATTGTTCATCAATCACCAACTTTGCAGGGCCACAGAAACCAATCGTCGAATCCAGTGCCACACAATGATCAGTATGTCAGCATTTGATCAGTATTCTTTGGCGGCAATTTTGCACATTGGACAAACGTCAATCATATCTCTTTTCGATCATGGGTCATAGATTTGATTGCCAACAGTCGTTACGGCCAGTAATACTAAACAATCGGCACGGCCGTAGTCAATGGCGGTCAGAACCTGCACTGAGGCTCTTACGTAACGCAAACGATTCTTCTAGTTCTGGTTTTACCCGTTCACCCCTGGCTGAACTTAAAAGTTTTCTATCCTATGTCATTAGTAAAAATTTGCTAGAAACCTGTTTGAAATCAACTCATTTATTTGTTTACATTAGATTCTGTTCACATCAAATTTCGCGGAGTAAGGAAGGAAGATGTAGAGCACACGATGCACTGTATACATTGCAAAATTTTCAATTTTAACTCTTCTTTCTTCTTCTTCTTTTAAAATAAGATTAGGACACCCTTTGGTAAAAGCAAATTTAATTGGGCCACAATATGCTGGGGAGGATGGGTGCTCATTAATCCATACGATGTTGCCTGATTGTGCATCAATTAATTTTAAGGGTACATAAACACTTATGAATATATATGCATCGGTACTTTCATCGTCGATAAAATTCTGCTTATAGATGCTATGCCAGCCACTGCCATCAAAGCCCCATTTACAAATCAAAGTTGCTCTTAGATTATCGTTGATTTGTAATAACTTTGAAATACTTTCTACAGTTTCATTCAAGATATCCTGAATTTTTATTGATGCACTTATATCTGTCATTGATATATTTTGTGGTAAATATTGTTGTTATCTCTAACAAATGACGTAGAGGCTAGAAAAACAATCTTCATGTATTCCGTTGACTGCCTTTCTCAGAATTTTGTACTTTCTTTCCGAAAGATCTAGATCGTAAAACAATGCAAGGGCTTCAGTTGCAGTTAAGCATTTCCAGTCAGTGCCCCTTGAGGTTCCTGATGTACTCATCCTGGACGTTGGTGCCACAAATGATAATTCATCTGGTGTGTAGTTGTTGACAAGATATTGTACCCGTCTCTTTTTTGTCTTTGTGCCTTGAAGGGCAGATGTTTTGATATGCAAGCTTTCAGCTATATAATCTGACAGTAGGAAAGGCTCATCAAGCCATTTTTTAGGTTTGATTAAAAATTTCGGTAACGTTCTATCACATTTTTCCCATCTTTTTTGAATATCTACACACCAAAGCTCACAAAATTTCTTGATTGGGGCTCGGACCTCATCACAAATAATCCTTTTATAAGTTTTATATGGCCTCATTCCTGTTTTTGGTGCGGTAATTTTCCAGACTTCGAAAATTTCTCCATTAGTTTTAGCATGATCTTTAAAAAAAAACATCACTGTCCCTGAAAGAGCAAATTGTTGCAAGAATTTTCAAAAGCCTCTGGCACAGGACAATACAACAAACAATGCTATACATAAGCCTCAACAATGGTTTTACTTATTTTGAGAAAAATCATTCTCAATATGAACTAAATAAAAATTTTTAGGGGTACATTCACAATAAAATGTTGCCTTTCAGAGAAAATTTTTTCAAACCAAAACCACAATAACAAAATAAAATAAAAGTAACCAATGGCTAAAGGATCCATTGCAAACAATCAAAGAATATGCTGTTAAAATGTGACCTTTTAACTACACTGCACAAGCAACCAAATGGAACTGATTTTCCTAGCCTTTTGATGGCAGATGCTGATAATAACAGTTGTTTACAAAGCCTATGACTAGTAGTGAACAAGGTTGACTAACACAAATTAAAAAATAAACAGTTAGTTTTTGGAGTTTTGTCCACTATTCGATGCGTTGTGCGCCTGATCGTTCATATAAAGAGCATCTGAAACCGACAGCCGAAAACCAGCTGGGGCTCTTTTTCCGAGGGAAAGGGCAGACAGATACCAAATCTTGCCAAGAAAGGAGTGCTTTTGGACTGTAGTGCGACAAAAGATAAACGAACCTCAAGCGGAGGATGGTGGGGATCAGGTTTTACACATCCGGAGGGGGGTTTTGGGGTCGAGGAGATAGAGGCAGGATTGGTAGTAAGGATGAAATCGAGAAGTTTGTTGCTTGTGTTCGGGATCGCATTTGATTGCGATTGGGAGCAAAGCGATAAAAAAGAAGATAACAGAAAAGCGAGATCATTGAAGGGTTTAAGGGTATGAGAGCTTGTGTTCCAACTTAGGCAAGGCATGTTGAAGGCAGCAATACTAAACTTATGGCTTGAGAAATATTAATGGAGACAGTGGTGCATTCTATTGGAAGTCAAAGAGAAAAACCAGAGCAGAGTTTTCTGCCTAAAGCTTTATGAATAGCAATAAGTACACCACCACCATCTGATTTACCTGAAACCAAATGATCTCTATCAGTGTGTTCGACATCAAATAGTGGGAAAATTTCAATGCTGTCGATGTCAGGAGTCAGCCAGGTTTCTGTTAAACAGATAAAGTTATCATCGGAGATGAAAGGGGCAATTTGAATAGCCTCCAGCTGGGTTCACATGCCACGTACATTTTGCTAATAAAAATTGAAACTATGAGAGGTGTTTCGAATATCGAAATCTAAATTACTATTTGAAAAAAGTTTAGAGTTAACAGTTGTTAAAGTCTCGGAAGATACAAGATGAAAATTTCTTCTTTTGGTCGCCTCAAAAGGTTTAATTAAAGTTCCAGCAGGCCAGTATGCTGTGTGAAGAACTATGCTGCAGGTTAAAGGTACAGTTAGCTTGAAGGAAGCTACAACTCTACTCTCAATGTTATCCTTTGTCAGTTGGCGGCAGCTAATAATCTTTACCGAAGGTCCAAATCAGCCATCGAACCCATCGAAGAGACTTTTGCATTTTTTATGGACAGGATTTATTTTGTCAACCACCACTGCAATTTCTTTGATTCCCGTAGTATTGTAAGATTAAGAGAATGTGAAAAACAATCCCAGTGGCACCATCCACCTAAACATACTGCGGCCTTCATGTTAGCTGCATTATCACTTACAGTAATGATCACTTTATTGACAACATGCCATACAGTCATGATGTCCTCCATTTTGCTTGAAATATTTGTAGCATTATGACGCTCAGCAAATGAAATACACCCCAATAAATCGCCATCGAAAACCATACCGTCATTATTTTGTGTAATGTGCTCGAAGTCCATCCGTCAGCGAGGAGACGTACAGTGAAAGCTCGTTCTAGGCGAATGGTAGCTCTTCAGTTTCTTTATATATGGCTGGTATTAACGAATTGGATACTGTTTTCCCTGTTTGCAATTGTATGCTGGATTTAGAAGGTTGATAAACTTAAAAAATTCCTTATTTTCTACAACTTTGAAGGTGTGATATTCTTTGGTGATCATTCACACTAACTGCCTGCCTATTTTTTCTGTTTTTCTATGTTGGTAGTCTTTTTGTGGAAAACCCCAGATATTGTTTGAGGTACTGGCACATTTAAAATTGTTTTAGATGGCTGGCAATACTAGCTGATGTGATTATTAACTCGGTGTCAAGTTGCATATTAATTATCGAATTATTATTAAAATGATTCAATTCAGGATGTACTTGCCTTATTATATGTTGGGTTGGGTGCTTTTTATTCATGTGTCGTATAAGACTGCATGTAGATTTATTGGTAACTGATCAATTTTGACCACAATATGTACATTTCATCCTGTTTGCTCTGTATACCACAGTAAAATATAACCAGATTTGGCTTTTCAGTTTTGATGATGTCGATATCCTTTATGATTCAGAATAACTCATGAAACGCACTACACAATACACATGACTCGATCCGTTTTGTTGCGCCATGGCACAATTTCGAGACTTAATGAGCCCACGCAGGTAGATGCGTGAAAGTTACAGAATTGACGCAAAGAATTTAGCGGAGTGACTGTAGTGAAAAACGTATACAAAAATGTCCGTAAAGGACTGCAGCGATGGTCTGATGCCTTGCGCGAATGCGCTGGCAGGCTAGCGATGCGGTGTCGTGGGGTGGGTTGTTTCCCCCTGGCACAATGACCCACTACAAAAAAATTTCGCATTCACGAATTAAACCAGGTAAAAATGTCGATCGACTGGTGTCGAGGCCGAGGTAACCTACTAATCGTTGAACTTGTTTATAGCTAGTAACAAACGGGGTCGGGAGACAACAGACGGACTCACAGAGACTTTGTCGTTACCGGCGATATTTACGGCCCACAAATAAGAGTGGGGCATCCAGATGCAAGCGGCGCCCCCTCGCACCCTCCCAACCGGATCAAGATCCTAACGTAGACGTAGACATTTTTTTCCCAATTGAGTGAAAAACTAATTCAAACGTACTTTGCCTGACTCTTTCCTTCAAATGAGGAATACAAACGTAACCAATTTATGTTATAGCGTTATGCAATGGAATCACATAACTCTGTATCATAAAAGGGTACGCGAGTGGAAGGCAACTCTACCCGGCAAGAGCCCCTGTTAAGTGAAAAAGGAAAGAGCACACCCGGTGGCTAGCCCATTTTAGAGGAGGAGCCTGTCATATTTGCGGGTCCTGTACCTGGTTAGGTTTTGAAAAAGAAAAGGAAAGACCGAGTTTCTTCTAACATTAACTAGACATTATTTTATTCATTGTAAAATTCAAAATCAATCCCAAAAATAACTTGCTCAGCAAATAAACCCTATTCCAATAATTAACGTTAACCCATAAAGATTACAATGTTTCCAAAAAAAGACAAAAATACGGAGCAATTAAACAGTGTACCTCATAACGGTCAATACGACAAAACTTTACGTGTGCACAGGTCAAGCTTGGTCACGCATTAAGGCCCAAAACATAAATTTATAATCCATATTGTTACATGTATAAATAATTCTGCGAGCTACTGTCGCAGTTGTTTTCGCAACCATCATGATCAACAAACGAATGTACTTGAAAACCCGCCAAGCATGATCAACAACTGAAAGTGACGTCACTGCCCATTCATTAAGCTGCTCGAATATTCCCCGTATTTCGGCAATGTACGAGAAATGAATTGAATGACTAGAGACCCTATGTAAAGGCGAGCTGAATGAATGGGGAGATTCATTACAACCGCGATAGTAAAAACTGCGATGATGTGGAGTGCGAATTGAAAAGCGATATTGATCGAGTAATCGTAAAGTGATTTTCGTTGACAGATAAGACAGTTAAAGTAAAAATTTATAGACAAAATTAGTGAAAGTGTTAAATTGATGATTGTGCATTTATTAGTAAATAAACTTTTTTAACTTAATTTAAAAGACATTGCCGCGAACCATCAACACGATAATATCATAAAAGCAAGTGTCTTGAACCAAATTTAAACAAAATTACTACCCAATTGATTCAATCTAAATCAAAACACTTATTCAAGTTTTATATTGTTAAATACTTTTTGTATCTGGGAATATCTTGTTCAACTAGAAATATTCAATAAAAACTTATCTCGGTGTAAACAAATGAAAATTTTACACCGGGTGGCGCATGAATGCAATGCAAATTTAACAAATAAACTAAAGGAATCATTTACTCTGCAATTAACCTTCCGAGTACACACCTATTTTTCGATCATCGAGTACATATGGGGTCAATTTGACCCCAACCTTCTTTGAACGTATACAGTATCCCCCCCACTACAAATATTAGTTTGAAAAAATTTTCAGAAATAGTTTGAAAGCTCTTTTAGTAATTTTCACACATGAGAGAGGCCTTAAATGTCCTTAGCCTACCTAAAAAAATTCGCGAACAACCTGATAAAACGAAAATCAGCATTTTTACATAAAAAATCGTAACTTTTTCAATTTATAATATTTTTGGCTAAAAATTTACGTGGGAGCTCTCAAGACATAACAAAATAAAGGAAAAATAAGCCCTATAGTGTAACTTAAAAAAAAAGTATTTATTTTGCATATTTATATATTCCAACCTGATCATCTTTCACGAGCTCCCTTTTCCACTTTGTCTTATTTTTACTGATCAATGATGATGTTGGTCTCCCATGTGCGGCTGAATTTTCACGCTGTTGTAAAAGGCGTACACTGAGAATTGCATTCTCCACATAATCATTTTCTGAACATTCAGAAAGTTCATAATCAGATGCTGATTGCTCAGAGACGTGGTCGTCTTCGGAGGAACCACTGCCGCCAAAATTATCACCGCTGTCTTCAGCCAATAAACGATTACGCACACTAGATCGCAGATTATATTACATATTGCTTTAAAAAAAGAGAAACTTACTTTCAAACTTTGTTTTTGTCTTTTTGAATTAATCTATACATTTATAAAGTAAAAAAAATTAAATTTTTGCCTCAAAATTGACGTTGAGTACACAATGGGGTTAAATTGACCCAGGCTGATTTCAAAGGTTTCTCAACAATAACTAACGTCTTCGAAAGGTACACAAACTATGTAAACTTATAGTCAAGACACTAAAATATACTTAGAAGCCCATAATACCGCCACTCTCCCCAGGCCTAGGCGCTGCAATCGGTCAAAGTAGCGTCGGAGGTCAAATTGACCCCGTGTGTACTCGGAGGGTTAATCTCAATGACGCACGACGATGATCCTCGAATGATTCCCGAAAACCAAAAAGATTTTACAAATTATCGCTAAATTTGATATCGTACGCAGCAAAATTACAACAATATTGAAAACATTTTAATTTGTCTTCTTTCAAAGGGTTTGCATTAATATTTGGCAAGAAAGTTCGTATAATTTCTACGACCGATGATACACCGTTAATTAAATAAAAATTTATCAAGTCTTTAAGGTAAGGATACTCATCTCGTTCCCTGTCCTAGTAGCATATTTCAAACATTGTCTGTAGCACCAATTGGCGATAATGAAAGCAACTGTAATCACTGATATGCTTCTTGATAAATTTCTCTGTATGCAGGACTTCCGATCGTAGTAAATGAGATGTGCGCTCCAGAACCCATTGACGATGTGACCAGGCATGATAGTTACTCAAAGTTTTATCAGCACATCGATCACATATTCCTATTTCAATCGTTCAATCAATTGATTCAGCACTTGGAAACGGATACAGCTATCTTCTATATACAAACGCCTCACTAGACTTAGGATTTATGTTAAGACCAATGCTGAGAATTTAAACTCTTTCTGAACTTTCAATTTATTCTTCTCCACCAGCTACCAACGTTTATGCCAAAAATGTTGTAGCATCAGGATTTATGAGTAATCCACAGCTCAAGTACTTAACTAGTGAATCATTGCACACATATTTACTACCACTTAATTTATTGGTGTAATTAAATACGTTGGCGCAAGAGTTAGAACACTTATTCACTGTGGCCAATTGCGAGCTCTTCTTCGCACTGTCCGCGAATTTGCACGGGACTACAACACACGTCCGCTGTAAGAACCCCCGTAGTTAATACGTGACTTCGAGCACACGAAAAGGTGAAATGCAATGCAAATTACGATGGCCAAGTGAATTTGGCTACTTTCAATGTATTTAAGCTGGGTCTTGTTTTCACGCACTTTTTCCTTTTCCGGCGCGGTTTTTTTTCGCGACGTGTGCCCTGCATGGCGTCCTTTCGAAGATCTCCCGAGAAAAAGATGACGACGTCCACGACATGTTATCCAAATATTTACAGAAATTTTCACTTGCTGGGCCGTGAAAACCGAAACTAATTTTGTGTCCATGTATTGCAAACAATAAAGTGACAATTCTATGCGGATGCTACGACCACAGCTACGGGAACTTTTTCTATTTTCGAGCCCTCACTTGGGCATCGCGACGTGACCGCCATGAAGGTGATTAACAGACTCCTCGTTTGTTGCTCGTCGTCGCCTTATGGGACCACTCACAAATCAGTCGATGACCCTCCCTTGGAAAGTGGTTTGCCGCATCCAGATTTCAATTAAAAAATTAAAAAGGGCGAATATTATTTTAAATTTGCAATTGAAATTTGGATCCGCAATATGTTGGTTTTCGAGCAGTTTGCTTAGGCGACCACTCGATTACCACATAACCCATGTCTACAAGGAAAGGCTGGTCTGACTTGGTTGACGAGGACAGTTCATCACTGCTCAGATTTCAAAATTGGAGGACGTCATCAATAGCCCGAGACAGTTGAAGAAACTTTTTACAGGTAGCAATGGCCCGAGAGGAGCTGTAGTTCTACAAAGAAGAAGAAGATATGGTACACTGCTAAGCCCCGACTTTATGAACCAGTTTTAATTTGCTTCATATAATTGGATTAAACCCGTGCTTAGCAGTGGTGGTCATCTTGGACATTATACTTTTCTTGTTTCTGAGAATTAAAACTTCATTTTTTACTACTTTAGTGAGCATGGATTTTTACTGTTTTACCTGATCAAGGTGGTCACGGTATCTTGACTGCGTTGCTTGTGTAAGAGATGTGGTTGATCTCTACCATACAATTTTTGGTTACAAAAGATGGAGCAGGCTGCGTGGTGACCTCCTCAATGAATCAGGAGTACTCTTCCTGGAGACTACAATTGAAAAGATGTTTACATCCATTTAAAATGGAACCGAGTAGCACATTATTCACGGACTGTCTTGGACGATAAAAAAGGCATTCTTGACGGTCAGAAGGCATCGGGGACAGAAGAACTCTTGTTGAGTGATCCGTTCCCTTTTCCTTCCTTCCCGGGAAAAATGAGATTTATTGATCCCGAAGACATATTGAGGCGTAAAGTAATCAAACCTAGCCCGGAGTAATGCGCTAAGAGGCTCCAAGCTAATCTTCAGCTGACAGGGAAGATGATTAGTGGGTAGCCCATAGTGCCTGGTGTGATAAGGAGTTTCACACTCAACTAGCAACTTTTCGTTTGGTTAAAACAAGATTTTTACTATGCATACGATGAATAAGTTTTAATCCTTACCAAAGGAGATGACTCTTCCCAATGGATAATTTGTTACTGATTATAAGCAACTAAAGTAACATTTCTTTTATTCAACAAGTAACCAAAAAATTATTCAAAGAAATTAAAATAATCTCCAAATTTATCACAGTAAAGGGAAACTTTTTTATCGAGCAAGGTTTGTTTCAAATTGCCTATTTGAAAACGATGATTGCCAACAAATATTTAGTAACCAGTAAAATATAGGTCCATAAAAGCATGTTCATACTTGTTAGGGAGCTGTGAAGCTTTGTATACTGTTTATACTAATCCGCCATTTTGTTTTACGGCTATGGATGTCACCCGTTCAACAAATTCTCAAAGGTATTCATTATGAATATAATTTCTGAGACTTCCATGCAAATCCTAGCAAACTCGTAGTTTCTGAGTTTATTGGGATGCATTTTGTCCAGGACGAGACTTCATCTGAGAGGAGTGCGGTGAATCGTTAAACAACTCTCACTTAACTCATCACATTTGGAGCCAAATATAAACAATCATTTATGGATTCACAAGTTGACGATGTTTTTCTATTTTTAACGAGGTTGGCATGGAAGTATCGAATCACCATTCCCATTTTCGTCACAGTTGCCTTAATGGCAGCTGGAAAGCTCCTTGCAAGTCAAAAGCAAGAAACTTAAAAGTTATTGCAACAGGAATTTGCATAACGAGAGCGAGTCAAAATCCCTAGAAAATTGGAAGACGATAATGAGTACGAGATGATTGAAATAAACACGACTAGTTCCTAAAGGAGACGACGAAAGCGAACAAGACTTGACAGAGAAACGATAAGGAAAAAATTTTAGAACAAGACAAACCGCGATAATCCGAACAGTCTTCTGCTACGATTTGATATTCCGATTGCGTGCTAATTGTGTATTGCATTGCGCATGCGCAATTAGTGTTAATCGAATTTCAGGCAAATATTCCATCGCCCACACTATCTACGAGCGCTCGTCGAAAATGTTGGGTGAGTACCCTTCTGTTTCTACCAATATTATTCAACACAGTTATTGATTTTTTATCGTTTTTTTTTTTTTAAGATTTTGAAAACTAATAATTAATTCGAAAACAGAAAAAAATGCCAAATGTTAGTGCGTTAACACAATCATACAATTGTGAATTGTATTTTTGGTGTAGTTGTAAAAATCACGAGGATATTTTTTTAGCTTCGCGCAAATGTTGATTTGAATTCTTAAACGAAAATTTCCATTCCGACATTTCGCTTAGATCTTTATATGTGTTAAACTGAAAAATTTCATTGTGTTTTAAGGAAAAATTTAAAAGCAAAAAATAAAAAATAAACCCGGGTATGGGACCCGTCGCCTTGGCTGGCCCCTCCATTATAATGAGCTAGCCATCGGATGAGCTCACCCCTTTTTAAGTCGTTTACAGGTGCTCTCACAGGGGAGAGTGGCCTTCCGCTCGCGTGCCTATTTATGGTATAATATTATGTGATTTCATCACATAAGACTCTTATGTAAATTTTCCACGTTCATATTTTTCATTTGAGGGAAGATTCATGCAAATTATATTTGTATAAGTTTTTCACTTAAATGGAAAATATATGGTCATGTCTACGTTGGATCTTGATCCGGATGAGGGTGCGAGGGGCACCTAGATGCCCCACTCTTATTTAAGGGCCATAAGTATCGTCGGAAAAGGCGAAGTTCTCCCAAGTTTGCCAGGTCCAGTTTGCCATGCGCTTTAGCAATTGCGACCCTTAGTAGGTTACCTCGGCCTCGATTCCAGTCGATACTTATTTGTATCTGGAAATTTGTGAATGTGAAATTTTTTGTAGTGGCTCCTTGTGCTGGAGAAAAGAACCCGCTCCACGACACTGCAATGCTAGCCTGCCAGCGCATTCACACGTCTTCAGACAAGGCCAATCTCGGTGAACCCTAACATCTTCTCTCGCCGAGGTAGCAGCCCAGCGCTGCAATCCTCCACGGACATTCGTGTCTGCCTATTTCACTGCAACTGAAACTTGTGGACTTTGATCGCTGGCCATCACTTACCTCTATAAGTCTATACTTTTCGATGAGACCATAACGATGCTAAAAGAAAAACCTTCATTCAATACTAGTCAACGATTCACAGATCAACTACTCAATCTCATAGAGGCCAAAATCAATCAGAACTATATTGCATTCTATAATAATACAATACATACATTGCCAAGGATGGTTTGGGTATGGGATACCCAATCTCCTCAATAATATCAGAAATATACTTACAATCTTTGAAAGAAATTTTCATACCCAAAATTGTCGAAAGATTCAATGTAATATTTTACAAACGATGTGTGGATGACTGTTTCGACGTTATTGACTCACAAGAAAATAAACAAGTCGAAGTAGGTACTTACCTATATGAATGAAATACACCTGAATATAAATTTCACAATAGAAGAAGAAACAAACGGATAACTCAACTATATGGATCTAACGATGACATGCGAACAAGCATGATTAGACGACAAAATATACCGAAAACTACAACTGAACATACAATATACGTAACATCTAAGCACCCTGCACAGCATAAACTAGCAACGTACAGATCAATAGTACTGAGACTTCACTCCATCTCCACGACTCCTACAATTTACTCCAATCAAAGACACAAGATTTACAGAGTAGCTAGCAATAATGGGTACAAACAACGAACACTGACAAACTTGTTACACGGTGCAAACAAAATAAAAACTCATAAGAACAACGAACAGTGCATTTCGTTAATATACATAGGCAAAGAGACATACAAACCATCAAAATTCCCTACGAAACACAAATTGCAAACTGCATTCAAAACTAACAACAACATTGAAAACAAACTGAAACCAAAATTGAATGACACTGCAATATATGAAAATAGCGGGATATATAAATTGAAATGCGAGGACTGTGACATGATGTACATAAAAAGGACAACACGGAAACGAACAAAAAGATACAAAGAGTACTTACGAACTTTCTTACACAACAAAGCAGACTCCAATTATACGATGAAACTGCAAAGCCGCGCACATGAGCCTGACGCTATGATAAACTCTATGGCATTGGTACACAAACAAAGCAAAGTATCAAGACTTGACATCTTAGAAACGGTTGAAATATTGTTTATAAACATAGAAAAACAGACGCTAACATCATCAATGAACAACTTACTACAAATTCCGATGAAATTTTCTCAGTAGCAGACCACAAACTCCAACCAGAGTTGAAGCGAGACAAACAAGAAAAAACAACGCCAAAAAACCAAAAACCTCTACATGGCCTAACCTAGGCTATCTGCTTAATCCATTCTACGCTTTTATAAAATCATTTCCTTCCACACATCCTGAAGATGACTTAAAGGAGTTGAAACGCGTTAGCCCACTCAAAGAAGCAAGGCCCGATGGCTTTTCAAGAAAGAAAATAATTTAGAAAGCATTGAACTGCTAAATAATTGTTAATAGATGAACACCAAATTTTAATCTTGATTTGACATAATGAATAAAAGCTTGCGTTTACATAATTAACAAAGTTTTCTAACGGTAACTATCCTTTGCCATTGCCCAAATGACATCGCACGTTTGCCGCAAAGATATCATAACTGTAGAATCCTAATTCTTGAGTTAATATCACAGAGATAATGCTGATAACATAGACTTGCAATTTCTAAGCTCTTATTATTTCCAGCGAAAAAATACTACTTTTGTTTGGTTTTCCTAAGAAAATTAGAAGAATCTTCAAACTTCAAATGCTTCTTAAAAAACAAGATTTAGGAGTCATTACTTTGTTGCAGCACACTCTTCGACGGAAACCAAAGTACGGCGAACCAGAACAAACGAAAATTCAACAACCCAAAAACGAAAACCTCATATCTCTCTACCCAGATTAATTTAGTCTCTACCTGCATTCCTATCAAATATCTTTTAAACACTGAAAGTGACTCAAAGGAGTCGAAATTTGTCTGCTCACTCAAAGAAGCATGACAGTATGGCTTGCCTTTGGTTCTTGCCATGAATTTGAGCATACGAAAATGAATGAATGATTACTAGATGAATTGAAGCCATTCTTTTTGATAGATTAGGCTCTTTAAGTATAGGTAGGCTATAGCCAAAATCCGTGAGGGTTATTTCGATGCGCTGGGTTTCGCGGTGTCCCTTGCTTCATATTGCGAGTTTTAAATACCGTAATTTGTTCGATTTCGTGCCAAATTAGAGTATATTGTACACCACAAGGGGTTCGAATGGGTGACGCAGAAGAATTGTTTTTGTTTGTTTGTTGTTTTCACTTAATCGAGAGATTGGAATAGTATAGGATTTTTAACAATTTCGTATCTTTATATGGACGCACCTTTAACCTTTTTTTTAAATAAACTGTCAATGTCAAAACGTTAGTTGAAGCTAACATTGATATCATGTTAAAGTTCACGAACTAGCAACGTTTGGAAATTATAAAAAATTACTATAAAAATTCTGAGTTGGTGGTCGCAACTTTAAGAGCGCTTACCTCAATTTTCGGCCGTAATAATATTCCCAGCGGACAGGTTTTCAAGGATTGGGCATCGCTCAAACGACACTGTGGCGTATTTTGTGAAAAGATCTATACCTACATGGTTACAAGATCAAACTGACTTAAGAACTAAAGCCACTTGATCATTCAAAACGCCGAAACTTCTCCAATTGGTCTCTGGCAAAGCTTGAAGAAATTGAACGATTTCATCGAAATATCATCTTCAGCGATGAAGCTCATTTCTGGTTCAATGGCTTTGTTAATAAGCAAAATATGCATTATTGGTCAGCAACAAACTGACATTTGCTTCTTGAGATACCATTGCATCCGCAAAAAATTAGTGTTTGGTGCGGTTTTAATGCCGTAGGCGTAATTGGGCCGTATTTTTTCGTGGATGAAAACGACCATCATGTTACCGTTAATGGAGAGCGCTATGGTGCTATGTTGGAAAATTATTTGTGGCCAGTATTGGATGAACTTAATACCAACAATATGTGGTTTCAACAAGCCACACAGCACGCCGCGCAATCGATTTATTGAAGGGCAAATTTGGTGAACGTGTTATCTCGAGAAATGGTCCGGTCGAATGACCGTCTCGTTCATGCGATCTAATGCCATTGGATTTCTTTTTATGGGGCCTCGTGAAGTCTATGCCAACAAGCCAGCAACTTTAGATGAGCTCAAAGACAACATCCAGCGTGAAATTGCCAACATTCCGATTGAAATACGTGCCAGAGTGGTGAAAAATTGTGTCCAAAGGATCGACCGCTGTAAACGGGCTAGTGGTAGTTATAATGTAATGCTTGCACTATACCCACAATAAATCAAAACTCAATATCTCAAATATTTCTTTGTTTTATTAATGTATAAAATTTTTACGTTCTTAATTGAAAACCCTTTATATATATACATATATATATATATATATATATATATATATATATATATATATATATATATATATATATATACGAGTATATATATATGTATATATATATATATATATATATATATATACGAGTGTATATATATATATATATATATATATATATATATACGAGTGTATATATATATATATATATATATATATATATATATATATATATATATATATATATATATATGAGATGTGGCAATTAAGTAATGAGACTGATTCCATGAAAACCGTATATTTAAAAATTATTCTGCAACTCAGCCATTCCCTTCAAAGTAGTCCCCTTGGGCAGCTATACAACGATTCCAGCGCGTATTCCATGCTTCGTAACATTTCTGGAACGCTTCGACTGGGATGTCCACGAGTACCCTCGTCAGGGCCACCTAGATGTCCGTAATCGACTCAAAATGGATGCCTTTGACCATAGATTTTGTTTAGGGAACATAAAAAAGTCACAGGGTGAAATATCGGGCGAATAAGGCGACTGTTCTAACACGGCGATCTCTTTAGATGCCAAATACTGGGACACGCTTAGGGTGGTGTAGCACGGCGCGTTGTCGTGATGAAGGATCTAGTTACGGGCGATGTCGGGCGAACGCTGTTGACTCGTTTTCGCAATTTTTCGAGTACTTGGCGATATTAGACTTGATGTACGGTTTACCCCAATGGAACAAATTCTTTGTGGACGATTCCACGGTTATTAAAAAAGGCAATAATCATCGTTTCTACCTTCAACCTGCTCATGCAAGCTTTTTTCAGGTGGGAGGCGTGCGGAGACAACCATTGTGAGCTTTTGCGTTGGGTGGCCGAGTATCACCATGCAGTTTTACAATTTTACCGTACGTTTCCGAAACTGTTCTTGATTTCGTTTCTCCATTTTCGTGGCCACCAACACGCGCCTACTCAACACGATACAGCAGGTGACCTTAACAAGCTAGAGCGATGGCAAATATATCAATGGAGAGGGGAAGGATCCCAGGGAAGGGAATTTCAAGGTCGCAGGTTTACCACAAGCACGGCAATAAAATAACTTAATTTTCACATATATATATATATATATATATATATATATATATATATATATATATATATATATATATATATGTTATATATATATATATATATATATATATATATATATATATATATATATATATATATATATATATGGGTCGTTCGATAGTTAATATCGTTTTTCTCATGCCTTTTAAAAATAAATTTATTAACATTAACAACAAGCATTAATTAATGATATATTGACCATTTTACTGGATGATCTTTTGAGTTGAAAAATTCCACGTTTGAAGAAGCCTTGGTTTTTAGAAGCGAACAAACTCATTCTTAACAGCCTGATAGGAATCGAAGGTTTTACCATTCAAATGGTTTTAAAGGAAGCTAAATATATGGTAGTCTGATGGTGCTAAGTCAGGGTTATAGGGTGGATATGGTATCAGTTCGCAATCGAGTTCAATTAATTTTTCTACGGATTATCAAAGAAGTGTGGGTCCTGGCGTTATCATGATTGAACATCACGCCTTCGCCGATTGGCCAATTCAGTGTGTTTTTTCTTGATTTATTCATTCAATTTCGATAGTTGATAACAGTAGACATTCGAATCAATAGTTTTGTTTCTTACAAGCAGCTCAAAGAAGGCTATATCCTTGTAATCCCACCACACAGAAAGCGTAATCGTCTTTTGGTGAATATTGGCTTTAGATATCGATTGTGGGGGATCATCTTGCCTGCCCCATGATCGTTTTTATCGTTAAGAATGCATTTCTTATCCAACGTTATGATTTTTTTAGAAATGGGTCGTGTTGGTTATAATTCAGCAAAGAGTCGCATACGTTAATGCATTTGGTGAGGCGGATTTCCTTTAATTTGTGAGGGACCCAAACATCCAGTTTGTTTACGTAACGAAGCTGTTGTAAGTACAAGTCAACGGTTGAACTCGATAAGTCGAGCTTTTCTGCTACCTGTTAAGTTGTCATACGCCGGTTGGTCTCGATTAACGCCTTTATTTTGTCGTCATTAGCAGTAGATGAACGATCACTATTTGGTGCATATTATACATTAAAATATCCAGAACG
This sequence comes from Odontomyia ornata, assembly GCA_963969285.1. Lineage (NCBI taxonomy): Eukaryota > Metazoa > Arthropoda > Insecta > Diptera > Stratiomyidae > Odontomyia > Odontomyia ornata. The sequence continues at coordinate 107,866,044 of OZ017739.1, read as the reverse complement.
AAAGTGAGCAAACCAGCGCTGAAACTGGTGTTCAGTAAGGCATTCTTCATTATAAACTTCACAAAATTTCTTTCAAGCTAGCACGCACTTTTTCCCTTTCGGAAGTAAAACAACAAAATATGCCGATAATGTTCTCTTTGAGTGTCCATTTTCAAGTTTATTTTTAATCTAATTGCACATTAAGATATCCTGAACGAAAGTGACCAAACCAATGCGGAAACTGGAGTTCACTAAGGTATTCCTCACCTCAAACTTCACACCATTTCTTTCAAGCTGGCACCGCGCTTTTTCCCTTTCAGAAGTCAAACAACAAAATATGCCGATAATGCTCTCTTTGATTGTCCATTTTGAGCGTTCTGAAATAGACGAGACTGAGCTAAAATAGGAACGACAGGAGCTTTTTTCTGATAAATTTGAGTTTATTTATTCAAAATAGTCTCTTTCGGCCTCGATACACTAGTTTGCGCGATCCAAAAGCTTTTCGAAAGAATGTTTCAGGTCATTGCCCGGAATGTATTTCAGGATGTCGATACAAGCCTTTTGGATGTCCTATAAGGACGCAAAGCGTTTTCCTTTGATGGTCAAATGCAATTTTCCGAATAGGTAGATGTCACAGGGAGCCATATCAGGCAAATACGGTTAGTGGTTGGTGGTTGAAATGCGAGTTCTAGTCAAAAAATCAGTCACAAGAGTAGATCGATGAGATGGTGCATTATCATGCAATAAGCGTCAGCTTTCCCCTTCGCGGCGTTCAGGCCGAATTCGACGAATCCGATGCAACAAACGCTTCAAAACGCCAAGATAAAAAATTGCTTTGATGGTTTGGCCCATTGGCATGAACTCCTTGTGGACAATTTCCTTGGAATCGTTAAAGCAAATGAGAATCTACTTGATTTTTGACTTCTCCTGGTGGCTCATTTGGGGCCTTCCATTCAGCACTTTGACGCCTACATTGGAAAGCCATATTGATCGAGTAATAGTGGAGTGGTTTTCGTTGATTGTTAAGTGAAGACAGTTGTTAGAGAAATTTAATTGACAATTGAAAGTTAGATTCTAATGAAAAGTGTGAAATAGTTAAATGAGTGATTGTGCATTTTTAGTAAATAAATAAACTCTTTTAATTTAATTTAAAAAACATTACGTTTTCACTCCCCCGGAACATTAAAATTATGGGCCGCGAACCATAACACGCGACAGTATATAAGGAGGGCCAAATCCAAGTTTCTTTTTAAAAATACAATAAAATGAACAAAAATTAAATTTTTTTCTTGCATTTTGACTTTGCTCGAAGAACAAACCTTCCCGTAAGTTGTGAAATACAATTTCATTCATATGGTTGCCACGGCTGGATTGACGGTAGACCATCCTTTCAGCACAATTTTTCAAGACTTTATTGATGGTTTCGGGCTCTATCTGAGCAATGGTTTGTTGAATATTTAATTTCAGTACTTGAATTGCTTGTAGATTTTCCGCATAACGATCTTTCGTAGCGCTCCATAAAAAGAAATCGAACGGAGTCAGATCACAGGTTCGAAGCAGCCAATTGAGGTCGTCAAGGCGGCTGGTTACACGATTTCCGAATTTTGTGCGCAAAAGATCGATTGTTTGATGAGCTGTATGGTATGGCGCACCATGCTGTTGAGATCAAAGATCAGTCAAGTCCAAATCCTCTATTTCCAGCCACAAAAAGTTGGTTATCATGCCTCTGTAGCGCTCCCCATTGACCGAAACAGCATTTCCAGCCTTTCAAAGCAAACCCGTCCAATGATGCCACCACTCCAGAATCTACACCATACTGTCACTCGCTGAGGATGCATTGCCTTCTTGACAATCACGTGTGTGTTTTCTGAGCCCCAGATGCGGCAGTTTTGTTTGTTCACATAGCCACCGAGATGTGCCTTATCAGAGAAAATGATATTTTTAGAAAAGTCGGCATCTAGTTCGATTTCAATATTTCTCAACGTTTTTCAAGGGTAAATTGATTCATTTTGTTCCGCGGAAGGTTAATACTGACTCACTAACATAATTTTGAGCGGAAATTAGCTGTCAGTGTCAAAATAACATGTAATTTTAAAAGAAACTACTATATTGCCCAATATATATATATATATATATATATATATATATATATATATATATATATATATATATATATATATAGTATATAAAATATCCTAAGCAATAGGTAAATTTCTATCGAGAATTTTACCTCAAAACTCCCAATCACTCTCTACTAATAATCAGTAACCATTGCTACTGTTTAAAACCAATTGAACTCTGTCAAGATTGTATATTCACATCTACTCCTTTGTATCCTCTCCCAAAGATATGAAGTTTAGGAGGCACAAGAGATAATTTTTCAGTTCTTGCCATATGTCTCAAAAACGATGCAGCATACCTAAGAAACGGATAAATGTCAAATATTATTTCGAGGGAGATTCAGTATGCAAAATTTGGATCCTTCTTCTTCTTCGTAACACTACAGCCCCTCTCGGGCCTTCGCTTCCTGCAAATGGCGCCTCCAACTGTCTCGGCCCATTGACCGTGTCCTCTAATTTCGAAATCCGAGCAGCAATGAACTGTCCGTCGACAAAGTCAGACCAGCGTTTCTTCGGTTTCCCCGCTGGTCTGCGGCCTTCAGTTCTCCCAACGAATAGTTTTTTGGGTACGAACAATACGATTCATGTGTCTAGCCCATTGATGAGCCCATGATTTTTACCTTTTGGACAACTTACCTGACTTCCTTCCGTTCAGTGCACTGTCTGATTAGGATCGCTTTTTGTTTTGATAAGTACCACCGATTGTGCCTTCTCATTTTACCTTAAAATAAAACGATATTTTTGATTTTTATTTGGAGATGCTCACGGCAGCTTCTCTTTTATAATTTGGTTTATATTTATGCTTCCGTATATTCTTTAGGAATATTACTGCTTCTTCTGCTTGTGTATGTTCTTGCATCTCACCATCCCTTCTATGCAAAAAGTAAATTCAAGTTGATAATGAAACACACCACCAACCTTGCAGAGCGAAATAATTTTCATATCCAGTGTAGATGCGTAAAGAGCTGCATGTGCACATGCAATATTACATTTTCCGATCATACGCAGAAGCCAGTGAATGCTGCTTATTGCAGACATCCACAACGATCTTTTCTCACCTCAACATATGTTACCTGAACCACATGAGCCCGCGCAAGCTTTAATTTAATGCCCAGATGTACCATCGTCAATTGAAAACACGCGTCGTGCCTGGTAGAATCGCTTAATCGCATCATTACACCGGGACCGTAGAAATCATCAATTTGCGAGCTTTCGTAGACTTCGCATCAAAAACCAGTTGTGTGAGTTTACCGGATGGACAGATTGACGCCTTTTACGCCAATGTAAGCGCCGTGAAAGCTTCAAGCTTTACAAATTGTACTGTTTCGTGGACTAAAATCAAGTTAAATTCCCGTTTAGACGTTTTGGTTGCAGTACGTTAGTTACATTCATTTATGGAAAGGTAAAAAACTGGTGTTCAGGATCTATGTCGATCTTCAGTCAATATTGATACTTGGAATACGAATTGCGTTCAAACGTGCTTTGCTGGGGTTATTCGATTGATCAAAAGTTACAATTAAAATTTATAAATTAGCAAAGAACTTGTTATGTGCGTACAAATAATAATAATAGGTACGAGTATTTAAAAAATACAAGTTGAGTAGGTAGAACTACGCTCATGTCAGAAGGGCTTTGTACTCAACCTACGATACGCAGACACAGAATGATTTAATTCAAGGAAATCTTTAATGACACGCTCAACAAATATATTCTTACTTTGAAAAAAAACCAATGTTACTCCATGTGAACCGGCCCATTTTTTGTTGCAAATATTGGTAGAATCATTGACTAAGCGGAATTTTAAAAATATATTTGTTATACATCTTATCTGAAAATATGGAGAAGATCCAGTAAAAAGTGTAGTGTCTGATTCGATGGAAAGCCCATGTAGTTAAAAAATCGTGTATGATTGTTGTAATCGGAGAAAATTCAAACGGCTAGAATTTCTGCAAATTCTCCTTGAATATCTAATTTCATTACCGAAGAAAATATTATATTTACAAATCTTGCTATCATTAGCAAAGTTCAACCAACTTCATCCTCTAATTTATTTGTTATTGGATCTACCATCATTTTTCTTACCTTCAATTTATAGGCGCTCATCTTCAGCCATATTTTAGTAAATTCAATCAAATGTAAATAGCATCACACAAATTTATTCAATATTCACGTTGAGAATGGCCACCATTTTATTTTACGGTTACCGATGTCACTCGTTGATCAAGTTCTCAAAGATATTCTTGGTAAACTCGTATGTATATCATTCCTGAAATTTTAGTGGAAATCCTAGTAAACCTGTAGTGTCAGAGTCTGTGGAAAGCGTATACTGTTCCATAGTCATGTATTATTGTTCTGATACAGGGAAACTCAAACCACTATAAATTCGTCAAATACTTTTAGATTTATCTGAAATTTTCCGGATAAATTGAGCTTATAACTAGCCGCTTGTGTATAGAATTTAAGCATAGCCCTACGGTTTTATTCAAAGAAATGTAAAATTGACAAATCATACTATTACTAACAAAGTTGAGTGTATTTCAACTTCTGACGTATTTGCTGTTGTACTAAAAAATCTCTACACCCTTGATTTTTTTCGTATAAAAGGTACCCAATCGCGCAAGGGAGTACGCGTTAATTTTTACATTTTCACTGCTCCTGGCACTCTCGACACCGATTAGGTAATTTTAAGATCTGTTTTGAAAAGATCTTACTGAAACCTTTCATATGACATCCCAGTCGACAATATCCGACGAACAAAAAAATCTTTAAGTGTCAACCTCCTATATCGGGAAACCCCCTTAAAACTCTTGGAATTTTTTTCCTATTCCAAGACTTTCAATAAGTCATCACTTCTGACCTTTCCATGAAGTTTTATGACTGTAGAGTTCTATATTTTCGAGGAAAAACTGCTATGTCATTCAGATGGATGGGCGGACGGACTTACAGACGGAACACAGGTTATGATTTTATTAGAGTTTTGTATTTTAGAATAAAACCCTATAATGAAGTGTTTTGGTTCCACGAAAATTGTGCAAACACCACGAAAGTTCTTAGGCTTTTTCGGGTCTGCAAAAATTTACAGCGGGTGCCAAAAAGTATAAATATATTTTATGTGACAAGTTTCAAGATCATATCTAATAAGCTCAATTGTATTGTACCGGCTTTCTGCTAAAAATAACTCTTCCTCTCTCTCAATGAGCTGCACACATGAGCATGTGTGAACAAAAATTTTAGATTCTATTTAATAATGGGTAAATATGTATTCATCAAAATCAATTCAAATATTTAATCAATTAAATTTTTACCCACTCACAAATTTGGGTTGAAATCAAACATACATACTTGTATTTGGGAACACAACACAAAATCTTCACAGTGGGCTATGGGAGATCTTATGTCGTCATCATCTATAGTGCAACCACCCCTGCTGGGATTGGCTTCCAGGATTAACCTCCTCCATTCATTACGGTTCTGCAACCTCGCTCACCAGTTGATCACTCATAAAAAGGATCTGCTGTCAGCTTCTATTGTGTTTTTCCATCAAGTCCTCGGTCTTCCGGCTAAACATCTGCTTTTTGCTCTATCCTTTAATGTTCTTTAAGGTAGTAGGTTTTCTTCCATTCTTCCTACATGGCCCACCTATTGTGATTTGCGCAACTTTACGCAATTAGATACACATGGTTCATCGAAAAATTCACGCAACTTATCGTTGTATCGTAGTCTCCACTCTGTTCTTTGTTCCACTCACCATAGATTTTCCGGAGCACTTTGTCTTCATTTTGTCCACTGCCTTTTCAGGTTCGCTCATTAGGGTCCATGTTTCACTTCCATATAGCAGCACAGGTTTGATTAGTGATTTGTAAATACGATCTTATGTTACCCAAATTAGATCATCTACATAAGCCACATTCATATGTTGGATTTTTGTGGCGGTTATTATGTATAATGCTAGCCCGAAGGTACTTCCAGGCGTAGGAAAATTGTCCCTAGTTCAAAGTATCGTGTTAAATGGTTTCAGGTTACATTCTTTCATTGATAGGAGAGGTATTTAGTGGGTAATCCAGAAACCATGTGCACCTGAAAGTCTCACTTAGGGTCTAAATAGCCTTCGCCTCCCTGCCACAAAGAAAAACCAGAAGGCTGACTGCTTCGCTTATCACGTATAATTTATTGAAGTTCCTTATAAATTTGGCAAAGCATGGTCTTTGTTCAATAAAGTCCACATAAACGTAATTTGTACAATGGTGCGCATCAACAAATTCCAATATCACGCGCGATCAACGTTCAGCATACTATGGATTACATTTGAGCTGATTTATTCAATATGCACATCCCAACCAATTTGCTTTTTCCAGTGTTCTTCAAATGCAAGACATCAAAATGTTTATGCCCAAGTAGTATCGTGTCGCTATTTATGAGTACATTTTCAAAGAAGTTGTAATGGCCGCCAAGAATGACATCAACGCTCCTGAGGACCCCGAGTTGGAGAACATTCCTAATTTGCATGTCATCAAGGCCTTGCAATCATTACATTCAAGGGGTTTTGTGACCGAACAATTTGCTTGGCGTCACTACTAATGGTACATGGCCAATGAAGGCATCGAATACTTGCATCTGCCTCCAGAAATTGTCCCAGCTACAATAAAACGTACTTGGTACCAGATGTCTTCTTGATAAGGGCTGCTAAAGTGGTGTCGCTAGGAGTAACAGATTAACCCTTTCGGACCTGAATTAATGGTACCGCGGAAAAAAAATATTTCGTGATTATTTTCACATTATAAGGGTGAAAGCAAGACATTTTTGATAAAAATTCAAATTTTCATTTTGTATTTTATCAAAAATTGGATTGTCCACTGAATCGGACAGTGGGTTCTAAGTGTTGGTATTTATTATATACATAGTGTACAGGATGGAAAGTTATTATTCATGCTATAAGATAAATGTTTTTAAAGAAAATAGTACCTCTTTTTCTATAAAGATTTATTTCAAAAAGTTATTTTTACTTAAAAAATAAGAATTATTTACATTAATAAGTTTTTTGGTGGAAACTTCGAAAACAATTCCTGGTATTAGTGAAGCAAAGGTGTATTTCACATTTTAGGCAAATGACATGTGTTTTCCCTTTGCAGGCTGGATTTTTACATCTTGTTGCTTCCTTCTTTTTATCATATTCACGTAAGTGGTCTACAGTGTCATACTGTATTTCAGCTGAGGGCCTTATTTCAGTAAGACAGCGAATTCGTTTTGGTGTACGCATTTGTGAATTTGTAGGAATGTAGTCCCCGGAAGATGGACGTCCTCTTTTTTTGATGCTAAGTGGCTGTTCCATTTTCATGAGAGCATCTGCTACGCGTTGCCGAAAATGAAGTAAATCCAATACATCTTTTTTGGGTATTTTGCAAGCTTCACAGTCTGACTGGTATTCCAACCAGCTATTAGTCAACGACAAATTAATGGCGTGAAATATTATTCTTAGTGTCCATTTTTTTGATCTAATGAAGATACGGTACAAACTTATCAGATGATCGGTCTTATCAACTCCACCCATACCATTATTGTAAAGTCGTACAATCTCAGCTCGAGGAATTGATATGTATTCCTTAGATAGTTTATTCCATCTTCGGGCGTTATCTTGATCACCGATTCCAGCGAAATTGGAAGCTAAGACGACGCCTTTGTTATCCATCCACTTGTCAATCACTACGTCTTTGGTGCTGTTGGTGACCTGATCAGAATATCCTCTGGCCTTTTTTGCTCCATCCTTATCCGTTATGCGCGGTGGTTTTCCAAATCTTTCTATTCTTATTGTCCCTCCGGCATAGATTTCTCTCTCTCTAAGATCTTTCAATAAAATGTAGTTGGAAAAGTAATTGTCATAAAAAAGGTAATGGCCTGGCACATTTATTCTTTTTGAAAGTAGATTCACATATGCAGCTGATGCACCATATTTCAAAACATCATCTTTATCTAAATTTGTAGAAGTGCCTTGATAAATTATGAAATCGTAAACGAGTCCACTTTTACCACAAATCATAAATATTGTTATCCCCCAGGGCACTGGCTTTCCTTTCACATATTGTTTGATTTCGAGTTCACCACGAAAAGGAACGATTTGCTCATCAACGCTTAGAATTTGCTCCAAGTTGAGCTCCAGACATCGTTTTCTGATAGAATCGTATAACGGTCGAACTTTGATGAGACGATCTGTATTATTATGAGGAATAGAAGACTTGTCAATACCGTGTAAATTGTTCCCTAACTGTAAGAAACGATCTCTAGCCATATTCTCTAAAAAGAGTTTCATATCCAAGCCTGTATCCCAGTATAAACGAATTCGTGGAAACTTTAGATTTCCCATAATTATATGAAAAGCAAACAATACTTTTATTTCAGCTGCATTGCATGGCTTGAAATTACGTACTTCTTTTAATATAGCGTATAAATTTGTATTGAAGACAAATTCATCTATAAGGAAGGCTGGTATGTATTCCGAGGAATACTGAATTGGCGCAAGCGGCGCTACTTTTTGCGAAGACAATGGAGCAGACCAAATAAATTGTGGGGGTTCGAATTCAAAATCTCTCCGCCAAATTATGTCCGATTTACGCTTATGATGCGCTTTGCTTATCTGAGACCTTGGTTCCTCTGTAGAGTCAACTTGAACGTGATTATCAGCCACGAAAGATTCATAAGGGTGTACAATTTCACTACCCACTCGAGGTCTTGGAACTGATCTCCTCGTCTGTTGTTTGTCATAGCTGGTCACTTTGTCTTGTTAGATGCCTTCTCATGGTGGGGCAATGTATTGTGCCTGCCTCGACATTTAGAGCAGCTTTCATGATGGGCAGTTACTTTCACCGTGGCCTGCCTTAAGACAAATGATGCACAGCTGGAGGCCCTTGATTTTGGTAAGTCGATCGTGTAGACTTAGTTTGAGTATTTTGTCGCATTTAAAAACCTTGTGGTTCCCAGTGCATACTTTGCAGCTTTCATCCAAACTGGATGAGACAAAGGATGTTGGTTTCACTCGTTGATGCAAATGTCTCTCCTTGTCTAATGCCTCCAGTAACTGAAATCTAGTTTCCATAAATGCAAGAAAGGTGTTGATGGTTTGTATTTCACGAGGTCATTGAAGCGTTTGCTAGTACTGCATATGCGTTGTTCTGTCGAGTTTTTTAAGCAGGAGGTGAATTATGATAGGAATCCAGCCTCCTGTTGAGACGCCCAAGGTTGCCAGTCCTTACAAGCACTCCTTAGTTGTGTCGTGAAATCCTTTTATTGATCCAGTGGATTCACTGATAACTACTGGTTGTGATACCAATCTGTCAATGAGTGACGAAACCAAGATTCAATGGTTGTCGTACCGTGCCTGTAGTGTTTTCCATGCGATGGCATAGTTGCCGTCAAACTAGACCATTACCGCATAACTACCATTTGGAACGAACCAAGCAAGGTGACAAAGCGGATGATTTTGAGTTACGCTTCGTGGTTGTTCGACCCATTAAGATTCGTGAGTCTAGCAATAAAAGGCCAAGATCTTTCTACAGGAGTTGTGGTCGTTAAAGCTTGACTGGAATGAAGTCATACGAATGGAACTCCACACTCGATGGCTTCAACTCCGCAAGAAGCTTACAGACCTGGACAGAATTCGTATACCCAGATATTTGGCAACAAAAGATGCCACACTCAGTGTGCAATCGAAAGGGTTTGCGGTGCAGTAATATATCTATGTGGCGCAAAAGCCAGGGACGTATAAGGACGAAATTTCTCTGTTCCAAATCTGGGGTCACCCAAGTGAAAACCATCAGTTTACCAAGACTCGAACTATGTGCTGCAACTCTCATGGCCCACATAACGAATCGTGTTAACAAAATCGTCAACATATTCCTAAACACTATACACTACTGGATATATTCACAGATCCTATTAGCCTGAATCCAATCTAGACCGTCATCCTTTCATACCTTTGTGGCCAACAGGGCCTCATCAATACAAGAACTAAGAAACATATCTGAATGGTGACATGTGAATTCTAAACTCAATCCTGCAGACCTGGTTACTAAAAGAAGAAGACCTAGCGTACTCATCAGCTCTACGTTCTGGTACCAGGAACCTAAATTCCTGCGCCAACCTGAGATTCATTGGCCATATGAAGGAGCTTCCAGAGCGGAAGACAATCCACACCGTTGTCACAACTAGCACAATCCACGAGCATTTTATCGATAGAATCGATCATCGAAACTCCTTCACACATCTTAAGCGAATCGTAGCAACTGTTTTGCGGGCAAGACAAGGAAAGATTCATGGGAAGAAAGGCTCCTCACAGTCACAGAACTAGAAAAAGCACTTGCCCTCATTATTAAATTAATGCAGGCTGGAAAGTTTGAAACCGAGATTAAAAATTAACATTAAAAATTACCAATAGACTCAAAGAGCAAGCTCCTCACACTCAAACCGTTCCTGGATGATGACTCCATTCTTAAGGTTGGAGATCTCAAAATGCCAATATACCAGACATCACCAAACATTCCGCAATTTCACCTGCTTCACATCCATTTGCTACACTGTTACTCACTGGTCTCCACAGAAATAACTTACACATGGTGACTCAAGCACTGCGAGCAACAGCACGACAAGAGTTCTAGATTCCTAGACACAAGCGTTTGACATCTGCAGTGGTTCAAAAATGCGTTCAATGTTCCAGACTAAACCCAGAAACCTTCAAACAAATCACGGAAGTTTTTCCTGATACACGCGTTGAACCAGCCCGACCATTCGTCAACGTCGGTCCAGTCTACACTAATTACAGAATTTGAGGCAAGAAACCTTTAAAGCGGTTCATCACTAAACGTGGCGGTTCATCACTAAAACGTGGCTGCTGCCAAAAGTGTACTGCGACAATGCTACCAACGTTGTTGGGGCTCGTAACCAATTAGAGAAGCTAGAAAATTCACTGCGAAATGAGCGTTTCCAGGAGAAGATTCACACAGCCGCAACTCAGAAAGGGATACGATTTTACTCTCTACCACCGTGCAGCTCACACTTCAGGGGCATTTGAGAGGCGGCAGTCGAATGGGCAAAGAAATTATTACAAAAGACTATCTCTTCCGCATCTCTCACCTACGAAGAGCTATGCACCGTTGGCGCTGAGGCCGACTGTGCTCAACTCACGTCCAATACCGCTTTTATTAGACGACCCTAACGATATGACAGCACAAATGCTGGGGAATTTCCTTTTCAGGGAAGCACTCACTACAATAGTACATAGTCATGCATGTGACACTAATTCCAAAACAACTCACCAGGTGGAAACTCGTGCAACACATCCGTCGTGAGTGTTGGCGCAGAAGGTCAATCGAAGGTATTCGATTGACCTTCTGCGCCAACAGAGAGCTAAGTGGACCCTAGGCTGCGACAACATCCAACCAGACATGCTAGTTCTCATCAAGGATGGCAAAGCGCCTCCCTTGAAGGGGTAACTGGGACGGGTAGTGCAAACGATTGAAGGAAGTGCATAGCCGCAGATGTCAAAACTAAAAGTAGCATCTTTCGAAGAGCGATATACAAGCTTTGCCTTCTTGTAAAGGCATGCGAAGATCTCAACCAAGCCACGTCAGCCTCAACAAAGGCATTTGCAGAAAGTGGCTAGCCTAAACCACTCAAAAAACGGCACCCTGACCAAGGTAAATTTCATGAGGTGAAATTGAGAAAAAGAACCTCGAGAATCAATAAATAGCGGAGTCCCTGTAAAGCATTCTCGCCCTAAATCCATGCTAGGAGCAATCCCAATGACCCGACTCGATCTACCCACTAGATGGGACTCGCAAGGGTATACTCAGCATGAAAAAGCCATGTGCATCAATTACTATTCAAGGTCAAGTGTGCAATCAAACCTTACTGCAATTAACACACCAACTATCACATATTGGGCAGCTTAACGAAATCCTTCATAAGGGAGGTGAACCAGAAGAAGAAAAGCACCACCAGACATCGTGGGCAATGACGCTAATAAACTTTTCGGGATTCTAGATTCAGACTACGCAACATACCTTGAAGATGAAATTGAAACATCACCAGCCAACGAGCATTATCTAGACTCACTCATGGAAAATCAAACCTCACTTCTCGAAGCCATAACAATCCTTTTTAAAAAAAGAGACAAACCATATCCAGGAAAAGTTTAAGGTGATAGACGATTACTTAAAACAACTGTCAGAGGGTATTAGCAGTGGATCTCAGCAACAAATTTTCATTACATGTTGCTTCCGAACCATGATGGCGCTACACAGTTACCAAGAAACATAAAGGGCATTATGAGGTATACTACTTGATCTAAAGTCCGGCATCATGAATCCACTACTTCTTACTCCGCGACAACTTCAACAATAAGTAACACTTCCTCCAAGTCTAAGTAGCCCTATTAGTCGAATAGTTGGAGATCTATCAATGTCCATGACGTTTTCTGTACATGCCAAGATGACCAAATCCTTTGTAATCTTTCATCTGAAATTGCTACTAATCAATTCCGAAGAACTCCAGCTGTTCAACTTGTTACCTGTTCCTATTCGACGAACTTAGGAGTTATATCTCATCCAACCATCTGCACGATACCTACTAGTGAATCTCTAGAAAAACGAACACCACTCGATAAACCAACACGAGCTGGATAAATTTACACACACACGGTGGATAACACATTCCTGTGTATTCAACATCATCCATTATACAATCGGCGATAAAGCATCAATCAATGCGAAATCACTCTCTTATAACACGAGGAACCATTTTCTCGGCAATGTTCCTGGGTACCTATCAGCAACACGAACTTTTGGATCCAACCCCACCAACAAAACACGTGGACCTATGTGCTAAAGGGGACAAGAGTATTTGACACACTATGCGGACAGGACGTCACCACACAAACACTACAAGGAAGTGGTGTTCTACATCTAGAACCTCAGTGTGAAGCTAGAAACGATACCATGATGATTAGGGGGTTAAACACATTCACGACAGCTATGAACTACACGTTTACACCATCAGCCGATTTCACCCAGATGAACTTCAACAAAACCGACTTCATCAAATCATCATCCACCGACTTTCTTATCAACACAAAAGCTTCTGTCTGGAACGAAATTGTAAAGCAACTCTCAACGCACCATCCTCCTCGGTTACTATCTTCTGAAAGAATAAACAATCATCACATCCACCACTATGCACTCTGCTACACACTAACAACCAGAACAATTATTCTGATCATCTGGACTACGCTGAAGAAATTCAGATGAACGGAAACAAAATCCATTCCCGCGCAACGCAAGGTCATCAAAGATGACTTATTTTCATTTGAACTGGGATAGTTCAAGGACGGGGAGAATGTTCATTAAAGTCCAAGTAAACCTAATTTGTACAATTTTGCGCATTAACAAGTTCCCATTTGCACGTGCGATCAACGTTTAACATACTCCGGATTACACATAAGCTGATTTATTGAATATGCACATTCCAACCAAATTTTCGTTTCCGCACGCGATCAATGTCCAAGTTGCACATAAAGTTAATTCGTGTAATATGCACACTTCAACAAAATTCCATTTCCACGGTGATCATGTACTTTTTGCTGATCACTACATCAGACATGTAACGAGCTGCAATAAACTTTAGAAATTCTCAACGAATCAGCACTAAGGCAATAACCGCGATACGAACTTTGTGATTTAACAGAATAATTGTAAAAATTAAATAATTGTAAATCTTTACTATAAAAACATTAACAATAAAAATATATCATCAGTTGTCAACAGGTCTTTCAATAAGCCAGACGAAACGCCGTCTGGCCAGAGGGCGTTTTATTTAAATACTTTTGCTATTTGAACAGTCTTATTTAATTTGCTTAAAGTTATCTATGATGTTCATTATCCATATGCAAAAAATTAACCGGAAAACTTACCTATGCTGTTTTGCCACGGTTTTTAGGGTTTCGTACTACAAATCCCTATTGAACTCCGGTTTGTCTGTCCGTCCGTCCGACTGCGTCTCATAGCAGTTTTTCTCTGAATCTATAGTAGCTACGTATATTGTAGGTGAGTCAAAAGTGATGTCGCCTTGAAAGTTTGGTTATCAATAAATTCTTCAACGGCTTCAAAGAGGGGAGGGATCCCCATATCGGAAGGGAATCCACAAAATTTTTGCTGAAAGCAGCTTTCTGAGATGCCAAATGAAAACGCTTGATAGGCACTTTCCAAAAATGGTCTTGAAATAGTCTTACCAGCTTCACTGAGTGCAGGATGAGTGGAAAAAAATACAAAAAAAATATGTTTATCCCCACCCCTCTTTGCGAGTGGATGAAAAATTCATGAAGGTAGTTTTTTTTGATTAAAACAACAACAAATACCTCAGAAGTCGAAATCAAGCACTGAAACTTTGATTTGACCTTCGTTCAATTTTCAAATAAGATAAATAATATAAATATTTTTGGGAATTCATGATTTGAGTGATTTTGTTACGTTGCAACGAAATGGCGACCGTTGAAAATGGAGCAAAAATGGATTTTATTTTGAGCATGTATAATACATCTCTTTGATGCGTCTCTTGACTTTATTCATTGTTGGTGACTGCAAATCGTAAGTTGAGTACAAAGCTTTTCTGAGAAGAGTGTAAATCTGTATACTTAATTTTTATTCTCTCTCTATGGGCTCCATTCATTCCAGGAGAAATAAACAGGAGACAATTTAAATATATAGGATTTTTTGAATTTTCACAAATCAATCTAGTAAGGAAAAGAAAATTTCTACCGGAAGTTTTGTTGCTAGACTCACGTCGGTAAAGATCATAAGATGGGTATTTTGAATGGACTAGAATGTTTTACTTTTATGTTCAGACGACTTCCCTAAAAAGATATGTTAAAGAAATATGGAAGGATATATTTCTCCCTTTTTGAAGTTGACAGGATCCAAAGTAACAGTTAGTTTAGCTTCAAAAATGTAGTTTTTACCTCTATATACGCTCCTTTATGTTAGAATAAAAATATTTTGTTTCCTTTACTATATAATATTTTATTTTCATCGTACATACGTATTTTGAGGCTGACTTAGCCTCTTTTTCAGTTCAAAATAAAAAAGTTTTCTATTGGAGAAGAGATTAAATCAACCTTGAAATACGTATTTACGAAGAAAATAAAATAGTATACAGTAGAGGAAACAAAATATTTTTGGTTTTGTGGCTTTACGTTTTCTTTGTTTTGGTTGCAACCGCTTAAATTATTTTCTATAATGGTCATGAAACAGAAAATCTTACAGAGTTCCAGTTGCTTATCTAAGTTCTAGTTGAACGTTTCCAATAAAAGGTTTCGGAGATAAAAGTAGTTTTCCGGGCGACATACGTTTTGATAGCAGCTTCCTTGTACCTTCTTAAAGTTCGATAAATAATATTTTTTGCTGATATCCTAGAAAAAACCTTATAAGATAAATCTGGATATTTTTTGACCGTGTTAACCAAAAATTCGGTCTTCTTTCTCAGTAGTCGCATATTTTCGTCCGCTCCTATTTTTATTTTTTAGACTACCTTCCATTATCCGTTTATTGAAGAGCATCTGTTGATTTTTTTATTTGCTCTTCGATACCCGATCTGAGGTGAAATTTCTGCCTGATACAAAGTATATTAGGTGCTGTCGATTTGAGCTGCTCTCCGCGTGCAGGCTGGGTACTCCAATTGCTCTTCTTGTTACCTCATACAACTGGAGCGATTTGGCAGCGGGTCCCAGTTGTTCTGACTTGGCTTGCCGCAGACGATGGTGGGAAGTAGCAGGAGGATGCTCCTGCCAGAAGGGTATTGTAAAACAATTAGTAAATCAAACAATATATTCTGCATATCAAAACTTGACTAATATATAGATTCCATAAATTGAGTTCGAAAAATTATTATGGCTATTATGATTTTAAACTCGCCACCATTTTGTTTCAAGTGGTTTGACCTCGTCGCTTGATTAGTTATGATAACACATGGATATTCCAAACCATTTCTAAAATTTTTATCAAAATTCCTACATATTTGTAGTGTCTCGGTCCGTTGCATGCGTGTATCTTCCTAGTATCACGTGTTAACGTTGTTGTAATTGTTAAATATTCAATCGGCTGTAACTTAGCTGTTTATTGTTCAATTATTGTGAAATTTTCGAACCATATACAATCACTTTCAGAAAATTTAAATTATAGATTTTGGGAAATCTAAGGGTCACATCTTGATTTTATAGACAAAAAAGCAAAATTTATAAAATGTACTATTATTAACAAAGTTGATCGAATTTCAACTTCTAAGGTATTTGTTGCCCTTGTGAAGGAAAAATTGTCAGTTCAAGTACTGTTTTGAAAAGCTCTTATATAGAACTTTCATTTGATATTCATATTGGCCACCTTTGATAAATTTTTTTTTTTTTCAGCGCCCACTCTCCTGTACTGTAATCATCGATTCATGGCCAATTTTTCCGAATCCTAGAATGGTTACAAAGCCCTTTTGCTAGGAGCTCTCTCCTGCCTCCTCGACTTGTTTCACTTATGAGTATTAATTGTAGGTACTCATCTTCAGTCATTCATTAAATTGAATCAAGTGTTAAAAGCATGTGCCTTAAACGTTGAAGTTGGGGCAAAATAACTCAAAATTATTCAATCTTCGCATTTATACAGCCACTATTTTGCTTTACGATTACTAATACCACTAGCTGAGCCGATTCTCAAAGGAATTCATGAGACCTATCATTCCTGAAACTTTCATGCAAATCCTAGCAAAACTGTAGTATCTGAGTCGGTAAAAAGCGCATATTGTTCCATAGCCATACTCGTATGTTTCCATAGTAATACAGCGCATATTGTTCCATAGTAATACGGGAAAATTCAAACCACAATAACTTCATCAAATACCATTCGATCTGTATGAAACTTTCAGGACAGACTAATCATATTGATAGTCATCTGTGTACTGAATTTTATTAAATTTTAGAGCACAGTTAAGATTTTATTCAAGAAAAAATAAAATCGATAAATCATACTATTACTAACAAAGTTGAGTGAATTTCGACTTCTCACGTATTTGTTGTTGTTGTACTCATAGAGACCTATATTCATGATTTTTTTCAGATTTTTCGGGTCATAGGTGTCCAATCGCAAGGGGGGGGGGACACACAATTTTCGTACATTTCCCCTTCCCCTGCACCCCTCGAACCAAAATTTGTCATTTTAAAACCTGTTTTGAAAAGTGTTCATTAAGACCTTTCATTTGATACCCATATTGCCTACACGCGATGAAAACTTTTTTTCAGGGGCAATCCCCTATATGGGGAGAACCTCCTTAAAGACCTTAAAAATTTCTGTTAGAGTTGAAACTTTGAAGAGGGCGTCACTTCGCACCTAATTACAAAATTTTATGTTTCTAGCTTATGTAGTTTGCGAGAAAAAGTGGTGTGACTCACGGACAGACGGACGGATGGACGGACGGACAGACGGACAGACAGGACGCGAAACTAGTAGGGTATTGTTAAATAATTTTACAATACCCTGAAAACCAAATGTTTGATCCAATAGAATTTACTAGTAATCGAGATATCAAAACCATCTATATATACAATGTTGCAAAAAGCAATAATGCAAAATTTCATCGAAAAGACATATCAAAATATAAATTTACTTCCAACTAGCCTTCTCTTTGCTACCTTTAATAACCCATTAGAAGGCCTCCTAGTTCAGCTCCCACCGTCGACGTCACGATAAAATAATCTGCATGGATTTCACGTGATCCTCCCTCGATGCACTCATTCAGCAGCCAATCAATCCTTCAATTTTTCCGGGCAAGATTTAGAGGACATCATAGCATTCAAACAGGAGCTTCGACATTAATTGACGACAATAGCTCGAATCAAAGTCTCATTTGGTCTACACAATTGGATGTGGAACACAACGTTCCGTATCGGTACCTAAGCAAGTTAATATGTAGTCAAACATGTGCTCTTGATTTTGCTAGTGTTTCGATAGTGTGACTTTTGCGTGGTTCCGCAATTAGATTTTTGAAAGTCAATAGCAGACTTCTGGACATAGACCATCCAACACGAAATTGATATTGACATTCTTGCGAGCCAACTGAGAAATTATTCGCATTCTTTCTTGAGCAGCTGCTCTCTGTCTTTTGGCCAAATCCTGACAACGTTGCGAACGAGGTTGTTTACTTTTGGCAATTTCTCGAGGCATTTAAACTTGCGGTTTCTATCAATATAGATTTTGGTTTGCTTGTACGTATCCAGGCTCATAAGGTTATTGCCGTTCATTGAAAAAGATGCATCATGTTTCCTAGGTGGAGTGTTTGCACTGTTTACTATATCTATGAGCAAGTATTATTTCTGAAAATTCGTTTAATAAATTTGATATTGATGATTATGGTTGTTGATTGTAGATAATATAGTTGTGGAGCTGCCGTCCACATACGAGAGTGGTATTGAATATTTTGTCGAGTCTAACTATCCTACTTTGAACTGCATTAACTTAACTTGAGACCGCATCAAACAGTCACACGTTGAAGATAGAGAGGCTTTTCAACAATAACTCGTGGGTTTTCCGAGCCCAACATGCAACAATTCTGCTTGTTGACAAAGCCACCGAGGTGAAAATGGGCCTCATCACTCAAGATGATTTTTCGATGAGATTCCGAATCATTTTCATGCATTTCAAGGACCCAATCAGCAAAGTTAACTGAACTTTATAAGCCTTAAGACCCAAATCTTTATGCAAAATACGGTGTAATGACGTTTGTGGAATGCCTAATTCCAAAGAACCACGAGGAATGGACAAACCTGGGTTTTCTTCAACACTTTTGGTTACAGCAGCAATATTCTCGGCTGTTCTTGAGTGACGTGCACGGGTTTTATTAACTTAAAAAAACAAAATGGCGGCTAATCGAAGCCCGAAACTTTAAAGGGTTCTAAAAGCCGCAATTTTGACCTGATGAATATGAAACTTAGTTTTAAGATAAAAACTAATTAGATCTCCAGAGTATATGTTTTTGGTGATCATCCATGAGCGAATTTCAAAATGGCGGCGGTTTAAATATGTGGCTTTTTCAGATTTTTGTGGCCCCCTAGCGGCCACATTTTTCAACGGATTTTAATGAAACTTGAGATTATGGATGCTGGGTATTAGTTCTTGTATTGTGCAAAATATTATCAAAATCAGATGAAAAATAAATAACTCGAAAATTTCAAACCTAATATTTTTAGCTGCCATTTTCATTAAAAATTGAATGCTTTTGCCCTGTCTACAGTGAAATTCCAATTTGAACGAGACTTGGCACATTGATTGATGAGATCCTAAGACACAAACACTCAAAATCAAATGCATGCATTAGAAATGGCGGCCCCCAAAAGTTAGAAGGTAAGCACAATTCACTATTTAGTGGCAACGGAAATCATGAATATTCAAATTCTTTTTCGAAACCTTCCGCTACATACGAGAAATTTACCTTTCCGGCTGGTGCTGCCAACGGGGATTTTTATTAATGGCGTAGTTTCTACTTGCCAAATGTCAAAAAAATTACTGCTTCAAAAGTGACATCTACCGCAATAGCGGGCTATTCAAAATAACACCTCTTATTGGAAAACCCTTATTTTCACTTTGCGCTTCACGGGGATTTATTTGGCATATTTTTTGTCAAGTTGACAATATCCATGTGTTGTCTCCTGGTGTTTTCCCGAGTCAATCTCACTTTGAATTCGCTTAAACTAGGAAATTCCCTTCTAACTTGAGTTTGTCCGTGACACAGTTAAGGTCCTTTCTACACCGCTATTACACCCCCTCACATAATTAAAAAAAATTAGCACTCTTTGTATTCTAGTGTTATACCAATATACAAGTGTAGTATCCATTAAATTTTTAGCCCAGTCATATGGTAAAAAAAGGGGTCAACCTCGGAATGAAAGATAATAAGCTGCAAATTGGTATGAACCTTTGTTTTGTCATTCTAAATGTTGTCTCAAAAGTCGTTATCGTGTTCGCGTCTCAAGATATTCAAGGTCAAAGGTCACAAAAATCGGTTTTTCGCGAATATCTGGCTTCCTATCGGTTAAATGAGATTTGCATTTATTATAAAAGTTGTAGGCTATAAAATTCCCTACAACTTTTGTTTAAACTTTTTTTTCATACGACCAACCGTTTTGAAGGTAGAGCGCGAAGAGTGCACATCGTACAGTCATATACGGCCTAATGCAAGGTCAAGCGTGAGTTATGGTTATCAGTACGTTATAAAGTCAATTATTTACTTGGAAATTATAATTATTAAACAATGCCTATTATTTATGTACTAACTATTAATTATTTATATTTAATTAAAGTAAGTAACTTGATTATTTATATATAATTATTCATATTTAACTATTTGACAAAACAAAGGTTCATACCAATTTGCAGCTTATTATCTTTCATTCCGAGGTGAAAGCCCTAATATGACTGGGCTATTTATTCACAGAAAATCTCAAACTCTACTTTTAATGGTTTATTTATCATCGATGCATCTAGTCACCTTACAAGCTAGCTCAAAACGCATGGAATTAAGGTCATGAATTTATAAACGTACAATACCTCTCTCTTATATGGATGATTGTTCGTTTAATACTCGTCTACGAGTATATGTGGCATTCGTTAATATCCGGATCTGCAAGAGATTATTCATTAATTCAGCTTGAACTCGACTCACTTAATAGCAGGACTCCCTTAATAGCAGGAATTTAATTATATTCTAACCTGCATCAATTTTACAATAACAATTGCCAATAGGACAAAACTAATAATTTTAACTTTACAAGACTTTTTAGCATCTTCAGATAAGCACACTTGTCACTTCAATTTAAATTAAGCTTAATGTGCTTTTAATAGAGCGACCTTCTTAAGAATTGATTAGTTTCACTTGTACAGGATGTCCCATGGATTGTTGAGTGATTGAATTGCTAATTATTTAATTAGAAGAATATAGACGAGACATCGAAATAAAAATATAATAAATAAAATTACAGTTCATATTGTGTTTATTAGTTGAACTTGTATTCTTAGTAAACAATTTTCTTACATTTTTTATCCAAGACCAGCAAAAATATCAATAGTCATTCGATTGGCTTCCAGTTTTTTACGCCCGTATTCTGTATTACCACATTGATTAGAGAAGAGTGTCGCTCAAGTGTAATGGAATTTTACAAAACAATATACGGACTTTTTGCAAGTGTAATGGAATTTTACAAAATAATATACGGACTTCTTGCAAACGTGAAATGCTTGTTAATCTTGAGGCGAAACTGATTAATAAAGTGTGAGCAGAGTAACTGGTATATTAAGTGTGTATAATACTGGGTGCAGGAGTTTTTCCCTCAGCGTAGCATCAAAATTGAGTTTTGATCAATATAAGTCATTGTCTTCTCACAAGAAAAAGCCACAAAATACGTAGAATAGATTATCTTTAAATGGAAAATATATCTCTTTGTTTTAATTGCATTTTCCCCAGGGAATTCCAGGCAAAAGTTTTATGACTGAAATTCATGCCAAAACAGATTATTGTTTTTAAGAGTCCAAAATTTTGAAGTTAATGAGCCTTGTTATTTTATACACTTCTAGTTTAAAGAATTTAATTAATAGGGTCATTTTGGGACTAATATGAAGATTGAATAGCTAAAACAATAAAAAACAAAACCGACTTCCATGTGCTCTAAAAATGGGAAAAAAGATTTTATGGAAGCTGCCAAACCAATATCTCCATTGTAACATCAAAATTAATGAAACAAAAAAAATAATATAGTCTCGCTTCCACGAAATTCATTTCACCATGTTTATAGCCCTTTAAAATCAGGTTTCTTTTCTTCTGGAAGTATTTATTTCAGCCTTTTTAGAGACACATTTTGTCATTCATATTCTTTTGAAATTCATTTTCTTGACCAGATGGTACCATGATCCTCTTTATCACTTTTGAATAGTATGCTATCAAATCAATAAAGTGTTGAAAAGTAGTGCGTGCTAGTCAAATGAATGTAGATGATATAGTATGACGGTTAGTGGTTTATTTTTAAGGAATGGGAGAACCAGCTCAGTTTGCGTCCACGCTCAGTTCCAGTGTTGCCATTTGTTACACAATTATCGAATTGCAACATAAGTTTTCCTCAACAATAATAATAAATAATAATGTGACATAATCGATAATTGTAACATCATTTTTAGTCTGTGTGTTTTAACATGATGTGATCAACTCGATCCCTCGGATCGATACTCCACAGATACGTACCAGCCAGCTGATAAGGTTGTTTGACAGGTCTCTGCGACCGAAAGTCACTGAAGTCGACGGGTGAGAAGAAAACTGAGAAAACCGAGCGATCGCGTGCGAAAAAATATATCGAGTGCGAATTTTATTTAATTTGAGCCCAATATGGCGGTAGTCCGAGCGGAAAGGTCGTCGTAGTAAGAGACGAAAAAACAGGCTCCATTCAATTAAATCGAGGACATACTGGCATCAAGTCAAAGGTGGAGATTTCTGAAATATAGAAGTGTATGCCTAGCAACTAAAGGCCCATTTATATGCTTGCCAATTCTCGACAAGGTTTCACAATCACGAGCGTGTAAATGGGGTGTGTGCCTTATCTTACATGATCTTGCGTCGCCTTGTAAGCGATCGGGGCTAGTGTTGGTTTTTTGAGACAAGGATTTGAGAGGTATTCACACGCTTGCGCGTGTTTAGTTGCACTTCAAAAGTGGTACTGAACGGTGTGGTGTCGTTGAATTGCGTAGAACTTCTGCTGAAGTGATATTATTCGTGTTTTTTTGTATTGTAGGATTACGTAAATGACTAATCGGTCGAATGAAGAAACGCTGGCCTTTCTCGAGGCATACTTAACAGGAATCTTGCATTTGGTTCACATAAGATTCAATTCATAAAGGCAAAAAGAAAGAAACTAGAATGCGTATAATATATTGTTTAGTTCGTTAACCTAGTTTGGCTCGAGGATGCATTATTTACACCACGTTACCCATGAATCATCCCTGGTGGTGTTTAAGCGGGCTAACCTAAGCTATTCCTTGATTCTCCGTATCAACCTATGAGCCAACTTTGGCTGGCTTGGGCGTTAAAGTTCCCTAGAATAATTTTGATGTCATGTGAAGGTAGTCTGCCCATGTTCCATGTTGCGAAAGAGAGTTCCGTATTTCGATGCGAGTGTCGTTGCCATTTATCCAATTCAAGGTTAACTTACTGGTTTTATTACAAGAAAATGCCGAGTGGAGCATTTGAATCAGCTGGTTTTAGTCCGTAGATAGTATTTTATTTCCCATCTACCCCCTGAGTACTGTTTAGGGTGTAATGATTTTCAACTTTTTAAGTCCAACGCGGAACCGACCTCTCATCGGTTCTAGACGTTAAGTCTGAGTAGTGCCAACGGATGGTACCAACAGGTCAACCAATCCGTGCACCGTAACCCATTCACGCGGTGGCTGCTTGTCGGCCAGCTAGTTCGGAGAGGATTTCGGTCGCGGGTCTCCAAATGGGTTACGCTCAATTAAAATATTTTCAGCCACCTGAACATGCCCGTTTTCCAAACGCGTTACAAAACAAAACCATACGGAGAAGAAACCTACTTTACGTTACTCCGTATTTCTTCTTATAACCAGTCAAGAATACAAGATCTAATTTTCATTTCGCGTTCCCGAAGTTTCGACGCGGTACCGAAAAGTATACTATTCTAACTCAACCCGACGAAGACTACTCTAAATAAAATAACAAAACAACAAAGGTACCGCGTACCGCGCGCGACGCGAAACCGACCTCAGCGGATTTGGCGAAACCCTATCCTCGCGACGGCATACCTACCCTGCACTCACCCTCCTGCTGAAACAGAATGAACCACTGAAAAGGAAAGTCTTTAATTACTCAGCAATTCATGTTGTTTATTGATTCCATTCCTACTTTTACCAACACTACGAGTAACTTACTACTAAATAGTAAACGATTCAAAAAGAAAAAGATTTTCTTCATAAAGAATTATTGATTTGATAAATTTCTACCAACATGTTTAAATCGAATCGACGTATTCTAACAGGGTAAATAAATGGATAAGGATGAAGAACAACAATTAGAAAATAAGGAATAAGAAAAAAGCGTAAATCTATGGATGAGTAAAAGGAACACACTTGGTAAATTACATATATGTTAAATGTGTTTTCTGTCTATGTATTATTCTTCTCTTACTAATTGTAACGTTACAATTACAGTGCAACTTGATAGTATTGGCTTATGCTAAGGCATAAGGATGCGTGACGATATTTTATGGCAATTGAAGATTGATTCTTCTGCCTGGTCATATAAATTCAAAAAGGATTTTAGTTCTACACTGGGAAGACATGGTTTAGGAAAATTAACCAAGTGTAAAGGGAAAATTGATTAATTGTAAGAGAGTCTTTTTGTTTTTCCTCCTTTTACCATAAACCGTCAGTTAGTTCTTTGGAAAGGGTTTTAATTTTTTTTTTGAGTTTACTCTTGCAAAATTAGTTTTCATCTCTTAATGGCCTTTCAACAAAGATTGAAAATCACATGAAAATTACGTTTAGAAATGCAATACATGTTGAGTAAATTTCAAAATAATTCATCTAAACATATTCATCGAAAAAAGTTCAGTATGAATTTTAGGTTAATTATCTTATTTTGTTTTTCAAGTCAAATTCTTATTTGAATTTCTAGACCCAAAATTACATTTGTGATATTTTTTTTTTCATAAATTTTTAAATTTCTAATATATTGATTAGATGTATGCATTCTTCAGTATGTACCTTACAATGTAAATCTTTTCGTCATATTCAATTTATACTACTGGAAAAATTTCATTTAGGCCATCATTTTCTGTTCTTTTTTTTTTTAATTAACTTGATATAAATAGACTCTAATAAATAAATTTTATGACTATATCATTTCACTTTTAATTTATACTTAATATATGTTTACGTTTCGTTTGCAAATCGTTTGAAAAAAGTTTATATTACAAATTTTTACGAAATTGTTTCTGTTTTCTTTCTTCGCTTCATTCGTCATAATTTGGGTAATAAGCTGAAGTTTTTTCAATTTTATTTTAAGTGTTTCTAGAGAACGTTTACTATTATGACAGTATTGATTTTTTTTTTCGGTAATGGATATTATAAGCATTCACCACTAACTAAATAATAGAAGCATCTTTAAAATTGTCATCTGAAAATTATTGTTGGACACAATTATCGGTGAAAGCCTTGTTATCAAACACTGGTCCGATAAGCATTTAAAAATTTGAATTTTTAAGGTATTTTTCATGAGTTTTATTTGATGAACGGTGTTTGGGTGAGGCAGGATATTGAAATATTGCTTGTTGATTTGGATTGCTATTTTTGTATCGTCCTTTTTCGTGTTTAACTTTTGACGAAATTATACACGTGTCATAAATATTTAATTTTCTTTGGATGCATAGTACTTGCACTTTGTAGAGAAGACACGTTTTAGGTATAAATTCCCGAAATTCAGTTAAATCCGAACTACCACAACGGAGGCCCCAATTCGTAATATTATTATTATCTCTTGTATTGTACACAGAGTCCTTAATTACACTCCTACCTCTTTGTCCTATTAAACGTGGATGTACACGATGATCGACATCTATGATTTCTTTTATTTGCTCTCTTAGCTTACTGACAATTGTACGAATCTCGTTTTAGCTTCGTTTGCATTCTTTTCCTAGCCGATGGTTGCTGATGCTTGTATCCGCGCACACAATTCCGTTTGGAAAGTGGGTTATGGGGCACTGCAGAAGGTTGCTGGACGTGTGTTCACTATCGAACTGCCTGAAATTTTATAAAGCGTACACTATGGAACCGAACATGATTATGAGCAGAAGTGTTTACCAAAGCAATGTCAAATCGTATGCGAATTTGCTTCTACCATTTTACTTTGGCGAAACCCGACGTTCTATGTTTCCGTCTTAAGAGGTGCCAACTGTTTCCCTCCCTCGTGGCGTCGGACTGTCCCTTTTGGCCCAGCTAAAAGTATTGAGCGTATGCAAGGCGAATGGTTCCGAATAACCTCTGAACCAAGTGGTAAGATGCAGCATTCAATCAAAAGCTGTTTCAAATCACCTGGTGACGGATTGATGCCGTTCCTTTCGATATAAGATTTATCACCAATATACGAAGCTAATGGGATTTCCGGATACTTTCTTATTATTCCATTTGTAACTAGCTCTTCAAATAAAGATTCAGTCGTGCGGTCAGGAGTTAAATCTTTCTCCTTCTTCTTTTTACTTTTCTTGCCTTTGGAGGCACGATCTCAATCAAGGGCGGCCTTACGTGTAGAACATTTAACAAAATATGATTACAAATAAAAAAAATGCTTATGATTTACAAGTGAGGTTTACCTGCAGTAAATCTAACTCCTGTCGCATCAGTTCATCAACTATTTTAAGAAGCTCAGCTTCCACCTCGGAATACTTTTCCTGATATATCATGTCATCATAATGGGTTTGTTTACGATTCATATACTTATCCTTATCGCGCCAGACATCATTGTATCTAGGTAAAAAACAAGGTTAAGTTTTGGCCAAGATTTCTTTAAATAGCCATTGGAACTCACTCGTCTATTCCTGATTTTATATCTGGTAGGAAAGATGACTGCCCTGGTTTGAACCCGGCCTCTGCAGTTTCTTCAACACTTAAATCCCCACTTTTGGCCGGTGACTTAGACTTATCTTTTGTTTTACGTGCCTCCTTTGAAGAAATAGCGGACGAACGACTGTTATTTCCCGCCGTTTCTTTTCCTCGTGGCGCCGGACTGTCAATCCGACAACCACCGACAAAACAGATGTGCGGAATGGAACGCCACATGGCGGCAGTGTGCATTTCCATTTGTCGCCAGTGGCATAGTGTTCTGATGCCAACGGTGGAGGGGGCATTCCCAGATGGATATGTCTCGAAATGTGTCGGGGTTTTGATTAATATTATGTTTCAAATATTTATATCCACAGATCTAAATATCTGGCGAGAAAAAAAAATATTTTCTGCGCAACGATATCCGCACGAAAGATGAAGTCCGCTTGCATTTCGAGGTCATACCCATCTGGCCGGGTGCAAGGGTTCGGGATCGGAATCACTTCGATTCCCGGGCGTAGGCGTCACATTACAAGGGCATTTTGCTACCCGCCACCTGAGTCCGCTTTCTATGAGGGGCCACAAACCTCACAAGGAATTTATTAAGATCTTAAAATTGTTCCATTATATTGCATATCTGATCCTCCTTCTTTTTAAATTTACAATTTCTACAGTGAAGACACATAGGAGAAGAATTTTCATTTTAAAAACTTTAGGAGCAATTGAAAATAATTTTTAGATTATTATTAATTAATATTAGAGAGAAGGTTTACTGTATGAGTTATCCATGTGGGTACCGTCTAGGCACTTAAATACTAAGTCCAAGTTGCGCTTGCTCAACTTTGCTCTCCACAATTAGTGCCACGACATCACCCATATAGCTGGTCAAGCACGACTTATTCCACAGTTCAAGTTTCAGTAACACATCGAATGTGATGTCCACTATCTTGCGCCAAGGATGGAGCCTTCAGCATACCCAATGTGACTTCCATCCTTCACCGACCCTACTTTGTATCATGAAGTACACTCCGCTCCACCATGAAGCCGCTCAGATCCGCATCATATACTCTGAAACTTGAAAAGAGGTTTCCAGGTTCCCATCAAGTGGGATTGAAGACATTTCTGGCATTAAATGTCACCAGCAATACAACCTGTTTGCTGATCCAGTTATAGGCTTTTGCTTTTGGATCGCACTCACCACCTCTGGAATCGCATCAATGGTGGAGTGTCCTGCTCTTAAGCCGTACTGCTAAGAAGATAGCTCCCAAGCAGCATAAGTTGCGCCAGGCAATCTTCGCTTGATAATTACTTATACAAATTCTTTATGTGTAGCAACATAATTGAGATGCATTAAAATTTTTTCTGAAAAACTATTAGAGAAGGTAAATGTTAGAAGAATGTGGTTTCGACGTGAATACTAATTCTCTTCAGGTCATCACTCTTATTAGATACACACGTGTGATGGCGACCACTATGCTTAGAGGTTAGCTACACAAAATGAATTTTCATAAGTAATTTGAAACTATCGGAGGTATCCGAAAAAAAGAGTTCAATACCCTCACGACTCATAAAGCTCAGTGTAGAGCAAGTTTTTGTATAGATTTACATTAAATTGATGTAACTAGGGTCAAATGATCAACAATAAAGTTTGCTTGAAAAGTTTCTCGAGCAATTTTCAAGTCGTATTTAGCATGCATAATCAGGATTTCTTTTCCCCTTGCTGCACGGTACGAGCCTTTCTACCTTCCATCGTTTTCAGGAAATCTCTTTACGCAGGCAAACATTGAATATATCAAGCAGCAAATCAGGGCAAACATTGTAGATATGTTGGAATACTCAACAGGAATGCTGTCTGTTCCTTGCCCCTTCCTCGCTTTCATGAACAGAACTGCCTCTTCCAGTTCCATACTCGTAAAGGCGACCCTTCCACTGGTGTTTTGTCGTGGACTACATTTACATGGACAGAATGTGCAGGAAACAGATCCCCTACAATCTTGTCTATCTTTTCTGCTTCATTTAACCAGAGCTCCGTAGAGCACTGAGCCTCCGTGTGACAACATTTTACCCCACCTTCCTATTCACATCCTCCACAAGATCTTACCAGCATCGGGAGTTACTCTTGTTAATTAGCTTTCAAAGAGATAACCTGGCCGGTCTACATGCTGCTAGTCTTGTATCTCCCTTCTCCTGCACTTGCAGCCGCTGGGCTTTTTGTCAAAGCTTGTAACACTAGATTCACTGTTCAGCGATTTCCTTTGACCACTAGTTTAATGGGAACTTATTAACGGGGCATGGACGACTTGCAAGCAGATATGAAGATACTCATAGTTGAGCTCACCAGGCTCCACGCAGTAGATCTGTCGCTCCCCGGTAAAGCTCTTACCAGTGATGTACCTATCGTGAGCAGGTCAGCAAACCTCCTAACGTCCATCTTCCCAGTTTTCCATCTGAAAACTGGAGTCTGGGCTGTTTACTAGTGGTCACTGACCGAGTATTCCTTTAGCAACTGCCAGTTGTGTCCTTTTAGCACCAGGAACCCCAAATGTGAATGTTACATCAAGTATGGTTCCACGCAACCCCAGCGGCGTTAAGTAGGGGTGTTCTCAGTCTCTATGATAACAAGTGCTGTTCTGGCTGCCATTTCTAGACCTATTTGCCTCTGTGGTCAGATAAGTTCAATGACTCTAGCATTGAAATCTCCCTTGATGAGCACCTGACCCTCTGTGTTCAAGATAGCGTCCACCAAGACATTGAGTTAGACCTTGAAGGATAGCATCGGTTCATTTAGCGTTTGTTAAACACTAATAAATGTTGTTCCTGAACGTCTCAACCACACAAAACCATCTCTTCGTCCATGACACTGCACCTGTTGGTGGGCGCTGCCTTGAACCCAGATTTTTCAGGGTACCAGACTTGCGAGCTCTTATCGTGATATTGCTTAATGGAGCAACAAAAGGCTGGCTTGCATATCCCTCGCAAACTGCTCAAGCAGATCTTTGGCGTTTGTGCGTCGGTACTCGTATATGTTTACTTATACGGTTCAATTCATCGGAATACTAGTATCGACTTGATTAGGGATTTGTGCCCCATTAGACTACAATTATAACACGGAGAAAAAGTAGGGGAGAGGAATTACTCTTTTCCGTATTCTGCTGATAACACAACCTACAGGATTTTCCAATAAGAGGTATTATTTTGATATTAAAAGAAAAATGCCAGTTTTCTTTGGTTATAGTTATGCAATCCGATATTCCAATTTGAAATTTGTGTGTTGTTTTTATTGTAGTTGATATCTCTAACCAAAGTATAAAAAAAAAAAAACAAAACAAAAAACTATAATTTAAATTAAGTTATATATTCGTGTTGTGATTGTGGTTTTGGTATCCTATCCATAATCCTGTGTTCTATCGGGATATGATAATAGAGGATACGATCATAGCTGAAACGAATGAGTGATTCACTGGTTCTTTCTGAAGAGACTCAGTACCCATTCTAATCCCAATGCCCATGGTTTCAAAAAAAAAAAATACAAATGATCGGATGTTTTCTTTCATTATAAAGAGAAAGGTATGCCGTTAATAATGAAAAATAACTTCAGGTGAATGACCTCCATGACCACGCTGACTGGACCATATCCTTTTCATGAAATTTTCCATAGCAAAATCGCAAAGTGGATGCCCTTTGTCCTCGATAGCCTCACGAATTCAATCTTTGACGTCTTGAATCGACTTTGGACTGTTGGCGTAGACCTTTTCTTTCACGTGGTCTCAAAGGAAGAAGTCGAAAGGTATTAAATCACAAGATCTCGGTGGCCAATTGTGATCACCTCTTCGAGAGATAACACGTTCCGGAAACTTTTCCCGTAAAAGATCAATGGCTTCATTGCTTGTGTGGCACGTAGCGCCGTCTTGTTGAAAGTAAACGTTGTCCAGATCAATACCAACCAATTCCGGCCATAAAAAATGATTAATCAACTCCCGATAGCGCAATCCATTCACCGTAACTGTTGCTCCAGCCTCATTTTCGAAAAAGTAAGGTCCAATGACTCCGCTGGACCATATACCGCATCAAACAGTCACACGTTGAAGATAGAGAGGCTTTTCAACAATAACTCGTGGGTTTTCCGAGCCCAACATGCAACAATTCTGCTTGCTGATGAAGCCACCGAGGTGAAAATGGGCCTCATCACTCAAGATGATTTTTCGATGAAATTCCGAATCATTTTCATGCCATTCAAGGACCCAATCAGCAAAGTTAACTGAACTTTATAAGCCTTAAGACCCAAATCTTTATTCAAAATACGGTGTAATGACGTTTGTGGAATGCCTATTTCCAAAGAACGACGAGGAATGGACAAACCTGGGTTTTCTTCAACACTTTCGGCTACAGCAGCAATATTCCCGGCTGTTCTTGAGTGACGTGCACGGGTTTTATTCTTCACATCACTAAGTTGTCCCAACAGCTCGAATTTTTCCACCGATTTCTGTATTACGGACCGACAAGATGCTTCACGAGGACCCAAAAATGTTCGAGTTTTACGAACCGTCTCTGCCAAATTTTCACCATTTTTATTAGGGTTTTGTAAAATAATTTTACAAAACTCTACTAGTTTCGCGACCAGTCTGTCCGTCCGTCCGTCCGTCCGTGTGTCACAGCAGTTTTTCTCGGAAACTACTTAAGCTAGAAACATCAAATTTGGTTTGCAGGTGTAAAGTGGTGATCTCTTTAAAGTTCAACTACGAAAAATTTTTATAAGGTTTTTAAGGGGGGTCTCCCCATATAGAGGAGTGACCCCCCGGAAAAAAAATTTAATTTAAGGTAGCCGATATGGGTATCAAATGAAAGGTCTTGATGAGAACTTTTCAAAACAGGTCTTAGTTTGGCACGCTTTGCTTCGAGGGGTGCACAGGGAGGGGAAATACACGAAAAATTTGTGTCCCCCCCTCGCGATTGGACACCTGTGATCCGAAAAATCTGAAAAAAATCAGGAATGTAGTCCTTGGTGAGTACAACAACAACAAATACGTTAGAAGTCGCAACTCACTCAATTTTGTTAGTAATAGTATGATTTATCGATTTTATGTTTTCTTGAATGAAATCTTAACGATATCCTTAAATTCAATGAAATTCAGTACGTAGATGTCTATTTATAAGATTGATCTATCCTGAAAATTTCATAAAGATTGAATCATATTTAGCGAAGTTATAGCGGTTTTGAATTTTTCTGTATTACTATGGAACAATATGCGCTGCATTTATTACTATGGCACCATATGGCTATGGAACAACATGCGCTTTTTACCAACTCAGACACTTCAGTTTTACTAGAATTTGCATGAAAATTTCAGGAATGATAGGTGCCATGTATATCTTTGAGAATCGGTTCAGCTAGTGGTATCAGTAACCGTAAAACAAAATAGTGGCTGTTTTAAATGCGAAGGTTGAATAATTTTGAGTTATTTTTTCCCAACTTCAACGTTTAAGGTGCATGCTTTGAACATTTGATTCAATTTAATGAATGACTGAAGATGAGTACCTACAATTAATGCTCATAAGTGAAACAAGTCAAGGAGATGGCTGAGAGCTCCTAGCAAAAGGGTTTTGTAACCATTCTAGGATTCGGAAAAATTGGCCATTAATCGATGATAGCAGTATAAGAGAGTGGCCCCTGAAAAAAAATTCATCAAACGTAGCCGATATGAGTATGAAATGAAAGTTTTCATGGGAGCTTTTCAAAACAGTTGTTAAACTGTCAGTTTTTGCTTCAGTGAGGATACAGGGGGGAAAATACATGAAAAATGTGTTTCCTCCTTCGCGGTTGGACATCTGAAATAATTATCAAGGGATATATTTATGAGTATAACAATACCAAAAACCTCAGAAGTCGAAATTCGTTCAACTTTGTTAATAATAGTATGGTCTTCGAATTTCATATTTTCTCCAATAAAATCGTCTTTGACATGTTTCTTGATTTGATTCGATCTGGTGCCTGCATTTCGTAAATTGAATACAAAACCCTTCTGACATGAGCGTAGGTCTGTTTACCCAACTTGTTTATAGTAGATTTTAGTAATTTCAGTGCGTTGTTGAAGCGTGTATTGTTCCATTTTTATCAATGGCGTAGTTTCTACTTGTCAAATGTCAAAAAATGACAGCTTCAAAAGTGACATCTACCGCAAAAGCGGGCTATTCAAAATAACACTTCTTATTGGAAAACCCTTATTTTCGCTTTGCGCCTCACGGAGATTTATTCGGCATCTTTTTTGTCAAGTTGACAATATCCATGTGTTTTCTCCTGGTATTTTCCCGAGTCAATCTCACTTTGAATTCGCTTAAACTAGGAAATTCCCTTCTGATTCTAACTTGAGTTTTTCCGTGACACAGTTAAGGTCCTTTCTACACCGCTATTTCACCCTCTCAGATAATTAAAAAAAATTAGCACTCTTTGTATTCTAGTGTTATACCAATAAACAAGTATAGTATCTTTTTTTTTTTTTTTCTTTAAAAGCCGTCGGGCCTTGCTTAGTTGTGTGAGCAGACGCGTTTCGACTACTTTGAGTCATCTTCAGTGTCTAAAGGATGTGTTGAAGGGAGCGACTTTATATAGTCGTAGGATGGGTAATTAGCGAATAGGTAATTACCGGATGGGTAATTAGCGGATGGGTAATTAGTGAATGGGTACTTAGCGGATGGATAATTAGTGGATGGGTAATGAGGTCAGGAAGTAAATTACTCAATTATACCAGGTAGGGGGATATTATGTTTTTGTTTTTTTGCTTGTTGGCTGTCCGTTTGTTCTGCTTCATCTCGTTTCCGTTTTCGTCTAAGAGTGTGGTCTAGGACTGAGAAAATTGCGTCGGAATTGGTAACAAGTTGTTCGTTGATAATGTCACCGTCTGTCTTTCTATGTTTATAAATTTCAAGCCTTTCTAGGATGTCAAGTCTCGGTCCTTTGTTTTGTTTGTGTAGCAATTTCATAGAGTTTGTCATAGCATCAGGCTCATGTGCGTTGTTTTGTAGGTGCGTCGCATAATTGGAGTCTGCCTTGTTGTATAAGAAAGATCGTAGGTGCTCTTTGTATCTTGTCGTTAGTTTTCGTGTTGTCCTTCCTATATATACCATGTCGCAGTCCTTCCATGTCAGTTTGTATATCTTTCTTATACAACAAGGCAGACTCCAATTATGCGACGCACCTACAAAACAACGCACATGAGCCTGATGCTATGACAAACTCTATGAAATTGCTACACAAACAAAACAAAGGACCGAGACTTGACATCCTAGAAAGGCTTGAAATTTATAAACATAGAAAGAGAGACGGTGACATTATCAACGAACAACTTGTTACCAATTCCGACGCAATTTTCTCAGTCCTAGACCACACTCTTAGACGAAAACGGAAACGAGATGAAACAGAACAAACGGACAGCCAACAAGCAAAAAAACAAAAACATAATATCCCCCTACCTGGTATAATTGAGTAATTTACTTCCTGACCTCATTACCCATCCACTAATTACCCATCCGCTAATTACCCATCCACTAATTACCCATCCGCTAATTACCTATTCGCTAATTACCCATCCTACGACTATATAAAGTCGCTCCCTTCAACACATCCTTTAGACACTGAGGATGACTCAAAGTAGTCGAAACGCGTCTGCTCACACAACTAAGCAAGGCCCGACGGCTTTTAAAGAAAAAAGAGGATTGGCCTGCGGATATCAAATAAATAAAATTATTGACTACAAGTATAGTATCCATTAAATTTTACTCACAGAAAATCTCAAACTCTACTTTTAATGGTTTATTTATTATGAATGCATCTAGTCACCTTGCAAGCTAGCTCTAAACGCATGGAATTAAGATCATGAATTTATAAACATACAATACCTCTCTCTTATATGGATGATTTTTCGTTTAATACTCGTCTACGAGTATATGTGGCATTCGTTAATATCCGGATCTGCAAGAGATTATTTATTAATTCAGCTTGAACTCGACTCACTTAATAGCAGGAATTTAATTATATTCTAACCTGCATCAATTTTACAATAACAATTGCCAATAGGACAAAACTAATAATTTCAACTATACAAGACTTTTTAGCATCTTCAGATAAGCACACTTGTCACTTAAATTTGAATCAAGCTTAATGTGCTTTTAATAGAGCGACCTTCTTAAGAATTGATTAGTTTCAATTGAACAGGATGTCCCATGGATTGAAGAAAAAATTCAGACTAGTTCTTGTTGAGTGATTGAATTGCTAATTATTTAATTAGAAGAATATAGACGAGACCCCGAAATAAAAATATAATAAATAAAATTACAGTTCATATTGTGTTTATTAGTTGAACTTGTATTCTTAGTAAAAAATTTTCTTACATTTTTTTATCCATGCTTCAAAAAAAAAGACCAGCAAAAATATCAATAGTCATTCGATTGGCTTCCAGTTTTTTACGCCCGTATTCTGTATTACCACATTGATTAGAGAAGAGTGTCGTTCAAGTGTAATGGAATTTTACAAAACAATATACGGACTTCTTGCAAGTGTAATGGAATTTTACAAAATAATATACGGACCTCTTGCAAACGTGAAATGCTTGTTAATCGTGAGGCAAAACTGATTAATAAAGTGTGAGCAGAGTAACTGGTATATTGAGTGAGTATAATATTGGATGCAGGAGTTTTTCCCTCAGCGTAGCATCAAAATTGAGTTTTGATCAATATAGGTCATTGTCTTCTCACAAGAAAAAGCCACAAAATACGTAGAATAGATTATCTTTAAATGGAAAATATATCTCCTTGTTTTAATTGCATTTTCCCCAGGGAATTCAAGGCCAAAGTTTTATGACTGAAATTCATGCCAAAACAGATTATTGTTTTTAAGAGTCCAAAATTTTAAAGTTAATGAGCCTTGTTATTTTATACACTTCTAGTTTAAAGAATTTAATTAATAGGGTCATTTTGGGACTAATATGAAGATTGAATCGCTAAAACAATAAAAAACAAAACCGACTTCCATGTGCTCTAAAAATGGGAAAATAGATTTTATGGAAGCTGCCAAATCAATATCTCCATTGTTACATCAAAATTAATGAAACAAAAAAAAATAATATAGTCTCGCTTCCACGAAATTCATTTCACCATGTTTATAGCCCTTTAAAATCAGGTTTCTTTTCTTCTGGAAGTATTTATTTCAGCCTTTTTAGAGACACACTTTGTCATTCATATTCTTTTGAAATTCATTTTCTTGACCAGATGGTACCATGATCCTCTTTATCACTTTTGAAAAGTATGCTATCAAATCAATAAAGTGTTGAAAAGTAGTGCGTGCTATTCAAATGAATGTAGATGATATAGTATGACGGTTAGTGGTTTATTTTTAAGGAATGGGAGAACCATCTCAGTTTGCGTCCACGCTCAGTTCCAGTGTTGCCATTTGTTACACAATTATCGAATTGCAACATAAGTTTTCCTCAACAATAATAATAAATAATAATGTGACATAATCGATAATTGTAACATCATTTTTAGTCTGTGTGTTTTAACATGATGTGATCAACTCGATCCCTCGGATCGATATTCCGCAGAGATCTGTCGCCCCTCAAATTAAATGTCCCAGCCAGCTGATAAGTAGCAGCCAACTGATACGTACCAGCCAGCTGATAAGGTTGTTTGACAGGTCTCTGCGACCGAAAGTCACTGAAGTCGACGGGTGAGGAGAAAACTGAGAAAACCGAGCGACCGCGTGCGAAAAAAGAACATCGAGTGCGAATTTTATTTAATTTAAGCCCAATATGGCGGTAGTCCGAGCGGAAAGGTCGTCGTAGTAAGAGACGAAAAAACAGGCTCCATTCAATTAAATCGAGGACATACTGGCATCAAGTCAAAGGTGGAGATTTCTGAAATAAAGAAGTGTATGCCTAGCAACTAAAGGCCCATTTATATGCTTGCCATATCTCGACAAGGTTTCACAATCACAAGCGTGTAAATGAGGTGTGTGCCTTATCTTGCATGATCTTGCGTCGCCTTGTTAGCAATCGGGGCTAGTGTTGGTTTTTTGAGACAAGGACTTGAGAGGTATTTACACGCATGCGCATGCTTAGTTGCACTTCAAAAGTGGTACTGAACGGTGTGGTGTCGTTGAATTGCGTAGAACTTCTGCTGAAGTGATATTATTCGTGTTTTTTTGTATTGTAGGATTACGTAAATGACTAATCGGTCGAATGGAGAAACGTTGGCCTTTCTCGAGGCATACTTAAAATGAATCTTGCATTTGAAACACATAAGATTCAGTTCATAAAGGCAAAAAGAAAGTGGCAGATGCTTGGTGTCGCCTAGGTAGTGAAGTGCAGAAGACAGAGCTTAAGGTAAAAAAGGAGATTTTGATGACGTCTTTCCGCAAGCTCTTCAAAAGAAAACAAGACTCCATTCGCTCTAGAGCGGGTAGGGTATTACTTCGTTACTTTATAAATAGAAAATAAAATGTACTTTCTCATTTAAGGCCCTGAAGATGTACACCACCCAACCTGGTTTGCCTACGATTTGATGGAATTCTCATGCCGGTATATAGTTGTAGCGTAACGATCAATACAGATGTAATGAGTTTCGAAATGTTCGTGTAGGACACGGGTGCCGATGGTGTGGCACAAGTGTCGGCGAGCTAAAACAACACCGAGCTCAGCTAACTAGCTTCGCTTAACGACCGCGTACGCGTGCTTGACGACTAGCATTTGCGGGATCATATGAGGCGGGTTCTTGTCGAGCCACGAAACTACACTACAAAATACTTATCACGCGTACTCTACTCTACAAGACGTACCGATAAATTTTTATTATCTTTAGATATGTTCTATTAGGTGTTAATTAAGCTACTCTACAATAATTAAATATTTTGTTTGCCTCGTTAAAGTTAGCGGACACGGAGGCTTGAGAAAAACGCAAACATTACACAAAAAGCAACCGTTACTTTCTCCGAAGAAGGTCGTTGCATTACAAGGGGAATGTCAAACCTAAAGATATTGAAGTGGCTGAAGTGAACCCCTCATCTCTGCGTAAAGGATGGAAACTTGACGGATGTAGTTTACTTTGCACAAGTAAAACACCAAACTAAGCAGTTTCGATGGGGTGACCACCTTATCTCTTCAGGAGCAGCCACTCCTGATCACCACGGGGCTGCTCGACTGCTTATGTTTATTACGCAGAAATGGTAAGATTTTCTAATTTACGTTGAATGCCAACTAGGAGATAACTCGTAGATTGTGTTATTTTCTAGGACTACTACGCTTTATCTCATCGTATGTTCACTTGCCTTTTTTTGTGCAACAATGATTAAACTTGATGGATTGCTTCTGGGAAAAGAACAAAAAATCAATGCTGGCATGCATGAACAGAAAATTTATTAAAAATTTAATAATATCGTCGGGGATAGTGCAGACCCGCATATCTAGCATGTAAAATATGCGTATGCAATATCTAGTATTGATTCCTATAATTTCGTTTGACACCCCAAGAAATTATTCCGAGAAAATTAAGTGTTAAATGAACAAAAGCAGTATTTTTTTTTAGTAGTCATTTATTACGATCATTATTGTTTAGGTGGAAATATAATTTAGGTACAAATTTTAATCGGATATACGTGAGTTCACATATAATAGGTAGGCATCTACGTTTCTGAAATATTTTGAAGAAAAATATATTCTCTGATTTATTGGGCATTCAGCGGGGATCTTCGCGGAGTAGTTACAATAGTAAACTTTGGAAA
Organism: Odontomyia ornata; assembly: GCA_963969285.1. NCBI lineage: Eukaryota > Metazoa > Arthropoda > Insecta > Diptera > Stratiomyidae > Odontomyia > Odontomyia ornata. The sequence goes on along the minus strand of OZ017739.1, from coordinate 107,827,513 downwards.
GCATTATATTTATTATCATATCGCCGCCAGGACCCAGGTGTTACTAGAGTGATATTATTGTCGTATACGTCAAACGAGCCTAGAGATGTATATATGTTTGAAAAGTTTACTCTATGGGATATAAGAAGACAAGTTTCCTTCCAGCTGCCGTCGAGCCGATGTCTTCCTTTAGCGTTGATCGTAGTCCGAGTAGTACGGTTGGGAGCGCCTTGGTCCATTGAGGTGAGTCGTGGCAGCGGATCGTGGTTTTGACCGTGCGATACCACCGCTCTACTATCCCATTGGACGCTGGGTGATATGGGGTTGTTCGCAAGCGCGTGATTCCGAGTATTTTTGTCAGTTCCTTGAAAATTTGGCTTTCGAACTATCTACCCAAGTTGGTTGTGATGCGTGCAGGGACTCCGAAACGGCTGATCTATATGTTGATCAGAGCTTCCGCCACCGCTGTTGCCGTGATTGTCTCGATTGGAATTGCTTCGGGCAAACGGGAAAACCTATCCACAACAGTGAGGCCGTATCGAAATCCTTCGCTTGGTGGCATCGGCCCGATGAGGTCAACGTTGATTTGCTTGAACCTAGCATCAGGCTAGCTGTATCGCTGCAACGGTGATTTGGTGTGACGAGTGGTTTTGTTGGACTGGCATGGTAAACAAGTTCGAACGAATTTGTTGATGTCGCTGTTCATTGAAGGCCAGAAGTACCGCTCGGCAATCAACTTCCTGGTTGCTCGGATGCCTGGGTGTGAGAGCCCGTGGATGTTTTGCATAACCGTCGCTCGGAACTTCTGCGGGATGAAATGGCGTATCCTCTCTGACGTCACAACGCAGTCAAGAGTCAGGGAGGAGTCATCTAGTCTCTGCTGTCTCCAGTCAAGTGGCTGGTCGTGGGTACTCATTAGCGCTTGAAGCTCGGGATCATCCTTCTGTAGTAGGGCGATAGTGTTAAAGTCGATCTTTTGAATTATATTCATCCTCGAAAGATAATCAGCGACGTGTTCTCTCGGCCAGGGACGTGTCGTATATCCGTTGTGAACTGGGATATAAAGTCCATCTTGCGTTGTTATCCTGGCGATGCTTTTTCTGGACGTTGGTGGGATGCAAACTGCAACGGCTTGTGGTCAGTGAAGACGGTGAACACTCTGCCTTCGACCATGTGTCGGAAGTGCTTAATTGCTTCGTAAATGGCCAAAAGTTTCCTGTCGTACGTGCTGTACTTTTGTTGGGCGTCAGTCAGCTTCCTTGAGAAAAACCCGAGTGGCGTTGCACTTCCTTCTTTTGTTTGTTGCAGTACGGCTCCGATACCGTTGTCTGAAGCATCGACAGAAAGAGACCATATAGCTTTGAAGTCCGGGTGAGCGAGGGCTGGTGCTTTCCCCAAATCCGCCTTTGATTGCTCGAATGCAGCTACCGCTTCTTCCGTCCAGTTGAGAGGCGTTTGATCACGGTTGCAGTTGCCTGTGATCAGCTGCAACAGGGCGCGCTGGTGTTGAGCTGCATGTAGGAGAAAACGGCGGTAGAAGTTGACCATCTCTAAGAAGGACTTCAGCTGGTGTACGGTCTTCGGTCTCGGTGTTGTGGAAATTCCCTCCGTCTTCACAGGCAAAGGCTTCAATCCGTGGTTGTTGATGGCGTGTCCCAAGAACCTGACCTACTGCTTTTCGAATTGGCACTTAGGAATGTTGACAATCAGACCAAACTTGACAAGCCGATCCAGCACTTGCTTTACGTGAACCAGATGTGCCTGTTGGCTGGGAGAGAAGATCAGTATATCGTCGAGGTAAACAAATACGTTGTCCAAGCCACGAAGCACTTCGTGCATGAAGCGCTGAAACATCTGACCTGCGTAGCAAAGTCCGAATGCCATGTACATGAATTTGCACAGTCCGAACGGTGTAATGATGACAGTCTTCGGAGTGTCGCTTGGTTCCACGGGGATTTGGTGGTACGCCTTCTGTAAATCGATCACGGAAAAAAACGTCATTCCGTGGAGGGTTGCAATACAATCCTGAAGAAATTCGATGGGATAGCGGTCCGGGATCGTATGGTTGTTGAGCGCGCAGTGGTCCCCGCATGGTCGCCAATCTCCGTTCGACTTTTTCACCATATGCAAAGGGCTACTTCATGCGCTTTTTGATGGGCGGCAAATTCCGAGTTGGATGAGGTGATCAAATTCGGTTTTGGCGGCGGCCAGCTTGTCAGGTGCAAGTCTCCGTCCCTTAGCGTTGACCGGCGGTCCCCTGGTTAGGATGCGATGCGTGGTTGAGCACTTGGTGTTTGGTTGTCCTCCAAGAGGTTAATATATTCTAACAGCAGTGATCGCAGCTCGTCACTAACATCATCCGCGAGCACGTCAGCTTTGGGCGGTTTTTTGTCGATGTGCGCGATAATTGTTTTTAGGCGTGCGCGTTCAATAAGCCGTCTCCCCGTCAAGTCGACGAGGAGGCCATAGTGTTCGATGAAGTTGGCTTCGATGATTGGAGAACTTACATCGGCTATTTTGAAAGTCCACGTAAACGGCGTTGAAAATCCCAAGTTCAGTTTCACTGATCTTTTGCCAAATGTTCTAATCGTTGAACCGTTGGCTGCCACTAATTTAGATGAGACATCAGGGGAACAAAGATCTCGCATGATTGGTGGTATTGCTGAGACATCTGCACCGATGTCGATAAGGAAAGCACTTTTGTTAATGTCGTCCTGGATTTTCAAGCGTTCGATTTTGCGATGGGGGGTCGCTACGTGTGGACGGTCGGATCCTAGTTTTTTTTCAGTGGGAGCAGGGTTGTCGGCATTTTTTGGCGCTCGGTCCATAGTTCTGGTGATACTAACAAAGCTGATTGTCGGACTCTCTGGCGTGGTGGTGATGCCGGCTGCTGCGTAGGCCGCGTGCGATGTGCTTCATGTTATGAAGTTGATCGCTGTCTTTTACGCAAAGCTTGAAGTGCGTCCTCGATCTTCGTCATCCTGTGGCTGAGTTCGCGTACTGCGGAGACGAGATTGCTCAGCTCGCTTGTGATTCACAGCGTTGGTGGGATGCTCTGCCGTGGCTCATCTTCCTTTGAGACTGCAGCGACTGACTGTCGGGTGACTTCGTGCACACGATAAGCGATCGTTGCGAGATCCGAGAGTGGGGCGTCGTTAGCTGATAGGATGCTCCTCAATGTGACATCGAGGCGGTTGAGCTACATCTGTTAGAGCAAGGTGTCGGTTACATTTCCGTTAGCGAGCGTACGCATCTGGTTGAGAAGCTGTGACGGGCGCTGGTCTCCAAGCTCGATTTCAGAAAGTAGCTTCTGAATACGCTGTTGGGCCGAGTCAGCGTAGACGGCCAACAGGGTGTTTTTCAGGGCACTACACTTGTTGTCGGATGGGGCATTTGTAACTACGTTACGCACCTGTTCCATCGCCTTCATGTCCAGGTTTGCCACGAGGAGGTTAAACTTGGTGGTGTCGTCTGTTACTCGGCTTGTGGCGAAATTCGTATCCACCTGGTCGAACCAAAGCTCCACGTCTTCCTGCCACAAGGGTGGAACTCTGAACGCAACGCGTGCCATCCCTTTCGTGTCGTGAGCTTCTTCCTTCAGTGCGGTCCCTGCTTGTGGAACGAGCGTGGGCATTGCTGTCACTGGTGAAACCATTTTAGGCGTTGTTCGTGACTGCGCGACGTTTAATACCGCGGACGTGGCTCTTATACAGCTTGTAGGCGAGGCTGATGGAGTTGATGGTTAGCACCAGCACTAGCAGCAACTCGATTTTTGAGCTCTGAATTTGCAGCTCCGAGTTCACAACCAACGCGTTGGTGACGTCTCCCTTGATGGCCGGTGATTGTGTATTGCCTATTCGTTACTGTTGTGGAGCGTAAGCGTAGAGCGTGGCGCAGGTCCAATGTCGATGATGAAGCGTAGTTCGATGGTCAGGATCGCCAATGTGGGATATAAGAAGTTTCCTTTCCCTAGAAAAAGATTTATTTAAAAACGGTTTTAAAAAAAATGGTTTTATAAAATTTCGAAGCGTTGACGTTCAGTGAATGAATGACTTAATGTGATGGTTTGAGACTGAGAGAGATTGCTGTGTGTTGTTCGCTTATATTCCTTGAAATCGCTGATACGGCATCGCCAACGATACCTCCACGGCTGCTTATCGCGTTGGTTACAACATCTGCTGACGAGCATCCATTCCATCGTCGCATATCATCAGCGCAATGCTGTCCAGGCGCAACATTTATCGCGTGGACATGGGATCGCGGAATTTCCCAGTCAGCGATATTTCAATCAAGCGCAACATAGTCGCGCATGTTGACAGCACCGCAACGGACTTCGTGATTGATGCCTAACTCAGGGCGTGCACGTATGCACGCTGGGTGCATTGGTGGTCCGCCACAACTCTTTCTTAGAAAGTTATATAGCAATACACAGGTCATAGTAATTTTTGACACAGTGTTTGGGTTTAAATTAATACGACGTTGAAAAATTCTAAATATTGAGGATAAAATTCCAAATGTATTTTCCACTGCAACCCGGAATCTAGACAACATTTCGTTGAATTTCCTTTTCACTGAACCTAAGTCATGGCTTCCAGAAAAGGGCTTCATCACGTGCGTACTTAGTGTAACAGCACCATAGGCTAAAATAACATATGATACACTAACAACTGACCCCAGCAGTGGACATGGTGGTGGAAAATCAATTTCATTCCTACAGGTTCTTTTCCATAATAATGAGTTCTTAAAAACACCGCCATCACTAACTCTGCCTTGACTTCCTATATCCACGAATGTAAATTTATATTGGCTATTTGCTAATGCCCAAAGAACGATGCGAAACGTTTTCTTATAATTAAAATATTCAGTTCTACTATGAGCTGGGCTTGCAATAACTACATGCTTGCCATCTAGAGAACCCAAGCAATGCGGGAACTGGCGTCATCCATAGCGCTGCTATAGAGGGCATCTGAAATTATAAAGGGTTATATTAGTGAGTAAAGTAATAAAATAACTGAGTGATTTCGATTTAAATATGTCAATATTTGTAGATTCTAGTTTTAAAAATTTACCAAAATGAAATAAACGTTATTTTAATCTTGATTTTCAGCAGTCACAACGAAGTTCTAATGAAATTGCTAATGAACCGGGAGACTGCGAGATAGACAACGATATTTCATTGCTAGACGATGGATCACAAAATACATATTTATCTACGCCAATGCCCACAAAACAGGTAGCGCTGTCGTCCTACACCAAGTCAGCCTGAGCAGGAAATGGCTGCTGCGATTGGAAATTTATCAAATGCTTTGGGTCAATGATTAGAAACCCCACTGCCACCTGAAGTTGATGAATGCGACCTGTAGAGTAAGCTTCTAGCAAAAAAGCTGGGAGAATTGCCAAAAGTACAAAGAAGGACACTTATGTATCAAATTGATGGATTGTTTATGTGTTGTTTACATTCAAATGAAGAAACATCACCGCAATAATCATCATTTTCATCCAATCTAAATATTCATCGGTCTCCGTCAATACAATCATCGTCTTCAAATCCTGCAGCATTTTTCATCAACTTCCATCGTCCCAGTCATATTCTTGACAACACTATACTAGCGTTGAACACTTACTCCCAAAATGTCGTAGAAGCTCTTCTAAGCTACCACGATTGCATCTAAGTGCGGAAGAAAATGGCGATGTCAAAGCTATATATTAACGAAACCCTTCAAATATTGAAAGCTCAAGCATAAATACCATTTCTAATGAAATAATTGTACCCTCGTCAGAGCTCAATATTATAACGGAAGCGTTGTTGGCAGCAATTGAAAATTACGAAGAAAACGACCATTAACTTTATGTGAAGTACATATTATTGATAGTAGAATACGACGGAAACAATGGTTAATTTTTTACATTAAAAAAACTCTTGAAAACTGAAATATTTCGCAAATTTTCGTTGTTGTTGTTATGTCCTTACACACTAATAAAAAATCATGTCGAACATAATTTTAAATTTGTTTGATTTTCCTACCTTACCTTAGCTTCCTCCTTCAGAACTTCATGCAGAGGTTGGCAAGCATCACGTACGATTTTCAATATAACCGGCGTAGAAACTTTGAATAAATAGTGCAAGCTTCTGTACGACTCTCCAGATGCTAAAAACCCCAGTGTAATTGCAAGACGATATTTCGTTGGTATAGCTTCCCTGAAGTCTGTATCTTTCTTGGCTTCTATAGGTGAAAGTTTTTCTGATAAAAATTGAAAATCAGAGTAGCTCATTCGGCAGAAATTATGAAATTCTCCTGATGATTCATATAAAAGCTCAGTGAATTTATTTTCCATATAATATCTGTAATAAATTAAAATCACATGATATAAACAATATAAAGCAATTGTTTTTTCTTTTCTTCTTAATTGTTATCTATCTAATAACTAAATTTGATAGTTGCCTATTACGGTTTCTATGTATTTTCAACATCCACCATCGTCTCTGTCGAACTGGCTTCTCTTGATTTTTATAGTACAAAAATGCTAAGCCTAACGTTATACCCGACATGACTCCTCATTCAACGTCTGACATGTTCACAGCTTGTCCTTCCATAACACACTAACGCACTCGCAAGCGTAGAACTGGCATCCAATCATTTGTAATGTCTTGTACAGTTTTGGCGGTAGTGGACGCTTGCCAAGATCTGGCAAGCGTGTAAATGAGGCATAATTTGCAAATCATTTGAAATTAGGGTGAACGTTCTTGGAATAATTTCACACCAACCGTATCGAATGATTTAGTGCAGCGACCAGCTTAGTAGGTAGCAACTACCAGTGTCTGTGCACCAGCGAAGCCTTCACTCACTCGATCAACTCGACTGTCTCATTGTAAATATTCTCGAGCGAAGCATAAAACCCATTGCAGCAGTTAGTTGAGCACCTCCAGCTTTTTCATTATCAAATCGCAATTACAGCGTGGCTTGCACACTTGTAACGTTTTCACAACCCCGACGCATTGTTTCGAGATGAAGCCACTCTATATTGACACGACAGCGCCAGTTAGAGTGTACAACAATAGCTGCCGTCACTAAAATATCTTACAAGATCTGACTGTAGTTACAAATCCATAAGTAATCCCGCGAGATAATTGACCAATTGGCGGAGTTCGTGGCTCGCAATGAAAACGTAAATATAAAAGCTATGTGAAACATTTTTACGGAATTTAAATGATAAGTTTTTACTTGCAAGTAAGGAAGAAAGTGAACCCAGATTTATCATCAGTGCCATCGAAATTGAAAAAATCCTCATGAACATATACTATTCCGTAGAATACAAAGTGTTTGTAAAAGTATCAGTGACGTTCAAAATTGTGCTTAACAATCCAACACCAAAAGTTATCCACGTAATTGCATCACTAAGTAACAGACAATTTCATGTGTTTTCGTCATGAGCAGCTTAATTTATCGATTTTCTCACAATCTGAACAAGAAATGATCTACAACTTATACCCGCTGATAGTATGATGGCAAAACTTACCAGAACCCAATCTAGAATACAATACTCAATCAGTTCCAGGTCATGATGAGCTTCCTCGGTTTTGGGTGTGCCAGTTAGTTGAAAGATCGATGCCTCAGAAAGATAAGAGAAGATTATTTAACACAAATATTTTATTGATTATTCGATGGTCCTTATTTCCTAGTTTATTTTTGATTTTCGTTCTATGAAAAAAGAGACAAAATATTTCTTGGCTGTCATATATAATTATAGGATGAAAATTTAATGCTAAAATTGTTAATATTGAATGAATATTGATAATTTAGAGTGTGTTGTGGGTTAAGATTTTGAGTACTTTATTGTCATAAAACTTGCTTTATGTTTTGCGAAAATTTAAAACGATGGAATCAATAAAATCGATTTGAATTTGAAAGCGAGTAAAATTTCTAGTTTCTAAAACGGCAATGTTTTTTTCGTAAATAACCTTCATAGGTTGTCAAACAGACAGACAGAATTCAGAAGATGATTGCAGAGTAGACATGCCAACAAATTTGAATTAAATATTTTTTTTTTTCTTTTTTTAGTATAATTTCGTTATCGTTTGGAAATCTAACAATTTCATTTCATTAGAAATACGTTGACCATTGGTTCCTACTATCCCTGCGTTGTTAGCTCTAGACATATTGTTTTAGATATCAAAAACTATTCCTTCAAAATGCACGCTATGTGTCCAAATCTCGAAAATTTCGAGTACAAAGTTAAATGAAATATTAACAACCAGACAAATTCATCAAGTACCATCAATTACAAATAAACCGACGGCAAATTCCATTGTTGGTTCAACAAACTACTTAAACGAGAGCACATCTCACAGAGTAGTTTTCCAATCCTTTTATTTTGCAAAGAACTCTAAAGGGGCATCACGCCGCTATCAATATAAAAAAATCCGGCTAGTCATTCGAAAACAATAAAACAAAGGCCTTTTCCGCCTAAAAAATTCCATTCATGCTTCCAATGCTGAAGGCGGTATTCCCCGCTGATGTCATAACCTATTTTATTTCTGTTTACAAATTCCTAATTCATTGATCAATAGACTGGTTTTGGTAGTTATAGCGTTTATTGCTCATTAGAATCAGCGGTCTCAATTTCACGCGAACTGCATTGACTAGAGGTATTTATGAACTTTTTGTTTGCAGAATCTTTTGGATGCTTTTCAAAAAGCTAATTGAGGTGAGCAAAATCGCACCTTTTACAAAAAGTATTAGCACTTGCTATTAGTGAGCACGTGGCTCAAAAGCGAAGTAAACTCTTTTCAAGTTGAGTTCAAACATGAATTACAATGGTTTATAGGTGTTATTTTTTATCTGTATTAAAAGCCTTATTAAGCTAGCTGTTGCACATTAAATTGATCCACTTGCTGTATTGTCACAAAAAATTAGTTTGTAATTACTTTTTTTATGGTATGACAATTTTTTGTAACATTAAATTGATAAACAAAATTTAACCATTCTAAATTTGTCATCTATTTCTGTCTTCGTTAGATGTGAAATAATTGGCATCCAAAAATACAAAATGAAAGATGAAAAGAGCCACTTTGAAAAGGCAACGAGCACCGTTACAGGCATACCCCGATTTACGAAGCTTCAATTTAGGTCGTTTTACCCTTACATATGTCACTTTTCGATTCACGTGCAGTAATTCGATTCGCGACAGTTTTACCCCGCATTTAGACGTTTTAAGTTTAAATATGATTTCTGACATTTTTTATTCAGCTTTAAATGCGTCTCATATAGTTATGCACGTTATTAGCGAATTCTTGCGCACCAATTAATTTATATATTAGTCCTTTCCTTAATGTGTCATTGGTAAATAGCAATAAACAAGTCTAGTAAGCGGGAGCCCAAAAGAATAATAAAGCGCCGGACATAGATGAGATTCTACTGGAGCTCATCAAATATGGTGGCAGCAGTGTTCACAAAGCTATTCACAAAATCATCCAGCACATTCGGCCGCAAGAACATATGCCAAAAGAGTGGAACCAATCAATTATATTCCCTATTCGCAAAAAAATGACAAGCTACAGTGCGAAAATTATAGAATCATATCACTACTTTGTACGGCGTACAAAATATTTTCAAAGATCTTAGAAAATAAAATCGGGTCATACGCCAACAGTATTATTGGGGAGTATCAAGGTGGATTTAGCGCAAGTAGATCGACGATAGACCAATTGTTCACAGTCAAGCAGGTACTTGAAAAGTTCTGGGAGTATAACATAGACGTACACCAAATTTTCGTTGACTTTAAGCAAGCATATGACAGTATTGATCGTAACGTACTGTACCAAATAATGCTTTGCTTTGGCGTCCCAGCCAAATTAGTCCATCTGACCAAAATGACAATGACGTCGATGATCTCACAAGTCCGCAGCAATAACCAACTGACCGATGCCTTTGACACATATATCGGACTAAGGCAGGGAGATGGGCTGGCCCCATTGCTATTCAATTTGGCTCTGGAGTGCTTCATAAAGAAGCTACTTGTCGATACGCGAGGTAAATTACTACATAAGTCAAGCTCACTAGAAGTCTATGCGGACGACATCAACATTTTGTCATTTGAAACTTGACAGCGAAGAGAAACTAGTAGGGCTACAAATCAATGAAAATAAAACAAAGCTCATGGCGCAGTCGAGGCAAAATACCTCAAATATGCAAAATATTACACTTGGCGAATACAGTACCGAAAATGTTTGCGAAATTGTGTATTTAGGCGCCAATATAATGAAAATGGGCAATGAAAGAGACGAAATACGCCGAATATTACAGCTCGCAAATAAAATATTTTATTCAGTATTGACGCTCTTGAAGAGCAGCTGCATACACAGCAAAACAAAGCTCCAAGTATACTAATCTGTAATAAGACCTGTGTTATGCTATGGGTGTGAAACATGTACCCCAACCCCAGCATCTGCAAACATATTGAACGGGTCCGGAGGCTAATAGTCGAAGCGAAGCTAGACGGGGACCAACGGCGAATTCAATACAACCATGAGGTGTATGAATTTTTTGACGAACCGGAAGTCTCAGCGATTGTAAGACTGCGGAAGCTGCCATGGGCTGGCCACATGAATCGTATGGACGAACAACGGATACCTAAAAAGGTATTCGTTGGGAGAACTGAAGCCCGGAGACCAGTGGGAAAACCAAGGAAACGCTGGTCTGACTCGGTCGACAAAGACAGTTCATCGCTGCTCGGATTTCGAAATTGGAGGACGCGGTTAATGGACCGAGAAAGTTGGAGGTGCTATTTGCAAGAATCGAATGCCCGAGAGGGGCTGAATGCTAAGAAGAAGAAGCAGGGGAGTACTCCCACCAGAAGAGTTTTGCCACCATCCTAGGGTTCAAAACAATGTTATGGACCAAGTCCACCGCACTCATCTATATCAATTGCACCACGTCATAATTTCATATTCTTGATAAACCTTTTCCAAAACTATGTATGCATATTATTCTTTAAACAAACTACGCGTATTAAATTCCGCTCTAATATGGATTTTGTTTATTTGATTCCAAGAATATCAATTTCCTAAAATCCATAATAATTGTTTCCCAAAATCAAATCAAATCAATTAACCAAAAGTAAACATAAATCTTTGCAGGAGTTTTACGATGCCAAACAACGGAAATAAACCATCAACAAACATTCCCTAAAATAGATAATACTATTGCGACTATTGCTGGTCCCAAAATCATAATACGCCAGAAGCAATAATAGAAATCGCGATTAAAAATCATCGCGAAATCAATCAAACTCAAAAACATAAACATGTATCTAATAGGCATCTTGGAAAACGCGAATCCAAGAATCGTCGCATACGCGTAAAAGAACATCTTGGTAAACAAAAGTTGGATATGCCAGTTGCGATTTTGCAGGTAGCTAATCAGACAAAAACGCCCTACAAAAGGGTTTTCGAATGTATGATTAATTCATTCAGTAAAAGTGCCAAGTGAATTCAGTTAAATTATTCTGTTAAGTGAATTCAATTATTAAATTGAATTTTGTTAAGTGAATTTAATTAAAATTATTCTGTGAGTTAATAAAATTAGTGTTTGTGACTTTTGCATTAGTTAAGTAAGTGGCGTTTGTTTAAAACTAAGTATGTGTGACTATAATTTGAAAAAAGAAAAGGACTAAGTTTCAATGAGCCCATAACAACAACTATTCCGACGACATGAACCGATGATTTAAATTATGCATCCATTCCTTGTGTAAGAAATTGTTCAAATATCTATTGCACAAAAGCTTAAATTTTTCTGAATACTCCGCCAATTAAACATACTCACATTGAACAATATTCTTGAACCTTCATGAAAGTCCGAAGAAAACTATAGTGTCTAGGTCAAGTTAAAATTTTTATATATAAACCATCAGTACGTTTAATTGGTGTTGTAATTCCATTTCATTGAAATGACTATATGATACTTGCTTATGATCTCAATTTTAATGAAAATTTGTAAGAACAAGTGTCTTATGTTGTAAAATTGTTTCACTTTTAGGGGGAAAAACGTAAAATTCACATAGTAGAGTTAATTTTGATTTCTGACATATTTTGGCCTTCTATTCCTAAGGATGTACCTTCGTGATTTTTTTTCAGATTTTTCGGCTCAAATGTATTCAATCATCCGGTGGAGGACATCACACATTTTTCGTACTTCTCAAACTTCTGATGCACAAACTGACTGTCTCATTTTATTCTTAGAGTTCTAATCAAGAGCAATCATTTGATGTCTTTGGTACAAGGCGGCAACTTTTGAAAATTTTATGATTTACATTTTTGAAGGCGACCCGTTTTAGCCTTTCCATGAAGCGTGAGCTTTGTAGCTTTGATAATTTCTGAGAAAACTTGCACGAATGAACAAGCAGATGAACGGCCAACCAGTCAGCCAGGCAGTTTGCGACAACAGTAGGTATTTGTTTATTTTCATTTGCCTGCCACATGTTCAAACAGCATCAAGTAGACGCATAATAGTTGGGAAATATTTCGTCCTGATTGCGTGAAAACATGCAATTTAACACCACATCCTGCCCACTTAGTACTTAACATCACATCCTGCGTACCAAATCATTTTTCCTCATTTCATCTTTTTTTACCATTCCAAGAATTTTCCATGCTTTGTACATTTCATCATTTCCAGCCATAATAATGTTTAACATAACATGAATTGAAGGAACATTACACCTGAGATTGACTCGATTCTGCTGACGATGTAACACGTTGGTCATTGCTTGATGATGACTTAGTTGGCATTCCAGTGTTTATAATTACTTAGTGTGCATTCGTCGTGGAAGTTTATAAACAGAGGTGAACGCAATATATTGCGAGAATAAATATTATAACGTTTGCATTGAAAAAGTGTTTTTTATTAACATAGACAAGGGTCATCTTAACCTAAACACTAAATGAAAAAGTGTTTTCCATTAACTGACGCCCGAGCAAAATAGTAAAACTAGTCCTGTTATCACGGGAATCCACAAAAATAGTAATGCCTTTTTGTGATCCCTTAGTAGTGCCTTTGTGATCAATATTTAATCAAAAAAAGAGAGAAACCTGTTCAGCATTCAACCAGGTAAGATAAAAGTATATGTCTACTAAAGCGAATAGCAAGGCAGTGCGAGAATAAGTAGAATCCTTTTTTTCTGTAGTAAGTGGCGATGGGGAACAAAAAACAACCTCTTTTGGAAAGGAGCTGAAGACGGTGACAATTTCGGTGGAGAAATTGCATGTGAACGTGATCCAACCTGTGCCCCAGTAGGTGTCCCTTAATTAAACCAATCAAAGTTGGACTCCAAAAAGGATACTGCAGGTGATTCTAGAAAATGGAAACAATTTTCTCTTCTTTGTAAGTTCAGCTCTTCATTATTTAACTTACAAATTTATATCAGTGAAAAGTATTCGCTTTAAAAGAAAATTAAAGTTTCTTGTGTTGTGTAAACCGACTTTCATCGTTCATTATTGTGGTGTGTTATTTGATAAGAAAGGGTCAATTTTAGTGTTGTCCTTAGCGAAAATGTATGCTATTCGGTTTTTCAACTGTCTGCGTGACTACACCCCTAATTTGAAAAAATAGAAAATGGAAGCAATGCTGGAAACTTTAGTGCAACTGACCGGGGTGGTTAACGCTCACCCTGAACAGATAAGGAGAATCGAGACGTGATTAACGGAAACGGAGGGTAGAAATGTGAATAGCACTGAAGCAATAAGTAAAATTCCATCCAGTACTACGACAGAGTCAGATCCAGAGTCCTTAAGGAAGTTGCTAGACTCAGCTAGAGATCTGCAAATTTTCGAAAGGAACCCTGTGCAATACCTAACATAGATGCACAGCGTCGAAATGATCCTCGAAGACTGCCAAGTTGTCGGAGATAAACCAATTTTTCAGGCAATTCATCATTTGTTCAGGCAAAAAGTGCGTGGCCCTGCAGACAACGCACTCATCTCATATAATATTTTCGACCGAGACTGGTCAACTATACAGGAGTGTCTATCACTGCACCATATAGACAAACGCGAACATCAACTTCGTGATATGCATCAGAGTAGTATGACAGTTAATGAATTTTATGCTTAAGTGAATCATCAGCTTTCATTGATACTTAACGAAGTGAAAACTGGAGATCACTTACGAGAAACTATAATCGCCTTAACCGAAGATCATAGAAATTGTGCCCTAGATTTGTTTGCGAGAGGCTTGAATAGTGAACCCTCGGACAAACTTATTATTCCGAAGCCTGGAAACCTACCAGAGGCATACTTACTCTTCATACCTGGAATTTCAAGCTTCGTGCCTGGAATTTCAAAATGTCTGTATTAGGAACACTCCACTTCGCAAAAATAATGATAATGAGGGTGTTCGCATTTTAACTCAAATTTTAAAACGAATTTTAAGCATGAAAAACCTCAGAGGTTACAGACTTGTGGTATGCGTTCGCTCATATTGAATACAATAGACAGAAGCAGAGCCTACAATATAAATCTCGATTCCCAGAACCAAGAATCAACACCCCCAAGACCGACTCAGCCAAAACCTTCAATTCCGATTGAGGTTGATCAGTCGATTCAAAAAAGAAGAGTGGATTATATCAACAGACCATCTAATATGGAACCAGGAAAAAGGTATGGAGTGTCCTCCCGGATGACAAACCCTCCCGGATGACAAACAAATCTCATCGCCTCTTTGATCTCTAAAGTAGCAGTGAGGAGTTTGATTCTCAAAACTATCTTGATGAACATGAAACTTAGGATAATAATCTGCCCGACGACTTTACAGACCACTATGCTGAATCTGACCTAAATGTTATGGAGGACGCCTCTCTAGCGTTCTTTACATAGAATACACCACAAAAATGGTCAGGTGTTAAAAGTCTTAATAGACACCGGTATCAACAAAAACTTTATTTCATCTAAACTGTCCCGAAATTCCAAGCCTGTGTGTTTTGCCAGGCCTCAAGTCATTTGACGGCATCATTGAGGACGATACTTGTAAGGGCCTCGAAGCTATCATAGACAGGAAGAACAACTTTCTTATAACCACCCCAAACATCAAGAAACCGATGAAATCCAAAATACCTCAACAGGCAAATCACGTAAACGTCAAATGTGACCATTTGCTGAACGAGCTTGTTAAAAAAGCGCAAGGAATTTTGAAAAGGTGTTCATCTATTTGCGGTCCAGTTTGCGATAACGTACTGTTACAAACGAACATTAGAGCAGAGATTAATACAAAAACTACTGATCCAGTCTACGCGAAATCGTATCCCTTTCCTGTCCCCTTAAGGCAGGAAGTTGAGGCTTAAATCGCAAAGCTGCTTCAAGATAGCATTATACGTCCCTCGAAAGGACCGTACGATTCATATATTTGGATTGTGCCAAAAAAAACCCCAGCTCAACGGAGGAAAAACAGTATAGACTGGTGGTGGACTTTAAAAGATTAAACGCCATCACAATACCAGATATCTACCCGATCCCCGATATAACCAACACCCTAGCAGCTTTGGCCAGTCAAAAATCTTCACAGCCATAGACTTAACGTCGGGATTTCATCAAATCTGAATGAAAGAAAGCCACATTCAAAAGTCTGCAAATACGATTTCGTCAAACTACCTTTCGGATAAGGAACGCTCCGGCGGTGCTTCGAAAAATGATATAGGGTGTGTTGAGGCCACACATAGGGAAAATTGGTTATGTCTACGTTGACGACATCATTATCCTAAGAGGCACTGAAAAGGAGCACTTATCAAACCTAGAAACTGTTCTGTCTGCTTTGGTTACAGCCAACCTCAAAATTAATTTAGAAAAGTCAACCCTCATGAAAACTCAAATGGAGTTCCTGGGCACAGAATACTACCTGATCCCAGGAAAATAGAGGCAATTAGGAATATGAGAGTTCCTCAAAACCTCAAAGAGCTATAGAAGATTTGTCAAAGACTTCGCAAAAATTGCGAAACCACTAACAAACCTCACACGAGGCACAAACTCGAGATGGAGGCCTTTAATAATTTGTAAACTATGCTTGTCTACTCGGAAATCTTAACATTTCCCAACTTTGAGAAGCCCTTCTTACTGACGAGGGACGCATCCAATCACGCAATCGGTGCTGTCCTGTCTCAAGGTGAAATTGGACGGGAAAGACCTATTGCTTACATATCCAGATCTCTCAACAAAACTTGCCATTTTTGGGCATTGGACTAATTTTGGACATATCTCTATGGTGCAAACAAGATAAAAATACTAACCGACCACTAATTACTAATCTTTACTTTGAGCAGCAGGAAATTCAACTCTAAACTGAAAACGTGGAAAGCACGCAATTATGAGCTTGTTTACAAAGCGGGGAAAACTAACTTAGTTGCCGGTGCCCTCTCTCGGCTACCACCATCGACAGCGGATACAAATACGCTGACTACGGCAGCTACTATCCACAGCACGAACGAGGATAAGAGTGATCTCATTCCCTGCTGTGAGGCACCAATCAATGTCTTTCGGCAATAACTTATAATCTCTGAAACTGGTCGCCAATCAGCGAATCAGTCACCAAAGATTAACGAACTTCAGAGAAAAATTGCATGAAAAAATCACAAGCAAACAGCAAATCAAATTAGTACCACTGCAAAACGCAATAAACCTAAAAACTTCAAGCCAGGGGACGTATTTTATAAGAAAAATAAACAAATTAAAGGCAAGGATAAGCCTCTATTCGAAAAAATATTTGTAGCAAAAGACAATCGCGAAACTATTCTCACATCTTCAAGCAATAGAGTACGCCCGGCCTGCAATGTTGGTAAAGGATGCATTACTTTTATACGTCGTATGTCTTCCCAAAACGCAGAAGACATCCTTTGTCATATCCTAATCTGACCCACAATAAACAACAATAAAATGATTCTTGTGAAGTATTCCACATTATTCATCACAAAGCAAGTGAAGTACGGCGTGCTGAGGAACTGCATCATCATGCAGAACCACACAATATACTGAAAGAGCCAACTCCAACTGTTGAGACCATCTCTCTTATTTTCGAGTGACACGATGTATCCTGTGAATTCGAGTACCTTGAGAAACTTTTCGTAGAAACTCTGAATGAGAACACTATATTTCTAAGTAACTTCAATGGGAATATTACCCACAAAATGCCTAATTAAGGCAGTGATGGGATAATGCGTTGCATTCAACATTAGGGCCTGGTTCTGCATTTGCATTAGGCCCTAATGCCAGTTAATTAGGGCCTAATGACTGCCTAAACTGAATTTCTACTCGGGTTTATTCATGTTAGCATGAACATGAAGTTAATTCTTTTTCATCTTCTTAGCACTACAGCCCCGCTCGGGCCTTCGCTTCCTGCGAATAGTGTCTCCAACTGTCTCGGTCCATTGACCACGTCCTCCAATTTTGAAATCCAAGCAGCGATGAACTGTCTGCATCGACCCAGTCAGATCAGCGTTTCCTCGGTTTCTCCACTGGTCTCCGGCCTTCAGTTCTCCCAACAAAAACCTTTTTGGGTATCCGTTGTTCGTCCATACGATTTATGTGGCCAAGTTAATTACAAAGGTAAAAATCAATCTAGAACATGTATTTTTATAAGAATTCTCAGATTCTATTGCAAAAAAGTCCTGAAATACATATAAAACTAAATTTTCGAAAACTTTGTTGCGCAAAGCTGGCTGAATTCGCTGGATGGCGTTTGAAATGTTGAAGGTATCCATTGTTTGCAATTCATTTGCATAGACCTCTAATTTGAGATCGTACACGATCTTGGTGGCCAATTCACGTCGCCGCCACGCAAGATAACCATACCCTCAAATCGCTCGGGAAGAATGTGCATTATTGCATGTGCATTATTGCATGTGCTTTAAGCCAAGTCTTGTTGAAACCACATGTTGCAGGTATCAATATTATTCAGTTTCGGCCATAAAAAGTTTGTTAGTTTCGATCTGCACTACTCGCCTTCAATGGTTACGGTAGTGTTATTTTCGTTTTGGAAGAAGTACACACGCTATCAAGCAAAGCTGCGACGAACACTTAAGCGACATTATATTTCATATTTTTAATGTCATACAATAGTAAATGTCTCGCACACAACTTGATTTATTTATGTTTAAAGTTCGAACGTCCTTATTGAAAGACTCTATATTCAGGAAATAAAAACTTCATAATGAATTTTCATCTAGTACTCTCACCCTAGTATTCTAGGTCTCTCAAAAGGTAACATTGAAACTTTTGAATTTATTTCAAAAAATAGTTAAATAGATATTTTTGAGACTTATTAGCTTCTGCGCTTGATTTGTTGTTGTTACGAGTGACTTCAGCATCACTTAAGCAAAGTTTTTCTGCTCTTAAACATGTCAAAAGTCACTACAGAAACTCTATGAGTCAAGTACGTTGAGCAAACTGTCTTTAACCCGAGAATACTAAGCTTGATTGTAGATCTGTTATTACTACGCATGAGTCGACTCGACACACCTAATCCAGAAGAAGAATAAAAAAGTAGATGGAAGACATTTTTATGCAATATTTTACGCGAATTTAAAAAACATAAAATCAACGTCCTTTCGAGTTTAAAAATAAAGTAAAAAATAATTCAGTAGCGTCGCTTTCAAAGGATTCCATGCTTACAAACTAAAAATGATGTTGTTTTGTAATTTTGGTTTTAAAAATTTATACATAAATAATACCGTATTCTGCTTTTCAACCAAAAGGTATTGTCTAGAAATTAAAAATATATATTTTTGCAAAAATTCACAAATGAATTTAGTTACTTTGTTTCCATAAAACAACAATCAGTCTTCGATCACATTTCAGCAACTCACAATTTTGTCTCTTACTAATTAGAACATGAATAACATTTTTTTTTTCGTATGCCCGCACAAATGTATGCCTTGCATATGTTACATTGTGACGTTGTGTACTTACTTTTTGAATAATCACAAAATCGACAATATTTTCTTTTTTTGAAAGATTCATTTGAAGTTTTCTGTGCAGTATTTTCTGTAGTTAACTTTTGTAATTTCAAAGTTTATTGTATTAAATCTTTCAAGCTAGATTGGAGTGTTTGGATACTCAATCTGTGCAATTGCCAAGGTCGGGTCTGGTCCTTTTCTCGTGTCAACACGAACTGTAGTCTTGAAGTTGGTTTATTATTTTCTCTTGATATGTTATGTGAATAAATTAATATTGTAAAAGTAGCATAATGGCCACCTTTTGGTTTATTGCCCAGCATTCATGCTGTGGCACATGTGCTCAAAGGTGTCTACGGCTCCTTTTGATTTATTATAATCACAAATCATAATTGGGAGGGAGTTACAGCTGTCAACCAATCCTTCTAAATATGCAGAGGAAATTATAGTACAGTTTTGTTATTTTTTGCTTTCTATGAAAGCGCTGAAAAATCCTCATCGTACAAAAAAGTGAAAATTTCACTTGCATTTCTTGAAAATTGACGTCCTTGAATTTTATCGGCGAATTCCCGTTTTTTCATGGTTCCTAATATGGTAAGGCCTTCTTCTTTTAGCAAGGACAGACAGAGAAGAACACTTGTAAACCAATTATCCATGGTTATGTTTCTATTTGATCTTGCTATAGTTTTAGAAAGTTGTTTTACGAAGTATGTTCCGGCAGGTGTCCTTCTAGGTGCTGTCCCTTTACCAAGATATGGAATCGCGTCAATCGTGTACTGTGTAGAGTTATCACAAATCAATATGATCTTAATTCCATATTTATTCGGTTTTGAAGGAATATACATTCTAAAAGGGCATTACCCGCGGAGCCCTACTAATTGCCTATTAATTGTAACATACGCTCCTAGCGTGTAATTTTCACGACAATTTTTCAAGAGCGTTTCCCACAATTCGGATATTGGAGCCACCTTCGTAATTTTTTTTCTATCCTCTCTTGAACTTTGCTCATCAAACCGGAGGCAGTTAATAAGAAAACAAAACCTATTTTTTGATAGAGTCGATAGGAAACGATTCCCCGAGTACTCTGGGTCGAACAGCATTTCCGTCGTTAAGTTGTTGCTCTTTTGGGCTACACTCAAGATGGGGACACCTAACAAAGCTTTAAGTTCTTCCATTGAAGTATTAGACACAGTCGAATTTTGAGTTTTATATTTTTTTCTTGGTGTCTCTATCTCGTTGTTAGTGTATTGCAATACCATTGAAATCATAGGCACTGTGATGAAAGCACTAAAGCATCGAGAGGAGTAGTGCAATTTCTAACATTTCCAACAGTTCCAGGTTGAAAATGAATAATATTTGGCCTCGTGGATGTTTTCCGCTCAAAACCATTTTTGCCTTTGACTGAATTCCCAGGGAATATTATTGTGCTTGATGGTGATTCAAACAAGGTGACTGGACCAGTTAAAGTTACAGAGGATGTGATTGATGCACGTACAACTAGGCGACGATCATTGCTGTGCACGTGCTCTCTTCTTAATTCCATAGGTTCACTGAGTTTTGAATATCTTGTTCTATATCCCGATAAATCTCTTCCAAATCATTGATGTTGACAGTCCGGCTCTATATTGCTGTCATCACAGTCAAAATCTTCTTGCTCCAAATTGTCCTCTGCATCGCTTATTTCTGAATTGTCATTTTCAAGTAATAATAGTATTTCTTCATCATTCAACCCTCTGGATATATTTACTGAAACAAAAATCAAATACGAAAGAGTCTTAGAAAATATTCATATTACTCAAAAAAATATCTTGTATTACTAATGATGAGTAAGATCGACTCACACTACACACTTACCTTTGAGGATCACACGAAATGGGGGGATAATAGAGACGCAATCTACACGGGATTCAAGTACGTACTAAATAGTGGAAGCTTAGGTGGGTGGTCAGACCGGTACTGCTTTATGTGGGCTGTGCATGCGCACGCATGTGTACTTTGTGATTCGAATCATGGTTAGTGTTCTAGGGTTAACCAATATCGAAAAGGAACTGATAAGAAAACTTATAAAAAACCCTGCCACTAAATTTTATGATAGCGTTATTGACCATTTTGCTGAATAGAAAGATCGAAGAATTGAATGAATATATAAATTCATAAATTTTAATTAAATATTAACGTCTCTCTTATTTTTTTTTTTGGTAGACCAATTAGTTTCAACCTTGACGATTCTCTCTTGCCCAATCCTTCCCATGAAAAAAGAGAGGCTTAACTTGAGTACTCTTACTGATATAGAACGTTCTTTAAATCGTCCCCTCCCAATACAAATAGTCATAAGCCGCTCCTGCTCATAATACTACTTTTTCACTTCTTCTTTTCCCGAGCCATGACCAGCAAATGATGACAACCAGATGCCGTTTGTTACATCAGCATTATCATTTGCTTCCTCGAAAGTAACAACGCTGAAAGACTATATGTATATTGGAATGTCTTCGCAACCCGTACCTTAATATGTTAGTAGGTACTGTGGCAGCATTGACATCATTCGACGAGAATAAGACCACTTAAGTTTCGAGAAGCAATTACCGTGTTAATGATTAGTCGTTCAGAGCAGACCCATCTCCTCTGAATTAAATTACTGCAATTTCTCGAGCAAGTTTGATCAAAATCTAGCCACAACATCTATTTCTTTACGGTATACACCGGATCTTACTAGTGATTTGTAACACCTTCCATTCCTTCTGGAAACTTTAAAGCTTGTCTTAACGCATCTACTTTTTGCATTTCTTCTTCCTTTCTGAGTCTATCCACGTTCATTTTAGAAGTGTGCTGAACCGGATCTTTGCGCTAATTTGATTTGGTTAATGCATTTCAAAATAGCCACTGAGTTGGAATATTTTGAGATACTATAGCGACTAATCTGCATATATTAGCATTGAAATCTTTGATAAATGTACGACTATTGACACCAAAGAAGCTACTCAAGAATCGCAGTATCAAATAAAGTAAATTCTTGCGGCCATATCAGAATTGTATACAAACATACATATATATGTATGTATATAAAGATCATTCCAAGGTTGTTGAAAAGACAAATTGACGTCAGGTCTACTGACATTTTATATGAGAAATTAAACTCGATCACTTTTTGAGATAAAATCCAGTTTTTTCTACTTTTTTGGTCATATAGAATATTCTGATTGTTGGATAAATTTAAAAAAATTATTTTCCAATATTTTGTCTTTGTTTTTTCAAAAAGTTCAGAGCTCTAGAAGGAGCTCATAAGTATCAGCAATTCTGACTGGAATTTAATAAGTTTATTTTAAATGCAGGGAAACAGTCCAGTTTCAACTGGTTTTCAATAGTAATTACAATATTTATTTATTATAATTTTTTTGGTTTGAATCGTGCTACCTACTTTGGATCTCTTGTTCTTGACATCATGCATACATCACCCAAAATATAGTCAACAATATAGCATAGTGCAGACTAGGCTTAAATCCTTGTTCGCACCATGCTAGTATTTAGTCGAGTGGAGAGTATTTTAGTAGCTAAAATACTCTTTACTGCCCAAAAATTGTTCGCACTTTAGTCGAGTACAGTTAACAAGTGAGCTTAGTTTGTTATAATGAACAACGTGCATGGCGATAAAATAAATAAGCTGATTAAGCTTCTCGCAATCACTTTTTTAGAAGAAGGAGATGAGGAAATATGTATAATAAAGAAAAGAAGCAATGGATACGAAATTGGATAAACAGAAGAGACAAATTAGGAGCAACAATTTTTTTTTTTTTGAAGGAACTGGCATTGGAAGACCCCAAAGGATATTTTGATTGTTTGAGGATGTCAGAAAGCTACGTAAATTTCTTATTAATGAAAATTCAGTCTCATATTCAACCAAAAGACACCCATTTAACACTTGCTATTCCGGCAATCACTAACTTACAAGTGGTCTTCTACTTTTTTGTCACTGGATGTTGTTTGAGAACACTGACGCACATATTTCGACTTGGGAAATCGACCATATCTGAATTCATCTCAGAAGTTTGTGAGGCAAAATATGAATCATTAAAAGAATTCATCAAGGTCAGAATAAATACACGAGATATTAAAAAACATAAATTTATTAAGAAAGTATTGTTGTTTAAATTTTCAACGTGATTTCTTATAAGCCATGATTATATTTTATTATTTTTCCAATGAAGTTTAATTGAAGAAAATATAATTAACATTCCTTCATACTTTGGATCTATTATTGTATCTCCGTTATAACACCATTTTCAACTGCCCTATACAATTTCCTTCACTACTTGCACAATACAGTACTACAAATGATGAATCACAGTCGAAAACGACGTTTAATCGAATAAATTATGATAAATGTAATGTGTAAAGAAATGTCAATTGTATTTTCTATACATTTACAATATGTTTTATATCTACTCCGATAACTTTTGCTGATCAAGTTGAGTGTTTTCCAATACTGTTAAAATTATATTGCTAGACGGTAAAATATTAGAAGAAATCTTGTGGTTCGTAGCATGTTCATATTCTTGAGTGGGTAAAATAGGAAACGAACTCTTCTTCGAAATTACCGATGCTGGCATTATTAAAATGTAGAGTATCAGTGCTATACGACGAATCTGTTGCACATGGTGACTCTGGTCTTAACAGTGGCGTCCTGGTCATTCAATTTTCCTCAGACTCTTTTTGCAGGTACTGTCACCGAATTCTTTTTCAAATGAATTTGAATATGCTCTTGCGCTTTTAATACCAAAAGTAAAGGCAAAGATTTAAATTAGAGACCGAAGTCTTTACCGAAGACTTGAAACTCATTTTCGTCGGCAGTAGAGTTAGTAGCTTCGGTAATTTCTTGCAGTTGAGTCACCATGCTCGAAAGCTGGGAAAGTTTTCTCTTTTTTACTGATGATGTAGGTTTTGGTTGTCGAAAATAGTCCACTGCAGTACTGTTTTCCGCTGTAGTTGTATTTAAGTCGCTATCTGTTGCGTCATTTTATAGACTGTTGGAATCCTGAAAACCATCAATATTTTATTAGTATGAAGGCATATCAACATCAATGCAAAACACATTAAATTTTATTTATGATGAACTTAAGTCGTTTTTTCTAGGTTCTTGTGCGATGATTTTCTTTTAAAAACAACACGTATACGTCTCGAACGAAATCTGAACCGACCTCACATCGGTTCTAGACGTGAAGTCTTGGAACGTGACAACGGACTGTACCCTTCCGGTCAACAGGTCCGGACACTTTAGTCTACTCCGAGGTGGCTGCTGGCTAGCTAGCTAGTTCGGAGTTCAGTCGCGGGTCTTACGTGAGCAAACAAGTCCGAAATACATAAATTCAGTCAAAGGCCCGATTTACTAACACATCGAAAATACCACCATAAGGAAACGAAACCTATCTCCACTTTATTCCGTTTTGCTTCCATTTATTCAGACGACACAAAAACTGTTTCTAACTCTGCGTTCCCGTACATCACCAATGCGGCACGGAAAAATATCCTACTCTAACGTGAACTTCGAAACAAAAAATAAATTTTGTCACATTACTACACATCATTTTATCAGGCAAAAAAAAAAATCGAAAGTAAATATAGTTTTTTTTTAGTTGTAGTGATTAACTAATTTCAAATAAATCGGTTGATATAATGTCATTTGTAGATTAATCTGAAGCAAATTTTTTGGTAAAATCCAAAGCACAATTTTGTCTTATTTTGCCATATACATATATTTGAACTATTTTAAAACATTGTTTTGTGTTGATTACTGTAAATACTTTTACCTAGATATTGTTTCATTGCTCTTTCTGAAGATATACATATTTATGATCTAGTTTGTTCTTAAAATTGTGAAGTTGATCAATGTAAATTCTTAGTTATTCTATGTGGTTACTTTTAAAATTCAATAGAAGAAGATATTTTGCTAGACATGAGGATGTTTTTACGATCGACTATTTTGTATTCTTCCACTGGGATGGTTAAGATTAAAATGCGGAAAGATCTTATTTAGTAGATGTTAGACATGCACACTATATGGATTGAATCTTGTTCAAAGTAACGTTGGTCAATGGAAGTTGTATATAATAATCAGGAGTGTGGCTAATTTGACATGAGTGTGAAGGCAAGCGAAAAAAATGAACTCGTAAAAAAATAGAAAAGCCTAGCGAGCAAATAATAATGAATTCGGCCTGAAAGCTTATGATGATTTTAAGAATAACTATTCAACTATAAAGATATATTTTGTGAAGTATGGTTATTAGATCAAACGGATATCCTTATTTTGGCATAGGTTTTAAACAACTTATAGCTTAATATCGCTCAGTAGGAAATAAAGTACAATAAAGGAGACCGATTTCGCAAATATTGATCAAGATATATCTAGAAAAAGAGTATTTTAATCCAAAATAGCTAAATTATCGATTGTGTCAAGAACTAGCATGCTAATGTTCGTTAAGCAAACGACTTGAAAAGGCATTAATTCTACTCCATGATAATTCAGTGGGGCTATATTCTATGTAAGTCTCTTATATGAGACAACTTCCAAAGTTTAAATACAGAAACAATATGGAAGAACATGGCGCAACAGCTTTCAAATGCTTTAAAAAAATGATGTTTTCTCTAACGCGTCAATAATTTTTATCGGTGTTCGGAGAATGTTGAAATATCCTCAATGCATATCATGGAAATGAAGTCAACAAGGAATGGGCGGAGACACATAATCTTGCGAAAGTAGGGAAATAAAATTCGTGCCCTAACATTACGTATGTTAACAGAAGAGCTCACATTTTATATTTGTTTGCAAACTTTCACCAAATATTTTGTAGAAAATCAATGAGTCCCCCCCAACTGTCAATAAACATAAGTATTCAATCGTTAATAGCCAGACTATGATAAATTTCTATATCAGATCGCGCCTTATTTCTTGATTTACGTTTTCGTTGTATTCATATGAATGTTTTAGACGATACCATCAACTGGATTCAGAAAAACCGTGCTTTAACAATATTTCTTAGACATAATGTTACCTAATAACAATACAAATTATTCGATGATGGCCTATGCCAAGGCAATTATAAATTATTACAAATGGAGATAAAGGCAAAAGTCACGAACGTTAAAATTCGTATTAAAAATTATGATTTATCTTGCAACCAATCGAATACGCATCACTGAGTTAAACGTAGCAAGGCAAAAGATTTACCCAGTGCTTCCATTTGATACTTAACATTACTGATCATTTCAGGAATAGTATTAGTCGAATCACAAGAATTTTTCCGTTGTTTTTCACATTCTTTTTCTAGATCTTGAACGCCTGGCAGTAAATCTAGGAGAGAAGGAGAATGTTTAGTAGCATATTCAAAAGTTTCCTCGATCTCAGAGAATCTTCTTGCAGCTGAATTTAGGTGCATATTAGTGTCATCTGCCCATGCTCTAAACTTTCTTATATTTTTCCGCGGCCATTGTATTGTCGGTTTAAATATATTGAATGCAGCTGTAAACAATTCGGACTACGGTATGAAATTTAACAGTATAATGACGTCCCCATTACTTGTTCATTATGACCGACGTAAGTTGATCCGCACTAATAGAAAATGGAGAAGGTTCGCCATTTAATCTTCATCATACGATTCAAATAACACTGAATTCTAGACATATAAAAATTACAAGAAAACGCTTACGATTTGTTGTTCAAATTATCCACGAACTGGACAAACTTTGACGATGACATGTAGATGATGAATACTCTCCGGCGTAAGGGCATTGAGATTACTCGTTTTTGTTGGCCGAGCTTCTCGGGGAGGATTATAAGTCAATTCCACAGGTTGCACAAACACAATGTTGCATTCCTTCTAATTGAAAGCAACAAATTCGTTTTTGCACTCAAAAGTCTACCGTGAAAAGGAAATACACAAGAAAAGAAAATTTTTCTACCTTGCAATTTTCCCCTTCATTACTCGCGCGAGAACGCCATTTTGTCGTAGTGGCGTTGCGGATTCACAATATCGTGTCGACTAGTTTTTCTATATGGAAATTCAGTGTGTAGCGCTTGACTTTAGTTTAAAAAAATAATTTTTACATATCTAGCTCTCCTTCACAAGTAAAATAAAGTCCGATTGAACTAGGCTCGGATGAAACACTCAACTTCTGCCAAAGAACAATAAAAAAACACGTCTTACGCGACACTCGGATTGGCGGCCATCCTGTCCGGAGTCTTCTTCTTTCCCATTCAACCACAAACTTTCAACTTCCTTCCAGCTGTAGTAGTAGTTAAAGGGTCGCTCCCGAACCGTCGACATCAATAACGACCTGCGGATCGTTGTTAGTGGCGTAGGGCTGATTCATTACACTTGACACTATCAACTGGAAAGCAATTGAGAATGGTTTTTGAAAGAAATGGAACTTTCCTGGACGCTGTGGAGCTATTGACGGCAAACATGTCATAAAGAAAGCACCTTCGGGATCAGGAAACTTGTATTACAATTACAAAGGGACAAACGGCATTGTATTAATGGCTGTTGTATATCATAATTATTGCCTTAGTTATATAAATATAGGGTGTAATGGAAGAGCTTCTGATGGAGGCGTATTTCGAAAGTGTACCATACCGTACCATTTCCAATGCTTGAGCATTGGAAAATGGTGTACTACCGAAAGGCCATGTCTTAGTAGGTGACAATGCATTTCCCTTGAAAGAGTATTTATTAAAACCTTTTCCAGGAAATTGCTTAACTTTAAAGCAGAAAATTTTTAATTACCGTTTATCACGGGCTAGAAGAATAGTTGAAAACGCTTTCGGTATATTAGCTGCTAGATTCAGAGTTTTTGAGAAACCAATACCCTATAGCCGTGAGAAAGTTGTTAAACTAATAAAGGCGTGTTGTGTTTTACACAATTGGCTCCGACAAACGAAATTACAGAACAAACATTATGAATATACAGTAGACATAGAAAATTATGAAGCAGGAACTATCATTACTGGTAATTGGGGAGATAAGCCAGAGTCTCTTGGATTGCAAACACTACCAGTATCTTTAAGCAATCGTTCATCCCAAATTATGCAAATTTTTTTGTCGGAAGCAGATCAGTCCCTTGGCAGGCAAGAAAGACCGACGAACAGTGTCTTATTTTGCTAAAAACTTATTATATCGACATAAAATTTCATTTTATTAGGAAGAGCGTTATAAAGAAATTTTCCTGTAAATGTATTTCATTCAATTCGTAATTAATTAATTAATTGCTGTAGGTTGGGTGCAAGCTTACCAAATTGCTTTCGCTTTGCGTAAGTGCTGAATTTAAGTTGTGAAGCGATGCATCTAATAAATTGAACCATTTAACAGATGGAATGTAAACTGATTCAGCCCCTGCGCCTGAATTTTTCGATTCCTTAATTTTTTTCAGCTATTGGAAGTAGGTCGATCTGCAAAAATTGTATTGCATTAGATAGTACATTTTGTGATAACAATAGTATCATCAATAAACAATAAGTAGCGTTTAAGGATGTTATGGAATCAAAACAAAAGAAGTGCGAACTAACCTGATGTTTTTAATGTTCATTTTGATTTCTTTTACACGAAATCCTGATGTATTCATGCTCTTTTCAACGTCCTCATAAGCACATTCCTTCATTGCTTTGTTCTTATAGTGCGGAGACGATATATTCCATAAACACTCGTTTTCAACGTATTTAGAAACAAATTTAAACGTAGTGTCTTCATTCCAGCGGAACGACATTTTCACGCCAAATATCTATATTCGACTGATTTTACACTATACACACGACTAAACTCGGTAAACAATTGAACAGTGAATAGCAGTACTTGCCCGAAAAAAATAGAATGAAATGGATTGACTCGACTAAACTACTTACTAAACTACTCGACAAAATTTTTAGTGTTCGGACACATCTAGTTACTAACGAAATTACTCACCACTCCACTAAAATACTAGCCTCGTGCGAACAAGGCTAAAGAGCGCTAGCCGTTTTAGTTCAAGGACACTGAATCGAGTCTTATTGCTCACAACGAGCTTTGTTTCAAGTGATTTTTTCGACAGACTATGAACCCACCCTGCAGTGATGTACTCGTATAGGGACATGAAAGTATCGTGTAAAAATCAGTCAGTTATGATATTAATCGTATCAAAAAGTTTTTTAAGGAGTGTTTCCTCATTATCGAAGGTGAACCTCAAAAAATTGATTTGCCAATTGTGGTCATGTGACATATAAATTGAAATTTAAAGTCGTAATTTATTGTTAATATGAGCAAGATCACAAATAATTTCAAATGACGTGTAGATTTAATCAAAATGATCAGTGATTTTGACAGCGGTGCGATGTTGAACAGTTTTTTTTATCAGAATCAACGATAACTAAATTTGTAACTCGTTTAAGGATACGTTAACAATAGCTTTTACTTGAATATGATTTTTTCAGGAGGACTCCATTTTATTTTTTCTTAAAAAATTTGTACATTGACACCATGGTTTAATTCAAATACTAAATAAGCAATTCTACGAGTATTTCTAATAATTTCCTCTCCTAAGGCAATGTAAAGATTAGGTCATTATGTAAATAATTCGCTCAACACAATGTGGCCACCTTAACATTCATATTGCATAACGATCATTCAACAATTGTAGTTTGTTATAAGAATTTCTAGTATGTTATACTAGTTGGATGGAGCGATGAGTTACAAAGCAATTCACGAAGCTAAACTGATTCATATCGTTTGAGCTGATGGAAAAAGTAAACAATACACAATAGTTAAAAAGTAAGCGGTAAAGATTGATCGTTCACATAGAAAATAATTTACCGCAGAATGTTGGAAAAGTTATTACGTAAGTCGATCCATCCGCCCCCAAAGAAGGGAGAGCTTTATCAAATCAAAAAAATTTAACTTGTATATACAATACTTTTTGGCATAGCTAGATTCAAATTACTTTTTTAGATTCACGCGGAAATATCATATGCTCAACAAGCAAGAAACAAAACTAAAATTGATTAAATATTCTTATTTTGAAACTATTTTTCAAAAAAGTATAACATGAGAAAAAAGTCTGGATTCCCATTAGGAATAGTTTCATATGCAAAACAAATCCACAATAGATCATTTCGTGACCATATTACGTGACGATAAAATCTCTAGAACTTTCAAGTAGATTCGATTATCATTCGATCAATGGATAAATGTGCAAATGACAAATTTCTTAAGTAATATATCCAAGCCTACCATGTTCACTCCAAATAATCGCATTTTATTTATCACCTGGTTTACGTAAGTTGTTCTAGAATTTCCTCCAAGAAAGAAATCTTCTCATCCGTGCAAAATCCACTTGAAAATCACAAATGGTCCGTACATGCATATCTGGTAATTTCCATTACGTGGCACGCATAATACATTTTATGAATGAATCTTAAGTGTACAATTGCCAATTTGAATAAATTCTTGACTTTATTCATATGCGCATAATAGTCCCCTCATTTTCAGGATGCATACTGCGTCGTTTGAAAGCTAACAAGTATTACATGAAACCTGTTGGCCTTGAAAGACATCCTGCAAATCTAGTTCTTCACCCTTTTTATAGCTTTAATTCGTACTTAACACAATTTTTGCCCAAAGTGGTCACAGGTGTGGAATGACGTCTTTGAATTTAAATTTGAAGCAACTTTCCGCTCCTTGCTAAGAATGCTTATTTACGAGTATGTTTTGACTTCAAAATTCGGCCTCATAAATGTGAATTAGTTGAAAGGAAATTCTTATGGTAAAGAAAAGCGTATTTTTTTTATAATTAGATCAATTAATGTTATAGTATTTAATTGAACAAATTATTGGTTGGTTGGATGGAATCTTTTCTGAATGTACTTTCTAATATCTAATGATATATCCTGAATTCGGTTGAAAATCTATTTCAAGCTAATATGAACAATATGATATCACTTACAATATTGCCAAGTAGTATGCTCCCGTCAAAAGGGTTTTGTACTCAATCTACGAGTATGAAATGTAAACACTTAAACTGAAAAAACACGTCGATGATATGTAACATACTTGTGCACTAAATAATAGGCTCAAGGAAAATCATAACTACTCCAATTTACGCAGCCAGCATTTCATTGCAATACAGCTGTCACGGATACCCTTTGCACTCTTCCATCCGGTTGTTAAAAGACCGCCAGAGCCAAAGTTATAAGATTAAAATAAAAATTGTCAAGTAAAACTTAAAAAAAAAACAAAACAAAGAAAAAAAAATCAAATGATTAAATCAAACAAAAAAAAAGATGATTGAATAAAATAGAATAGATTGTTGAATAAAATAGGTTCTTCGAGAAGTTGGAGTGTGGTAAAAGGATAAAATGAATATATCTCCAAATGTCAATTCCAACGCCTCACAACCACCCAACAACAGTTCAAAGTCACAGATACATGGAAAGATTCTTAAAGAAACTCAGGCAAAAATGTAAATACGAAAGGAACTCCTGAATTCACTCATCATGTCTTCAGCATAATGTAATGTTGATAAAGTATCTATGTACACAATAAGTATGGCAAAGGTTGTATGAATGGCTGAATGGTTTTAGTCAAATGGCTCTACAATTAGCATATTAACGAGACGCCAAGCGTTTTTAATTAACACATGAAACTTCAATGACTCGATTCTATCGTGAAGGGCGAACGGAAACTGTTCGTCCGTGTACTACGGAATCCTGCAAATGGGTTAAATCTATGGGTGACCCTAATGTTTTGACCAATAAACGAGTAGCTTTATTGCTTAGGGCCTGTCAACAACATCAACTTCTATACCATGATGCCATGTGTGGAAAAGGAATCGATCGGCATCTATTCTGCTTGTACGTCATCTCAGAATATCTCAAAGTCGAATCACCATTCCTGAATGAAGTCCTTAGCGAGCCTTGGCATCTATCTACTAGTCAAACACCCCATGGTCAAACACCGAAAATGGATTTGAAGGAAAACCCCAACTTTATCAGTCCAGGCATTAGTTTCGGGCCTGTTGCTGATGACGGTTATGGCGTTTTGTATATTATCGCTGGAGGGAATTGGATTTTCTTCCATATTTCTTCAAAACTGAGCTGTCCGATGACGCGCTCCAAACGCTTCACACAAAATGTCGAGAAAGCTGTAGGTGACATTCGATCTCTATTCGAAGATTGACGCGCCTTTAGGAACAAAGTACCAAATGGAACATCTAAATGAATATCGTGTCGGATGCAAAGTGATACTCCCTCTTAACGTTATCAACATATTCCGAGCGATGTAGATTAGTAACTAAAGAAGCAATTTTAATTAATTTTAAGTTAAAAAGTGGAAAGCAAAAGTGTTAGAAGGCACAGATCTGAAGCTGAAAATGATAAATACGGAGAAAGAACCAAGAAGGAAGCTCCAAAGAAACAAGTTCATCATCAAGCATTTTATCTAAACAGAAAATCGTTCCTATAAAGAAGTTGCAGCCCGTTGATACTGTAAACTTAGGATCTTCAGCGATGATGATTTTGAAAAATCACCAAAGTGTCCACTTCCAGAAAAGCGTATTGGCTACAGATCAAAAAGTCGAAACAAAATAATGTTAGAAAAAAAACTTCCATAATTACCCCTTGCAAAGAAAATATGTCAACTGAAAGTATGGATCCTCAATTCACTACTGCAATAACGCCGTGAAAATTTGATTGGGATAATTTAGAGATAGGTATTCAACAGGAGGCTAAGTACAAACTGGCTATGGAA
This sequence comes from Odontomyia ornata, assembly GCA_963969285.1. Lineage (NCBI taxonomy): Eukaryota > Metazoa > Arthropoda > Insecta > Diptera > Stratiomyidae > Odontomyia > Odontomyia ornata. The sequence continues at coordinate 107,794,844 of OZ017739.1, read as the reverse complement.
AAGATAATTTCGAGTGTTTTTAAATTGTCCCAAACATCTCCGCTACAAAGTACCATCAATAACCTAATAGATGCACTTTCTCCTGTGAAGCCACTCGAAAATAATATTTCCAGAAAGGTTGCTAACAGCATCAATAATGAAAAGGACATAAACAGAAAAATAGAATGGATACAGAGCATAAATAATGGAAGGAAAGATGTTAAAGCCGTTTATGAGAAAACTGCAACGCCAGTGAAGAACCCTCCTGTGAAAGATTTTCGAACTACATTGACCGATTTCTCCACATACCCAAACAAAGGAAAAGAAACTGCCAGTGATTCGATTCAAACCGAAGAAGCATGTATTAATGACTTAAAGAAGGCAAAAAAGCTTCCTGTTACTTTCGATGAAAGTATGCAAGACTAACTCTGTGACTTGATGAAAGCATCTGCAACAACGAGCAAAGACCTGAAAGTGTGAGCAACACAAATGCTCTTTGCTTTGTGAGCAAATAACATTTTTTTCTCCTATCATTTCACCATCACTTCAGAATATGGGACATAGTGCCTCATCTACTGGAATGATGAAACAATTTTCTCAATTTTTTCGCAAGAAAAAATTTCAATCACTACAGCAGCAAAACTTTTACCCCATTTAATTCTTCCCGTAATGTTTTGAACCAAATGTATTTTTGCAAAACTCTTCTGAAATCGCGTTTTGCTTGTTTGCTTGCCTGTCAGTTCATTCATCAAAAAAAGTTTTAAACTTAACGTAACAAAATGGAGAAGCTAGAACGTAAGAAATAACATGCATTCTCTTAACACTTCAATGTTGCCTTGCTAATTTTGAATGACAGGAAATGTTGATATTTTTTTTTCAAGAAAAGCAGCCGATCGATAAGGCGATAAAACTTGTCTTGCACATATTTGCCACACATTTATTAATTGTTTTGCAGTCGGACTGTTGTTCGCGAAGTCATGCCACTTACCTAAATTTCACAAAAGTTCAAACATACAATTCATAGCCAGTTTTAGTGCTGATTATTTTTAGGGTTTTGTACTAAAATACAAAACCCTATTGCAATCACGACCTGTGTCCGTCTGTCCGTCTGTCCGTCCGTCCGTCCGTCCGTCCGTCTGTATGTCACAGCACTTTTTCTCCGAAACTATAAGGGCTACAGCCATGAAACTTTGTAGAAAGGTCAGAAGTGGTGACTCCTTGAAAGTTCAAGGGTGGAAAAATTTTTCAAAGGCGTTTAAGGGGGGTCTCCCCATATAAGGGGGTGACCCCTCAAAAAAAAATTTTCACCATTGGTAGTCGAGTAGGGTGGCATTGGAAAGGTCTCAATGAGATCTTTACAAAACAAGTCTTAAAATTGTCTTATAAGTACCGAGGGGGGCAGGGGAAGGGGAAATGTACGAACTTTTCGAGTACCCCCCTCGCGATTGGACACCTTCCATCCGAAAAATCTGAAAAAAATCATGAATGTAGGCCTTAATGAGTACAACAACAACAAATACATGAGAAGTCGAAATTCACTCAGCTTTGTTAGTAATAGTATGATTTATCGATTTTGTGTTTTCTTGAATAAAATCTAAACGGTACCCTTAAACTCAATAAAATTTAGCAAAGAGATGACTATAAGATTGATCTTTTCTGAAAGTTTCATAAAGATCAAATAGTATTTACCGAAGTTATAGCGATTTGAATTTTCGTGTATTACTATGGAGCAATATGCCCTGTATTACTATGGAAACATATTGCTATGGAGCCATATGCGCTTTTTACCGACTTAGACACTACAGCTTTGCTAGAATTTGCATGAAAATTTCAGGAGTGATAGGTATCATGAAGATGAGTACATACAATTGAAACAAGTCGAAGAGGCAGGAGAGAGCTCCTAGCAAAAGGGCTTTGTAACCATTCTAGGATTCGAAAAAATAGGCTATGAATCGATGATTACAATACAGAGGAGTGGCCCCTGAATAAAAATTTCATGAAAGGTAGCCGATATGAGTATCAACTGAAAGTTCTCTATGAGAGCTTTTCAAAACAGTTCTTAAACTGACAGTTTTTGCTTCAGTGGGAGCACAGGGGGGGAAATACATGAAAAATGTGTTTCCTCCCTCGCGAATGGACACCAGTGATCTAAAAAATCTGAAAAAAATATCAAAGGAGATATTTATGGGTATAACTATAACAAATACCTCAGAAGTCAAAATTCGTACAACTTTGTTAATAATAGTATGATCCTCGAATTTCACATTTTCTCCAATTAAATCGTCTTTGACATGTTTCTTGATTTTATTCGTTGCTGGTTACTGCATTTTATAAGTTGAGTACAAAACCCTTCTGACATGAGCATAGGTCTGCCTACCCAACTTGTTAGAGTATGTAATGATGGGGAAGTTTTCAAGAAGGATAATTCAAACTTATAATTACAGTAACTTTTCTTATGAAGAATAAGCGTACATACTGCAATTTTTAAAACTTTTCAAGAAGCAGCACTCACTTTCAAACTGGTATCACAATTTTTTGTTGACGGTGGGTAGAGTGGAAATTGAAAATTGGCGCCAGATAACATAAACAAATTATGATGTTGTTTTGGTGTTCTGGATAACATAAACAAATGATGGTGCTGCTTTGTTGTTCTGATTGCTTTATCACGATACATTAATACTTGGTTCGATGAGTAAAGTTTCAAATCACTGATCGAGAAATTATTAATTTTGAAAATTAGCTCTGAATTACTAAAGTCAAAGTGAAGTGTAGTGAAATAGTGTATTGACAGGTTATTCATGACCGTGTTGTAGTTAAATGAATAGCAATCAGTGAATACTTTGATTTTGTTTTAAATCTAATTGCTACGGAAAAATTCTCAGAGAAAACCAAAGGATTTAAGGTAAGTAAATATATTTTGATAGAAATTTGCCTTCTACTAAAGACTTTCAATAAGAGATTTCTTTTGCTTTCTATTATAGACATGATATATCTTTGTCTCTGCTACGGTATTTTTTTCTTTTCATTTATAGCTTATCTAGCTGGAGATGAAAAGAACAAAAGAAAGCGGAGCGTTTTATCGCAATTTAAAAAAAGCCAAGGAAGAGGCTGGAAGGAAAAATAAAGGCACCATATTAAAGTTTGTGAAAGTTTCTGACGCACCACAGTGTAAGTCACCAGAGCCTTCCAATGTTATTTCATTTCGGTGCTCACATTTTGCCAAAATTCACTAACGAGGAGTTACTAAAAACAAGTGCAAGTACTTCTATTGAGCTTTCTGGTATTCTGGTACCAGAACAAAGTGACACACTCACTGATTAAGATTTTAAAAGTAACGAAATTGGGGCCTGCTAAAGTTGATTCAAACTTAAGGCTACTTTTGATTCAAATAGGTCCTGAAGTTGCTCAACACTTGAATGTCAGCAGTACCACGCATTGCTCAGTCAGACGAAAACTATGTTAGAGCAACAGTATTGTCAATGGGACGCCTAACACGAGATTGGTTCTACCGTACATTGCCAAACGGCGAAAAAGTTTTACGTTCTTGGATGGCATATTCACCTTCTAAAGCCTCATTGTTTCGCTTTTGCTGTCGTATATTTGAGGATGCAAATTCATCAAATGACATGATGACAACATGAATCAAGTGTTCAACATAATAAAAATTTTTGCAAATGGAAGGAACTAGAAACAAGACTTCAAAAAGGACAGACAATTGATAAGAAAGAACAAGAAGCAGTCACAAGAGAAACTAAAAATTGGCATGAAATTTTGAGCAGAATGTTTGATATTATGCAATTTCTCGCAAAACAATATTTGGCGTTACGCAGCCAAAGAGAAGATGAGGCCAGTGCTAACAGAGGAAATTTTTTGGAAATAGTGGATTTTCTGGCTAAATACGACCCTTTTCTCCGAGAGCATTTGATTAGAATCAAAATGGGCCAACAAATTTCGCTAACTTATATGTCACCAGAAATTCAAAACGAGTTCTTTGAAATTCTAGGAAGTAAAGTTCGTCAAAAGATTATAGCTAGTGTACAAAAGGCCAAATATTATTCAATAATTTTTGACAGCACTCCAGATATTTCGCATAAAGATCAAACGAGTCAAGTCTTACAATGGTTGGTTATTGAAAATCAGGAAATTCGAGCGAAGGAATCTTTTTTGGATTTCCACGAGACCAAAAACAAAACTGCTAAACGCATAAGTGAAATGATTTTGAACGAACTCACAGCTGACGGACTTGACGTTATGAACTGTAGAGGAGAAGCGCATGAGAATGCTGTGACGATGGCTGGAAGGCCCACAGGTGTACAACAGAGGATAAAAGACTTCAATCCTAATACAGAATTCGTGCCATGCTCAAATGACTCATTAAACCTGGTTTGTATGCATGCAGCTTCAGTGGAGGTAAACTCCGGAACTTACTTCGGCATGCTAGAGCGCTGTTATGCTTTTTTTCTGCATCTACACATCGGTGGGAAGTTCCGATTGTGACTACAGGTGAAAGATTGCTGAGGATTCAGGACACACATTGGAGTGCTAGGGGCGATGCTGTAGATTTTATACACCACTTCAAAGATACATTGATTGCACTTGAAAATCTAACCAAAATTGAGGAAAGTTTTAATACAAGATCAGATGCAGGAAGCTTATTGGTGGCAATGCAATCATATTCTTTTTTAAGTTTTTTGGGTCTCTGGCAGCTAGTACTACGTGAAGTTACAATTTGAGAGAGTGAACATACATAGATGGGTGAGCTCAAAAAAAAGTGCATTGCCGATTATTTTGGAAGAAAGCCGAGAAAATTTGTGGACGTGGCTTTAACACACGCCAAAACTTTGTGTGAAGACCTTGAAATTACTTGTGAACCTCTAAGAGGAATAAAAAAGAGTCAGATAATTTGTGACGGAAGTAAAGACGCTGGGTTATTGTATGAAGACGAATTGAGGCGAACCATGTTTTCTTCGATAGACAAAGTTGCTGCTGAAATTCGAGAAAGATTTCATCAGCTTAAAACTTTGGCACGAAAATATGACTTTTTATGGGCTGCAGTAATATTAGCGTCGACGAACTCAACCTGGATGAAGCTCCTTAAGATGTTAACATAGAAGAACTCAAAATTGAACGAGTACGTCTTCGGGCTTTCGTAGCTGCAGCTGACCCAGATTGCGAAACTACGTTGGTTCAGTCCGGTGCTGTAGGCTCGTTGAAATATATCATTGAGTTTAAGCTTGAAGATGTTTTACCAAATATTGTTATAGTGTTGATAATGTTGATAATTTTCCTGGCCATCATAATGCCAGTTGTGAGAGAAGCTTCTCGAAACTTAAACTCATAAAAAACTATTTGAGATCAACAATGCTTACACGGAGATTAACAAATTTAGCTATCCCGGCAATCGAGAGGGATATAAAAATTGACGTAGAAAGTTGCATAAAAGATTTTGCTTTAGAAAAACAAGAAAAGTTAATTTTTGAATGATTAAAATGATTTAAAAATGCTTCCACGAATTTTAATTGATTTTCTAGTCTTATAATGAAACATCTTATTTTCTTTTTTAATTCCTGGCATTTGGAAGAGAAAAATGATTCTCGACTAATTTTCCTTAGTGAGAAAAGAAAATATTGACACCGGAACATTAGTGCTTATTTATTTCGGGGTTTCACATTACAGTTGCCTTGGTGTTTTTGACCGATTTTGCGGCGACATTTTTCAAATTCACTATTTTATTATTTATTAAGCTCCTACTGCAGTTGTTAGAAAAAAACTAGATAATCAAAATAATAGAATCTTTAGAAAAGTGAATAAGTTCATAATTACAAGCTATTTATGTTTGCCTGTCAATCCATTAAGCGAAATAAGAACGCCAAATGAGAATTTTAAATTTAATTTTAGAACTTGATAGGTAATTTTAGATTTAACTAGGTAGGAGACTAGCCGCGAATGCAACAGGTGCCAGGTTCGAACACCGGTGTAACGAGTTTTCGATGTCAGTATCTGTTGACGGACTTCCAGCCCACTCGGCTGTGATGGGTACTGAGTAAAATAAGGTAATAATGACACGGTCAAGCGTGATGCCGACCACATCACCCTCCAAATAAAATGAGATGCTCGACCTCGTCTCAACGCCCACGTTCAATTTGGACTATAGTGTGATTATTATTATTATTTATTATGCTTATTTTGTAGAGATGAGTTTCTTCTGTTTATTTTTTATGTTCAAGTGTTTATTAAATGCAGCATTCTTTCACTAGCTAGAGGAGCGTTATTCTCTTACTCTGTTAATGTCATGTTTTCAATAACTTTATTATTTTGCTTACAAATAAAAGCTTATCACTAAATTATTTGTAGTTGGTATAATTCGTCATATGATTTTGCATTAAGGATACTTTTGACGGACGACAGAAGGATTATCTCGTTCTGAAAAAGCTCTAAACACAAATTTGTCTCCAAAAAAGAAGGGTGACAAGTCCCCGGTCGACCCCGGCCATCAAAAACTCACGCTACGCCACTGCATTGAACGACTCGAAAAGTTTTGTGCTGTTGTGGATCAAATCCCTGCCGATTACTTTAAACCCATCGAAGGGTTTAAAACTAACACTTTTTGCGAATTGAAAATAGTCATACAAAAATCTAAAGCAAAAATGAGTTGGGTAAACAGACCTAGGCTCATGTCAGAAGGGTTTTGTATTCAATTAACAAAATGCAGTCACCAGATCGAATCAAATCAAGAAACATGTCAAAGACGACTTTATTGGAGAAAATATGAAATACGAAGATCATACTATTATTAACAAAGTTGAACGAATTTCGACTTCTGAGGTTTTTGATATTGTTATACTCATAAATATCTTCCTTGATAATTATTTCAGATTTTCATCCGCGCCGGAGGAAACACATTTTTCATGTATTTCCCCCATGTGCCCCCACTGAAGCAAAAACTGACAGTTTAACAACTGTTTTGAAAAGCTCCCATGAGAGCTTATATTTCATGCTCATATCGGCTATGTTTGTAGAATTTTTTTTTTTCAGGGGCCACTCTCCTGTACTGTTATCATCGATTATTGGCCAATTTTTTCGAATCCTAGAATGGTTACAAAACCCTTTTGCTAGGAGCTCTCTCCCACCTCCTTGACTTGTTTCACTTATGAGCATTAATTGTAGGTACTCATCTTCAATCATTCATTAAATTGAATCAAGTGTTCAAGGCATGCACCTTAAACGTTGAAGTTGGGAAAAAATAACTCAAAATTATTCAATATTCGCATTTAAAACAGCCACTATTTTATTTTACGATTACTGATACCACTAGCTGAACCGATTCTCAAAGATATACATGACACCTATCATTCCTGAAATTTTCATGCAAATCCTAGCAAGACTGTAGTGTCTGAGTCGGTAAAAAGCGCATCTTGTTCCATAGCCATATGTTGCCAAAGTAATAAATGCAGCACATATTGTTCCATAGTAATGCAGGAAAATTCAAACCGCTATAACTTCGCTACGTACTGAATTTCATTGAATTTGAGGGTACCGTTAAGATTTTATTCAAGAAAACATAAAATCGATAAATCATACTATTACTAACAAAGTTGAGCGAATTGTGACCTCTCACGTATTTGTTGTTGTTGTACTCACCAAGGCCTACATCCCTGATTTTTTTCAGATTTTTCGGATCACAGGTGTCCAATCGCGAGGGGGGGGGGACACAAATTTTTCGTGTATTTCCCTTCCCGTGCACCCCTTGAAGCAAATTTTGCCAAACTAAGACCTGTTTTGAAAAGTTCTCATCAAGACCTTTCATTTGATACCCATATTGGCTACCTTCAATGAAATTTTTTTTTCGGGGGGTCACTCTCCTATATGGGGAGACCCCCTTAAATACCTGATAAAAATTTTTTGTAGTTGAACTTTGAAGAGATCACCACTTTAAATCTGCACACAAAATTTGATGTTTCTAGATTAAGTAGTTTCCGAGAAAAACTGCTGTGACACACGGACGGACGGACGGACGGACAGACGGACAGACTGGTCGCGAAACTAGTAGGGTTTTGTAAAATTATTTTACAAAACCCTAAAAAGTAGAAGAAGAGAAAAAAACTTAAGAACAATCGCCCGAACCAAAACAAAACACAACAATTATAGATTTAGTTAAACATTTGTATTTGTATCGAGCTTTTGGTTAACTAAAATTAATATCTTAACTTGTGAATGGTGTTTTGTTATTTATAAAATCGTGGATTTTATTAGAAGAGAAATATTGATTCTGAATTGAATTGTACACCTGGCTCCAATATATCTTCGATTTCAGCTCGGGTGTGTTTTGGATTTTAGCTCGGATGTGTTTTAGATTTTAGCTCGAGTTCCCAGCGTGAGCTACGTCGGGTAAACTGATACCGGCGAAATAGTGCAAAGTGGTCGCCCTGGCTTTGACTACCCCTGTTAGAGAAAAATAGTAAGTCTTATTTTCAGCTGTGTGAGAGGTGTTCGGTGGCCACGTTTCTCGCTTGATGGCTATTTGGGACCAGGGGATAAGCGAGTGGCGCCTGGTACGACCGTCTACGTTGGCAAGCTGGGTCCGAAGTGCCTAGCCGGAGGAACTCTCACGCGAAGGGTAACACAGCATACATGATTTGGTGCATACGGTCTCAAATATATTCAAGTTATTCATCTTACCCGAAGTTTCCAAGAATATCCAATCGAAAAATATAGCGTTTATGTATAATATTTATAACAGTTAATCGCACAACAGTCAAATCCGAACCTTGGTGTTGAGATTTATTGTTATGCTACTGCTTCACCTGCGTTAACTTTAGTGTTAACGAGTGGCTACATATGCGAAGCCCTGCTAAAAAAGTTATTTCTTCGTGAATTAGTGTACTAAATATTTTCGATATGGAGGAACAAGCTGCCGCTCTAGTGTATTATATGAGTACAATTGATTATTATGTACATGTTTTTAAGTGTAAAAACGTTAGAAAACCGAAAGTCAAACGAAGATTATGGATGATTCAAATACATCGCCGTCGAACAGAGTAAGTGTTTTAATTGAAGAAAGTTACCATGGATTATATAGCTTGAATGTTTTATTCATCTCAGAAAGTCATCCGCAGAATTCTTTTCAGATCTTATGGCTGAGAATGCATTAGAATTTTAAAATTTCCTACGAGTGTCGGCTACTGATTTTGAAGTTCTGCTAAGAAAAGTTGAGCCACTGATATCCAAAAAAGAAACTATGTTTCGAAAGCGATTCCTGCTAAAGTTCATCTGTCATTACCTCTTCGGCACTTAGCAACAGGAGACAACTTTCGAAGTTTACATTTTCTATTCAAAATATCTCACCCATTATCTCGAAAATTATTAGAGAAGTCTGCGCTGCACTAATTGTAACTTCAGACAAAATGATCAATGTAAGTAGATAGATAATTAAATTTACTTTTAAAATTTCCAATGACTCAATAAATTCAGGTAACATAAGTAAAACAAAAATAAAAAATTCAGGTCAATTAAGAATAGTATGAGGTTAGATTGAGTTCTTCTTGAGTTTTCAACATAAGGAGGAAGTAACTGTTCATTACTAAGTAGTTGAATGTACCCATCGTCCGTTATGAATATAGTATATTGTTGTTGTTGCGATATCTGTTCCAGGTTTGGTGATGTAGATGTCTCACAGTAGTAAAATGTGCATATGTGAGCTAATAAATTACTATTTCTACTTTTTGCGTTTCGAAAGTAAGGTTTTGAATACAGTTCATTAATTGTTCTCTATCATCAATATTTTCTTATTTTAGATGCAATCATACCAGCGAAATAATCATATTCATCCAATTCTTTTTTGCCAGTTATAGCCTTCAAACAGCCAAAAGCTACATTCATTTGCTTCTCAGCGTTAATAATCTCAGGAGGAGTTTAACTTTGGTATATAGACTATAAAGTTGCTTTAATTTTTTCAATGGATGTACAGATGTTGATGTGGCTTTATTATTTGATGAGCAGTCTGTAGGGAATAGGTTTTCCGGAACTGATTCATTCACAATTGATTGTTTGAAATATGAATTTCTCCTCTGCACTGTTTTTTTCTGAAGTGGACTGAAATTAATCAAATAAAAATAATCTAATTTTTTTTATTTCAGATGCCCGTCAACGAATGTGAGTGGTTACAAAAAGAAGCCGAATTCCAAGATATATTTCCTCATTGTGTGGGCAGCATTGATGGGAATACATGTGGGTTTAATTGCAACAATATACTCTGGCTCTGATTATTTCAATTATAAATATTCATTTAGCATTGTATTAATGGCAGCAATGGACCGACATTTTTGTTTCATGTTTTGTGGTATTGGAACGAAAGGCAGAATTAGTGATGGTGGAGTCTTCCAAGATACTAATTTGTATGAAAAACTTTGTGCAAATAACTTAAATCTGCCACAATCTACACTAATTCCTGGGGCAAATTTTGAGCTGCTACATGTTTTCGTCGTGGATAATGCATTCCCACTTCATGAAAATTTAATGAAACCTCACCCTGGTGAATATGCAGAAGGTAGTACAAAAAGAAAATTTAATCGAAATTGAGGTAGAAATGCATTTGGCGTTAAGTCTCCTCATTTTCGAGTGCTCAGAAAACCTGTGCCACACTTTGCTACATAATTTCTTATGGAATAGTGTAACCTCTAGAAATGTCTACATTCCATCAAGTTTTTGGGACACTATTGGAATCGGAAGAAATATTTTAGCCCCTGGGAGATCGAGAGAAGAGACAGATTTCAATTCTAGCGTCCTTAGGCCAGTAAGTGTCTCAGCTAGACATTTTTCCATGTCAGTTTGCAAATTAGAAATAATTTCGCAGAATATTTTTCAAATTCATTATAAGACAAAATGTCACACTTATTTATTCTATTCAAATAAATAAATGTCTTAACTTACCTCGTTGTGTATTATTGAGTTTGTTACGTAGATAGGTCTCAAAAAAACTATTTATCAGACCAAATGCAAACCAATTAGTTTTATATATTGGTAAGTCTAAAAGGTATTGAGCCTCTTTTGTCATTCGATTGAATATTTCTTTTATTAAAATGAATTTTATTTAAGTACATATTATTCATTATTATCTATGACCTTTTGCCATTTTTTGGGTAGAGCCATTATTCCATATGTGTAGAACTACTGTGGTTTATCGGCGAAAAACTTGGCCAAGTGATTTTCACTGTCCCTTTTTGAAGGGAATTTCTTTTCATTGAGGAAGTTTTGCAGAGACCGAAACAAATAGTAGTCTGACGGCGCAAGGTCTGGACTATACGGTGGATGCATCGAAACTTCCCAGCCAAGCTCTGTCAATTTTTGCAGGGTCATCAAAAATGTGTGTGGTCTGGCATTGTCATGATGGAAGACAACGCCCTCTCTATTGATCAATTCTGGCCGGGTTTTTTGAGTTGCTTGTTAGAATCTGGTTAATTGCTGACAGTGCAGAGCTGAATTGAGTGTGTGGTCAGGTTCTAGCACCTCATGATAAATGATTCCCTTCCAATCCCACCATACACACAGCACAACCTTATTTGGTGTCAATTCTGGCTTTGAAGTCGTTTGTTATGATTCGCCTATTTTTGACCATGATCTTTTCAAACGGCATTCTTGTATCTCACCCATTTTCATCGCCCGTAATGATTTGCTTAAAAAATGGCTCGATTTCGTTGCGCTTTATTAGCATTTAACAAATTGAATTTCGGTCGATCAAATTTTTGTGTGTTAATTCATGCGGCACCCAAACGTCGAGCTTCTTTGTGTATTCACCCCTACGCAAATGGTTCAAAACTGTTTGGTGATGGATATCTAGTTCCGCAGCAATGTCATGGCTGCTTATGTGCCGGTCTTCTACAATTTTTTGTAAGATTTCATCGAATTTTTCAGTGATAGGTCGACCTGAGCGGGATGCATTTTGGACATCATAATTTCCAGAACAAAAGCGAGCGAATCATCTCTTGGCTGGAGCTTTTGATAAAGTATTTTAACCGTAGACACCACAAATTTTTTCATGAGCCTGCGATGCATTCTCTCCGTGATCGTAGTGATGTTATAAAATATAACTTTTGACACGAATAACAAAATACAAAACTGTCCATATGAAGATTGTAGACTGGAATGTCACCAGTTTGACTCAATCAGATTAGTATTGCGCGATATATGACAAAGAACACCATCTAGTGACAAAAAAGGCTCAATCTTCAGATTATCCAATATATGCATGTATATATATATATATATATATATATATATATATATATATATATATATATATATATATATATATATATATATATATATAACTCGTTTTTTATCGTATTTTTGAAATGGAGCTTCTTGATCATAAAACTTGATAGTAAAACTGGAGCAATGTCATCAAATGGTGGCACTTCTCAAAGCTTCTACTTTAAAAAGAAACAAGTTGGGTAGACAGATCTACGCTCACGTCAGAAGGGTTTTTTACTTAATTTAGAAAATGCAATCACCAGCAACGAATAATATCAAGAAACATGTCAAAGAGATTAGCTCGTTTAAAACAAAATCCATTGTTTCTCCATTTTCAACTAATAAAAATCACTCGTCATGAAATCCCAAAAGCATTTATGTCATTGATCTTATCTGAAAATTTTAAGAAGATCAAATCAAAACTGCAGCGTCTGGTTCGGTGGAAAGTCCATAAAATACCAAAATAGTGTGTTATTGTTGTTATAATTGAAGAAATGGATATAACTACCGCGAACATGATAGGAATTTCATCAAATTTACAGAGTATTAGGATATTGTGTAAGGTTGGCCACTCCCCTGTGCTGTAATCATCGACTCATGGCATCAGAATTTTTTTTTTCGAGCCTCCTTGCCTCCTGCCTCCTTGACTTGTTTCACTTATGAGTATTAATTGAAGGCACTCATCTTCAGTCATTCATTAAACTGAATCCAGTGTTAAAATCATGAACCTTAAACGTTGAAGTTGGGGAAAAATATCTCAAAATTATTCAATCCTCGATTACTGATAGCACTAGCTCAACCAATTCTCAAAGATATTCATGATACCTATCATTCCTGAAACTTTCATGCAAATCCTAGCAAACGTGTAGTGTCTGAGTCGGTAAAAAGCGCATATTGTTCCATAGCCATATGTTTCCATCGTAATACAGCGCATATTGTTCCATAGTAATACAAGAAAATTCATGCCGCTATAACTTTGTTAAATACCATTCGATCTTTATAAAACTTGCAGGGCAGGTCAATCGTGTCAATAGTCATCTGTGTACTAAATTTGGTTGAATTAAAGAGTACCGTTAAGATTTTATCCAAGAAAATGTAAAATCGTTATATCATACTTTTACTAACAAAGTTGAGTGAATTTCGACTTCTCACGTATTTGTTGTTGTACTCATAAAAGCCTACATTCATGATTTTTTTCAGATATTTCGGATGAAAGGTGTCCAATCGAAAGGGGGGGGGGGGTAAGCGAAAAGTTCGTACATTTCCCCTTCCCCTGCCCCCCATCGATACTGATACAATTTTAAGACTTGTTTTGAAAAGATCCCGTTAAAACCTTTCCAACGACACCCTTCTGGACTACCAACGGTGAAAATTGTTTTTTTAAAGGTGACCTCCCTATATGGGGAGACCCCCCTTAAAACCTTTGAAAAAATTTTCCACCCCAAAACGTTCAAGAAGTCGCCACTTCTGACCTTTCCACAAAGTTTCATGGCTGTAGTTTCTATGGTTTCGGAGAAAAAGTGCTGTGATATACAGACGGACGGACGGACGGACAGACGGACACAGGTCGTGATTGCAATAGAGTTTTGTATTTTAGTACAAAACCCTAAAAATTAGCTTAATTGGGTGGCAGAATACAAAAACATAATGTTAAAAGATTATAAATGATGAAAACAAGTAAAGTGCAAATTGAAAATTTTACGTACAATCGTGACAGACAATATTTACGTGAAAATTTTAGTACTTACTTTAATGATTACGTAAATTGTTCGTAACATATAGGCAAATTGAGCAAACTGAAGGTAAACTTTACGTAAAATTTACACTCGCGAATGACTAAAAGTTGACGTAAATTCTCAATTATCTATGAAAAAAGGGTGATTAAAAAACTTCTCTCGCATTTGCGTGTTATAAAAACATTTTAAAATAAACAAACTATACATCTTAAAATCATCAGCTTATTAGTAGTTTTCCAGAAGTAAGATTTTCATATTTTTGAGAAGTTTGTACCACCACACAAGGTAAGAGATGTATTTTTAACTTAAATTTTGCATAACTATTTGATTGTATTTTTTTTATTTTAGGATTTCACTTCTTTTGCTAGTTACTTTTAGAGTAAAATATATTATTCAAAAGCTCAATTCATAAAACATAAAGTAACAGTCCTGGGAAGATTTTAGGGAAATTTTTTTGTACCTATTGCGTTTTAGATAAACCCCAAATGGGTTCACAAATTGGCTGAAAGAACCTTCGATCACAAACTGAACTTAATAATTATTGAATTGATAAGTTACTGAAAACCAAATTCAGACCTGGAATTATTCCCGAGAAAGTCAATTCTTGAATGAGAGAGAGTTTTTGCTGATTTTGAAAAACATCTGTTTTGGACATACAGAATTCAATGAGTAACATAAATTTTTTCAGGTACCTCATGATGGTGTTGCACATTTTTGTGTGGCAATTAAATGATAACTTTCACACATGTGGGGGCCAGATATAACTTTCAAGTTTCCATATTCGAGTAACAGAAATTTAAAATTTCAACTGTCTTGGCTGCACCGGTTTCCATGTTGATTTTATTCAGCTCAAGAGGACTGAGCATCCTGTTTATTTTGCATGCTGTTTGGCGTTAAAGAAGCAGAAAAAAGGAGTCATCAGAATACCCAAACACTGATTTAGTCTACATTTCGAAATTGGAAAAAAAGCACTAGAAAAATTTGAAAAGCATCAAAAGAGTACCATAAAGAAACGGTGGAAGACCCGGACGATTTTAAACTGATTTATGAAAAGAAAAAGAGTGATATAATCTGTGAAATTGATTCCGGACGAAAGCGACTCATACTCGAAAACAGAAAAAAGTTAATTTCTGTCATCTGAGCCGTGTTACTATGTAGTCGACAGGGGATAGCGTTTAGGGGCCAACGAGATGACGGACAATTATCATTGAAAATACCAGAAGAAAATAATGAGAATTTTCGGGCACTTCTTCGCTTCGCGCTAGAAAATGAGGATAAATGTCTTAAGAGATATCGAAACAATGTAATCGTTTGAAAGTTCCACGAGTTACGAAGTCTAAGTAATTATAATGGCTCATGACAGCATATGGCTGCCAAATAGTAGATAAAAATATATCGGCGCTGGTTCCCCCGTGGGATTTTGATAATTATTATTATTTTGATAATTTCAAAAACATGTGATCACGAACAGGTAAACAAATATTGATGGTCCAGCACTGTCTAGCATATATACACAGTCACTAACACGTGATTCTATTAACTATGATCAATATAACCTCCGCAACTCGTTAAACTATAAAAAGCCTCCATTTGTTCGACTTCGATACCTCTGAAGAGGTTAATGAATTTTGTTCTACAGAATTTCACAGTAGCATTTGCACAGGCTACGATCGGGCGCATTGTATGAGTGGAAAATATATACAGGCTTATCCATTTTACGCTTGGGAAAGTAAACCTAAAAAGAACACTAAATATTCAGATGGAAACAATATTTTTATTCAATATAAAGATTAAACCTTGCCATTATACGTGAAATACAACATCATTCAAATGCCTTCCACGGAACCGCTTACAGGCCTCAACCCTTTTGAGGTAATTTTCAATGACTTTTCGGCACATTTTCGGCAATGTCTCGGTCATAACTTCACGAATATTGGTTTTCAATTGCTCAAAATTTTGAAGTTTGTTTGCGTAAACACGATCTTTTGCATAGCCCCTTAAAAAGAAATCCAAAGGTGTTAGGTCGCAGGATCTTGCGGGATCTCGAAATTACGCGTCCTGGAAATTTCTCTTGCAAAAGTGCTCGATTAGCCTGTGTTGTGTGGCTTGTGGCTCCATCCTGTTGGAACCACATGTTCTCCAGATTATAATCTTTAATTTCTCTCCAAAAATAATCGGTTAACATCCGTCCATAGCGGTCAGAATTGACTGTAATGGCTCTTCCTTGATCGTTTTCAAAAAAATACGGGCCAATAACACCACCAGACCATAATGCATACCAAACGGTCACTTTTTCCGGATGCAAAGGCCTTTCTGCGATCACCTGAGGATTTTGAGAGCCCCGTATGCGGCAATTCTGTTTATTTACGTAACCACTGAGCGAAAAATAAGCCTCGTCACTAAAGAAAATTTTGTTCGAAAAATCGTTATCAATGGCTTGTTGTTCAATCACCCAATCCGCATACATTCTGCGTTGTGTATGGTCTTGAGGCTTAAGTTCTGGAGTGAATTGGATTTCATACGGATGGAGATGCAAATTCAAATGCAAAATCCGGCACAATGAGCCGTAAGACAAGCCCAGATGTTGAGCGCGTCGAGAAATCGACAAATTCGGGTCTTCCTCCACACTTTGAGCAACGACAGCGATATTTACAGCAGAACTAATGTTGCCATGACGCACAGGCCTTGCAACATCAATAATTGATCCAGTCTCTTCAAATTTTCTCACTGTGTTTGAAATTGTTTGCTGTGTAGGTCGATTATGTCGACCGTAATCGGCTCGTAAAACCCTAAATGTTGATACAGCAGAATCACCATTTTTGTAATAAAATTTAATAATTTTAACGCATTTTTTGACTGTTAAGCGATCCATATTTCTAAATGGCAAACCTTCAACTAAAAAAAACACGCTTTAGATGACATTTAATTTTGACAAATGTCGAATGGCAGGGTTATACTTTCCCAAACACGAAATGGATAACCCTGTACAATCATTGTGCTGCTGTGGTTTGTGAAATCATTCCTGAAGCTATTTACTATCATTGCGTGGATCACAATCTAAATTTGGCAATCACCAACGCCTGTGAAATCCCACTCATGAGAAATTACATAGGATTGATCAAACAATGTGTTAACTTTTAACGTAACTCTACTAAAGCGGGCTCTGTTTTGAAAGACCACATTGCTGCGTCAAGTCCTCGTGCAAACCAAACGCGACTTCTTAAGTTCTGCGAAACTCATTGGGTGGAGCAATTGGATTCGCTTAGTCTGTTTCACAATATGCTATCATACATTTACTCAACCTTGAAAGAACTGAACGATAATATTAAAAACAGATAGGATACAACCTAATCCTCTCTTTGCTACAATTTTTAGGCCTCAATTCATCATTTCATTGACCATCTTGACAGCAATTTTCAATCTGACAAAGAAATGTTACAAAAAATAGAATGTGATTTGAGCTCCTGCGTCGAATATGCAGACAATTTAAACACAGCGATCAATGTAATGCGTCAAAAATCTGACGAAAATTTTATGAAATCTTTACCACAGCCATGAAACTAGCAGTCGAGGCTCCTAGATGCGTTGGATGATAGCGGAACCACGACAATTATGAGGGCGATCCAGAGTTGTATTTTCGTCAATCGATTTTCATCTTGTTTTTAGACCATATCTTGAGTCAGCTGCAATCAAGAATTCTCGAATATCGTGAATTGCTTTTTAAAATTCAGAATATCCTGCCAACGAAATGTATTGAACTTGATGACGAAGGCATATTGGTAACCGTGCAAGTTTTAAAAAACTGTGGCCAGATGACATTGGGGGGGTAACTTGGCAGCTGACTTTAGGATGTGGAGAAGGTGAAGATACAATTATAAATGCAAAGCATGATGGTTTTCGTTCATTGTTCATATTTACATTTTATCAAAATGTAGCGTTCTTTCAGACGTTGGTCAAAAATATCGGAAACACAATGGCCTGGAACATTTATTGATGCTTTAAGTGAATGCAATAAGGAATTATACCCTTCCATACATCCGTTTTTACAAATTTGCGCAACCCTTCCCATTTCAGTGGCTTCAAGTCAACGCTCATTTTCTTCTCTTTGCGGATTAAAAACATACCTGCGAAACAAAACAGCTGAAGAACGATTGAATGGGTTAGCGTTATTGAACGTGCACTGAGATGTAGAATTGATGTATGAGGATGTGATTAAAACTATGTCGAATCGCCAGGAAGAATAAATTTTGTTCTCTTGTATAATAATCTCAATTAATAAAACTTAAATCAATGATATAATGATGAAAAAGATTTTGCTTTTCTTGATTTTGTCGGCCTCAGTCTATTTGACTTTTTGATATTTTGCTTCCCTTATTATGTCCTTCATGGCCAATTGCCACCTTTCATTTATACGCATTCTACTCCAGTATTCATGCCGATTTGAGACTTAGTTCCGTCCATTGGACTATGAAGAAAACCATGAAAAACCTTGTAGTCAAGTTGCCAGCCTTCTCAACCGGGCCCTTCTACCGGGTGGGCAATACAAGAGTTTCTTTTTAAATGGTATGTTATTTTGACACTGATAGCTCTTTCCCGCTCAAAATTTTGTTAGCAGTCAATGAGTCGATTTACGCTTGAACAACGTTGGAAAATATTGAAAACGAACTGGATTCCGATTTCCCTCAAAAAATCATCTTTTCTGATGAGGCACATTTTCATCTCAGCGGCTATGTGAACAAACAAAACTGCCATATCTGGGGCTCGGAAAACCCACACGTGATTGTCGAGAAGCCATTGCATCCTCAGCAAGTGACAGTATGGAGTGGATTCTGGAGTGGTGTCATCATTGGACCGTATTTCTTTGAAAATGAGGCTGGAGATGCTGTTTTGGTCAACGGGGAGTGCTACAGAGGCATGATGACTGACTTTTCGTGGCCAGAAATTGAGGATTTGAACTTGACTGGTCTTTGGTTTCAACAAGATGGCGCGCCATGCCATGCAGCTTATCAAACAACTGATCTTTTGCGCACAAAATTCGGTAATCATGTAATCAGCCACCTTGACGATTTAAATAGGCTGCCTTGAAGCTGCAATTTAACAGCGTTGGACGTCTTTTTATGGAGCGCTGTAAAAGATCGATCGAATTTGAATATTCAACAAACCATTGCTCAGATATAGCCCGAACCCATCAATAATGTCTTGGAAAATTGGTCTGAGAGGATGGCCTACTGTCACGCCAGCCGTAGCAGCCATATGAATGAAATTTTATTTGACAACTAACGGCAAGGTTTGTCCTTGCAAATTAAGTCAAAATACACGAAAAAAATTTTATTTTTGTTCATTTTATTGCATTTTTAAAAAGAAACCTGTATTTGGCCCACCCTTTGCAGCCATCATTTATATGTATAGTGATGGCATCAGAAGACCCGATTTTACGCCCTAAAAACTGCATTGAAAAAATGCTTTGCATGATTCGCTGAACACCAACCCATCCAAGCACAGGTTATTGCACAACTGCTTAAGCACGGGTGGCCGCCTGGATTGGGCCGCTAACGTTGTGTTGATGTAACTTCTCGATGAAAAAAGACTTCAAAATTAATTCATAAACTCCCTCCGAAATTTGTTTCTGGATCCAACCCTGAACTTTGTGCATAGTTATGATACAGACATTTTCATAATCTCTTAAACATGACTAAGAACGCGCGACAGACTTACTTCCCCATAATTACATTATTCACAGGAATTATTGAGTCTGAAAAACTGGTGGTGAAGCTAAAAAATACTTAAACTATAAACTCTTATAACCTGTTTAGTCTTCTGTAGTTGAAAATATTGAAATTCCAATAAAAAAATAAATATTAAAATTTATGTGATGTACTTTTCAGGAAGCAACCATAATAGCGAAAAGCAACAACACTTCTCAAAAGATTTCAATTGTTTTCAAATAATCACTCAGATTTCGCCTAATTATGTCTTTTGCTACAAATAAGCTAATTAGTTCATTTTTAGGAAAGCCATAAATAATAACATTTCTTTGGTTCGTCACCACCACAATATTTTAAATTCGCCTGATAAAATAAATTATTTGATCAAGTTGTTCCAAGATGTACAATAATCTGGAATGTAGTGTCCTTAAAATGTCAAGATCATTCAAATACATATAGTTAGGCTCTGAGACGTTGGATCTTATTAAACAAAGTAATGCAATGAAACTCCAATGGCAGAGGACAAGAAACGTAGCGTTTAAAATTGAAGTCAACAGTCTAACGTCCGCAATCCGCTCTAAAATTGCTATCCTTTATATAACCCAATTGAATACGATGCTTGAAAATCTGGAGCAAATTTTTCTGAAGCTTTGGAAACTGAGTCAAAAATTTAAAGGCATTGCAGCAGATATCCATTACGTTGGTCAAAAATATCGGAAACACAATGGCCTGGAACATTTATTGATGCTTTAAGTGAATGCAATAAGGAATTATACCCTTCCATACATCCGTTTTTACAAATTTGCGCAACCCTTCCCATTTCAGTGGCTTCAAGTCAACGCTCATTTTCTTCTCTTTGCGGATTAAAAACATACCTGCGAAACAAAACAGCTGAAGAACGATTGAATGGGTTAGCGTTATTGAACGTGCACTGAGATGT
This sequence comes from Odontomyia ornata, assembly GCA_963969285.1. Taxonomy (NCBI): domain Eukaryota; kingdom Metazoa; phylum Arthropoda; class Insecta; order Diptera; family Stratiomyidae; genus Odontomyia; species Odontomyia ornata. Next base: position 107,774,235 of record OZ017739.1, on the reverse strand, counting down.
AGAATTGATGTATGAGGATGTGATTAAAACTATGTCGAATCGCCAGGAAGAATAAATTTTGTTCTCTTGTATAATAATCTCAATTAATAAAACTTAAATCAATGATATAATGATGAAAAAGATTTTGCTTTTCTTGATTTTGTCGGCCTCAGTCTATTTGACTTTTTGATATTTTGCTTCCCTTATTATGTCCTTCATGGCCAATTGCCACCTTTCATTTATACGCATTCTACTCCAGTATTCATGCCGATTTGAGACTTAGTTCCGTCCATTGGACTATGAAGAAAACCATGAAAAACCTTGTAGTCAAGTTGCCAGCCTTCTCAACCGGGCCCTTCTACCGGGTGGGCAATACAAGAGTTTCTTTTTAAATGGTATGTTATTTTGACACTGATAGCTCTTTCCCGCTCAAAATTTTGTTAGCAGTCAATGAGTCGATTTACGCTTGAACAACGTTGGAAAATATTGAAAACGAACTGGATTCCGATTTCCCTCAAAAAATCATCTTTTCTGATGAGGCACATTTTCATCTCAGCGGCTATGTGAACAAACAAAACTGCCATATCTGGGGCTCGGAAAACCCACACGTGATTGTCGAGAAGCCATTGCATCCTCAGCAAGTGACAGTATGGAGTGGATTCTGGAGTGGTGTCATCATTGGACCGTATTTCTTTGAAAATGAGGCTGGAGATGCTGTTTTGGTCAACGGGGAGTGCTACAGAGGCATGATGACTGACTTTTCGTGGCCAGAAATTGAGGATTTGAACTTGACTGGTCTTTGGTTTCAACAAGATGGCGCGCCATGCCATGCAGCTTATCAAACAACTGATCTTTTGCGCACAAAATTCGGTAATCATGTAATCAGCCACCTTGACGATTTAAATAGGCTGCCTTGAAGCTGCAATTTAACAGCGTTGGACGTCTTTTTATGGAGCGCTGTAAAAGATCGATCGAATTTGAATATTCAACAAACCATTGCTCAGATATAGCCCGAACCCATCAATAATGTCTTGGAAAATTGGTCTGAGAGGATGGCCTACTGTCACGCCAGCCGTAGCAGCCATATGAATGAAATTTTATTTGACAACTAACGGCAAGGTTTGTCCTTGCAAATTAAGTCAAAATACACGAAAAAAATTTTATTTTTGTTCATTTTATTGCATTTTTAAAAAGAAACCTGTATTTGGCCCACCCTTTGCAGCCATCATTTATATGTATAGTGATGGCATCAGAAGACCCGATTTTACGCCCTAAAAACTGCATTGAAAAAATGCTTTGCATGATTCGCTGAACACCAACCCATCCAAGCACAGGTTATTGCACAACTGCTTAAGCACGGGTGGCCGCCTGGATTGGGCCGCTAACGTTGTGTTGATGTAACTTCTCGATGAAAAAAGACTTCAAAATTAATTCATAAACTCCCTCCGAAATTTGTTTCTGGATCCAACCCTGAACTTTGTGCATAGTTATGATACAGACATTTTCATAATCTCTTAAACATGACTAAGAACGCGCGACAGACTTACTTCCCCATAATTACATTATTCACAGGAATTATTGAGTCTGAAAAACTGGTGGTGAAGCTAAAAAATACTTAAACTATAAACTCTTATAACCTGTTTAGTCTTCTGTAGTTGAAAATATTGAAATTCCAATAAAAAAATAAATATTAAAATTTATGTGATGTACTTTTCAGGAAGCAACCATAATAGCGAAAAGCAACAACACTTCTCAAAAGATTTCAATTGTTTTCAAATAATCACTCAGATTTCGCCTAATTATGTCTTTTGCTACAAATAAGCTAATTAGTTCATTTTTAGGAAAGCCATAAATAATAACATTTCTTTGGTTCGTCACCACCACAATATTTTAAATTCGCCTGATAAAATAAATTATTTGATCAAGTTGTTCCAAGATGTACAATAATCTGGAATGTAGTGTCCTTAAAATGTCAAGATCATTCAAATACATATAGTTAGGCTCTGAGACGTTGGATCTTATTAAACAAAGTAATGCAATGAAACTCCAATGGCAGAGGACAAGAAACGTAGCGTTTAAAATTGAAGTCAACAGTCTAACGTCCGCAATCCGCTCTAAAATTGCTATCCTTTATATAACCCAATTGAATACGATGCTTGAAAATCTGGAGCAAATTTTTCTGAAGCTTTGGAAACTGAGTCAAAAATTTAAAGGCATTGCAGCAGATATCCATTACCCTTTAAAAAATGTGGATAGTGAAGAGACTTACTCTGCTGAAGGTAAAAGCGAACTTATTGCGAACACGTTTGCAAATTCTCAAATTTAATTACAGCTTTAGTGGTGAACAATTTGTCGATTTACTTCTTATGCCAACAAGTGTACCTCTCACTGGTAGAGTCAAACCAAGAGTCATATCGAAGATGATCCAAAAGTTGAAACCCGGTCAAGCTCTTGGTACCAATTGTATACCCTATAAAGTTAACAATCTTATCTGAAAAAGAGTATCAATGAGTCATTTATTTAACGCTTGCATTAATTCCTTCTCTTTACATGTCAGGTGAAAAAATTGTGCAGAGTTTCTCTATCGCAAATCTGGCAAAGATTCACATTTTTCTACTAGCCAATAAGTCTATTGCATAGACTTTTTTGAATCATTTAACCCTCCAATCTTTCAATTTGGCTTTAGTTATGCCGAGTATCGAATGATATAAACTCAGCTCTCAGGTAAAACTTTTCTATTTGAATAATCACACTAGATATAGAGAAAGCTTTCGATACTGTATGACACATCAGATTTAACGCAAAACCTCGAAAAACTGTGGGATAAATCTTTCAGTATTGTCATATATGGGAGTTTAAAATCAAACAATTTTCCTCACCAAAAGGTAACTCAGAGCAAGCTTCCAGCAATGTACATTATTATTATTATTTTATTAGCTCTAAAGCCTCCTTCGCGTCTTCTTTCAAAGATAGTTAGTCTCTCATTATCTTGATCGTATCAACTGCGATACGTTCTGACTTTTTTAAAGGCGTACAAATCATAATTGAACGGGTGTATAGTCCGTCTGAATATCCACTCGAAACGAACCTCGTTGTCACCAACGGGATTGAACCGGGAACCTTCAGCTTACAAAGTGAGCACTCCAACCAGTACACCACGCAGACTACATTACTTTTTTAGGGAAAGAAATTCCATGGTGTGGTAATTTAAATTATTTAGGAATTTCCTTAAATAAAAAACTAACTTTCAAAAATCATATTGAATCCACTTGCATGAAAACTTCACAAACGATTCTAGCGGTTTATCCACTATTAAATCCTTTTTCAAGAATAAAATTCTATTTTTCAAGATGGTTATCGAACCCACCATACTTTACGGGCATAAGGATCTTTCTTAAAAATGAAGCTTCAGATCACGGAATATAGATTCCTTTTGATAGCTTTAGATAAACCGTTTTATTTTTCCACACAAAGACCTGTTAGTCTTGTAGAACAAATTGCATTCAAAAGGAGAGAAAAGCTCGTAATAAAGATTAGATCTAAGATATTGTATTTTAAGCATAGTAAAGGTTAGTTTCAAGATTGGATCGTAGTAGTCTTTGCGTATGGACGTCTTTTAAATTGCTCCTGTCAAAAGTTTTCAATAATTAAATTAATTTTTTAAAAACGTCAGTCCGAAGTTAATTTTTATCGGAAAAAATCTTATATTGTCGAAGTAATCGACTCAGGAAATTTCTATCGAATATTTTTGCTTCGATTGGTAACGAAAAACAAATACACAAAGAAAATTTCGCCGCTGGTATGGAGGAGCCCGACGGCTTCCCACCATTGGGGCAACCTGGGGAAACGACGAATACGAAACTGGCGACAATCACCAAAAGAAAACATAACGAAGAAAACTCCGTAGATGGAGGGTGCAAGCTGCAAATAATAGCGGACAACCAACAGATGGCCAAATTGCAGAAAGAAAATGATGAACTAAGGCAAGAGATACAGTCTCTCAAGAATCTTTTCAAGAAAGGGATGAAGCCTCAAAAGACGCAGCCACAAAATCAATGGCAACAGGTAACAAAGCCGAAGAAAAGTGCAAAGCAAGTAAATCCAGAGGAAGTTCTTAGTGCTGGTGGCACCAACGAGAGCCAAAATTATTTTGCAGCGCTTGAGGGATTAACCGAAGATATGGAAATCGAAGAAAACATCGGAGGTAATTTTAATCAAGATAATGACGTTAATTTTATTCAATATTTAAAGAACAAAAATAAGGAGAAAAAACCAGCCCACAGTTCTGCTGGTTCCTTTGAAAAAGCTTCCAACAAGACAGAAAAAGTTCCGCCAATCAACGTGTTCGGACAAACCGGGAAAGATATGGTTCGGCTATTGGCAGCCGAAAATAAACTGGCCAATTTCGAAATTAAAAGAGTTAATGCCGAAAAATTAACTATAAGGACGAAATCACTGGTTGATTTCAAGTCAGCCAAAGATGCGCTGATTTCTGGGGAGGTTCCACACTTCACCTTTACCCCAAAAAGTGAAAAAAATCAGACCTTCTTGTTGAAGGGTTTAGACTGCGGAGAAGATACGGTCGATCTTCTTCAGGTGCTCAAGGAGGCTGCACCAGATATTGATTTTGTTTCAGTCAAAGCCTTTGCGACAAGAAGGTTGACCATAGAAAGGAAGAATTTACCACTTTACCTGGTACAAATTGCAAATAAGAGCAGTCCAAGCGCCCTTCAACAAATAAGGTACTTGAATTTCAGAGTGGTGAGGTAGGAACGCCTCCAGAAAAGAGAAGTCAACCAGTGTTACCGGTGTCAAAGATTTGGACATTCGGCTGCCAATTGTGCCATGCATTATCGTTGCGTTAAATGCAAAGACGTTCATGCTCCCGGTGAGTGCAAATTGGCTCAGACGGAGCCTAAAGAAAAATTATACTGCGTTAACTGTGGTGTTTTTGGTCACCTAGCATCATATCGAGGATGCTCCCGATATCAAGATGCAAAAGTTAAATTTGCTCCAAAGCAAACACAAGTACACCGTAATATCATACCTTCCAACTTCGTCAAGCCCGGAGTATCATTTGCACTCGCCGCTAGAGGACCAGCTGCTTCTCAAAATTTACCAGCAACTTAATTCTTTATCGGAGAGAATCGACAAACAAGATTCAAAAATTAACTTTGCTTTTCAGCGTTTAGGTCTTTCAAATGCCTAATAATAACTTGTCATCCAGTCATATTCCCATGGATAGGCTTCGCCTCATATCGATCAACGTCAACTCTATCATTGCTATACATCGACGTGATTATCTCCTTGAATTTGTTGTTAAGCAAAAGCCTGGCATCATACTTCTCACTGAAACCCACCTCAATTCATGGCATTCCATGGAGTTCAAAGATTTTGCATTCGTAAGAAACGATAGGGTAATAGGTGATGGGGGAGGTGGCACCGGGATATTGGTTCGAAAACCCTATTGTTTCCAAAATATTGAAAAAGTCGAATTCAAAAACTTTGAATTTCTTGAAGTGTCCGTCATCAAAATTTCACTGCCAGGTGGGGATAGCCTCTTCGTTATCTCTGCCTATGCAACTGGTCAAAATGTTCTCAAGTTCAAGGAGGAACTCAATTTCTTGTTTGAAATACTCGAATTGAACAGGCTGCATAGTTATTATATTTTTGCCGGTGACCTGAATGCCAAGCATACATCATGGCTAAACGCCACCAATAATCCAAGAGTTGTATTCCTGAAATCATGGATAACAGAGAACCAAATTGAATACAGGTGCAACCTATATGGGTCGGAGTTCCCAACATACCCTCGGACAAATTCATATTTGGACCTCTGCATTGCTGACGCAAGACTTGAATTCAGCTTTAATAGTCCTCAACGGGAACGGCAGGTGCTTCCTTACGATAGCGACCATAACGCAATCGTAATGGGAATCAATCATCAAAGGGATGATTTCTTCCTCATTCCAGTTCAACATGAAAACCATCGGTTGAATTTCAAAAAAACAGACTGGGGAAAGTTTCAAAAGAAGTTTAATCGGGAGTACCAGAAGCAATGTCCTCCTTCTGATGATGGCAACGCTTGCTCAATGGTTCCTTATAACAGAAATCTAACTGACGATGAAATAGATCTCTATTTGTCGAAGTTAGAGAAGCTGACGTTGGAAACGATTGAGAAAGTTGTTCCCAAGATTAAACAACGAAACAATATGGAAGGATATGAAACACCAACCATTGCAAGGTTGAAAAGATTGAAAAGCCTTCTTCTCACCCGCGTCAACAATATTTATCGACGATTTTTGGACTACAACCATCCCTCGTTGGCTTTGTTGAAATTACACCTGAAGAATGTCCGGAACCGTTCATACTTCAGGAGTGAGGTCAGCAATCAATGGGCGGAAAAACTGAGGGGTATTAGCTCACAGGACTCAGATGGCGTTTTCGCGAAAGTGAATAGCTTATTCCACAGGAAGTCTCGAGTGAAGGTATCGAATCTTGAAGTCACTAGTGATGAGATAAATCTTCTCGATAGAGCTGGTATCGAAATTGATAGTACGACTCCGGATAGAAATGGAAACAGGATTATATGTGATGGATTGCAGAAACTTGCCCTGATTAGAACTTATTTAGAATTGGTTCATCTGCCAGACCCAGAGAGAAGGAATGAAATATTTTCGGAGGTCGTTGAAGCAAAAATTTCCGACTTCAAATCAAGCCTGAACGGCCAATCAATTCTTTATTTCGATGAAACATTAACATCTGACCTCATACCGAGCTTGAATCTTATTGATTATTTTGTCAGCTATGAAGACTTGTGTTTCATATTTCGCAGAATAAACAACAAAAAATCATGTGGTACTGACGGTATTCCAAATATAGTTCTCCGACATTTGCCTGAGGTTGCTATTAGGAATTATTGCATATTGTTGAACAATTCATATTTCCCAAATGAGTGGAAAAAGGCTAAGGTATTTCCAATCTTGAAGAAAGGAAAAGAATCTTCATGCCCGAAAAGCTATCGCCCAATTAGCTTGCTGCCTAATATCAGCAAGGTGTTTGAAGTGATACTCAACAGAGCATTAAACGCCCACATTGAGAAATATGAGTTGATGCCGAATTGCCAATTTGGTTTTCGTGCCAGGCATTCGACCATACATGCGATAACGAAAGTAACCTCAGACATCTGTTGGAAACTAAACAACAAAGATTGTGTTGGAGCATGTCTCATTGATATGGAGAAAGCCTTCGATACGGTGTGGTTAGATGGACTAGTTTTCAAACTTCTTCAGGACAGGTTCCCCAGACACCTTGTCGCCATGATGTGTAATGTGTTGTTCGGGAAATCATTTGTTGTAACTGATGGAAATCTGACAACAATGCGCGAATTCAAGGTCTTGAATGGTCTACAGCAGGGAACAGTTACTGCGCCTCTGCTTTTCTCAATATTCATTCGCAAGCTATTGAACAGCTTTGATTTTATTGTCTCGCCAACGCGATCATTGGTAGCGTTTGCTGATGATCTGATCATCTATACGGCAGACCGAAAAGCTACAATAGTTCAGAGCAATCTTCAAAAAATGTTTAATGATATGCAGCTCTACACCGACAATTGGCGAATGAAAATCAATGCGCAGAAGTGCGAAACAATTTTGTTTCGGACAACGCTGCAGGGGGCCAGTCAAGACCTGAAACGTAATTGGAAGGATTTCCACATTATGGCTGGTGAGGGTAGTTCAGAACGGGTCCCACATAAACCCTGTGTTCGATACCTCGGTATTTATCTCGATCAGTATCTGTACTATACTGAACATGTCAAAATCATGCTCAGTAAAGCACTAAAATTAGTCATGGCCCTTCGGCGACTCTTTCATTCCAGATACATTGATCAAAAAGTCAAAGTTATTTGTTACAAGACCCTGGTTAGGTCAGTTTTGACATACGGATGCCAAATCTGGTACAACCAGAGTGCTAGTACAATGGAAAGATTAAGAGTTTTCGAAAGGAAATGTCTTCGTCCATGTACTGGTTTGTACAGAAAGCCTGAGATGGATTGGAAGCACTATATATCGAATAGAAAAATTTATCAAACCGCTCAAGTGACAAGAGTCGATATCTTCATATTGAAACTTCTTCGGAATCATATCGCAAGATCTGTAACTGTGAGTGAAAACCCTTGGATTTCACAGCCGTTCCACCCTACAGACGGGTATATTGTGACTTGCCTCACTACTGGCTTCCTTCCTCCAGAAGCATTCGTGTATTTGGACATGAATCGATATGTTTTTGATTCTGACGGCGTCCCAATCATATATCACATATACCGACGGGCCACCGATAAGAAGATAAAATATCCTCCGAATCTGAGTTCACGAGACCAACAATTCCAATGGAGATACTCATTTGCTAGATTCGTTGAGGCTGGTCGAGCTGAGATGGAACAATCTAGGTATTGGTGGCTGAATGACAATGTCTAAATTATTCGTGTTTATTTCCTGTTTTTGTGCTTTTTCTCGTTACTTAGTTTTTTAGATTCATCTCATTATTGCTACATCTAGTATTGTTGTTTATTTGTATTATAAATTAGGTATAGGTTTCAATATAAGGTAACGTTTTTTTTTTTTTGATTGAACTTATTTAGAATTAGGGTGTAACATATTAGGTATAGGATATAAGTTCATTGTTGTGTTAGTAGTATAAGTAATTTTTGAATAATGCTGGTTGGTTTTTTCTCCTTTTTCCAATTGAATCAAAAAATATCTAATAATCTTAATTAATTTAAATTTGCAAGGGTATTTTTTTCATTAAATGTGTTTAACTGATAACGTATAAATTTAGAGAGCCATTCGGACCATTAAGTTTTTTATAGTTTTATTGTTTGGAATTTGCTTTATGTTCTTTTAAAAATTTAAAACGATTGGTATTAAATAAAGCGCTTTTGACTTTGACTTTTACTTTGACTTTAAGTTAGTTTCAAGTTAAGCAAAGTTTTTTGTATAAAATTTTCCGTCGTTAAAATACAATATCTAATTGACGCAGTTAATGTTTCTGCTTGGCTAAAAAAAGTTCTATTGGGTTGCAATGAATTCTGTTCAGATCTCCTAATTAAGTTTCTACATATGCAACATATAACAACTAAATTATTATTACTATTGCTATTATTATTATTTTTATAATTATTATTATGATTATTGCCATTATTATTATCATTATTATTAAATTGATTGAAATTAGTTCTAGTTGAAACGCCTCCAGAATTTCTTCGACGGTTTCGTTTTTCAAAATTGTAAGACAACATTAATTTCATTTCGTTATAAGCTCTGCAATTTGTTTTTGATGAATCATGCTTCTAAACAACTACAATGTTTCTTAAAATGAATTTTTGAAACTTTTTCTTTCAATTTAGTCTCCTACATTCAGTAAAAAACGTTTAAATGTAATATACAATCGACGCTCTTTATGGCCGCCTACGATGTTAATCTTGAATTTATCTGCAAATGAAAATGAATCCGAAATAATCGTTGGCCATTTGACCATGCATCATGAAACTTTTTGGAAATGCATTATGGAGTAACAGTTACTTTATCTATTGATAATATTGCACTTTTTGCAATATTTGTACAGTAACATTTATTCAGGTATTTTTCCCTCGCATTCATCACTGACGCCTACACATGGCCTAGAATACAGCTCAGATTTATTATTGAAAATATTAATAGATTGATTTCGAAAGATGATACAGAGTATTGTTATAGTTTATCGGATAATAAAATACCTTAGCAGCTTGACCGTGACATTTTTGCAAAGCTTACATGCAATTGACATACACTGATGAGGAAAAGTTTTGGAACATTGATCTTTGGCTTGAAAGTAATGAATATAAAGCATTTTCTTTTACAGAATTGATTTGATTTGTTTTCTAAATAAAAAATTATAAATATTAAATTCAATGCTCAAATAAATCCATGAATCTACTACCCATGAACCTCAGAAAAGAGTGTGAGAAAGACTTGGAACATTAGACCAAATTATTCTTGGAAACAAAAAATGGAAAAAATATTATCTTTAAATCAATTATTATCAAGATTCTTGTCCATTCAATGCTTAAAACCTCGTGTGATACTCATTGTTTCTAATAGTAAAATCCGCCCAATTAAACCATTTAAACTTGAAAGTAAGTTCTATTACCTTAAAATTTAAAAAATTCAAAATTATTTGGTGAGGATATTTAGTGTTAGGCGTCAATGAAAATGTATAAAAATGCATTAGAATTATCACGTAAGTAAAAATATCGAACTAAGCAAATTTCTTCAATAATCATTTTTATCTGACTAAAAATATCACTTATCAAATTCACGGCCAAAACGTGACACAAACAAGACACAAAATGCAGTTAGATTCATATATTGGTAAGTCTTAAAAGTATTGAGACTTTTTGTAATTTTTCGATTGAATATTTCTTTTATTTAAAATGGATTTTATTTAAGTACATATTGTCCATTATTATCTATGACCTTCCGCCATTTTTTGAGTAGAGCCATTATTCCATCTGTGTAGAACTTCTGTGGTTTATCGGCGAAAAACTTGGCCAAGTGATTTTTACAATCCCCTTTTGAAGTGAATTTCTTTTCATTAAGGAAGCTTTGCAGAGACCGAAACAAATGTTAATCTGATGGACTAAACGGTAGATGCATCAAAAGTTCCCAGCCAAACTCTAATTTTTGCCGGGTCATCAAAGATGTGTGTGGTCTGGCATTGTCATGATGGAAGACAACGCCCTTTCTATTGATCAATTCTGGCCGGTTTTTTTTGAATCACTTGTTAAAATTTGGTTAATTGCTGACAGTACAGAGCCAAATTGAGTGTTTGACCAGGTTCTAGCACCTCATGATAAACAACTCCCTTCTAATCTCACCATACACACAGCATAACCTTATTTGGTGTCAATCCTGGCTTTGAAGTTGTTTGTGATGATTCACCTATTTTTGACCATCATCTTCTTTGAACAACATTCTCGTATCTTACCCATTTTTCATTGCCCGTAATGATTTGCTTCAAAAATGGCTCGATTTCGTTGCGTTTTATTGGCATTTTGCAAATGGAAATTCGGTCGATCAAATTATTTTGTGTATATTCATGCGACACCCAAACGTTGAGCTTCTTTGTGTATCCAGCCTTACGCAAATGGTTCAAAACTGTTTGGTGATGGATATTCAGTTCTTTAGCTGGCTGCTTATGTGTCGGTCTTCTTCAATTTTTTGTAAGATTTCAAAGACTTTTTCAGTGATTGATCGACCTGAGCGATGTGCATCTTTAGCCCAGTCATATTAGGGCTTTCACCTTGGAATGAAAGATAATAAGCTGCAAATTGGTATGAACCTTTGTTTTGTCATTCTAAATGTTGTCTCAAAAGTCACAATCGTTATCGTGTCCGCGTCTCAAGATATTCAAGGTCAAAGGTCACAAAAATCGGTTTTTCGCGAATATCTGGCTTCCTATCGGTTAAATGAGATTTGCATTTATTATAAAAGTTGTAGGCTATAAAATTCCCTACAACTTTTGTTTAAACTTTTTTTTCATACGACCAACCGTTTTGAAGGTAGAGCGCGAAGAGTGCACATCGTACAGTCATATACGGCCTAATGCAAGGTCAAGCGTGAGCTATGGTTATCAGTACGTTATAAAGTCAATTATTTACTTGGAAATTATAATTATTAAACAATGCCTATTATTTATGTACTAACTATTAATTATTCATATTTAATTAAAGTAAGTAACTTGATTATTTATACATAATTATTCATATTTAACTATTTAAGTATAAAATATTATTAATTCTGGATTATATATTTTAGTTTTATTTTAAGTTAAAATGATAGTAAGAGTATATATTTTACACATATTTTTATTTATTATTAAATACGGCATAATATACATTTATCAAAATGTGAGTTCAAATATCAAAAGTATCTTTGTTGATTTTAATTGTAATGAAATTGGAAATGGAAGCTAATTATCTTCTTCTTGTTCGTCGTCTTCTTCTTCTTGTCGCTCAAAAATGTTCGATTCATTGTCATCATCCTCATTATCTGTCATGTTCATCTCCAAACCTTCCAGAATATCGGGATCATATGTATTTTCTTCATCGGGATTACTTGGATACAGTGAAGCGTTGAGGCAAGCTTGTCCGTTGCACTGGCCGCAAGCTAAAGAACATTGTAGCCCTGATTTTCTGCATCCACAGCGGGAACCACAACCATTTTTGCAATTGCAAAATATTACGTTTAGTAGTTCGGCTGGTGCTGGAGGTAATAACGTTCGTATGGGCTCCAGGATTTCATTTTCAAGCATCCAGCCCCATTCTTTAGGTTCTAAGTCCTTCCCTAACCACGTTTGAATCTGGTAGTAGACACGTTTTATGTGTTGATGAGCTGCTACACTTGTTGGTGGAAGTGTTGACAGTTGTACAGGTTTATTTAGTTTTGTAAATTTGATGAATTGCGTGTAGCGGAAATGATCAATGTTGTCCTCAGATTTTGGAGCATTATATAATGCCAACAAGATGCGCACTCCATTTTCTAATAATGTTTGTTTTGGGCAGTTTTCTTGTTGAAATACTTCCACCAGTTTATCTAAATCAGGAATTTTTTCCAATGCTCTAGTAACAGTTTTTTTTCCTTTTTTAAATAGCGCAGAAGTCGTGTCACAGCCACTGAATGCGTGTAAAAATAAAATGTGCTTTTTAGTACGAGGATATTGGTCAAAACTTTTAGTAGAATATATTTGTGTTTTGACTTTAATTAAATATAAATAATTAATAGTTAGTACATAAATAATAGGCATTGTTTAATAATTATAATTTCCAAGTAAATAATTGACTTTATAACGTACTGATAACCATAACTCACGCTTGACCTTGCATTAGGCCGTATATGACTGTACGATGTGCACTCTTCGCGCTCTACCTTCAAAACGGTTGGTCGTATGAAAAAAAAGTTTAAACAAAAGTTGTAGGGAATTTTATAGCCTACAACTTTTATAATAAATGCAAATCTCATTTAACCGATAGGAAGCCAGATATTCGCGAAAAACCGATTTTTGTGACCTTTGACCTTGAATATCTTGAGACGCGGACACGATAACGATTGTGACTTTTGAGACAACATTTAGAATGACAAAACAAAGGTTCATACCAATTTGCAGGTTGACCCCTTTTTTTACCTAATATGACTGGGCTACTTTGACATCGAAATTTCTAGAACGAAAGCGAGCGAACCATCTCTTGGCTGTGGCTTTTGATAAAGTATCTTGACCGTAGACACCACAGCCTGCAATGCATTTTCACCTTGATCGTAGTGATACTCGTATTATAAAATGTACTTATTTTCTCAGAAATTTCACTCATTTTTAAATGAATACAACTTTTGACATGAATGACGAAATACAAAACTGTGCATAAGAAAATTGTAGACTGGAATGTCACCTTTCATACGCATGTCAGCTTGACTCAATCTGATTAGTATTGCCCTATATATGACAACGAACAAAAAAGGCTCAAGACTTTTAAGACTATCCAATATTTTGCATGGCTCAAAAAGAGCCTCTATTAAGGATATTTGGCCCAAATTAGGTTCGAAATCAACTCCAGCTTGGCCCAGTTTTCAATAAATTAGGCACAAAAGCAACTTGAAAAAGGCCCACGCTCAGCCCAACAGTGGCTCAAAATCAGTTTAAAAGTGGTCTAAGCGTAGCTAGAAAAGAGCTAAAGCTTAGTTTAAGGCATATACTTGGAGAAAAAGTAAAAAAATATCCATACTAAAAAGTTCGCATTGACCAAAGCCCAAAAAATAATTCATATGCATATACGAGTACATGTACTTATTCTGGGCTAACTTCATGAAAAACCATTTGTTTATAACCCCAAATTTCTATAGTTTACGTCAGACATCAAAATTATAAGTTTAGCTTTGTATGTTAAATTTGGACGTTGTAACAATGACAATAAGACATTTCAAATTATTAATAAAGGTACAAAATCCCATATCTTAAAATAAAATATTACGTGCTATTCGTTTCTCATCTATTAATAGTGTATGCCCTTTTACAACATTAGTCTATTCTTTTTGACAAAATATGCACATGCCTTTTATACCAAAAAAACAGCAAGATTCAAACACAAATGTCCTGGAATTCATTGTTGCATTAGCTATGAGCACAGGTATTCCTATGCAACTGGATACTAACACTCCCCAAAAATGGGTACCAGTCGTTTTAGGCCAGAAGGGCCCCATATGAGTCGCCAAGTGACGATCGCAGATCACCGGAATAAATTGGCTACCATCGAACTTCTCGATAACTATAATCTTTTCGGCATACCAACTCTCTTCACAGCTTCCTATGCGAAACATAATTTCTTTATTCCAACACTATTTTTCTTTCCCAGAAAACACAATATCTCTTCTCCAAACACTTTCTGGTAAGCTTTGTCTCGGTGCAATATACATATACCCTGAGCCGAACTTTATATTCGCTGAAAACCAAAGAATTAATCAAAGGAAAAGAATAGTTTATCGTTTAAATAAAACAACAAAATATGCACAGTAAATTAAAAGCTTAAATGTAATTTCTTTTTAAATTTTGATATACGAGTATTAGTGAACTTATCTCGAGTTTTAGGGGGCCACCTTTTTTATGCTTATCCAATCCCGCCTCCAGTGATTTTCTCCAATTTCGTTCGCTAAGTTCAATCCCGCCACACAGCTTTTCCTACGGTCTTCTTTGTTCGACTTGACTAAATTCTGAACTTGTTCTTCAGTCTCCTTGATATATCTCCACTAAATTGTTGCGTATTTACATAATCTTTTCCTGTGAAAATCAGGAATACAAACAAAAAAGTTTTCTTTTGTTCCTGAGTTTATGTTATCTCAGACTCAATGGTCCTTCGTTATTTGCTGAAAAACCCTTGATTCCGCAGGGTGCCACTTAGGGATGCATCAGACTACGACTATATAGTCGCACTTCTGTCGCAAGTTACACATGGTTAAATGGAAGCCCGCACACTGCGATTTTCGAGAATTTTGTCCAGGTCGGCAGTCGCAGGAATTTGCGATTTTTCCTAAAACCAGTTTAGTGGGTAGTTTTTGTGATACTCGCGCAGGCGCTCATCATTTGAACATTTGACGCTGACGTGCACGGAAGTTTCTTGCATAGCGCACAAATGAGTTAGCGCATGTGTTCCTGGCAAATACATGCCTTCAAATGAGCATATTAGTTCTGCGCATGCCTGAAGTTCCTTTGCAAATCTTGTCGCAGTGTGTTCGTATTTACGTCTAAAAATCGCTGGTTACGACAGGAAAATCGCAATGTGGCCGGTAGAATTAATCGATGACGATAACTATGGTGGGATTAGAACATAGATATAGAGAGTACTGGATCCGCAACCGGTCGTGAGAGCCGAAACAATTGGCAACCTTCGCTAAAGTTGTGTGAAGTTGAGGTGTGAAGTGATATGCTTTTGTTTTAGCACTCTATTCACGGCGAAACACATTCACATTTAAAAAGTTTTTAATTTTAAAGATCGCGCGTACGTAACCGGAACTTTAATTCACTGTTTTAATTAAAAATTTACGAAATTTCCATCCGCTTTGACACATGACTTTTCCCGCGTGTTTCGCGCTCTTTTCGATTTTCTTTTGCTTTGACGTTCGAGTTTTCCGTGAGAGTCGTTTGTTGTTTGTACTCAAACTGTTTTTCGAATGATAACGAAGGCGTGATCATGTGAACGTGAAATAAAATTTCGTTGGTGTGCGCGGGTGTCAGTGGGGGAAGCGATTCTTCTGAAGAGAGAAAAGAAAAACCTGTCTGGAAAAAAGGGGAAGGAGAAGCAGAGGGAATCATATAGTTTCGAGAGCGTAAGTTATTTATAACTTATTTATGTGGCAAATTTGCTTCTCACATGGACGAGTACACAGATTCTCGTTGCTCGTCCATTTGTTTATATGTCTTTGGATTAGAATTAAGCAAGATTCTAGTCAACTTTGGGGTTGTTTTGTTGTCATTCTCGCGATTGCAAATAAACAAATGAAGGTTAAAACATGGCCAACTTGTCTAAAGAACTCCTGAGCTGTATTGTTCGGCGTATTTCGTCTCCTTCACTACACATTTTCGTTATTTTGACGCCTTAATACACAAATTTGCAAACATTTTCGATACTGTATTCGCCAAGTGTGATATTTTGTGTGTTTGAGGTATTTTTCCTCAACTGCGTCATGAGCTTTGTTTTATTTTGATTGATTTGTAGCCCTACTAGTTTTGCTACGCTGTCGAGTTTCAGGAAAAATTCTTTGGCAGTTGTAAATGACCGTGCCAAAATGTTGATGTCGGCCGCGTAGGTTACAACTTGGCTCGACTTGTATAGTAATATACCTCGCGTATCGCCAGGTAGCTACCTTATGACGTACTCATGAGCCAAATTGAATAGCAATCGGGCTAATTTCATGGTTGAATGGAAAGCAGAAGAACACATTCACTGAGTTGCTGCTTGAAACGTAAATAATTTGAAATGCAGAACCCGTTCAGATGATCTAGCTACGTTAGTTGATATTTCACTTCAGCTTAATCCATGTTAAAACTAAAGGATGCTAATTCCAGTGATCCAATTAAATACCAGAACAAACCAACCTCATTCTGAAATACTAAGCAAAGAAATACGCTAGTAGATCATTCATTCCTGTTGGGTATTCCAAATCGAAATTACACATTATATATTTCAGTAGAATATCTTGAAGTAGTGCAATATTTGGCTAATGCTCTCCAGCAGAGAATCCATTTGTTCATCTATGTCATGGTACCTGAAGAAATTTTATTTTTATGAGTTGGTTATCAGTTGACCATTACTATCTTTGTCAATGTCGTTCAATATATGTCCAAATTGTGGGTCAAAGGTTATTTTCAATTCATTCACGAGATATGATTTCTTTGACTTCAAGAAGATCTAAGCTGCATCCATCTTCCAACTGAAAAGGACACAATTGTTTTTTGCGCGACGGCGGACCTTTGATGACAGTTTTGGGATATTTCGTCTGTGATCAAAATGTTATCGTTCAGTTGCCAAGCGATAATTATCTGCTAAATAAGCTTCAATGCTCTGCTTGTGTTCAAATCACTCATGGATCCTGCACTTTCTTCCCACAATAAGGTGCCATTATTTATGAAAAGAATTGTTTTACCTTAAACGCTGCTTCAATGCTCGAGGAAGTTCTGCTTGGATGTAAATCATGTGGCATGGCGACATTGAAATCAATAATAGCAATCTTCTTCCTGCTCCATTCTTACATTAACATCGAAATACTAACATTTACGAGTACATTGAAAATTTCTATTTCTAAATGATTTTAAACCACTATGCAAACTTTCAGCTCAGAAAAAGTTATTTTGTTCTTCTATCTTTCGGTAGGATGCTCGTGCTCGAAAGTGTTTGGAGGGGCCTCGTACCCATAATAAACTTTTTTCTTAATAAGGAATATAATTTATGGGCTCCACTTGCTTGGCAATTATTTTTATTGCCAAATGTGGACGACTATGGAAGGCTTCCTATACTCGTATGCCACTGCCAGCATATTTAATGAGCTCCACTGGAATCTCATGCATGTTTAGCGCTTTTAATTTTTTTGTGCCTTTATGGTGAAACAAACTTAATCCAGAGTTAATTGGACCTACGAAAGCTCTCTCTTTGGGCTTTGGGGCTCTGGAGCTATGCATAGAATCAAGGAGGTTGACATAAGATGCCCATCTTTCCTTAATTATGTTTTCATCAGTGATAATGTTGCCGATGCCATCATGGAAGAACCAGGTGTCAGATTGATGACTTTATTTCAGGCTTTTCAAAACATAGTTGGGGAAATTATGCAAGTCAAGCCAAGTGGTAGCCTATGCGAAGGACATCTTCATTTTATCATAGTTGTTAACAACTGCCAAAGAACTTTTCCTGAAATTCGACAGCTAATAAAAACTAATAAGGCTACAAATCAATGAGAGTAAAACAAAATCCATAACGCAGTGAAGGGAAAATATCCAAAATATCACACTCGGTGATGATGTATCAAAAGTGTGAACAAATTACTGTATTTAGGTGCCAAAGGAATGAGAACCAATAGTGAAAGAAACTGAGTACACCGAAGAATACAGCTCGCAAATAAGATGTTTTATTCAGTTTTAACGATATTGAAGACCAGCCGCATACACAGGAACACAAAGTAACATACAGAACAAAGTAGTATAAAAATCTAGCATAAGACTTTTGCTATAGGAGTAAAACATAGACCTTAACTCAAGCACCCGCAAATATATTGAACGCTTTGGAGAGACGAGTCCTGAGGTGATGTCGGAGTGAAGATAGATGGGGATCAATATTGAATTTCTCATCAATTGTAAGATTGCGGAAGCTACAATGGGCTGGCTAAGTAAGTCGTACGAACGAATAAAGAATATCATCAAGAAAAGAGGCAAAATATGCCGAAGAATATAGCTCACAAATAAAATATTTTTTTTCAGTTTTGACGATCTTCAAGACAACTCCAAGTATACAATGTATATGTATGCTATAGGTGTGAAACGTGGGCCCTAACTCAAGCATCCGCAAATATATTGAACGCCTTTGAGCGACGGGTCCTGAGGCGAATAATCGGAGCGAAGCTCGATGGGGACCAATGGCGAATTCAATACAACCATGAGCTGTATGGAATTTTTGTCAAACCGGAAGTCTCAACGATTGCAAGACTGCGGAAGCTCCAATGGGCTGGACATATGAATCATATGGATGAACAACGGTTACCCAAAAAGGTATTCGTTGGGAGAACTAAAAGGCGGGGACCAGTGGAGAAACCAAGGAAACGCTGGCCTGACTCGGTCGACGAAGACAGTTCATCGCTGCTTGGATTTCGAAATTGGAGGAAGCGGTCAATGGACCGAGACTGTTGGAGGTGCTATTTGCAAGGAATGAAGGCCTGAGAGGGTCTGTAGTGCTACGAAGAAAAAGATTCATTGAGAAAACTGAAGAGCGGAAACCAATGGGAAATCTGACGAAACGCTAGTCTGACTCAGTCAACGAGACAGTTCATCGCTGCTCAGATTTCAAAATTGGGGGACGTGGCCAGTGGATCAGGATAGTCTGCATCTTCTTCGTAGCACTACAGCCCTCTCGGGCTGTAGTGTTTGGATCAGGATCTTTTGAGATGCTTTTTACAGGAAGTGAAGGCTCGAGAGGAGTTGTAGTGTCGCAAACAAAGGAAGACTTTTATGAGCTATCAATATAATTTCTTGAACCAACTATTAGGCAGTAACAAAGTTTGATGATTTTATAGTACTCACAGCTTTACGAAATTGAATAGGGCAGTTTTTGGCCCTGATTATTGTTCTATGTTTGCATGCCAATTGCTCCTATTTGGGCCAGTTTTAGACGGGTTTTTCACCATCATCATCATTGATGAAACTGTCAGCATCTATTAAAACTTCTCATTGTTTCCTTAGTTTCCTATCGATGTTCCCCTTGTGCTCTATCCTTCAACGTTTGTCTGGTGAGCCAGCGTTCTTCTCCCAGTCTCTCCATATATTCTGCCCATTGCACTTTGTGCAGCTTTAAGCATGCGGAGGTGAGTCGTCATAAAGATTATAAAACTTATCGTTTTAATGATACCTCCACTTTGAATCATAATTTTCTGGACCACATATCCTCCTGAGCACTTTGCATTCAAATACTTCCAGGGCCTCTTCGAAAATATTTGTAAGTTTCACATCAAGACAGCAGCACATATCTTATTAGTAACTTGTGTAAGTGAATTTTATTTTCCCTGTAAACATCTCTGGATCTTTGAATAAGAAATGCTGAGAAGTAGACGTTGTTTTCTGCACTTATCCTTCTCCATATTGCATTTTCTCTGTACCCCTTTCTATCAAGATAGACTCCAAACGATGGGAGCCGTTCCGGAATTCGCCGGTTGTAGTCTCTTAAGGTCGGATTTTGCGGACTGACATGGCTTTCCTTGTTTAGATTATGAATTTAATTTTAGTTTCATTATCCTGGAGGCCGACTTTTTTTACGCTTCTACATCTAGCCGTATTTACGCTTCTTTCACATCTGAAATACGTTTGAACACAATTTTAACATCGTCGGTATACATACTTGTTACATGGGCTTGTAGATTATCGTGCCCATGGTGTCTGCTGGCATTTTCCTGACCATATGTTCCAGAGCAATATTGAACAACATTGGGGCAAGCACATCACCCTGATTTATGCCAGAATTCATTGGAAATCATTCGATCTAATCTCCGTTAACTTTGACGACGTGATGCATGGTGTTTGGCATTGTAACTTGGTTCATGTGGATGAGTTTAGTTGGAATGCCAAAGTCAAGAATTATTTTGTAAAAAACAATTTCTGTTAACATTATCGGTAGGCCTTTTTTAGGCCATGGATATTTTTGCCACACGTTTTGCCTATCGTAAAAAGAAAATGAAATTTTTTTGAGCTAATTTTTGAACAAGATTAGACAAATATTGCTCAAATACTCCCATTCATCTAATTTTTGATCCTTTTAGGACAAATGTCGTGCGAATAAGTCATTTTTATGGCATTGTAAAATATGTTTACAATCCCCTAATAAAATCGCGACCCTTCGGTCCGTCCATGCGTCACAGCAAGTTTTCTCGTAAAAAACATAAGCTAAAGTGATGAGATTTTGTAGGTAGATCAAAAGTGGTACCTTTTCAAGAGTCACAGTGCAAAAAAATATTTTAAGGTGATTTAGAGGGATCTCCCTATATAGGGGGCGACACTTAAGAAAAGCTGATAGCTTATATGAGTACCAAATGAATGGTTTTGGTGAGAATTTCCAAAACAAGTTTTAAACAAGAATCATTTGCAAGGAGGGGTGCAGGGTGAGGGGAAATGCATGTCAACTTAAACTCAGTATACACGTCAAAACCACAATCTTCTAATATTTTTCTTCGCTAATAATTTTTCAGAAAAATTATTAATGAAACTCAATTAAGTAGCTACATACAAAAAATTTTCATAATTAATTTGACGCTATCAAAGCCGTAAGAAAAACGAGATCAATGCCCATACGATGCAATAAACTCAGTGTAGAGCATATCAAAGTATAGATTTACATTAAATTGATGTGAAAAGGGTAAAATGATCAATACAAAAGTTTAGCGCAAACCATATGTAAGTTTTCCGAGATCAATTCATGAAATATATGCGTGAGTCAAGTTTTGATATTCAGAAAACGTTGTGTGAATTTCGAACTTTTTTACAATACCCTTCTAGCTTGAGAACTCTCCTGCTACCTGTGCTTGTTAGTTCTTTTTTGGGATATGTAATGTATATGACTCTAATATTTCAGGCCCTATTCAGGCGGTTTTTAAAATATGAAATTGATAAAAAAAAATTTTCTCGAGAGGGCATAAACACTGCAAAGATAAGGAACTAGGTGAAAAAAATTTAATTTAATCTACAGCAGTATAAGGGCAATGGTATGGAAAGCTCCATGTACATACTTCTAGTATCCATGTATCCATGCCCTGCGGATTAGAAGGAGTGGTATCATACTTGATATCAATGAAAAAACATCAATTTCGATAATTCATGCTTTGAAAATTGTGTTTTTTCAGAGAAAAAGTTGGTATAACGGTTCAAAACTTACTTACACCCATATTTAAGGACCATTTAGAGATTCATGAGTTTATTTGAGTATTAAATTTAATATTAAA
Source organism: Odontomyia ornata (assembly GCA_963969285.1). Lineage (NCBI taxonomy): Eukaryota > Metazoa > Arthropoda > Insecta > Diptera > Stratiomyidae > Odontomyia > Odontomyia ornata. The sequence goes on along the minus strand of OZ017739.1, from coordinate 107,752,483 downwards.
AATTTTTACGATTTATTCTGAAAACAAGTTAATAAAGGTATTATCTTATTTAATAACTAAAGTCAATGCTGTAAAGGATAATGCTTTGTTATAGTTGCTTTTAAACAGTATAGGGTTTACCCATTTTACGCTTGGGAAAGTAAAGCTAAAGAAAACACATTAAAAGTTCAGATGGAAACAAAATAAATAAAGATTGAACCTTGCTATTATACGTGAAATACAACGTCATTCAAATGTTTTCCACAGGACCTCTTACAGGCCTCAATCCTGTTGAGGTAATTTTCAATGACTTTTCGGCACATTTCCGGCAATATCTCGGCCATAACTTCACGAATATTTCAATTAATCAAGATTTTGAGGATTGTTCGCGTAAACACGATCTTTCGCATAGCCCCTTAAAAAGAAATCCAAAGGTGTTAGGTCGCAGGATCTTGCGGGCCAATTGGCATCACTCAATCTCGAAATTACGCGTCCTGGAAATTTCTCTCGCAAAAGTGCTCGATTAGCCTGTGTTGTGTGGCTTGTGGCTCCGTCCTGTTGGAAACACATGTTCTCCAGATCATAATCTTCAATTTCTCTCCAAAAATAATCGGTTAACATCCGTGCATAGCGGTCAGAATTGACTGTAATGGCTCTTCCTTGATCGTTTTCCAAAAATTACGGGCCAATAACACCACCACACCAAGCGGTCACTTTTTCCGGATGCAAAGGCCTTTCTGCGATCACCTGAGGATTTCGAGAGCCCCATATGCGGCAATGTTTATTTACGTAAGCACTGAGCGAAAAATTAGCCTCATCACTAAAGAAAATGTTGTTCGAAAAATCGTTATCAATGGCTTGTTGTTCAATCAATCAATTCGCATACATTCTGCGTTGTGTATGGTCTTGAGGCTTAAGTTCTTGAGTGATTGGATTTTGTACGGATGGAGATGCAAATTCAAATGCAAAATCCGCCACAATGAGCCGTAAAACAAGCCCAAATGTTGAGCACGTCGAATCGAATCGACAAATTCGGGTATTCCTCCACACTTTGAGCAACGACAGCGATATTTTCAGCAGAACGAATGTTGCGATGATGCACAGGCCTTGCAATATCAATAACCGATCCAGTCTCCTCAAATTTTCTCACTGTGTTCGAAATTGTTTTTTGTGTAGCTCGTAAAGCAGAATCACCATTTTTATAATAAAATTTAATAATTTTAACGCGTCTTTCGACTGTTAAACGATCCATATTTCTAAATGGCAAACCTTCAATTGAAAAAAACATGCTTTGAGTGACATTTAATTTTGACGGATGTGAAATGACAGGTCTATACTTTCCCAACCACGAAACGGATAACCCTTTATATAAATGCTCCAAAATTTTTTCTCGCCAGTGTATCTATAGTTTGTTTATGGTTAATTGATAGTAACACGCAACTTTCCTAGACATGATACTATTCTCAAATTTTTGTTTTGATTATTTTGTTATTTTTCCTAGTCCCTCAATAATACGATATTAAACAACAAGACATTGACGACCTTGGCCTAATTCCAATGCTTGTTGGATCAGAAATACAGCAATTAATTCAAATACGTTGCAGTCCAGCTACTTTAGATCAATAAAACAGAGTATTTAAATATGTAATATGCCTTATTTGGAGGAGATGCTGATGTACAAGGTCATGGTGAAATCGGCACTACCATTTCATGTAGCAACATACATTTTTAATCTTGCAACCTAAACCATTATTTGTATTTTCTGAATTGATTACGTAATCAGCACTGTGTTTTTCGTAGACAAGAATTTACAGATATTGTAGTGTATGTATTTGTAAAGCATTTGTATCGAGTGTATTTTGATAATCTTATTTAGAAGGTTACTAACTTTTAACTAAGCGTTCTAATAAATTTGTTGAGAGTGATTTATTAATATTGCGATTTCCGAATTTGACTTAAAAGGAGAAGCTTGAAGTTGGATGGGAATAAAGTAGAAGCTGGCAAACCAAATTGTACTCACTTCTTTTGCATACTATACTTAGGCCTTATCCAGTGGCACCCTTGTTTCCGTTCTATAAAAAAATCATTAGTACAAAGGAACCATACAAAATTACATTGGTTCATCTATAATTACACTATTCAAATTTAAATAAACAAAAGTGCTCGAAAAACCTTCTCAAAGAACAAAATTAGCTAAGTGAATATATTATCTCAGTTATCTGCAATGAATATAAATATACTTTGCTGTTTTTCAGATTTACCTACTATTTAAAAGGTTTGTTCACCTTTTGCTTAGTAATTCTTGCGAAAACACTGCAAGTAAACAAGTAAGGCTTTTGGATAAATTCAATGATATCAAGAGGCATTACTGAATTTCCTGACATTTTAAAACCATTCCTACTGCAATACGTTTCAACCTTCATTAGTTTTGGCATCGAGTACATTTGAAGCTGTACCTATCTTTCTAATCTAAAATTCAAAATAAATGAAACGTTAATAAACATTCAAATTCCGCGCAAAATAAAAGCACGTGCATGGATGTTGCCAAAAATTACAATCTTAAGGTCAACAAATTAGAAAGAGCATTGAAATTATAGTATCCAAATGAAATGATGAGCAAACTCAATTGATTTCATCGTTAATTTTGGTAAGTTGAATAATATTTGTATACCAATTCGGAATAAATCCTACGCATTTTTAAATGTTGACTCAATTATAAATTAACTAATTTTTTGGTATCACACATACATATATCTAGTTCTAGCATTCGTTACAATTTTGAAAGAAATTTAAAACAAATTCGTGCGACAACACAAAACCATTGAGGTCATTAAGTATTCATCCTTACTTCATTTATATCCGGTATCGTAAACGATTTCATAAGCTTTTCGATGTCATGGAAACGTTTTGTAGGACGTATGGAAGTAAAATTCCTTGCTCATCAATTTATTTGTTTGTGGAATTGCTTTAGATTTGAATAGTTTGATGAACATTTTAATTTGTGGGAAATATTTTAATATGATTCATCAAGATTGTAATGATTTTTAGTTCTGATTCGCTTGAGAGAGAGATTTCCCGAAGGAAATCCAAACCGACCTCTCTTCGGTTCTAGACGTGAAGTCTTGGAACGTGACAACGAACTGTACTCATCAGGTCGGCAAACCCGGATCCTCTTAGTCTACTCCAAGTTGGCTCCTGGCTGGCTAGTTTGAAGAGGAATTTCAGTCGCAGGTCTTATGTTACGCGAACAGACTAAGTCCGAAGTACAAAAATCAGCCACCTGTTCAAATGCCCGATTTACTTCTACTGACTCTACTTCAAATTACGTTACCTTCGTCTGAAGCAAAGGTCCAAGAAAAAATACGCTCTCCCAGATATTACTGACGCGGTGCCCAAAATAACCTACTCGAATTAAAAAGAGAAAAAATCCACTCTAACAAAAAATGCAAAACTCAAAATATGGCACCGAGTACCGACCGCAACGTGAAACCGACCATTCGCGAATTACTGAAACCTTACCTCGGCGGCATACTTACATTTCGCCTATATTAGCCTTCTAAAAGGGAACGGGCTTGCTGGAAAGGAAAGACGTGATTAAATTAGCAATACATCGTACTTTGTCTAGACTTCATTTAAATGTAGATTTTGGACTAGTATGGAGTTGTACGCAATTTTTGTTTTATAAATTCATTAAGTAAATCTTATCGAAGCTTGAAAAGATCATAAAGAGGCAGTTTTTGTTTTTGGTTGATTTTTTATAATTTGTATCTTACTCACTTCCAATTAGTTACCAACTAATTTTTATATATTGACTTTAACTTTTATGTTTCACTTGACAACTCCAGTAACTAATTTTGGACATTGTTTCGCAGCTATTTGATTTTAAAACCAATCAAATGTAGAAAACTTTAGTCTGAATGCATGTACCGCGAAATGGAGGCTTAAAAGTATTTTGAATTGTGTTCATTTGCTCAAATACTTGCATTTAGCGATTGGAACACTAAACTGAATAAAAGCTAATTATATAGGTTTTATTTTTGTTTCCCTGTTCGTCATCATTCTCATTACTTTCAGCTGATCTTTCAAAGCAAGAATACCTATAAACAATTCTTTATCGTTCAGATTCAATCAATTCTCGGAAACGGAAAACAAAGTGAATGAGCTGAAATAAATCGGTTAGATTTAAGTGACACTGTTAGCTAAAATTTATCCAACCATGTAATTAACGACCTAAATTTGATTATATTGTTTGTACGAGTATATTAGGAGATCTTCATTACAGCAGGGGGTCAAATTTATTAACTTCCTTAGAAATTAGGACGATTAAAAACATTTTCCATGTGAATTAAATGAAGACTAGGCCTCGTTAATTGTTGATATATGTTTTTCTTTAACTACCGTATTGTAAGTTTCTTGTGATCTATTTTGAATAAATGCATATCATATGTCGTTAGGTGTGACCTGTTTGTTGCAAAATGCAGTAATAATTATTGGCAACATTAATGTTCTCTTTCCTGTTGGCATGTTTGCACTATATGCTGGCATTTTAAACCGAGTTTATTTCCATCACACATTCCATCTTCATAACGATTTACACAATCCACTACACAAGAAACCTCATAAATTCATTAAACTAAAACCAATTCTTCTGAGGACAATCCGTATAAAGTTGTCGATACGACAAGCACAATGAAAAACTAGAAAGGTATTCGTTACGTGAACTAGTATCTTAGAAGTATTTGAAGTATTTGCTTACTGTTCGGAGTTTTTGTCTTTTCATAAAGACGCTTGACAACCAGCTAGCTCCCATCCTATCAGGCACATCGCTGAAAACAAGCAACTAGCTATGGAGGGCAGTGAAAGTAGTAGAACAGACGATAGAACACCAAGCCCGGCGCAAAAGAAATGATTGGTTCGATGATGCATTAGACAAAAAGAATCAATCGTACAAAGAAAACTTAGGCAGGAAAGCCACGACAAAGAGAGAATATTATGAAAATCTCAGAAGATGTAAGTCTAGTGAGTAACAGCAAAAGACAAGCATACAAAGTAGTGAAAAGCCTGAAACGTGGTTATTAGCCCAAGACCAGGCTCTGTCATGATGACATCAGCAACATCATCACTGATGAGAACAGGGTTAAAAAAAGATGGTTATCATATTTCAAAAAACCTCTTATCATTAGTAACCACCAAGAACTGTTCTTGGAACTCGACAGCGAAGGAAAACTAGTAGGGCTACAAATCAATGAGAATATAAAAAATCTCATGACGCAGTCGAGGAAAAATATCTCCAATGTCCAAAAATTAACAATTAGCCTATACAATATCGAAATTGTGAGCATATTTGTATATTTAAGCGCTAAAATAATGAAAACCGGTAGTGAATAAGACAAAATACGCTGAAAAATACAGCTCACAAATAAAATATTTTATTCAGTTTTGATGATCTTGAAGACCAGCTGCATATACAAGAAAACGAAGCTCCAAGTATAAAAATCTGTAATAAGATCCATGCTATACTATGGGTGTTAAACATGAACCCTGACCCAAGCATCCGCAAATATATTGGATGCCTTTGAACGACGGGTCCTGAGGCGAATAATCGGAGCGAAGCTAGACGCGGTCCAATGGCGAATTCGATACAACCATGAGTTGTATGAAATTTTTGACGAACCGGAGGTCACAACGATTGTAAGACTGCGGAAGCTGCAATGGGATGGACGAATGAATCGTATGGACGAGCAACAGATATCCAAAAAGGTATTCGTTGGAAGAACTGAAAGGTGGGACCAACGGGGAAACCGAGGAAACGTTGGCTCCTCGGATTTCGAACTTGAAAAGCGTGATCAATAGACCAAGATGGTTGGAGGCAATATTTGCAGGAACTGAAGGCCCGAGACGGGCTATAGCGCTACGAAGAAGAAGAAAATGGTTTTGATTCCCATGCAATTGATTTTATTGAAAATATAATTCTTTGTCATTTTTATTTAAATATGATTTCGGGCATTTAAGCGCTACGACTGGCACGGAGAAAGTCCAAACGAGAGGTCCAATTTCTGATTACTCTGACTGAAATTTGGGGCCATATCTCACCAATAACGCGGCAAATGTTAACTCCTAACTGGTCAAGTATCTTGAACTTGTCAGCATAGATGAATGATCCCTACAAGAAATAGTCCAGCGGTGTTAGATCACCACAACTTGCAGGCCACTAAACATTTTATTTAAATATGATTCCGGGCATGTTTGAGCCACGACTGGCGTGGAGAAAGTCCAGACGATAAGTCCAATTTTCGAGTACTCTAATTAAAAATTGGGGCCATATCTCGCTAATAACGCGGCAAATGTTAGCTCTTAACTGGTCAAGTGTCTTGAACTTGTCAGCATAGATGAGTGATCCCTATAAGAAATAGTCCAGCGGTGTTAGATCACCATAACTTGCAGGCCAGTTAACATGTCCTAATCGATAAATTATGCGCTCATCAAATGCTTCTTTCAATAAGTTGATGATTGCACGAGCTATATGACATCTTACGCTATCCTGTTGAGGTCGCCTGCATTATGGCGAGTCAATTTCGGGACGAGACAGTTATTGATCATAGTTCTATAGGGGTCACTTTTGACTGTAATGTTATTCCCAGCTGCGTTTTTGAAGACATATGGACCAATGATTCCACTGGGTCATAAAGCACACCAAACAGTGACTTTCTCCAGATGTAACGGTGTTTGGTTGCTCATCACTCCAAATGTGACAATTTTCTTTATTGGCCTAGCCATCCAACCAGAAATGAGCCTCATCACTAAACAACATTTTCTCGTGAAATTTGGAATCTGCAGCAATTAGTTATTGACCCCATATACTGAATCTACGCTGTGCACCGTGGTCCTTTGTCTTCAATTACTGCACAATTCGGATTTTGTAAGCAAACCGAGATACTTTCGTAAAATCTTCCATAATGTGGATGGACGTAGGTTTAATTGTTGAGCACAATGTCGAAATGACTCAATTGGGTCTTCATTGATACTAAGCTCTACAGCTGCTATGGTTTCTTCATCACGCACTGTATGACGTCTGAATGGACGCATATTATCAGTAAGAGTAACTATGGTGCGGAAACGATCTATGGTTAATCGAATTGATTGTTCTGATGGACGATTATGTTTGCCATGCAATTGGCAGAGTACGCGGTGAGTTTCTTGAACAGAACCATTTTTTTCGAAATAAATCTGCACGATTTGCATATGCTGCTCATGCGTCAACCTATTTATGATGAAATGGCAAACCAAACTAATCATAAAACGTATGACAGTTGCCACATCCTACGTAGCAATAGAAAGTGTTGCCAACTTAAAGTTCTTTACCTCTAAAAAATGCCCTTTACACCTTTACAATGTTGAACACTATTCTTTATACTGAAACAAGCATACAGAGAGAGAGCCAAAAGATTTGGTGTTAGCCCTAAATTCTTCCGAACATTGCTTTATTTTCTGGTATTGACAGTAGGTTTTTTCAATGGTGTCGCTAAAGTTAAAGGCACAAAGTAAGAATAATGGCGAGAGAAATTTACAAAAAAGGCTATGAACGTTAGGAATCGTTGATCAATTTTTGAAAGATAGATGATACTTTTGAAATGAACGTTGAAAAGATGAGATGGAAATATGAAATTCTATTGAAATCACGACCTGTGGCCGTCTGTCCCTCCGTCTGTAGTTCACAGCAGTTTTCCTCCAAAACTATAGAAGCTACATCCATTAAACTTTGCAGAAAGGTCAAAAGGTATGACTTCTTGAAAGTTTTGGGGCAAAAAAAAAATTCAGAGAGTTTCAAAGGGATCTCCTCATATTGCGGGGTGACCCTTAAATAATTTTTTTCATTAAAGGTAGTCAAATGGGGGGTCATATGAAAGGTATCAATTAAGTCTTCTCAAAGCTGGTCTTAAAATTGCCGCATCAGTGTCGGGAGGAACAAGAGAAGACAAAATTTTCGCGTAACCCCTCTCGCGATTGGACATATTTCATCCAGAAAATCTGAAAAAAATCATGATGACCTTTATGAGCACAACATTAACAAATATATCTGAATCGGAAAAACAGTCAACTTGGTTAGTGATCGTATGATTTATCAATTTTATATTTTCTAGAATAAAATTGTAACAGACCCTTCAGTTCAATGAAATTCGATATACAAAAAAACATTCTTAAAAGTGATCATTTCTGAAAATTTCAGATAGGTCGAATAGTATTTAACGAAGTCATAGTGGTTTGAATTTGGCCATACTCAAACTGCACCAATACTCGTACATGGCTATTGGTCAATATGCAGACACTACGGGTTTGCAAGGATTGGCATGAAAGTTTCAGGAATCATAAGTACCATGAAAATTTGATAATTTGTGCAATGGGTGAAACGGCGGTAGTTTTAAATGAGAATAGTGAAGAAAACTGTATTCTTTTTCCCCAACCTCCACATGTCAGGTGCATACTATTAAAACTTGATTGTATTTATTCATGAATAGATGAAGATCCAATAAAAAATAACTTGGAGCTTTTATATTTTGCTAATAATAGTAGGATTTGTAAATTTAATATTTGTGCCAGTAAAACTGTATTCTTCTTCTTCTTCATAGTGTTACAGCCCTTCTCAGCCTTTGCGTCCTACAACAAGAGTCTCGGTCCATTGACCACATCCTCCAATTTTGAAATCCGAGCAGTAATGAGCTTTTCTCGTTGACCGAGTCAGACCAACGTTTCCTCTGTTTCCCCGCCGAGCTGAATGAATCGGGGATACAGAATACTAATAGTGAAATTAAGTATTGTGCATTCTTAGTAAATAAACTCTTTTAACTTAATTTAAAACACAGTGCGTTTTCACTTGCCCTGGATATTAAACTTATTGGCCGCGAACCGTAACACTCGACAGTGATATCGAGAAGTTAGAAAGAAAATTTTGCATATGAAAACTTTTAAACATTTTTAAAGTGCACAATAGTGAAATTCAACGTGAAAACTGGTGGAAAAAGGAAAAACAATATAAATGCCATGAAGCTTACATTTAAAAATTAATAAATTGACCATATCGGAGCTTAACGAATAGTTGGAAAGGCGAAATCTGGCTATGCAAGGTACAAAGGTGACACTGAAAGCTTGCGTGCGTGACGTGATTGAAGCGAAACGCATGTATCTGGATTCGGGTAAGCCATTAGATGGGGAAAAAGGCGCAGAAGGTGGAGAAGCAGAAATACCAAAATCAAAGGAACCAGAAAAAGCGATGATACAAATGTTGATACTGATGCAGCAAGAGCAGCGACAACAGTCAGTCAGTTCAACTGCGAAGCTAAATGAACAAAGGGCCAGAAAATGCAACAAGCCGTGCATTTAGCTCAAAACTGAACGGTTAAGGATGCATTGGCTTATAGTCTGAACTATGAGGCAGCGAAAAATTTGACTCGTACCACTGCTTGGGTTCACCTGGTAGTGACAGATGAGTGCAGGTGTGAGTGCGTGGGATTTGAGCGAGAGACGCAGTTAATTGGTGCACCTAGATGCTGGAATCGCGATGAGAAGGACTGCAAAAAGCAAAGGAAATCGTGCTATTCTCCAGGGTGTGCAGCTAGGAGGAGATCCAGACCGAGCCAGGAGCCAAGAATAGAAGCCCTTCAAACTGAGTGTCGGGAAACATTTAAGAGCCAACTTTGTCAAGCAGAGGTTGGCTAGGAGGATCGACCATCACCGTTTCAAGACTACACCGTGGAGAAGCGGACTTATACCTTGCGGGTCAAGATGATGGAGAACATTGCACCATAACAGTTGACACTGGCGCATCTCAATCGATTATCCGACCAGACCTAGTGAGGCAACAAGTACTTAACAAGGGCAGGATTTTCTCACTATGAACAGCTACGGGAGAAACTGCACTTGTCCATGGAGAGGTCAACCTCCTGATACAGTTGGGAGACCTTGCGTTCCGACATAATTTTTAGGTCACAAACATTATGGATGACTGCATTCTCGGAATGGATTTTCTGCGACCACATGAAATCACGTTGGATTTGGGCAAACGGGTATTGAAATGGTGAAATGTTGAAGCATTGATGGAGGATCCCAGTGTTCGAACTCCCAAGATAAATGTGGTAGTATGTACTGACACTGATTTACCGAAATCTTCCGAGAGCATTGTATGGGCCAAGCTTGATGGTGATTCTGGAGACCACCGATCTTATCTGATAGAGCCAATGAAGACGTCAGCATTGCGCAGTTTGATTGTAGGACGAAGCCTATCAATATCTATAAGGAACGGATACGTGCCGGTAAGAGTCATTAACACCGCAGACTCAATCACAAGCATCAAAGCCGGAGAAGTCATCGCCAGCTGCCAGCCCGTTTCCACCATCACCTCTTTGGAAGCTACTCACGATCATCATAAGAAAAGGAGGCAATACACAGAGAAAGTCTGGGAGTTCACGTCTGCAATATTGAAGCAGGTCAAATCGCCAGTGCAGCTGTTCAAGAAGCCTCTGATCTGATCAGCAAGTACAGTGATATCTTCTCAACAAACCCGCATGACCAAGGCCGAACGAGTACGGTAACTCACGTCATAGATACACAGGGAGCCAAGCCAATCCGACAAGCACCAAGACGTCTTCCTATAGCCCAACAAGGAGAAGTGGGCGCACTGATCTCGGACATGAAAAGCAAGGCGTTAACGAGCCTTCTGTCAGTCCATGGGCCACGCCAGTGGTTCTAGTAAAGAACAAGTTGAAGTCGCAGTAGAGTGTTCCTGCCAGAAAGGTTTTGTAAGCCAATTAGTAAACCAAACAATATATTCTGCATATCAAAATTTGGCTAATATACCGATTCCGTAAATTGAGTTCGAAAAATTATTATGGTTATTATGATTTTAAACTCCCCACCACTTTGTTTCAAGTGTTTCGACCCCCTTGCTTGATTAGTCAGGATAACACATCAATATTACATACCATTTCTAAAATTTTTATCAAAATTTCTACATATTTGTAGTGTCTAGGTACGTTGCAAACGTGTTTCTCCTTAATATCACGTGTTAATGTTATTGTAATTGTTAAATATTCAATCGGCTGTAACTTAGCTGTTTTTGTTCAATTATTGTGAAATTTTCAGAATACACACAATTGCTACCAAAGAACTTAAATTGTAGCTTTTGAGAAATTTAAGGGTCCCATTTTGATTTTATGGGCCAAAATATAAAATTACTATTATAAACAAAGTTGATTGAATTTCGACCTTTGAGGTATTTGTTGTCCTTGTACTCTTAAATTCTCACCTCTGAGATTTGTTTCAGATTTTTGTGGTCAAAGGTGTCCACTCGTACATTTCTCCTTCCCCTGCACCCCTCAAAGCAAAATTCGTCATTTTAAGACTTGTTTTGAAAAGATCTCATCGAGGTCCCATATTGCCTGTATGCGATTTTTTTTCAGGGGCCACTCCCCTATTTGGGGAGACCCCCTCAAACACCTTATAAATTTCTTATTGTGGTGAAACTTTTAGGAGGGCATCACTTTGCATCTACCTACAAAATTTTATGTTTCTTGCTTATGTAGTTTGCAAGAAAAAGCTGTGTAACACATGGGCGGACGGACGAACGGACGGACAGGACGCGATTTTTGTAAGGTTTTGTAAAATGACTTTACAAAACCTTAAAAAGGATGGTAGCACTCATTTTTGTGTAGACTATAGGCAGCTTATCGACGTCACCAAGAAAAATAGTTACCCGCTTCCACGCATCGACGACATCATGGACACTTTGCTCGACGCAAAATGGTTTTCTATACTCGATCTCAAGAGTGGCTACTGGCAGGTAGAAATCGACAAAAAGGACCGAAAGAAGACCGAAATTTCAGTTGCGACCGGGTTGTGGCAATTCGTGGTGATGCTCAAATAGCATAACAATGTTCCAGCCACCTTCAAACGCCTGATGGAATACGTGCTACGAGGCTTAACCTGGAAGACCTGCTTGGTGCACCGAGATGCCATCATTGTTATCGGGAGAACGTTCAAAGAGCATATGCGGAACTTAGAAGAGGTGTTCTCCCGATTGCGGCTGGCCAATCTGAAACTGAGTGCCGACAAGTGTACCTTTTTCGCAGCTGAAGCAAAATACCTGGGATACGTTGTACCAGCAGAAGGAGTGAAAACAGACCCTGAGAAAATTGAAGCCATGAAAAGCTGGCCAACACCAAGCAACAAGCGCCAACTACGAAGTTTTCTGGGCCTAGCGACCTACTATCGAAGATTCTTCAAAGGCTTTGCCAAAATAGCTAAGTGTCTCCATCAACTAACTGAGTAACATCGTTCGTATGTCTGGAATGAACAATGCCAGGCAGCCTTTGAGAACTTGAAGGAGAAGCTGGCATATCCAAAATCTGAAAAAATATTTGTAGTTGACACTGATGCGAGCTATGGTGGGATCGGAGCTGTACTCTCTCAGCAGATCGATGGCGAAGAAAGAGTCCTCTCGTACTCCAATCGAGTTTTCTCAAAAAGTGAGAGGAACTGCTGCGTGACCAGGAAGGAGCTATTGGCTATAATAGAGGCCACCAAGCAGTTCCACAAGTACCTATATGGCCAGAAATTTCTTTTTCGAACAGACCATGCATCGCTGAGATGGCTACTTAACTTCAAAAACCCCATTCATACGACTCCAAAATTGTTCATCGGATGGGTGGAGTTCGTGGAAATGCGGACGCGCTATCTGGCCGTACATTTCCACCTAACTGCAAACATTGCCGGCGGGTTGAGGAAAAGGAGCCGATCCTTGATCTGTGAGTGATAACTGCCAAATTCGATGAAGGTTGGTCATTGGAGGAGATTCGAAATGCCCAGCTAGCCGACGAAGACATCGGACCATTACTTGTATGGGAGGAGACAACTGGGCGTCCTGAGTGGAAGGACATTTCGATGCATGGCACCACCTTGAAACGTTATTGGGCACAATGGAACTCTCTTCAGGTGGAGGGTGGCGTGCTCAAGCAGAAATGGGAAAAGGCGGATGGCAGCTCCTATAGGATGCAAACTATACTACCCAAAAGCCGAATCCACGATGTGGTTAAGGAGATGCATGAAGGATCCTCGAGAGGCACCCTTGGTGTTAACAAGACCTTAGCAAAATTGCGGGAAAGATTCCACTCAAGAAGACGCAAAGGACTGATGTCGAAGGTGCACAATTTGTGCTTCCGTCAAAGTTCCAAAGTGACGACTGAGAGGACGAACGTTTTAAAGAATTGCTGTTGACATCATAGGACCCTTTTCTGAATCCACTGATTGTGGCCGATTTTTTCAGCAAGTGGCCCGAGGTCTACCCCATTCCCAACCAGGAAGCAACTACTGTAGCTGAACAGCTAGTGTTAAATTGGGTCAGGGGGTACGGCGTACCTTGTGAATTAAATTCAGTGCAACCCCGCTGCATCCCCAATCCCATGGAATTGTCGAACGTTTCAACGGCACACTCAATAAGCACTTGGCCAAAATGGTTGACGTGAACCAAAGAGACTTGGATCGTCACATCCCGTTATTCTTGATGGCATATAGGGCTGCCGAACATGCATCGACGGGCGAAGCCCCAGCCAAAACTCAGTTATTTTCGATGATAAATTTCGCTTTGATCCCCATATCTTCTTTATTGTTCCAAAGGTATTTGAACGGCTGGTTTTATTTTAGGCACTTCTAAAGGCTTAACCAACATTTTCTCTTGTATCTATATATTTCTCTCACTGGTTCGCAGTCAATTAGAGTACTGTGCTCAAGTGTGGTATCCTTATCAGCATTACTTAATTGATACTCTTGAGTCAGTACAGCGTAGATTTACAAGATCTCTTCTCTTCGAATTTCATTATAACATATGCTTCCTCTAGTGAACGTCTATCACTCCTACACTTGCCCTCCTTGAGATAACGCAGGTCCTCCCTGGATGAATGCTTGCTCTACAATCTTTATCACAATCTGTTCTCGCCTACTTTGAGTAATAACATCACTTTCTATACTTCTGAGCGTATCAGTTGATCTTCAGTAACCTTCAGCAACCCAATTGCACGTACGGAAACTTTTCTTAATTCACCATTTGTACGTTTGCCTCGGAATCACAATATTCTTGGTCTTGGTCCTATATCTTTTAGTTTGAACGAACATAAAACTCGATTACATCGAATTTTACTATCATGATTAAGTTTCTCTTATTTATTGACTTTTTAAAATTTACTGTTTTTCTTGTGCTGTTTGGTGATTGTATATAATGTCATTTTTTCTTAGTCTAAGAAGTCACTAGAATTTTTTCTTTCTTTGAAGTAATCTATCTAGCTTGAATTTTCTTTAGTTTGTTTCACTTGCCTAGTTTTGTGTATTTTCATCTATAATTGGAGTTTTCTGTGTATATAGATATAAAGTATAAAGTCATCTTTGGAAAGACTATTCATCTGCCGGCTGATATAAAGTTCGGAACACCCCCTGAGAAACTCCAAACGATCTCGAAGTATGCAAGTCAGCTAAGGCAACGGTTCAACCAGATACGTCGAACATTGCGAAAACACCTCAAATCGGCTACTGACCGCATGAAGACCAGGTATTGCTTCGAGCAAGGTGACTTAATGTGGCTATATAATCCACAACGGCGCAAGGGTAAGACTCCAAAGTTGCAGTATAATTGGAAGGGGCCATACCGAGTCACAAAGCGAACCAACGACGTCGTATAATGCATACAGAACACCGTAAGCCGAGAGCCCAACTGAAAACTGTGCACCTGAACCATCTTGCCCCATATTACATCCAGGGAGACATAACTACAACTGGCGATACATCTTTTCGGGGAGATATAAACTGAGGTGGAGGCAGTGTAACATGTCCACACAATTCTGCGAACTATTGTCGCAACTGTTAATAACATCATTGAAAAGAATCAACCAAGAAAAGTAAACAAGTGACGTCACTGCATGTATTCAGAATCTCTCGAATATCCCAAGTAGTTCTCATCAGAACATTTGCCAATATATGAGAAATTGATTGAATGACTAGAGACCCTCTATAAAACCGAACTGAATGAATAGGGGGATACAGAAAAACGGTGATAAGCCTAGAGCCCGAATTAAAGTGCGGTTTGTAAAATATTGAAATTAAGTATTGTGCATTCTTAGTAAATAAACTCTTGTAACGTAATTTAAAAGACAGTGCGTTTTCACTTTTCCGGAACATTAAACTTATCGGCCACGAAACGTAATACATGACACTATTATTAACAAAGTTGAACGAATTGACTTCAGATGTATTTGTTGTTGTTGTTCTCATAAACATCTACCTCCATAATTTTTTCCGATTTTTCAGATCGCAGGTGTCTAATCGCCAGGGGAGGGGACACAAGTTTTTCGTGAATTTCCAGTCTCTATGCGCTCTCATCAAAACCTTTCATTTGATGCCCATATCGGCTACCTTTGATGATTTTTTTTTGTCTGGTTCACTTGCCTTAGATATCTTATAAATTCTTTTTGGAATTGAACCTTTAAGAAGGCACCTTTTTAAACCTGTATACAAAATTTGATGTTTCTAACTTCTATTGTTTGCGAGAAAAATTGCTGTGACACACGAACGACCGAGGGACGGACAAGCAGATCACGATTTTAGTAAATAATCTTGGATTAAATTTTTTTTTTAAATACCTCCATTCCCTATCACTCTTTCATCGTCGCACAACGCTCGTGCGATCTGCACTTCACACGTCGTCAATTCCTACGTGTGCTTCCAGACAATGCGAAAACATCGGTATAAGGGGCACACCAAATGTTAGTCTAGTTCGATTCGTCAGAGTTCTCATAGATAAAAAAAATTTATAATACGACGCAGTAAAAAAAAACTCTGAGTTTATAATAACTAGCTGTCTTTAAGTATCTCGACGTTAGGGTCTAAAATGCCCTAAGATACTGCATTTTCAATCCTCCGGACTTATCATTAATTTGAATTTATTAGATGTTCCTTAAGTCTTTTCTTAAAAACCAATAATGAGTTTACGTTTTTCACTTTTAAAAAGCTGTTTCGGTTTTCCTTGTATACGATACGATTCATATCAAAAGCTTTCTTCAGGTCCACAAAAATTGCACTAACATAATCTCCTTTAACAAGACTTTCATTCATGAAACGTGAGACAGAAAGTAACGCATCGAAAATACTCTTGTTCTTTTGAAAGCCAAACTGCTTCGGATTTATGATGGAGTTTTCCATTAAGAAAGATTTTAAACTATTATTTACAAGTTTTCGAATATTTTACTAAAGGCTGTCAAAAGTGCAACAGGGCGGTAATTATTTGGGTCCAAATGGCCGCCTCCTTTGAATATTGGAATTATTTTTGCCTTATCGTCTGGGAATGTTCCATTTCTAATATGCTCGTTTATAAAATTTGCCAGTGGTTCAGCTATCTCCTCTTTGACTAGAATAATTTCATGCGTGGCGATGTTGTCAATACCTGGTGCTGCATTTTTTTTTCAAATTTTCGATTGTATATAATCCTTCTCTTTTAGTAGTTTGATGAATGTGAAAGATAAGCATAGGTGGGCTATTTATGATATTGAAATAGCTACTTGACTTTTAATCAAGCTCCCTGGTAATTTTTTCACCAATTGTTGAATTGAATTATCTTTTACTTCATTTATTATTTTCCATATTTCGTATGAGTTGTACGCCGCTGTTTTCAACCTTCTGGATTAATATGAAACTTTAGCTTCTTTTATGAGACGTTTTGATTCTGTTAGGGATCGGTTATACAGATGTTTAAGTGCTTGATCTTCAGCGTTTATTTATGTATTTTTTATAAGCCTGCCTTATGTTAATACTAGCCTCAATAACTTTCTTTGTTATCCATGTATGTTGTCGACATTTGATCTTTTTCTCAATGGTAGAATTATGCTTGGAATCTGTAATCATATTTTTGAGTTCTATAAGGTTTTCAGGTTCTCGGTTTGTTAACTGTTGAAATTTCGATTTGAAAAGACCGTTTTCTAAATATCTGAATATTTTGTGAGTAGGTTTTTGCTTACTGAGACTTTGACCATGGACCACAATTTTTAAGGACACAATGATCCAACTGCGGCCAATCTGCAAGTGTGAATTTAATGTGTTCAACAATTTTTTTATCATTTGTTGCTATGTGATCTAGGCAGGAACTTGAAGTCGGGCGAGTAATTTTGTCTTAATTGACAATGACCGCTCCGTTTGTTTCCAGGGTATCCTTGTACATTCTCGATTCTGGAGATTCTGCAATCAGGTCTATGTTTGTGTCAGCAACTGTGATTAAATTAAATTGTTATTGTATCTATTACTGTGCAGAAGTCCTGCGCATTGAGATGATAATTTTAGTTTTGCGTTCCTTTATCCATCCTAACCGTATTCAATATCCAAATATGCTTCAAATCATACACAGAATGAGCAATATGTTATTATTACACATTGATTTAAACAAAGGGCATAAAAAAATCGGTTTGAATCGTAAGCGCAGCAAAAATATAAAATGAAATGGCTCAAATTTTTGCGTGATAATATTATTGTTTATTATGAAATTTTTGCGCCTCCCAAAAGTACTGCACAGGGACAACCCTTCCGCGCCGCCTCCACTACGCTACGCCACTGCAAAAACTATCCGCTTCGTATGCTTTCTGGCCGTGTGTCAGTCCGTCCATCTATCTACTCGGTGGTTCGTCTATCTGTCTGATTGTCTCTACGTGCGTCACAACAATTTCTCTCAGAAACTATAGAAGTAACAGCACTTAAACTATGTGGGAAGGCCGGAAATGATAATCCCTCAAAAGTTAAAGCATTACCAAAAATGTTAAAATGTTTATTGGGGGGTCTCTTTTATGCCGAATTGACTCTTGACAATTTTTTTAATTCAAGGTAGTTGAGTGAACTCTAAGAAGCCGATATAAAAAAGTCAGTTAGTGCATCAGGGGGTCCAGGAGGAGGCAAACCGTACGAAAAAAGGGGGGGGAAAAATCGCTTGAGTGATAGGTTGCCCAAACTGATGCCAACAAAAATGGAAAGAAAGAATCGACAAGGAAAATATCACTAGCAGCATGAATTTGACTGAATCTATTAAGGGAATTTATGAGTTCAGTTTTGTTGATTTGTGTAATCTTGGAGATTGGTCAAATAGTTCAGACTATAAAAAAGGTTTATTGTTAGGTTTGCATAATAGTTGGTGATGAATAAATTTTTTGAATTTATATATTTATGTAAATAAATTTAAGCTGTAAAATATTAGAAACTTGATTAAAAATATTATTTTACGTTTCTATTAGCTTGGAAGTAAAAATATTTCTATCATTTTATTTGAACTTTAAAGAAGCAAGGTAGACAATTCAAGACTATCCGTAAAATCAAACTTCGTTTTGTCAGATATTATTTTGTTTAGAGGGTCAGTTATTTTATTTCTCTTGTTTAGGTTTTGAAAAATAATTTGACAAAACACAGCTTAAAACGGTGTCCATCTGTCCGTCTGTCACTGCAAGTTTTCTCGGAAACTATAGAAGCTAGGAACATCATTGTTTTTAGGTAGGTCGTTAAAAAAAGTCTCCTCTTATATAGATGTAACCCTTAATTTTTTTTGTAATAAATTGGTAAAAGGTCTTGATGAGAACTTTTCAAATCAGGTTCAAAACATGCGGTAACACCATGGGGAAGTGCAGTGGAGGTCAAAATATGTGAAAAATTTGTGTCACTCACTTGCGTTTGTACATCCTTGAGCAACAAATCTGATAAAGAAAATTATTTAGGTAGGCTTTCATGAGAACATGGGCAACAAATATCTTATAAATTTTAGCGTGAACTTCAGGCCATTAAATTTAAATGATTCACATGTTTTAATACGCTTTAAGTTAGTTTATAAAATGTTAAGGAGATATGACATACATCATATCATAAATTTATTCAATAACTGATATATTTGCTGCTGAGAATAAGATTTTATTTTTGTCGCTTTGCGTGCCTGTCCTCTATTGCTGCTGATATATAATCAGGATACCTGATTTGCATTCCTCTTGTATGTCTTGGATCAATCAATTCCGGTAAGACACAATCAAAGTAAAATTTTGACAGCTGCTGCTCCATTCGCAATTTGAAAACTGAATCGTCCCTCTTGACAAACTCAATTTTCATAGGAATCTCTTCTCCAGTGCAAACTCCGAAAATACATAAATCAATTTTCGTTGCATGTAGCTACCCTTGAATTTGATAATACCAGTCGGAAGTTGTATTTACTACGTGCTCATTATTAACGAATTTCCAAAATTTAATTTTTTTTGCTTTAACAGCATCTGA
This sequence comes from Odontomyia ornata, assembly GCA_963969285.1. Taxonomy (NCBI): domain Eukaryota; kingdom Metazoa; phylum Arthropoda; class Insecta; order Diptera; family Stratiomyidae; genus Odontomyia; species Odontomyia ornata. The sequence goes on along the minus strand of OZ017739.1, from coordinate 107,733,181 downwards.
TACATGCATATCGCGGGTAGAATACGGGCATTTGATTTCAACGATACTGTCGCTAGTTGAACCATCAGGAGATACACCTAGAAAGTTGTGACATGTATCAATACAAAGTCCAGTTTTGGTTATGTCTTTAGAAATAATTTTCGAAACAGTTGTGCCTTCATTTTCGATTCCATATTTTACAGCAACCGTACTGAAAAATTTTGGATACAGCAAAGATTTTACCAAACTCACACAGCTTATATTTTTTTTTCCTTTTGCATATTCGCCCAAAATTAGAGGCTGTCAAGAGAGATATTCTCAACTCCAACCACTTACTCGAATTTATTTGCAAAATCGTGTTATTTACGATGCTCGCTCGGTTTTGAACATTTATGCTTAAAGTCTTCAAGAACTCAGATCTCGCAGTCATGAATATATCTTGCTCCATATCTGGTTTTTCGCAGGCATCACCATATTCACAATCATCCATTACTTTTCTGGGGGTTTGAGAACGCTTCCTTCTTCTAGGATGCTGAGCACTTTGTTTCATCATACGACGTTCCATTAGGCCTGTTCTGTAGGATGGGTTTTTGCCAAAAATTTCTTTTCGCAATGTAGAATGCATGCACTTGGTGTTGAATGATGATAGTGCAGCACTGCAACGGCTTTGGTAACCACGCCCTAGAGAATAATTAGTTCGCTTTCCCCCAACAGCTTTTGCAACAACACTATTAAATGACTCAACGATATTGCTTTGAACATCGTGGATAAGGCTTCTCGATTGTTGTGCTAAATATAAAACAGATTTTAGAATATGTGCCCATAATCCGTATTCTTCAAGGTCTGGAACATAGTTTTGCTCGTTTGTCCTTTGCTTGCAAAAATAAAGCCTACATTTAGGATGTTCACCAAATACATGATACGGGCTATTTATTATGTCGGTGTTTAAATTTTGAATTTTTGCTGTAATATCGCAGCTTTCGCTCTTACAGTGCCTAATTGCTGCGTTCACCGCTAATCTAAGGCGACCCAAGGCGCAGCAAGTGATTTTTAGACTCGATTTTTTCCACAGTTATATTTTGATATGGCCGAGCTTGTAAAATTTTATTATATGTTGATGAATCTCCATCAGCAATCATTTGGGGATATATTAACCCACGTTCCTTCACTGACGTCTTAAAGCCTTCCAAAAGAATGTTGGATTCCATGCTTGTAGAACTGCCATTATGGTTTTTGTAGCAAATGTGATCAGGAGGATTTATGCATTTGTTTTCTCCTCTTTTGCATATCAAGCAGTATTTATTTTTTGTTTGCATAAAAAGCACTTTTTTTAGAAAAAGGCCACAGATAGCCACTACGCCAGAAATGGCCGAATAATTTGTTCCGTAAGATCTCTTCGACCAGCATCCATCAGCTACTACGGTTATCAACGGGGTTTCATTTTCATCGACACTTCCTTCAGCTATTGCGTGATTTGCTTCCTCCTTTGCAGCAATGATCATAGATTTTTCAGAGACTATATCCATCCAGTTGCAAACTGTGGTTTGAATTTTGCTGTATGTTCTTTTGCCCATGAAAGGAATTTCTAATGATGAAAACAATTTATCTAGGCAATTATAACCAATTCCTAAGAACTGTACTGCTGCCACTTTTTGAAAACGTGGAATTCAGGTCAAAGATTGAGCAACATAGTTCAAATTTTAGTTTAAAAGTCGACTTAAAACCATTTTTTACATCACATATTATATGCAAATATGATAAGGAACATCTAAAGCGAGCAGAATGGTTAGATATTTGTTTCATTTTTTCAAAAAAGTACTGAAAATTTTCAATTCTTCGACCTTCAAATGTGATCGTTTCATCAAGAATATTTTCTTGGTTAATATTGGTGATGCCCGTAGTTTCATCAGGAATACTTTCAGTTGCATGTCTCATGCTATGCGAGTCTCCTTCTGCAGCTAATTTAAGCCTAATGTAAAACTAAGACACATCAGTAACCCATCCATTTTAAAGCTGCCAAATTAGAAAAAGTAAAACGACAAGGACGAATAGGATGCATGAATATACTGATTACGCATGAAATGCTTCTTTGTGGAGCAAATAAACTATTATCCAGATGAAGAAGGTTCGCCGATTTCTAGAGGTTTTAAAAAAATATATATTTTATCATTCAAAACTGAACAGAATATATATATATATATATATATATATATATATATATATATATATATATATATATATATATATATATATATATATATATATATATAAATATATATATATTTATATATATATATATATATTTATATATTTATATATATATATGTATATATATATATATATATATATATATATATATATATATATATACATATATATATATATATATATATATATATATATATATATATATATATATATATATACATATATATATATATATATATATATATATATATATATATATATATATATATATATATATATATATATATATATATATATACGAGGTGTGTTCAAGAAATATCGCGAATTTTGTTTTTTTTTTCAAAAATTATTTATTTATTCATGAATATCTATTTTGTCCCCTTCAAAGTAATCCCCATGAGATATTATACACTTGTGCCAACGGTTTTTCCAATCTTCGAAGCACTTCAAAAAATCATTTTTTTTAATCTTGTTCAGCTCCTCCTTCGATGCCGTCTTTATCTCGTCAAGCGTAGCGTAACGTCGTCCTTTCATGGGCCTCTTCAGTTTAGGGAAACAAGAAAAAGTCACAGGGAGCCAGATCTGAGGAATACGATGGCTGCGGCATCATTAGTGTGTTGCTTTTGGCCAAAAAGTCGCGCACAAGCAAAGATGTGTGAGCAGGGGCGTTATCGTGGTGCAAAAGCCAATTTTTGTTCTCCCACTAATCCGGGCGTTTCTGGCGGATTGCTTCGCGCAAATTGCGCATAACTTGCAGATAATATTCCTTATTGACCGTTCTTCCCTGTGGCAAGAACTCATGATGCACCACGCCCCTGCAATCGAAGAAAACTGTCAGCAAAACTTTCACATTCGACCGAACTTGGCGCGCTTTTTTCGGTCTTGGTTCATGCGGCAGCTTCCATTGAGATGATTGAGCTTTGGTTTCCACGTCATAACCATAAACCCACGATTCGTCACCAGTTATGACTCTCTGGAGCAAATTTGGTTCGTCGCGGACAGAGTTTAACATCTCATTAGCAATGTTCATGCGTTGCTGTTTTTGGTCGCAATTGAGCAATTTTGGTACGAATTTCGCGGCGACCCGTCTCATGCCCAAATCGTTGACAAAAATCGACGCTCTTCGTCGTTCACATCTTCTCGGCCTTCTAAAAACATTTTGTACCACCGATAAACGTTGCTTCGGTCCAAGGTAGCTTGTCTGTATGCCACAGTCAACATTCGGAATGCATCCGCGCACTTAATTTCGTTTTTCACACAAAATTTGATACACGTTCTTTGATCCATTTTTTTGAATAAGTAAAAATCGAAGACGATTGAAAACACGTGCAAGTAAAGCAGCTATCACAAATCAAGTGAACATTCAAAATGGCCGAGCTTGTCGGCATAAGTGACAGACATGAGTACCAACATAACGCCACAAAAAAAATCGAAATTCGAATATACGTAGCCCGCGGAAATTCAAAATTCGCGATACTTTTTGAACACACCTCGTATATATATATATATATATATATATATATATATATATATATATATATATATATATATATATATATATATATATGTATATATATATATATATATATATATAGATATATAATAAATATATATGTATATGTTTACATATAAACCTATTCATACCAACAAATAAATATATATACAAATATATATATATATATCTACTAATATCATTACATTTTTAATCCTGGAGGGGTAGCGCGGATAACAATGGCATATATACTAATATCATCACATTTTTAATCCTGGAGGGGTCGCGTGGATTACCATTATAATCCGCTGTTTGGTAATTGAAAGATTCAGCAGCAACTTCTATCAATTGTTTACCAGTTGGGTGCTATAAATTGAATTTTGGAACGAATTTTATAATGAATATCTTTAGAAAAGGTTAGTAGGTTCAATTTAAAGCAAAATAAAGACAAATTATTTAATATTTTGCAGTTTTTTTCTCGTTTGAAATTGGATTATTATGGTAATCCGCGCGATCACTTACGTAACTTTGAAGGGGCGACCTCTGCAGGGTTAAGAAAACTTTGGATTTATGGCGTTCCACCGATGTGTTTGCGTGACGAACCAAACAGCGTGACCAACCAAACAGCGAAATAAGCTGGTGTAATAATCGAGGAGCTATGGCTCTAAAAGCCAGCGCTGCCACAGGCACACAGCACAAACTCAATTTAACAAGGAGTCACCATTCAGTCACCTTCCCCATCGCAACACTCGCTCTGTTTTCGCATGAAAAATACGTCAAGAAAATTTCTTTTATACTTGACTCCCGGGAAACAAAATTCTAAAATTGTTTAATATTTTTAAGGTGTAGTGATTTTATTACAATATCTTTTGAATATAATTTATAAAATTGCCGTGTAACGCGGTATACAAATGCTTAGAACGAAACGGTTAACCCCTTAAATTATATGAACGATAAAATGATTGTATCATTTAAACCCCTTAAAACTTGGCAAATTTTACCCATTCCAACCATAATATTAATTAAAGATTTTTTGTTTGTCAGTGATTAACGTGTGCCTGTCTAATTCTTCCGATTTTTCTTCCACTTAATTACGCCTAATTCAACCCTGCACGAAGACAATTATGCGCCAATAAATCATCGATCCCAACATTATCAACTAAACGCGGCAAATTTTAACTCAACAGCAACTCTTCCAACAACAACATCAACAACAGCAGCATTTACAGCAACAACAGCATCATGTTCAGACAACTGAATTCGTACCGAAACAATCAACTTCCACCTCAAATACATGTTGTTTCGGCAAAATTTCAGCGAGTTAATGCTGAAGCAAGCTCCTCTCAAGCAAACAAGTAGGCCTGCTTAGCGTATTGCAAGTCGCTTGGGAGAGTCGACTTACAGCCGCGAGGCGAGAAAGACGGGTTGGGCACGGGACCGCGGTGCAAAATACGTGCGGTGTGAAAAGTGTGGTAAAAGTGCCGTCAAGATCATTTAAAGACCGGGTATTAAATTCAAAAGTATAAGTTGAAAACCATTTCCACCCATTCACCCCTTTTAACTCAAATACATTACCATTCCGCTGCGGAATAGTTGTCCCAAAGAAAATTGCATGTGTTTCGACGGGAGATCGTGAAGAATCACTGACGAATTGGCGGAATTTGTTCGATGGAACGCTTTTGCAATTCGATACATTTTGTGGGCATTTGATTCGGTGCTGTGTGATGTGGATTAACAACACGTGTTAGTGAATATTTTTGTTCTTACGAACGAATTAATATTGAGGTTTCATAAAGGCAACTGCGGTGCGGTAAATTGTACGGTTTCAATTCCCAGAAACGACCAACGTTTCCCGAATGCTGTCCACGCAAGTTTTTGTTAAATGTTGACTGTCGTCAATTCGGAAGTGTGTACTTACGTATGTGTGATGGTGCCCGAATAGATCTATTTTGAACTGAAACTTAGTGGCGTTAAGACCACAGATTGCTAACATTTACGAGTAAATTCCAAATTGGTACACGTTAACTCTCAGGCAGTGAATCGATAAGTATACATTCAAATTTTATTTGTGTTTCTGTTGGTCTACCACGGCACGAGAGGATGGAAGGAGCTAAATGCTAAATTATATAAAAATCAAAAAGAAACCAGCAAAGGTATTACTAAAAATCATCCTGCACCGTGTGGAAATTCTTGCTCAAGCTTCCATAGAAACTTGAGTTCCTACTTTTTCTATAAAAATCATCCTTGCTCGAACCTGCGCTACAATCACTTTTTGCCAACGACATTTCATTTGGCAGAACTAAAAGCGAAGAAGTTGGAGGTCCCTGCAGCGAATTCAAGAACAACTTCAATTAAATCCTTTGAAACAAGCGCTCAAAATGAAGCAGAGGCTTAGATCAACCATTTCCATTTAACACTACTCCGAAACATGTGTCACGTCTTAGAGTGTTTATCAACATTGAAGGAGATTGTTCAGTTGCTGGTTAGATATGACGTAAATTTGTTCTTTTCTTTTTTTATTACCGCAAAGATTAATTTAGTGCGGTTTCGTTGGATAGAAATATTTCTCATATGACTGCGATTTGGCGACCGGGAAAAAAAAAATATATATTTTTTTTGAATGATTTCTGAATGTAGCGGTAAGTCAGAAAATAGCTTAAATTGTAATGTCAAACGATATTTACTAGTTTGCGTGGTTGTATTTAAAATAGATTTGAGATTTTTTTTGCAAATAATCGCTGAATCAAGTTAAAAGATCAAGTCCCCACTCATTATCCGGTGCAAACATACCGTTAAATGACTGCAGCAAAAATACAGTCGCATTGAAGACTGCATTTATTAGATTCATTTTCTCTCCCTCCTTTTCAATACACTCTTCTAACAGGAAATAGTCGAAATACTTTGTAAACTTTTAATAGGACATAAGAAAATAAATATTGAACGTTATGAACTCATTTAAAATATATTCGATATTTGACCTGATCGCTTAAAAATACGCTTAGGATGTAGGGACACAAGAAAGAATAATATGGTTGTTAAATTTTTAAGCTGTATCTTTTTCATAGTAGTTAAAATTAAAACGACATTAGCTATTGATGTAAAAATTTGTAAACTGTTGGCAAAGTGTGTTTGAGTGTGAAGCGTGAAGCGTGAAGATAATAAACGCATATGAAACGACATTATGAAAAAAAATCTAAGGGTATTGTTACGAGGAGGGAAAATTTAGATTTGACTTACCAAAATTCCATTATCTTTGAATTTATATTAGGTTAGACTGCTTTAGAAGAGAGAATATGATCTGTTGGTCGCAACAGTTAAATAAATGAATTATTAAACTTTAACCGTCGGTTTTTCCCTTTCGTTTTCTCTAACCGAGTATAGGACCCGGTACGGTGGCAGGCTTCCACCCCAAAACATGAGCCAGCCGCCGGGTACAAACTAATTCCTTTTTTTTGTTTCAGGTGATGTCATGGGTTGAGTGGCCCAAGCAGAGTGCCTTTTTATGGCATAGATTTATGCAATCCAATTGTATAATTCTATGACATAAATTGGTCACCAGGGTACTCCCCTTCTGATGGGAAGGTTCATACAATTCAAGTTGTATGAGTTTTCCACTCAGAAGAGGAATACCTGGCCACTTCAACAAGCTATGTTTGGATTCATTCCGGTTGGGTGGGTATGAAGGGGCTCCACCACCACCCGGTTGCCCCTCTTTCATTTGTGGGCCATGAACTTCGTTGGGTAACGACGAGGTCACCCCAAGTTCGCCTTTCTTCTCAGGTTTCACTTGTTCTTGTAACAAGTACATCTCCTTCGGTGAGGTTATCTACAGTTTTTGCGACTTCAGTCGCCTTTTTGATCTGAAAGCAATTCGTGAATGCGAAATTTTTTTGTAGTGGGTCCTCGTGCTGGGGAAACGAACCCGCCCCACGACACCGCAATGCTAGCCTGCCAGCGCATTCACGCGTCTCCGGACGAGGGCATTCTCGGCAGAAACCGACACCTTCCTCTGCCGAGGCAGCAGAACATCGCTGCATTCAGGACCAAACGATATTGATGTCCAAAGACAACACACGTTCGAAAGTTATTAAGTTGCTGGGGCACGATTAGTGCAAAAACCCTCGGGAGTTATCTACCCGCCAAAAACTCTAACACCTTGTGGGACACCTAGAGACGATGGACTGTCTCGTGCTCACGACTGATGATACAGCCGGGCTTTTCGGAGCCCCACGTTGGGCGCCATTTGTAGTGAATAGGAGTGTTCAAAAGTCCGTGAAGGACTGCAGCGATGTTCTGCTGCATCGGCAGAGGAAGGTGTCGGTTTCTGCCGAGAATGCCCTCGTCTGGAGACGCGTGAATGCGCTGGCAGGCTAGCATTGCGGTGTCGTGGGGCGGGTTCGTTTCCCCAGCACGAGGACCCACTACAAAAAAATTTCGCATTCACGAATTGCTTTCAGATCAAAAAGGCGACTGAAGTCGCAAAAACTGTAGATAACCTCACCGAAGGAGATGTACTTGTTACAAGAACAAGTGAAACCTGAGAAGAAAGGCGAACTTGGGGTGACCTCGTCGTTACCCAACGAAGTTCATGGCCCACAAATGAAAGAGGGGCAACCGGGTGGTGGTGGAGCCCCTTCATACCCACCCAACCGGAATGAATCCAAACATAGCTTGTTGAAGTGGCCAGGTATTCCTCTTCTGAGTGGAAAACTCATACAACTTGAATTGTATGAACCTTCCCATCAGAAGGGGAGTACCCCGGTGACCAATTTATGTCATAGAATTATACAATTGGATTGCATAAATCTATGCCATAAAAAGGCACTCTGCTTGGGCCACTCAACCCATGACATCACCTGAAACAAAAAAAAGGAATTAGTTTGTACCCGGCGGCTGGCTCACGTTTTGGGGTGGAAGCCTGCCACCGTACCGGGTCCTATACTCGGTTAGAGAAAACGAAAGGGAAAGACCAACGGTTAAAGTTTAATAATTCATTTATTTAACTGTTTGCGACCAACAGATCATATTCTCTCTTCTAAAGCAGTCTAACCTAATATAAATTCAAAGATAATGGAATTTTGGTAAGTCAAATCTAAATTTTCCCTCCTCGTAACAATACCCTTAGATTTTTTTTCATAATGTCGTTTCATATGCGTTTATTATCTTCACGCTTCACGCTCCACACTCAAACACACTTTGCCAACAGTTTACAAATTTTTACATCAATAGCTAATGTCATTTTAATTTTAACTACTATGAAAAAGATACAGCTTAAAAATTTAACAACCATATTATTCTTTCTTGTGTCCCTACATCCTAAGCGTATTTTTAAACGATCAGGTCAAATATCGAATATATTTTAAATGAGTTCATAACGTTCAATATTTATTTTCTTATGTCCTATTAAAAGTTTACAAAGTATTTCGACTATTTCCTGTTAGAAGAGTGTATTGAAAAGGAGGGAGAGAAAATGAATCTAATGAATGGAGTCTTTAATGCGACTGTATTTTTGCTGCAGTCATTTAACGGTATGTTTGCACCGGATAATGAGTGGGGACTTGATCTTTTAACTTGATTCAGCGATTATTTGCAAAAAAAAATCTCAAATCTATTTTAAATACAACCACGCAAACTAGTAAATATCGTTTGACATTACAATTTAAGCTATTTTCTGACTTACCGCTACATTCAGAAATCATTCAAAAAAAATATATATTTTTTTTTTCCCGGTCGCCAAATCGCAGTCATATGAGAAATATTTCTATCCAACGAAACCGCACTAAATTAATCTTTGCGGTAATAAAAAAAGAAAAGAACAAATTTACGTCATATCTAACCAGCAACTGAACAACCTCCTTCAATGTTGATAAACACTCTAAGACGTGACACATGTTTCGGAGTAGTGTTAAATGGAAATGGTTGATCTGAGCCTCTGCTTCATTTTGAGCGCTTGTTTCAAAGGATTTAATTGAAGTTGTTCTTGAATTCGCTGCAGGGACCTCCAACTTCTTCGCTTTTAGTTCTGCCAAATGAAATGTCGTTGGCAAAAAGTGATTGTAGCGCAGGTTCGAGCAAGGATGATTTTTATAGAAAAAGTAGGAACTCAAGTTTCTATGGAAGCTTGAGCAAGAATTTCCACACGGTGCAGGATGATTTTTAGAAATACCTTTGCTGGTTTCTTTTTGATTTTTATATAATTTAGCATTTAGCTCCTTCCATCCTCTCGTGCCGTGGTAGACCAACAGAAACACAAATAAAATTTGAATGTATACTTATCGATTCACTGCCTGAGAGTTAACGTGTACCAATTTGGAATTTACTCGTAAATGTTAGCAATCTGTGGTCTTAACGCCACTAAGTTTCAGTTCAAAATAGATTTATTCGGGCACCATCACACATACGTAAGTACACACTTCCGAATTGACGACAGTCAACATTTAACAAAAACTTGCGTGGACAGCATTCGGGAAACGTTGGTCGTTTCTGGGAATTGAAACCGTACAATTTACCGCACCGCAGTTGCCTTTATGAAACCTCAATATTAATTCGTTCGTAAGAACAAAAATATTCACTAACACGTGTTGTTAATCCACATCACACAGCACCGAATCAAATGCCCACAAAAGTATCGAATTGCAAAAGCGTTCCATCGAACAAATTCCGCCAATTCGTCAGTGATTCTTCACGATCTCCCGTCGAAACACATGCAATTTTCTTTGGGACAACTATTCCGCAGCGGAATGGTAATGTATTTGAGTTAAAAGGGGTGAATGGGTGGAAATGGTTTTCAACTTATACTTTTGAATTTAATACCCGGTCTTTAAATGATCTTGACGGCACTTTTACCACACTTTTCACACCGCACGTATTTTGCACCGCGGTCTCGTGCCCAACCCGTCTTTCTCGCCTCGCGGCTGTAAGTCGACTCTCCCAAGCGACTTGCAATACGCTAAGCAGGCCTACTTGTTTGCTTGAGAGGAGCTTGCTTCAGCATTAACTCGCTGAAATTTTGCCGAAACAACATGTATTTGAGGTGGAAGTTGATTGTTTCGGTACGAATTCAGTTGTCTGAACATGATGCTGTTGTTGCTGTAAATGCTGCTGTTGTTGATGTTGTTGTTGGAAGAGTTGCTGTTGAGTTAAAATTTGCCGCGTTTAGTTGATAATGTTGGGATCGATGATTTATTGGCGCATAATTGTCTTCGTGCAGGGTTGAATTAGGCGTAATTAAGTGGAAGAAAAATCGGAAGAATTAGACAGGCACACGTTAATCACTGACAAACAAAAAATCTTTAATTAATATTATGGTTGGAATGGGTAAAATTTGCCAAGTTTTAAGGGGTTTAAATGATACAATCATTTTATCGTTCATATAATTTAAGGGGTTAACCGTCTCGTTCTAAGCATTTGTATACCGCGTTACACGGCAATTTTATAAATTATATTCAAAAGATATTGTAATAAAATCACTACACCTTAAAAATATTAAACAATTTTAGAATTTTGTTTCCCGGGAGTCAAGTACAAAAGAAATTTTCTTGACGTATTTTTCATGCGAAAACAGAGCGAGTGTTGCGATGGGGAAGGTGACTGAATGGTGACTCCTTGTTAAATTGAGTTTGTGCTGTGTGCCTGTGGCAGCGCTGGCTTTTAGAGCCAAAGCTCCTCGATTATTATACTGGGACATGAAAAATTATCGACACCACTATTTACATCACAGGCACATCAAAATATGTTCTATTTTATTTTCGACGATAATGTTCTTCAGCTGGCGAATTTGATCACGTACCAGGGACAGAGATGCCGGGTTTCCAAAGACGCCATAATCAAAGCCAATGAGCTGTATCCTGCAAGTGAATTTTGCTCTGAAGCACAAACGCACAAGATCTACACGGACGAAAAAATCCAAAAGTTTTCACTTTAAAAAATCTTCATAGTTGCCAAATTATAATTGTCACCGTGTACGTATCAAGAAACCTCTATTAATCACGAAACTTTTAGATTCTTTAAAAAAAAATCACCATACAATGTATCATAAAATTTCAGTACCTACAGATTTTAATAATTTAAATAATGAAACACATTAGAAACATTTCGTGCGCAATTTACATCAGTGCCCCATCCTACCTATTAAAAAGGAAAATTACCTTGCTAGAGACGCATTCACCTTTCGGCAATTTTTCTTATTGTTTATAAAATATCTTGCTCGATTCTTACGATTCCCCATAACGCCCTAAATCACTACATTACTGTTGATACTACAAAATTGTATATGTATGTATATCAACTGATAGCGCTAATTTCCAGGAAAACAAAATATAAACCTTATTTTTCGTTCATATCTTATTTTAGGCAATATTTACAGAGAACAAATAAAAATATTTTCAAACGAAAAAGAAATAAAAATAAAATTGTATTTACAAAATATAAATACAAATAGCAAATTGAATGTTTTGTTGTCCTCCTGGGAAACAGCTATCACTTGACATACGACTTGGAGTATCATAAACGCAGCGCAGCTTACATTATAATCGAATTTTGCCATTTCACCTATCTCATAATTATTCATTGTTTGTTTTATTTTTCACTCTCTCGTAGAGGGGAAGAATGAAAAATTCAAAACGATATCATGAAGAAGAGAAACGGCGTGGAAACTGCGTGCGTACTGCTCGCTGTCTGCGAGTGAACAGATACTATATTTGATCGAATTGTTAGAATTGGGTAATGTTATTGAAAATTTCTAGTATTTTAAATCTAAAAGTCATTTCAATGATATGAGTTTTGTAATGGTCAATAAACATTTCTCAAAAAATGAAGCTAATTTACAGAAAAACGCGCATTGAAACCCACCTAAAATGTGATATTTTGAGTTGAGTTAATATTATGAAAAATTCATAAAATCAAAAATTTTATCCAAACAATCCCTTTTTATACATTCCAACCAACTATATATAAAAAAATTATGCAGTTATCTTATAAGGTATCATCAGAAAATGCACACAAAAATTACTCTTTTCCGAAACCACTCCGATACTTTTCCTGATAAATGCTCACTTAAAATATTTTTTAAAATTTTGTTCTGTACAATCTCTTGGGCACGTATGAATAAATATAACGTTAAAAACCCATAACGTACACTTCTACCGTTGTTGAGAACTATGCACTCGAAAATAGCCGTATTCCATTGATTTTGCCATTTCGGTGTATACGGCGCCTTAAAGTCATAGAACAATCGACTTCATTAGTAAAATTATGATTCCTGAATTTTAAGTTCACTCAATAAAATCGAAATGGTACCCTTAAACTCCTTAAAACTTTATAATTATGTAGATTAACAAAAAGCAGTGTCCACGAAATTCCGTTGAAACCGAATCATAATTAAGTGAGATATAGCCATTTCAATTATGTATATACAAATAAATATAACATGTGATGATGGTTGGTATACGAGTATATATGTATGAATATATTTCATATTGCCGTAGACACTACAATTTGCTTCGGATTTCCACGAAAATTTCAAGAAAAGGATTTTATTTAAATATGTTTGATTGATTAAATATTCAGAAAATGTATTTGAAGTGAAAAAATTCTGGCTTTTTGGTGTTTATGAAAGCTTTGATAAACTCTAGATCTTTCGTATATAATTAAACGATTTCCCGTATGTTCAATAAATTCACCCAAATTAACTGTAATCAATACTGATTCAAAATCAGATAACGGCCAAGCATGATCATTGCCTTGTTTCAAAATCATTTTAACACCAAAACTTCAATAGGCCACTAATTTTACATTCGACTAAAATATAAAAGATCAGCCATGCGGACAAAGCAGTCGTGATATGATCAGTACAAGCATCCAAGAGCATTTCAAAAATCGCCATATTCGTAAACTGAATCACAATGAAACATCCCAATGTATATTAAAACTGTTTCGTGGGTTGCATCTCATCTGGAAGTGCATCAATTTTAAAAATATAATTTGTATGCGGAATTAAAAATGCTACTTAGATTATTCTGAAGCCAAGGTATTTTGCATATATGTGCATACCAATACATGTATATGATAATAAGATTCCTTTCTTAATACCATGAAGCTATTGCGTGGTCGGAATGTCTTGTGATCAGTGTCTCACATGACTGCCTGCATTTCATTACCAGACTAGTTTTCTTCTTGGATTTGCGCGAAAATTCAGTCACAAGATTAAGCAGTCATGTGACTATGGAGCTTAATTGAGGACTAACGAAGCTCGATCAATGACCATTCCTAGTTTGATCGCGAGTTTGCTTTCATCACACATATGTACATATATGATCGTATCTTTTCCTGTGACAATAAAGTCCATTCAAATGCAGAACAAGAGAAATTAGAAGAAATGGGTTTCTATTTTGGTCAAGTTTTCTTTTCCATAAGAAAGAACACTCGTGGCGCCAAATTATCAATAAAACCAGAATTCCTGATAAGATCAATAGACACCAGTAGTTCTTAATTGTTGCTTGTAAAATTATACCGGTATGGTATATTTTGATGCAATAAATAATTAAGTCAGTTTTAATGCAATTTCTGATTTCATACGAAAAACTAGTTTCCTATTGCATACACTGGTATTTCAATCATATGACATTGGAAGTGTGCTGTAGCCAAAACGTTTTGGCATCGACATGAAGAACGAATTCCATCGCGATTTGAAATAGGTAAACCAGGTAGCGTTTGTCTAGTAGTCAGGTAAGACAAGTGTGGCCAGAAGCAATTATAATTCATCAGGTAAGTCACTGTTCAAGCTATTAAGGACACTATATACATATCCGCAGTATAATTTGAATTTTTTAAATTGGGCTCCTTTAAGAGAACCTAAAATATGATGTTAATCGTAAGATAAGGCAATCCAGGCAGGTTCATTAAATGGGAGTCCATTGAAAACGTTGATTTGTAGCTTCGATAAAACTATAGAATATTTGCACAGTTTAATTGAATCTGAACCATATTTAAAACCGTATTTATGGTTAATATAACTCTGTGTATAAATATAAATTGGCTACCCTGGTAGAAGTCATTGCACTAAAATGCCCCTTGTACCCAGGAGCTACTATTGTGAAAATCGCCATAATTTTCTAGCATCTACGTCACACGACTGATACTCGGCTAACATTTGACTTTGATATAGTTGGCTCATTAATGTTCGAGTATGTAAACTACATGAGGACGTGATAGACATTTTTATTATTTATCTGTACATTTTCTTTAGGTTTTCACTGCAAGTAGATTTTCTCGGTTCAGTTAATTATTATGGATTAAAGGTGCGTGAACTCGTTTTAAGAAAGTATGGTGTGAATACTAATAGTAGGTTCGGGATAACTTAGATAAAAGAACTTGATTTAATTATAAGCCAAAGATGTAAATCAAGGCGAGCTAATAGTTGGTGATGCAAACAAATTTTGAGTTTTGTAAAATATTGCAAGCATTAAAAAACTTCAGGAAAAGCTTGATTGCAAAAATTTGAAGACTGGCATACTGAAAAGACATAATGGTCACTACTTGACCATAAGGAAGGACTCTAAATTAATTGGTGCTGATCAATTTTTGTTATTCACATTTTAATCGGCGTTAATGATACATAACTAATACACATGTTGTGTCTTCGCAGATGTGAGCAGTGGCGGATTTACCAGCAGGCTAAATCGGCTTGAGCCTAGGGCGGCAGATTTTTGGGGAGCAAATTTGGGGACCGATTTTTTTTTTGCTACCTTATAGAAATCAAAAAGATTTTTGCATGACGGTTTTCTGATGTATCACAGATAGAAGTCTGCAACAAATTTTGCTGATGACTTTCCTCTCCCACTTGTCATTGAACATTCCCAGAGTAGCAAAGATCCATATTATGTATAACAGCTTGTTCGCCGCCCGGGCGGCCCCCAACCAGTAATCGGCCTCTACACACTCTGCCCACACTTTGTATGAGTGAAAAGAGCGAAATTGTAGAAAATGTATTTTATGTTTTTCCCTCTTTCCAATATCAACCCATACATGCCAGTCCTGCTACTAGTTGGAAGCTGCGAACTGAAAAATTTGTATATAATTTTATGCTTTTAATTGAATTGTAGTAAATAATATAAATAGTATAATATAACTTTAAAAAATTCAATTGGAATTCTAAAAAAACATAAAAAACCTTGAACAGTGTTAGTGAGATAGTCTTAAGGCGCAGCCCCCAGTGAAACTGAAAATTTGGGTAAACTTTACAGCCGTTCTCCTCAGAAACGTTACGAATATTTGCAAAAATTTTTTAGCAAGAAGTCAGAATGAACTTTTGGCTATCGAATCAACTCATTACATTTTGCAAACAGTTTGTTGTAAAAGTCATTAAGTTCAAACAAAAAAAACATGTTTTCGTTAAAAAATGTTAGTAGTTCTCGGAAACTACTTAACGTACCGAGTTGATTTAAGCTACGGTTGTTAGATCTAAATTATTTACAGTGAATTAACTCATCAAAAATTCAAAAAAGTTTTTTGCAAAAAATTTCCTACAACAAAATGTGGAAATTTGATGCAAATCAACGTGCATGCATGATATTTGTTCAATGTGTGCAAATTACACATTTTGTTCGCGGATGGACATCTGAAATAATTATCAAGGGAGATATTTATGAGTATAACAATACCAAAAACCTCAGAAGTCAAAATTTGTTCAACTTTGTTTATAATAGTATGATCTTCGTAATTCATATTTTCTCCAATAAAATCGTCTTTGACATGTTTCTTGATTTGATTCGATCTGGTGACTGCATTTTGTAAATTGAATACAAAACCCTTCTGACATGAGCGTAGGTCTGTTTACCCAACTTGTTTTTTTCTTTTACTTTCTAAAGACATACAATTATCATTTTCAGCATTTAAATTTTCTATTAATTTGTCTATTATTGGATACAAACTAAGCACTTGTTAATTTAAAATAAAATGCATTATATGTTGTATTTATAAAATGCGTTTTGTATTATAAAGCCATTATCAAACTTCCAATTAATCAATTATTGAACCAATAGCTTGATAATGCCTTTAAAGGGCAAAACGCTTCACAAAAATAGAACATGTAGCATATATTATTTTAAATTAACAAGTGTTTTATTTAACCTTCTTAGCAAGCTCTGATCACTGAAATTATTTCGAAAATACTAACACAGAATAAATGAACTACCTAACAACAGTAAATTTTATTGTGCCGGGTTCTTTTATTTTTTCTTGTTCGCTATGTACAAATTTCTTTTCAGTGGAATGGATTTAAAATCGAAAAAAAAACAGTCCAATCTGGGACTTTTTTGCCGTGATTGGCAATATCAACTGTTTTGCAAAATGTGAAATTTGTAAGGAAAAGTTGTCCTATGAAACTTCAGTAACCTGAGGTGACCTGTCACATTAAAACATCCGACAGTCAAAATTCCCAGTAGTAAATTTGTAACGAAAACCAGCTCAAGAATTGTGCCCGTGAGTAATTTTAGTGATGTGTCGTATGTGTGTTTCCTTCGTGCCGTCCAAAAGTTGCGTTTCCCTTACTATCAATAACATTCAACATACATTCACTACTTTGTTCTATGTGTTCCAACGTAACGAACGTTCTGTATATTCCAACGTAATCTGGTCACCTCAAATCCATTCAACGTAATCAAAGAATCTATCTATGCGCTAGCTTATACCCATTCCTTTTATAAAATTAATTTTTAGAATAAATCTGCTCAAGACACCAATTTATCGGCAACAATAATTGTGGATCTGCAACCAGGTACAAGTGTCAAAATTCTCAAGAAAATCGAGAACTAACATCAATTAAGCGATCTTCATTGGTATTGGGGACACTCAACGATTTTGTGCAATGCAAAAAATTGACGAGAATTTGATGCTTCTTTTTACGGTTGATTTTCAACCATTCAGCATTGAAGAAGACTATGGATTCCGTTGACTAATAAAATCACTTAATAGGTCTTGCACTTTATCCAACTGGCGCCACATTCCCGATACTATGCTACCTATGAAAAAGTCTGCAATGAAGCTTCTAATCAACTCATTCATGAAGTGCAGTCTAACAACCGACTGTTGGACTTTTGTCAATAATGAAAGCTTCATAGCAGTGACTATTCATTATATAGATGCTAATTTTGTTTTGAAGTCGGCCTTATTAACTTGTGTGAGCTATAACGAGAGGCACAAAGCTCTAAATTTGGCAAATAAAATTAAGTCGGTGACAGATGAATGGGGTCTCTCAGAAAAAAATTCTTTAGCAGTATCTGACAATGCTGCAAATATTAAATTAGCGCTAAATATTACATTGGTTGGAAGCATTTTGGATGCCTGGTATACAATATGAATTTAGTTATGCAAGATGGACTCAACCCTTTAATGATTTTGCTTGACAAAGTCCGTAAAGTTGTTGATAATTTCAAAAGAAGCAGTGTATCGAATCAGAAATTCTTGCAATACCAACAAAATGCAGGAAATGAGCCCAATCCGATGGAATCCCACATTTTATATGCTGGAAAGGATGTTTGATCTTCAAGAAGCAGTCAAAGCTACTACAGCTCTGATCGACAAAAATCGTCAGATTTTATCTGCCGATGAATGGACAATTATAGCTGAAGCCATTAAGGTCCTTAAACCTTTTGAGGCGATCACGAAAATTGTGATTGATTGATTGATTGTACAATACTTGTTTCTGGTTTGAAAAACGTGGTTGGATCAGCTTTCAAAAATGTACTTCCATCCCACTGTTCTGTCAATAGTTTCTCCTTTGAAATCTGGCATTGGTTCTAAATTCGACGATCTTGAATCAGATGAAACATTTTGTTTGGCAACGTTTTTGGATCCCCGATTTAAAAGCATTGCCTTCAAAAAAGATTGTACTCCTGATCGGACGAAAAAAAGCCTTATTGAAGGAATAGCAACAAGAATTGCAAGCAGTAGTGGAAATTTAAATTCTGCTGAAAGCACCCAAAATATCGTTGAAAACTATGTTTCGAATGATGAAATGTCAGTTTGGAGTGCCTATAACAAAGCAGTCTTGGAAATAAAACCAGCTGGGACAGCCTCTTCTAGAGCGCGTGTTGAAGTAGAAAGACATTTAGAGCAAAGTATAATTCCGAAAAAATGAAGATCCTCTGAAATGGTGGCAGGACAATAAGCACAAGTATCCCTATCTCAGTCAGCTAGCATGGGAAAATCTATGTGCAATAGCCACTTCAGTGCCTTGTGAACACCTCTTTTCTAAGGCTGGATATGTGCTAAGCGATCGCAAAACGAGACTTCAGTCACATAAAGTGGAGAAATTTTATTTTTAAACCAAAATTGGTGCCTCGCAATTTAGAATGCTTTATAATTTTGTATATATTATAATGCTTTATATATATTAGCTTTAGGATTAAGTTACTATTGAATTAGATTTTGTTGACTGATTTTTTTTTTAATTTGATTGTATGAATGTATTTTGTAAGTATTGTCTGAATTTATGTTTAAGTATACAATTTTGAGTAAAATCTTAGGTATTTTCTTCTTCTTCTTGTATATTCATAAACATATTTCTATAAAATAAATTTTTTTATCATATAACTAAAACAGAGTTTTTTTTATTCTTACATCAAAAGTGTATTTTAATATACCTTAATAACTGCGAAATATCATGATGATTAAAGAGCTGCTCATTTTCACAGGTATATGAAATGAGCAATCGCAGCAAATCACTGTGATAAAAAAAGTGCAGTTTTTGCTATCTCTAGTCGTGATTCGACTCGTTTTCTATTCCATTTTGTGTGGAGTTAGCAAATGAGAACCCAAATTTACGAAACATAAGTATCGTTGGAATTAAATTCGCCATATTAAAATTTTGAGTAGGAGTGTCGTGATTTTTACCGGCACCTCCAAAATACAACTGCAACAAAGGCAAACTGTAATGTCGTGAATTTTAATAGATAAGGCCTCGGTTGGTAGCGTCCTGCTATAATTGCATAAAACGAATTGATATTTCTACGTGAGTGTGTGCTGTTATTTTTCGAAGTGTTTCGTGGATTGTATGAATATTTTCATAGCATCGCTTAGTAAACGCTTTTTATAATCATAATAAATTATCTGCAACGAATCAATTTATCGAAAAAACCTTGCAAAAATATTTTTCATTTTCCAAGCTTGCAACATGGTCGTGTTAAATTTTTGAACATTTTCATATCAACTATAAATGGTATTCTGAACGATTGCTCATTGTTATCTTGTGATTTTGTCTTGTTCAATGAAGGAAACATAAGAAATAGAAATAAATAATTCCGAATAAAAAATTCATCGGAAACTATGCAAAGAAGTTTTGATTTTTTCGTGATAGCATATAAAAAAATTACACTTTTACGTGAACTATTTATTGTGTGAATTCTGAACGAAGGATACCACTGCTTGCGTACGAGAAATAAACTTCTTAATTTCATCCTTTTCATTTCAGTTGCTGAATAAAAAAATTTAAAAAAATTGAGAAAATGAGTGATTGGAGAAAGCGAGCTAGTGGAGCGAAGTACAAAAAAAAAACAAATTTTTAAAAAAAGAAGTACAAGAGCAAATTATACGAAAAACCACAAAAATTGACAGCTTTTTTGAAAATGAAAATTGCGTTGAACAATCGGGAACGTCAACAATGCAATCTGGAAAAGATTAAACCGAAATCTATTGCCCAACTGTTATCTGTTGAACTGTCGACTAAAGAAAACACTGACAACTATGTTCTGGACGATAAGTGCTCCAAAATTGAAAATGCCTCTCAGACCGAGTCGTTAAATGATGATCGAATAGAAACGACTGTTGATCAAAACAAAGATCCAGCTTTACGGGAAATTAACTACACTTTTAGGGACATTATCGCGAGATACAGCTTTGATCAAAACAAGTCTTCTGATTTCTCTAAAAGTGAAAAACTATATGTTTATCAACGTCATTTCTCGCCAGTGAGTCTCATCCAAAGAAAAATGAAATCAATGAAGTGAAGGACAGAAATTGGCTGGTTAACTCTGAAAATAAGGTTTCCATATATTGCGAACTGTGTTTGGCATTCGGTCTATTGGAGAATAAAACTCAGCTCGTGAACGAAGGATTTAATAATTGGGAAAATGCAGAACTCCGAGTAGCTCAGCATGAAAACTCTGCACGTCATAAATGTAGTATCCTTAGCCTGAAAGCCAAAAGTCTGATTGATGGTTGAATCGACAATTTACTGCATTTGCAAATTGACGAAGAAATTAATACTTGGGGAAACGCTCTTAAAAGTGTTGTTGCTATAGTAAAGCGGATGTGTTCAAGAGGTCTCACTTTAAGAGAAAAAGGTAAAAAGTTCGGTGATCCACACAACGGAAATTATTTTATGATTCTGGAACTATTAGCTGAGTTCGATCGAGTTTAGGAATCAAGGATCCAGAAGTACCAGCCAGTTACTTATGGAAAACCGTTTGTGATGAGTTTCTACTCTTGAACCATAACGTCTTGAAGCAAGTTGGAGACGAGATAAGAATGGCGAAATACTTTTCCTTAACCATCGATTCGACACCGGATATAGCACATGTGGACCTGCTCACTTTCATAATTCAATATGTTTTAGAAACAGGAGAACCCTGTGAAAGATTCCGCAAGTTTTTGCCCTCAGTGGGACATAAAGCTGAAGAAATGTTTGCTGCCATTACTTCGGAACGAAAAACTTTGGGTTTGAATATTGAAGACTGCGCTGGATAGTCGTATGACAATGCAGCAAATATGTCTGGCATATACAATGGTTTACAGGCTAAAATTCAAAGTCAAGCACCGTTTGTTTTTTTTCGTTCCTTGCTCTGCCCACTTTTTAAATTTAGTGGCAACTGCGACTGCTGAATCTTGCACAGAAGCTTGTCAATTCTTCATGTTGCTTCAAGAAATATACGTTTTTTTTTCAAGTTTGACACAACGCTGGAAGATATTGATGACTGAAGTCGGAGAGGGCGAAACAGTCAAGAGAGTGAACCTCACACGTTGATCAACTAGAGAGGATGCATGCAGAAGTTTGAGACAATCCTGGAATGAAGTTATGAAAGCTTTGGAAACAATCAGGAATGATTGCACCGAAAAGCCTGCCACACGAAACGAAGCAGCAGAAATTCTTTCAAAACTGTGGAATGTTTTTTTTGGAAAGAATAAACAAAGTAAATATTGAAATCCAGGCTTCTGCCGTAGATTTGATTACTGTAGCTGATCTTTATGAATCTCTTCGCAAAATCTTCGTAAATCAACGAGAAAACTTTAAGTTTTTCGAAGAAATGGCAATGAAATTAAGTGCGTCGAAGGAGTACACTAAAGACCTGGGAAAAAGACAACTAAAAAGAAAAAAATTTGCTG
The DNA here is from genome assembly GCA_963969285.1 of Odontomyia ornata. NCBI lineage: Eukaryota > Metazoa > Arthropoda > Insecta > Diptera > Stratiomyidae > Odontomyia > Odontomyia ornata. Next base: position 107,711,124 of record OZ017739.1, on the reverse strand, counting down.
ATGATATACCCGATGAAGAAATATGTATGACCGCGAGTGAAACTTTCAGGGTTAATACATTTCTCGTCATCATTGACAGACTCGTATCGGAATTAAACAAGTTGAAATAGCAGGAGGATGCTCCTGCCAGAAGGGTATTGTAAAACAATTAGTAAATCAAACAGTATATCCTGCATATCAAAACTTGACTAATATACAGCTTCCATGAATTGAGTTCGAAAAATTATTATGGTTATTATGATTTTAAACTCGCCACCATTTTGTTTCAAGTGTTTTGACTCCGTTGCTTGATAAGTCGTGATAACACATGAATATTACAAACCTTTTCTAAAATTTTTATCAAAATTCCTACATATTTGTAGTGTCTAGGTCCGTTGCAAACGTGTATCTCCCTAGTATCACGTGTTAATGTTGTTGTAATTGTTAGATATTCAATCGGCTGTAACTTAGCTGTTTATTGTTCAGAAAACTTAAATTATGGATTTTGGGAAATTTAAGGGTCCCATCTTGATTTTATAGACAAAAAAGCAAAATTTATAAAATGTACTATTATTAACAAAGTTGATCGTATTTCGACTTCTAAAATATTTGTTGCCCTTGTGAAGAAAAATTGTCAGTTTAAGTACTGTTTTGAAAAGCTCTTATAAAGAACTTTCATTTGATATTCATATCGGCTACATTTGATGAAATTTTTTTGTTTGAGGGTCATTCCCCTGTACTGTAATCATTGATTCATGACCTATTTCTTCGAATCCTAGAATGGTTACAAAGCCCCTTTGCTAGGAGCTCTCTCCTAGCTCCTCGATTTGTTTCAGCTATGAGTATTAATTGTAGGTACTCATCTTCAGGTATTCATTAAATTGAATCAAGTGTTAAAAGCATGCGCCTTAAACGTTCAAGTTGGGGCAAAATACATCAAAATTATTCAATCTTCGCATTTAAAACAGCCACTGTTTTGCTTTACCATTACTAATACCGCTAGCTGAGCCAATTCTCAAGGAAATTCATGATACCTATCATTCCTGAAATTTTCATGCAAATCCTAACAAAGCTGTAGTATCTGAGTCGGTAAAAAGCGCACATTGTTCCATAGCCATATGTTTCCATGGTAACACAGCGCATATTGTTCCATAGTAATACAGGAAAATTCAAATCGCTATAACTTCATTAAATACCATTCAATCTTTATGAAACTTTCAGGACAGATTAATCTCATGAATAGTCATCAGTTTATTGAATTTCATTAAATTTAAGGGCACAGTTAAGATTTTATTCTATAAAACTCATACTATTACTAACAAAGTTGAGTGAATTTCGACTTCTCACGTATTTGTTGTTCTTGTACTCATAAAGGCCTAAATTCATGATTTTTTTCAGATTTTTCGGATCAAAGGTGTCCAATCGCGAGGGGGGGGGGGGGGGACACAAATTGTTCGTACATTTCCCCTTCCCCTGCACCCCTGAAAGCAAAATATGTCATTTTAAGACCTGTTTTGAAAAGTTCTGATTAAGACCTTTCATTTGATACCCATATTGCCTACATGCGATGAATCTTTTTTTTCAGGGGCAACTCCCCTATATGGGGATTTGTTTCGTGTTGAAACTTTGAACAGGGCGTCACTTCGCACCTACTTACGAAATCTTGTGTTTCTAGCTTATGTAGTTTCCGAGAAAATGTGGTGTGACACACGGACGGACGGACGGACAGACAGGACGCGATTTTAGTAGGGTATTGTAAAATGATTTTACAATACCCTAGAAATGGAAGAAGCGTATGACAATTTCAATAAAAAAATTTTATTTCTGACCATAATGAGCAAATTGTCACCATCAACCCTTACAAATAAGGAGCTGGCCTTAGAAGAAGTATATCCTAATGATTTAGAGATTGAGTCAAGAATGCATACATTTTCGAAGTCACATATCTTCGCAAAGCATTTTGGTAAAACCAGCTTCTTCATCATCGGAGAATCTATCTTCGTTTCTGCGAAAACAGAGTCTGCAGAACGTTTATCCGAACTTGGATATATCCCTTCGTATGGCATTATGAACACCAGCGACGAATTGTTCGGGTAAGAGAAGCTTCTCTTGTTTAAAAAGAGTGAAAACTTATCTGAGATCGACCTTGAGTCAAGAAAAATTAAACGCTTTAGCTCTTTTGTGCATAGAGTCAGAATTAATGAGCAAAATTACTTACGACGATATCATCGATGATTTTGCCAACAAAAAATCGCGCAAAAAGGTATTGTAACGAAGTAACAAACTTTTATAACTTAACTGAGTTGATTATTTTTAATTGTTCGTTTGTCAGTGCAATAAAGATTATTTATTCACGTTTACCAAATGTATATTATTGTGTAAGTAGCACACATTACCCCGCTCATAGATGACTGAGCTTTGATTAGCTCAAAATATACCCAAAAATTATTTGTAATTTCAACGAAGTTTTTGGATTGTTAAAATATTGTAGGAGATGACAATTGTAGAGGCAAGTGCGGCAAAAACTGTATAGCCTATTCCTCGAAAATTTGTAAATCCGAGACTGGATGTGAGCTTATTATGTATATGACTGATGAAGTCTTGAGTACCTTGAAGACCCAATGCCGTCGCCACTAGAAGATGCTGCAGGTGTTGGTTGGTGTTTAATGTGGGTACTCCACTGAAGTCAGGGTCTTGGTTAAGAAGTTGAACATTATTTTTATCATTTTGATGCATTTTCACCCTTACGTCTTACGAGTATAAGTGTGTTCGCTTAAAACTTAAATATTATAATTTCTCACTTTTGAAATCATAATCGTTTCAACGTTTAAAACGATCCTATATTGGGTTTATTTGTCTTTCAGATTGACTATTCACTAATACAATATTATCTTAAGAATCATTTCGCATTCACTCGATTGACGTAGTTGGGCCGATGGATGGGTTTGTTAATTTTTTTAGATGAAGATTCGAAGACTTCGTATGTATGAAATGGACAGGGCATGTTTTGAGCTCGCACGTTGGTTTCCATTAATCAGACCGCTGGTATTTTTTCTCATGTTATGTTATCATTTTCGTGATTGTTTACTTTTTATTGCGTCAAAATCAGTTTTATTTGATATAGAAACATAACCATTGATGACCTGACTTGTAGCATTTAATTGGTTCATATCTACGTCATTAGAAAAGTACATAGAAATTGTATCTTTTGAGACGATTTTCGGAATGAGCTGCGGTTTCAATTTTTGAGTTGGTTGAAATACGTACGAATTTCATTTTAAAAGCTATGTATTCAATTGATTCATCTGAGAGGCAACAGTTATTGACTTAACTTTGACGCAAAAAATCAAAACACACAGGGAATATTATGAACTTAAGAGCGCTGAAACAACCATAGAATCGATTGACGTCAAACAAGTTATCGTTTAAGGGGCGGGATTATTATAAATTCAAAAATCGAAACAATAGTTGATTACGTATAATACATGCATAATGAATGAGAGTATATAACCAAAATCAGATTTTTATGACCACAGAACTATGGAAGAAGCAGCAACTTTTTAAGGATTCTATAATAGCGTTGCTTTCTTACTCAGGCCCATAAGGAAATCAATTAACGTACCTGACGTCACTTCGCGTACCGGAAACAGCTGCTCAGTAGCCACAAATTTCCGAAAACAGTTTTCCAGAAAACTTGAAAGCAACATCTCAGTAGGCCAAAAATAGGCTTTTGAGATTGTCAAATATGACATTTCTTAGATGAAATTTAGCCGAAATTATACAAACGCGAAGCAAATACATATAAAGGGTGATTCATAACAAGTGTACACATTTTTGTCGAAAAAAAACATAGTTTTCGTGAAGATTGAGCTGTAATGTTTATTTATTATAAAAATTTGGTCCCTTACAATTAAATATGAAACATTACTTCGGGCATATGTGCACCTCGTGCTGCTCAAACGATGAGTGTAATTTTCGATGACATTTTCGCACATTTTCGGCGTTATTAGGCGTACGTTGATTCGAATATTGTTTTTTAAATGCTTCAGTAGTCTGGGGAGCATCAGCGTAAACACGATCCTTCAGAAATCCCCAAAGAAAGAAGTCACGATCTCGCCTGCCAATTTATGGGTGGACCAAAAAATTCACGTAGAGCGCGAAATGTTTGCACTGGCGATTCATTATTTTTGTAAAAAGTTTTAACAATAATAAAACGTTTGGCTGATGTGTATGACGCCATGGTTAGAATTGTAAAAGACCAAACTATTATAATCTGTCAATATATGGACCTGAAATTGGTGATAAATAAGAGTTAAGGCCCATTCACATGTATACACTTCTTATGAATCACCCTTTATTTGCGCGCTAATGTCTTCAACGCCTCATATCTAAAATAAGTCTTTGACATAGTACTAATAAAATTTCAAACGTACAGTCATATGTACTGCAAAAATCTTTAGAAAATTTGTTTGATTTGAACGGCACTAGATGGCGCTGATGAGGCTACTCGAAGAGGTTAGTTCACGACGTGGCATAGTGTTTCCGTTTTCGGGCCTGAGTAAGAAGGCAACGATAGTAGTCAATTGTTTTGTTTATTTTGTATCCCCAGACCGATTCTCTTTTTCTTTAAAAGCCGTCGGGCCTTGCTTTGTTCTGTGAGCAGACACGTTTCGACTCCTTAGAGTCATCTTCAGTGTGTTGAGGACGTGAAGGGAATAACTTTATATAGTCGTAGGATAGGTTAAGACGGTAGTACTAAATTAGGTTACGTAGAGGGATATCAGGTTTTTGTTCGTTGGATTTTCGTTTGTTCTGTTTCATCTCGTTTCCATTTTCGTCAGAGAGTATAGTCTAGTACTGAAAAAATTGCGGCAGAATTTTTAATAAGTTGTTCGTTGATAACGTTTCCGTCTGTTTTTCTACGTTTATATATTAAAAGCTTTCCTAGAATATCTAGTCTCGATTTTTTGTTTTGTTTGTACAGTAATGTCATAGAGCGTGTCATTGCGTTAAGCTCATGTGCATGGTTTTGTAGGTGCGTCGCATAAGTGCTCTTTGTATTGTTATTCCTACGTATATCATATCGCATTCCCTGCATGTCAGTTTGTATATGCCACTGGTCTCGTATGTTGATGTGTCATTCAGTCTTGGTTTCAGTAGGTTTCCAATATTGTTGTTAGTTTTGAATGTAGTTTGCAGTTTTTATTTCCCAAGGAAGTTTGATAATTTGTATATCTCTTTGCCTACGTATGCTAACGAAATCCACTGTTGGTCGTTCTTATGAGTTTCAGGCAGTTAATGTTCCTATTTTTATTTGTGCTGTGTAACAAGTTTGTCAATGTCACATTATTTGTTTCAATCATATAAGCAAGTAGTTCATCTTGTTTATATTGTTGTGAGTCAATAACGATGAAACAGTCATCCACACATCATCTGTAAAATATTACATTGAACGTTTTGACAATTTTGAGTATAAAGGTTTCGATAAAAGTTTGTAAGAATATATCTGACATTATTGCCGACATTGGATGTCCGATACCAAGGCCGTCCTTGGCAATGTATGTGTTGTTATTGAACTTAAAATAGTTTTGCTTGATTGTGGTCTTTATGAGATTGCGTAGTTGATCTGTGAATCAACGGCAGTTATTGAATGATTAGTTGTGGTTGGTTCCCTGTATATTTTGTAGTCTAATAGTATTAGTTCGCGTGTCACCGTTAGGTCCATATATGTAGTTGAATTTCCGTTTGTTTCTTTTTCTATGGTCAAATTTATATTCGGTTGCATTTTATTCATTATTCTCTTGTGAGTCAATAACGATGGAACAGTCATCCACGTATCGTCTGTAAAATATTGCATTGAACCTTTTGAATATTACATTGAATCTTTTTACAAGGTCCCACAGCTTTTCGAGAAAAACGAGAATCAGCCTGCGGATATCAAATAAATAAAATAATTGACTACAACTCTGCCAGCTTGGCAAAAATGTTGCGATCGTTCCACAACCTTATCCTGAAACTTCATCGAACCATAGCAAAATCGAAAATTTAAGAAGACCTTTTTAAATTTACAATTTCATTTATATACACTGCATGCCCCCATAACTGGACACAATCGGCACCAGCAATTTTGTCCGGTTATAGGAGGCATCCGCTTAGAAGAAAGTCGACCAAGTTGTAATGATTTTCCGTTTCAATCGCTCGAACGAAATCGGAACCGACCTCTCATTGGTTCTAGACGTGAACGCTTGGGACGTGACAACGAACTATACTCTACAGATCAACAAGTCCGGGCACCCTTAGTCTACTCCGAGGTGGCTGCTGGCTGGCTAGCTAGTTCGGAGAGGAGTTCGGTCGCGAGCCTTGCGCGAGTAGACTAAGTCCGGAATACAAAAATTCAGCCACCGGTTCACATGCCCGTTTTAATAACGCGTCGAAAGCATTAACATACGGAAAAGAAACCTATCCTTTCTTTATTCCGTATTTCTTAAATTCATCCAGACTGCAACCAAAAATATATATAATTCCGCGTTCCCGAGTATCACCGACGCGGTACCGAAAAATATCCTACTCTAACTCGAATCTGAAAAGCCCTACTCTAATAAAAACGCAACACAACTTATGGTACCGCGTACCAAGCGCGACGCGAAACCGGCCATCCGCGGATTTCTTAAAACCCTGCCCATACTTACCGTGTGCTACCATTTCTGCTGGAAAAAGAAGAAGCTGCAGGAAAGAAAAGTCGTTGTTCTCTTAGCAATTCATGTTATATGCTTTTCTTTCATATACTTTAGAAATTTTGCATTACTTTACCACTACCTTACAATTTATGTATCTTCCTTTTTCCCTTATATGTACAACTCAAAATCCTTCTTAATTTACATGCATTATAATAATATATTTTACAGGTTAATTCTCCGGAAATATTATTTAAACGTCAGACTTCTATAAAACTTGCAATTATGGCTTTTCTTTTCCGTGACTTCCATCCACAATTTTTCTCAATTATTTTCATTCTCCATTCAATATTTTCATGAATTTTTTTTTTTTTTTTTTGAGTGAGTTAGATTTCTTTGTAATTTTAACATATCAAAGAAATTATGGAATTATTTATGTATTTCAACAGTCGGTTCGAGATTATGTTTCTTTCTTAATCACGCCGCTTACTTTCAGTATTGTGTTTATCGTTGGAGTTTTCTTGCTTGTTTGTAACAAAATGATATAGTCTAAGATCCCGCTATACAACGACCTTCACCGAGATGCTTATTTAATGAGACGTATTTTTTATGTTATTAAATATGCCAATAAATATATCCTATATGGGTTGCCTAACAAATTTCAGTCCAGAGTATTTTTAATTAATAATTTAAAAAATTTTTTTTTTTAAACATTGCACCGGTGTGATTATTAAATAAATTTGATACCAATCGAAAGTTTGAAGCCCATAGAATATGCAAACGTTAGGTTGCCTATTTTTTTCCGGTCACAACCACGGGTTGCCAGGTGTAAACAGGTAAATCTATACTAGCATTTTGCAACGGTCTGATTATTGAATCAAACTTAGATAAACTGAAAGATTATTTCATAAGGAACACGGTGGTATAGGGTTGCCTGCGAAAAATCAGTCCCGAATTACGGTTGTCGAATTTTAAATAATAAAATATCGCTGCGAGTGAATGTGTGTGAGAGAGAGGTCCCACACCAACCATCCCATGCGGTAGAAAAGGACGCAGCGTAGCAGCTGTTTAAAGTCCGCCCATTTAAAGAAGGAGAGTGCGCATGCTATTTGTGCTTGGAAATGAAAAGGATAGCGATAGACTCGTATATGCTGTGCATTATTTTGGAGTAGTTAATTATTGATGTACAGAAATAGTTATTTAATTTTTTATTTTTTAATCAATTAATTATTTATCTATGTTTATTGTTTATGTGACACTAAAGTATATACACATCTTTAGTAAAAAAGACAGTTAGAGTAAAACATATATATTACTTATCTGGCAAATTTTATCTTTATTATTGGGAGCCGAAATAAAAAACAACAATTAAAAGAATACTTCTGTTTATTGAAAAAAATTTAAAATACAAAAATTTTTAAAATTATTCAGGTTCCGAGTCATCGGACATATAACTGTGATCTCCAACTTCTGAATCTTCTTCGTCATCACTCTCCGTTTCAGTTTTTTCGACAATGTCTTCTATTTTTAAAGGTGTATGATCCCCAATGAATCCTACTGGTTTTAAATATTCATCTAAGAACCAACCGCAGTTCTCAGGCTGAAGTTTCACGCATATTGGATCCGTTGCATTAAGCCACATGGAATTTACGAAAATAGTTCGTAAAATTTTCTGAGTTAATGATATCCAGCAAGGTGGTATGGAGTTGGAGTCGAAGCCTTTTATTTTTTTTAAAAAGTGCTCGCTGTCTTCTTTTGCAGAGTAATTCTTCAAAAAAATGCGATGTCTCGCATCATTCACACTGGTACAGTTCTTGATACCATACATACTAGACGTAAATTCTTGAACAGTCTTCATTTTTTCACCAATGAAAATATCAGCAGCATCTGTTAATGACGCAAAAACTGTTTGATATTTTTCATTTTTTGAAAATTGCTGAAAAGGTTTTACTTTCCCTTTGTTGTAAAATGCTGCCGTGTAATCGCAACCTGTAAATGCATGGAATGCTGGAAGACTTTGGCATAATTTAATTCCTAACTCCAACGCTAAATCGGTGCAATTAATACAATCAACAGTTTGATTATTACTCTTTTTTGTAGCTGAACTGGCAAGCCAAATTTCTGATCCGATAAGTTTGTGCATATTTCCTAACAAAATAATCAAAACGTCAGTATCAGAGGCTTTAATTAAAACTCTTGAGCCTGGTTCCGCTTTAGAAGCATGAAAAATAATCCTTGTATCTGCCTCTTCGTGATGACATTCATAATTAGTTTCTTCAGTTTTTTTTACGGAATTTTCCTGAACTTGATAAGAGTAACAATGATGGTCGACGGTTAAAAAAATTTTTTTGTTTTGGATTATCGTTACCAAACTGTCGTTTTGCCAATAATCAGCCAGAAACTGCACCAGAGCCTCTTTAAAGCGATAATTTTTCAGGCTTTGCAAAAAATTTTTTGGTCTAGTTTGCTGAGGTCCTGAAATTTTGTACGGAATATCGAATTCTTTTCTGCTTTCACGTTCGGAATCTTTGATTGACGGTGATAAGTAGCGATCAAAAATTAAATGTATTTCTGTCGCGTTTGTTGAACATATTTTTATGAGTATTGACTCGGCAATTTTATCAAAAGTTTGAGCTATAGCAGCTCCGATTATATGCAAGTAATAAAAACCATCTATTATTTCAACGTTGATATGAGTTGGCTCAACCATTTTAGTTTTGGATTTCAAAACCTTTGCTAACGTTGATTTTGAAGTTTTTAACATCTCTCCAGTACATGCAAAAAGAGCAGGGGGCAATGGTGCTAGTGGAAAAGTTAGGCAAAATTCGAGATTAATTTTTTTGTTTAGACTTATTGCCAAAAGTCGCCCAAATACATCTCGTTCCATTTTCAACAATACTTTCTTGTTCTTGTCTTTGGTACTCAAGACTTTAGTCATACATTGAGAAGCAAAATTGCAGATTTTGTTTCGTTTTATTGATTTATCGAATCTTCCGGGAGTTGAAGAGCATTCCGAGATAAAATTTAATTTTTGTTGAGAGCCTGCTGTTTTTACGTTCAGCAGAAAATCAGTAACTTCTTTCGATGCAGCTTTACCGGTTGAAATGTTGAATAATGTATCTTTGTCAATAGTGTCATCAAATGGATTCATCGTACATTTTATTGCTTCAATGATACTCTGAAGATTTTTCTTGTCTTTCTTAATTTTACTTCGTTGCAATGAGTGCGAAGTATCATCCTCTTTCGTTAATCCGATTTTTTGTTTGATAGATGTTAATATCTTCGTCCTCATGCTATGACTGAGTGCCCATCTTTGACGTGCAGATATTGAATCCGCAGCAAGGTTATCAGCCAATTGATTGCTAGCATCAGCATTGATGGTTTGCTCTAGCGTCAAGTCAACCGGTGATCGAGCGAAATTCGCTGCAGTTCGTCTAATTCCAAAGGCACCTCGACGAAATTCAGCCACCAAAGATGAATTATTAGTATACAAATTGATTAAATTGCTCAAATATAACAAGGACCATCTGGCATAATTGGGCTGGTTTAACGCAAAAAAAATATCAGCCATGTTGAAAATCGAGTCCACGTACAGTTCAAAGTTACTGGTGCGGATACTTCTGGAAAACCGATGGTATAAATTAATTAACTCACAGTACTGGTAATAAAATTGAGCAGTTTTCCCTTTTTCTCCGATTAAAGTCTGATTGCAGAATTCTTTATAACCGTTAACAATTCGACTCAATACATCTGGTAACTCGATAGTTTCGTTGGCGTCATAAGCAGTTTGATTTGATGCATTCTGTATTTGTGTTTGCAGCAGTTCATCCATCGCCTCAAGTGTAACATTAGTTGTCGATAAATACTGTTCAAAATGTAATATTTGTAATGCGGCAGCGGTTAGCGGATGTAAGCGCTTGCAGCGATTGAAGTGCTTGCTGTCCAAAAAGCTATTCATGGAGCCGCCGGCTAATACTTCAGCTTGCACCAGTATTTCCACTAATCCACTGGAGTCAATATATTTTCCGATGGCTCTAAAAAATGCCATCTCTGTGTGAAACGCTCCCAAGTTAACAAAAATTTTATTGTATAGCGGTTTTTCTTGTTCTTGAATTTGCATAGCCATTTTTGCTATCGCTAAATCATATGTCACAATAATTTCTGGCTGCTGACATTTTTCAGCGATTTCTTTAGCCATGTTTAATGTTTCATTGACTACTGCATACGACGTTGGTGATGAATTTATGGGAGGCAAATATTCAACTCTTTGCTTCTCACTGTGGTCTAAAGATATCATACAGTTATAACCCAACCACATAGGAACAGAATCAATTCTTGATAACGACATTATCCATAATAAATCTTTATCTGTAGCTATTTCTGTAGCACCTTTGCATAACTCGGTTGTATTGATAAACGAATCTACAGTAATCAGCTGCATACTTGCCTTAGGTTTCGAATAATATGGTCGAATTTCTCGTGATATTTCATTGAAACGCCTTCTCTTGCGGGTAGGCCCTTCTTCATTTGTGTTGTCCTTTACTTGAGGCGCTGGTGAAGTTGTAGCTTCACCGTCATCAAAATTATCAGTTCCATTACTAGAGAATTGATAAATAATGCCAACTGTGTCGTGCATAGTGTCCTTTCCAGAAGTTGTGTCAACGAAGCGGTCGAAATTATCGAACGCTACGTGGGTGCTGTGTCCATTTGCTGCAGTGATGCCTTTTGGTATAACTTTGTTATCTTGGATCGATGTATACGTCATTTCGGTTTCCAATTCTTCTGCCAAATTATATCCAATTGTATGGCCATACCTATTAAGTATCGTAATTACTTGCCTAGAGTTGGTTAAAGACTTGACTGCCAATCCAAGAGATAAACTTTTTGCGGGCTTACATGCACCCCTAGTGACAGCATAAATAACGTCACTACATATTGACGTTATTTTAGCTTTCAGTCCGTTCGAATCTTCATCAGAATGATTAGGTCCTTCAATAAGGTTTCGCATAAAATCTATTAATTGCTTAGGAATGTCACATTCTCCACGAATGACATCATCAGCAGTTACGTTGCGAGAAAGCGGATGAACATCTATATTTTTAATACAACTTCTCAAATAATATGCTACATTTTCAAACTCATAATCATTTCTTGTCTCCAAAAATTTAAAATTGTTAGCCATTACAGAAACGTCCATGTCTGTTTTGTACACAATTTTTTTGTTACGTATTCCCATTGACGCTTCAATCGTAATAAGATTACCAAATTTCTTCATTAACTTTTTTTGCAAGGTTTCACATCGGTAATCTTGAATATCATCGAAATCAATTTCATGATTTCCAAACTCTAGCAATAAAGCTTGGTATCTTAAAAATAATTGAGCCAAGTACATAACTTGGTTGTTTTCAATTATTTCTGTCTCAATAAAATTTGATATGGATTGAAAAGCCAACTGATGTAACTGTCGATATTTACTATACGTTGAATCGGTAGATTCTTCCGTGGACCGCTTATTTTTCGATTGATACAGTGCGTAACAAGGCAGATGGTACGCGATAGTTTGATGTTGAAGTTTGGAGAGAATCTCCGAATCGCTTAAATTTTCGGCGATATTTTTGATCTGTAGTGGTACTTTGTCACCTTTAGGGAAAGTAAGATTAACCAGCTTCTTTCCACATCTTTTTTGGCTGTGGTCACAAAAAAGACAAATAATTGTGCTTGATGTCGATGCTGTTGATGTCGTTGCTGTTGATGTCGATGCTGTTGATGTTGACTGCTCCTAAAAGAATTTAAATCATTCTTTGAGTAAAAATGGAAAAAAACAAATATAAATGAAAATACAAGTTCAATTAATAGATTTTCATGTCACTTTTTTAAAAAAGCTAAAAAAAAAAATAATTTTTTATTACCTTGTCAAAGCCCCCAGAAGTTTGAGGCAGGTCTTCAACATTACTCGTTTCATCCTCAGCAACTGTAGCACAGGAATCGACACTAGGATTCAACTGTTGTGGTTCTTCTTCAGTAGTAGATACATCGGTATGCTCCTAAAAAAAAAACAATTTTTGCGATTAAATGAAAATGTTTGATTATAAATTTTAAAAAATTTTTGATAAGAATATTTGATTTAAAACATCCTCATTTAATTATTCCAAAAAAAAAAAAAAGGAAATCAGAACATTTTCTTGTTCAATTTTCAACTACCGTTTTTTAAGTGAATTACAAAAAAAATATGTGTGTCGAAAATTAACAAAACCATAAGTGAGTTTTACTAGCAATTACTTCAACATGACAAAAATATAGAAGATGTATTAGCTTAGATAATTTTAAAGATTCAATTATTATGTACTTACTGTATATTCAGCGATAAATTTAAGAAATTCTTCGTTATATTTTTTATTCAAAACAGTCACTTTTTTGTAGCACGTGGTATGATAACCTACAAATTGGAGTGACGCACTGGGTAGCTCAACAAAATTGTATTTAAAATGTTTTTTTTTACGAAAAGCTAACTTTAATGCACAGTTTTTAAAAGTTTCATCATCAAAATCAATTATTCCGTCATCCGAATCACACAAAAAACACTTTTTGGCCATTTTTTCCAATAATAAATAGCAGCACGTTTTTTCACTTGTATCTATAGCGACAATCTACTCCAAAATAATGCACAGCATATACGAGTCTATCGCTATCCTATACGAGTCTATCGCTGCGTCCTTTTCTACCGCATGGGATGGTTGGTGTGGGACCTCTCTCTCACACACATTCACTCGCAGCGATATTTTATTATTTAAAATTCGACAACCGTAATTCGGGACTGATTTTTCGCAGGCAACCCTATACCACCGTGTTCCTTATGAAATAATCTTTCAGTTTATCTAAGTTTGATTCAATAATCAGACCGTTGCAAAATGCTAGTATAGATTTACCTGTTTACACCTGGCAACCCGTGGTTGTGACCGGAAAAAAATAGGCAACCTAACGTTTGCATATTCTATGGGCTTCAAACTTTCGATTGGTATCAAATTTATTTAATAATCACACCGGTGCAATGTTTAAAAAAAAAAATTTTTTAAATTATTAATTAAAAATACTCTGGACTGAAATTTGTTAGGCAACCCATATAGGATATATTTATTGGCATATTTAATAACATAAAAAATACGTCTCATTAAATAAGCATCTCGGTGAAGGTCGTTGTATAGCGGGATCCTATACTAATACTAGAAAATACAAACTATTATATTATTATTTTCTAGTTTATTTGTGTGGCTGGTTTTATTGTAAGTACACTATTGTATTTATTGTTGTTCTTCGGCTTATTGCTTGAATAAAAAGCAGAAAAGCATTTCGTAAATATATTGCAAACATTTCGGCTCTATGGAAACTAAAGCTGAACCATTTTATTGTTTGTAAACTATAGTATGTGTAGGTTGAGTGAATGGTAGTAACAAGTAATAAAATTCAAAAGTAATTAGCACCATTTTGTACGATTGTAGTTTGTTATGATTTTTATTTTTATTATTATTCTTTCATTGTCTTCTTACTGTTAATTCTAATGGTAATTGTTTTTTTTTTCGGAAACAATTCAATGCTAAGTAAGCGTTTCAATCGTAATCAATCGAATCATCAGCACTTTTCGGATTTTTCGCTTATATTTAGGTTTTCATAGTTTTAACGTAGATTTTATGTCTTTAGTTTATTTGAAAAAAATATTGCATTTATCTCATATGTTTCAATTAACAAAAATACTTAGTTTATACTGTATTCTCTTTTGTTAAAAATTTCACAATATTATCGCAACTATATCGTTTATTTCGCTTGTATGAGTACTCGCGCTCGGAATCCTTTTTATTTATTTATTTTTTTCGTTTGTTTTAAAACATGTTTTTGTAAATATATATTATTAGTACTATTGTTTTTTGTTTCATGGGTTGAATGTTTAGTGTATGTTTAACATATTTGTTCACCTTGGCTATTATTTTGTCAGTTGTATACTTTGTTTGATTGCATGTGTTTGGGGAACAGGCAAATGGCTTTGTAGTGTAAATGATCAGTTAATCTTGATAAATTGTTTATAAATCGGTCTGTTGTAAATAAATAAAATATTCCTTTTCTTTTTATTATTAATTAATTAATTACTGTTATCTATTGCATATCTTGTCGATGGCTTGCTAAGTTAGTTTGTTTGACGCAGTAAATAGAAAAATGTTTCTTTTTTATAATATAATATAATTTTTTTCTTTATACTGTTGGTGTTAAACTGGATACTTGGGTTGACTTTAATTGCTCCATCAATTTTCCTGATGAAATCCCCGTAGTTTTGGTAAACCTACACCTTCTTGAAAATATGTAGAATAGAGCCAAGCTGAGGTTTGTCAGGATACCAAGAAAAATTCAACCCGGCCAGCGTAGTGGTGGGTAGACAAGCTCTAAGGATAGTTTAACAGCAAAATGCTTACATTCCTTTGGTGAAGTGGTAGGTCAACAAACCACCTATTACTCATAGTTGTCAAAAACGAACCCTCCAAATAAATAAATAAGCGGGGCACATTCTGTATTCATTATTCAGTAACATGAAGAGGGGCTTTGAAAATGGAGTGTGAAATGCAGTTGTATTTCATTAAAAAATATCTATGAAAGTGGCAGGAGCATTAATGGTGCTAACTTAATTGATATCACTGTTCTCTGGCTATTCCTAATAAGACCATTATGATTCTGTCAAGTCGTTGCTGAGTTTATTCTACTAGCAGAAATCTACTTTTGACTTGCACTAAGTCTTCCGTTTGTTTTTTCTTTTCAACTTGATACTTCTTTTGTGATCTATTAATTAACGACTGTTTGCGGTTTTACATCTTTTCTATCTAACCAGCTGATGAATGTAGTCTAACCTCCAAGCGTTCTTCGATGTAAAGGGTGATTCATAACAAATGTGCACATTTTTGTCGAAAAAAAACATAGTTTTTGTGAAGATTGAGCTGTAATGTTTATTCATTATAAAAATTTGGTCCCTTACAATTAAATATAAAATATTACTTTGGGCATATGTGCACCTCGTGCTGCTTTACAGACTATTGACTTATTGAAAACCAAGTTTGGAAATCGAATAATTTCACGAAATGGACCCATAAATTGGCCGGCGAGATCGTGTGATTTGACTCCTTGTGACTTCTTCCTTTGGGGATTTCTGAAGGATCGTGTTCACTCTGATGCTCCCCAGACTACTGAAGCATTAAAAAACAATATTTGAGCCAACATACGCCTAATAACGCCGGAAATGTGCGAAAATGTCATCGAAAATTACAATCATCGTTTAAGTCTGTAAAGCAGCACGAGGTGCACATATGCCCGAAGTAATGTTTCATATTTAATTGTACGGGACCAAATTTTTATAACAAATAAACTTACAGCTCAATCTTCACAAAAACTATGTTTTTTTTCGACAAAAATGTGTACACTTGTTATGAATCACCCTATACTTATCCGTAACTATGTCACCTTCCTCGACACGCATCCTCCCTCGCTTGCCCGATGCATCGCGACCACGACACGTTGATCCACACTGACCGAAAATTGTGATTAGGTACTCCATTTAGGTTTGTACTCGAGATCTCACAATCTACTTACTTTGAGGTTAGGTACTTCACCCTTTGTCCTCGCCCAGTTTGTTTGGGATTGGACTTCCGATGAGTTTCCCCCGAGCGTTTTCACAAGATCCGCGGTATGTGCTAACGACTCAGTTGACAACACACTTTTTTCAATTACTCTCACACGTTCCTCTTCCCCTTGGTTGTGAAAACGCGGTTCAGTGACAGCGAGAGGTCAAAAGGTGCATTTTGAACCGTCGACGTCAATAACGACTGATTAATCATCGTCAGTGGCGTAGGGCAGATTCATTACAAACTTGTCTTAAAAAACAATATTTTCAATTTCCTTAAGAAACAAAATCGTAGCATTTTCTTAACACAAAACGTTATCAGTTTATTCAGAAAACAAATTCAACGTTAATAAATTAAATATATTTCTTTTGCATAGCTTCTACGTATAAAATGATATAAGCTTCTATAAACAATTACTTTTCTCGAACTTTATGATATCATATAAGCTTCAACAAGAGTAATTAGATATAGAAGTCTGTTTTTTGGATTTGAAGGATTGTTCCGAAAATCGAATTTGTAATTCAGTAATAGATTGAACAGATGCACACCATCGTTCTTATTACAAGCGAAGATTTTCAATTGTTGTAGTCATAAAAAGGCGTCAACTTATGTTTGAATGCGATATCTCAGTTCTGACTCATCATTTTCAGCTTCAATGTCACCATCATTGCTTTGCTCGTCATTTGATTCTAAGGAAATAGCATCAGTTTGATCATCGAAACTTTGTTATGCAACTTCTTCGATAGAGAGACGAGACCATTGTCCATTAAGGCAAAATCCTCAGCTTGTATGCCAGATTGGCCACTCCTATCCAAAACCATTGTCATATTCCCCCACACACTTAATGGAATATTATCCTCATCGTCAGTATCTTCATCGGCGTTATTTGAAATTATGCCAAATCCTGCTTTTGAGAGCAATTTCCTATGCAGTTTCAGAACTTACCTTTCCCCAGGTGGATTGGATAAAGTAAATTGCATCCAAAACATTGACTTTTCCTGATAGCGCTGATGCAGATTCAACGGAGTCGATATTGTTCAACAAGTGGTTCATCACGAGGGATCGATAGTGAAATTTAAAATTTTTGATAATACCCTGATCCAATGGTTGACACTCACTTGTTGTATTAGTAGGCAAAAACATGATGGTTATATTGGAAAGGTTCACATTCTTTGGATGCAAACCAACATACCGAGAAAAAGCAATACTTGTTTATTAGCCAATCGTGCATAATTTCGGTGGTCATCCAAGACTTTGCATTACTCCGCCATATGACTGAAAGCTGCGTATAAACAAGATTTTTAAAAGATCGTGACTTTGCGGCTTTTCCAATCACCAGAGGTGTCTCTTTTTCTCCAGCCATATTTGGACACAATAAAATTGTGAGTCTCCACTTTGCCAGTTTTCCACTGTCACACTTCTCGTTCTTAAAGGCGAATGTCTTGCTCAGCAAGGCTTGAAAGAAAGGTCATGTTTCATCCACGTTGTAAATAGAAGCCTGTAACATCTTGGAAATTCAGATCAGCCAACTCTCCTGTGAACGTTCCAAATGAAATGTTGTGCCTTTTTAGAGTTTTGTAAAATCATTTTACAAAACCCTACTAAAATCGCGCCTGTCTGTCGGTCTGTGTGTCACAGCACTTTTTCTCGCAATCTGTATAAGTTACAAACACAAAATTTTGTATATAGGTGTAAAGTGCTGCCCTCTTCAATGTTTCATTACAAAAAATTTTTTACAAGGTGCTTATGGGGGTCTCCCTATAGGGGAGTGTTATAAAGAGTGTCCGTATAGGGAGTGTACACTAGATATATATTGTTACATGTACAAAGAATTCCGCGAGCTACTGTCGCAATTGTTTTCACAACCATTAAGAACATCAACAAAATGAATTTACTCGAAACCACGAGAAGCATGATCAACATCTGAAAGTGACGTCACTCCATTCATTAACCTGCTCGACTATACCAGATACCTCTCGGCAGAACATTCACCAATGTACGAGAAATGCATTGAACGGACGGAGACCCTATATAAAGGCGAGCTGAATGAGTACTGACGAGAGGTATAGGGGAATTCTTGAGGAAATGAATAAGATTCTCGATATTGTAAAGAGCCTTAGAGAATTCTCAGGGCAGCCAGGAGAATTTAGTTCCTGCAGAAAGAGTGTAGAAAGGATTCAGCAAATTTATGAAAATGTTCGAAGTACCCCAAGATATTATGGAATTTTGAATGTGATTAGAAATGAAATTGTAGGGTAAGCAGATACGGTGCTTCAATCCTGTAATACCCCTTTAAATTGGGTAAAGATCTCTAGATGTTTGACTCTTCACTATGCTGATAAAAGGGATATCAGCACATTGGAGTACCAAATGAGTGTGATGGTGCAGGGGAGTAATATACTACAAGAATTTTATCATTCGATATACCAGAACCTTTCGTTAATTTTAAATAGTGTCTCCAGCATGGAAATGGGAGCAGAAGCTGGGGATGCTCTTATTCGCAGCTATCGCGGTGGGGCTCTTGATACTTTTATTAGGGGACTGAGAAGTGATTTATCAGACCAACTACCTTGTCGCAAGCTCTGCATCACTGCTTGAAGATGGAGAATATGAGATACCGCAGACTAACTGCACATAATGGACAACAAACTCTGCAAAAAATCGATTCAGTCTCGAATTAGGAATGAACCTGGAAAACGCCCTTCTCCACTAAAGGAGCCACGGGTTACAAAGCACAAAGGATCCACTACACCGAGGGAGATCAGATGCCCATATCGGAAGGATCTATGGAGAACAATGAGCGAGAAATCAGCGAATACGACGCGAATCCAAGCGTAGCGAGCTCAATTGGAAGACCACTGAATAAAAATTTTCTGCGGGCAGCATCTGAACTAAACCAAGGATCATTTAGCTCTCACTGGAAAGACAGGAGTAAACTGCGAGATTAAGAATGAAACAAACATATAGAGCTTATCAACACAATCTTCAGTGTGGAGGTTGCTAAAGAAGGAATACCAATTCAAGGCATTAAGGCTAGCTTCCATGCTCCATAAATCAGCTTTTAAAAATCAAAGCAGGAAGGTGAAGAATTCCTCAAAGAACGAGAAGATATGATAGCAAGCTCATTGGAGAGCGGTGGATGGTGAGGATCAGGTTTGACAAAGGATGAGAGTGCCACCAATAAGGACACAGAAGAAGTTGGCAAGTTGGAAAAAACAGGAACAAGCACTTTGTTATTGGCATTAGCAATAGAGTTGGATTGGGTGAAAGAACAGAGGGAAATAAAAGAAGAAAGAGCAAAAAACACACTACCGCCAAAAACTATGGAGACATACATATCATTCCAAACAATAAAGGGAATATTCGTAATTGATTCCATTTTTCGCAAAATAATTCTGAAAAATAAAAAAGAATAAAACCGAAAATAAAATTGAAAAACGCGCAGAATTAAAAGGAAGGTTTTATTCTTTTTCATTTTTCAATAGATGGAAATTGAAGTCACCACAGAACAATATAGGGGTAGAGATGTTTGTAAACAATAGCAGGGATATACACAGATGATATGAGGAGGGTAAGAGATTCAAATAGAGAGACTAGCGCAATTATACAATCAAAGGGTGAAGATGGAGTAAAATCATCACAGGGTTTGATACTAAGTGCCTTCACCATCAAACTTACCAGTAGTATCACGATGTCTATCTCTGTGAAAGATTAAATGGTGCCGGGGTAACTCACTGTTACTAATGTCATCTATCAGCCATTCTCCCTTAAGCAAGTGATATTATAGAGATATATATATATATATATATATATATATATATACGAGGTGTGTTCAAAAAGTATCACGAATTTTGAATTTTCGCGGGTTACGTATATTCGAATTTCGATTTTTTTGTGGCGTTATGTTGGTACTCATGTCTGTCACCTATGCCGACAAGCTCGGCCATTTTGAATGTTCACTTGATTGGTGATAGCTGCTTTACTTGCACGTGTTTTGAATCGTCTTCGATTTTTACTTATTCAAAAAAATGGATCAAAGAACGTGTATCAAATTTTGTGTGAAAAACGAAATTAAGTGCGCGGATGCATTCCGAATGTTGACTGTGGCATACGGAGAAGCTACCTTGGACCGAAGCAACGTTTATCGGTGGTACAAAATGTTTTGAGAAGGCCGAGAAGATGTGAACGACGAAGAGCGTGCCGGACGCCCGAGCACTTCAACAACAGACGGAAAAATCAATGAAGTGGAGAAAATGGTATTGGCCAATCGTCGAATCACCGTTAGAGAAGTTGCTGAGGACCTAAACATATCGATTGGCTCGTGCCATTCGATTTTTATCAGCGATTTGGGCATGAGACGGGTCGCCGCGAAATTCGTACCAAAATTGCTCAATTGCGACCAAAAACAACAAAGCATGAACATTGCTAATGAGATGTTAAACTCTGTCCGCGACGAACCAAATTTGCTCCAGAGGGTCATAACTGGTGACGAATCGTGGGTTTATGGTTATGACGTGGAAACCAAAGCTCAATCATCTCAATGGAAGCTGCCGCATAAACCAAGACCGAAAAAAGCGCGCCAAGTTCGGTCGAATGTGAAAGTTTTGCTGACAGTTTTCTTCGATTGCAGGGGCGTGGTGCATCATGAGTTCTTGCCACAGGGAAGAACAGTCAATAAGGAATATTACCTGCAAGTTATGCACAATTTGCGCGAAGCAATCCGCCAGAAACGCCCGGATTTGTGGGAGAACAAAAATTGGCTTTTGCACCACGATAACGCCCCTGCTCACACATCGTTGCTTGTGCGCAACTTTTTGGCCAAAAACAACACACTAATAATGCCGCAGCCACCGTATTCCCCAGATTTGGCCCCCTGTGACTTTTTCTTGTTTCCTAAACTGAAGAGGCCCATGAAAGGACGACGTTACGCTACGCTTGACGAGATAAAGACGGCATCGAAGGAGGAGCTGAACAAGATTAAAAAAATGATTTTTTGAAGTGCTTCGAAGATTGGAAAAACCGTTGGCACAAGTGTATAATATCTCATGGGGATTACTTTGAAGGGGACAAAATAGATATTCATGAATAAATAAATAATTTTTGAAAAAGAACAAAATTCGCGAAATTTTTTGAACACACCTCGTATATATATATAAATATATATATATATATATATATATATATATATATATATATATATATATATATATATATATATATATATATATATATATATATATATATATATAGTTATACGAAAAAAAGGATGGAAGAAATGCGAAGCTTAGTAGTCCTAGTCCTAGAATCACGAACACGAATACGGCAGGGCGACAAAATTTTTTATCAAGCAAGATACTCAGGTTAGCTGGAATGATAATTTTGAAGAACGCAGTCAATCTTTTTGTCTTTCCATCAGGCGCAAGTTTGGTGCACTGGAGCAACCCAGGACTAAACTTCAGTTTATACTTTATATGAGCGATGATGTCTTCAACTGGTGTGTTATATTCTAATCTCGAAAGAAATATTTGTAGCGGGGGGATATATAGCACACAGTGGGGCACCAGGTTTGATCGCAGTAATGTTTGTCGTCATATCGCCTCCAGGTGAGGGCCCCCGGCTGGTAGATGAAGATCCTGGTAAGCCTACATATCTTATCATTAATTCAGTATCTGCTTTACTTTGAGCTACAAATCTTGTAACGGTGGTTTCAGACGGGCATGAATACTTCGGGCTAATCCCGATACCACCTAAGTGTTGCAGTATTATGGAAGCTGGCTGCAGAAGTTGGGGTTGCTGCTGACTAGACGCCAATTGCAGATGTTTCGGTTGTGCTTGTTGCTGTACTTGTTGTACATGATGATGTTGCTCTTGGGAATGAGGTGACAGTTGCTGTTGAGGTTTCTTGATGTTGATGAAACATGGCAGCACGGTAGATGCTATAAATGTCTGGTGAACAGGACTTTTTCAATAGTATATCATTTTCAATAAATGTGAGGTATTTTCATTCGATCCAAAGCAAGACTGCGATTAGAAAAAAGAGATGGATCCCTTTTGCTTGAAAAGCCGTTGGGCCTTGCTTTATTGGTTTAAATGTTTCAACTGAAAATGACGACCCCTTAAGTTCAGAAAACAAACAAAACTAATTTTTTGGTAGCAAGCAAAATGCTAATTTTACAAAAAATAGAAATCTACACTTGAGTGCGGTAATGTTTTTCTAGAGTCTTGAAATTTTCGTGACGTAATGATGAAAACTGTGGTTCTCATGGTGTAGTAGTTAGAGTGCTCATCCTGTAAGCTGAATATTGCTTATTCAATCTCATTAGTGGCAATGAGATTTGTTTCGAGTAATTCTTTAAGTCCATTCAGTTATGTTATATGCTGGTTTAAATAAGAACGTATCGATACGTACTGGTTTAAAACCAGAACATATTGCAACTGGGTGGATGGGCAGATGGCATAATTGTGGTACTGTCCATGTCGAGTGCCAATAAATATGATCAAGGAAATGATATACTCTAACTATCTCTAAGCGAAGGCCCAAAAGGGCTATAGTGCTAAAACAAACAACGACAAAAACAAACTTGACCTCTTAATTGACTTCGACGTTGATTTTGGAGATGTGATAACCAACCGTACCTCGAAACTCTCCACTTCAAACACTCGATGTCCACTAAATTGGCAGCTTCTTGTCTACCAGCCAGTTGGTCAAGGTTGGATGATAGTAGGCATGATTCTCCAGAACATTTATTTATAATTCCCGCAAATTATCATCCAAAAAAAATTATTAAAACAAAAATCGAATCGACTACCATATCGTTGTGGTGTCAAGACGTTACCTACTCTAATTAAGTTCAAAGTAAACTACTCTAAAAAAAATATATAATTACAAACAAGGGCACCACGAGCCCGACCCACGAGATTGAAAAAATCCGTCTATAAATCCCTGAATGGGAACATTGCCGTTTCAAAATGATACTCACCCTCTATCATGTTGTTTTTCCATATTTTCATATATTTTTCGCTCTATCTGTTATATTTTTTTTTATTTCATGTCGCATATGTACAAATTCGATATATCTTATATAATTTGCATAGGTTACGAATTTAAACTCAAAAATTAACGCTAACAAATATTGTTGTATTGATATATTGGTAAGTCTAAAAAGTATTGAACTTTTTTTGTCATTGTTCGATTCAATATTTCTTTTATTAAAAATGGATTTTATTTAATGTATACTGTCCATTATTGTCTATGACCTTTTGCCATTTTTTGGGTAGAGCCAATATTCCATCTGTGTAGAACTTCTATGAGCACATGGAATGTAGTGCAATCTTCACATACGATTCAGCAATTTTTCTCTATCTAGAAATAACTTATAAATTAATTTTTCCACGCAGTGGTCCCTTCAATCAAAACAATCTGAATAATTAATTAACAAAGCAAAATGTTAGTTCTTATTTTAAAATACTTGTCTTGGTTAAAAGAAACATCCCATTAAATATGTACAAAGCATCTGGTAATTTTCCTCCTTCTTTTTATTCATCAACAATGAAATTTGGAATACCAAATAAAAATTACGTGCCTATTTATTACTATACTTAATTGAGATGTATAAACCAAATTGAGCAAATTAAAGAACTTTCAGTGAGCGGATAATCTTCAAAGAAGTACAAACAAGGAATTACTGGATTTCTGATTCACAATGAACTTCGTCACAAAAAAGATAAGATCAAGTATTGTTAACATGGCAATGATTCACAAAAGTTGATTGTAGTGGATTATTTATTAAATTGATGCTATCGAAAACTCGTGAAAGATTCAGTAGAGTGAAAAAAATATAATTCTCCATAATGCGCAAATGGAATACTAAGAATATTCAAGAATATTCAATCACATCAAAATTTATGATCAGGAAACAGCTAGATAAATTGACATGAAATAGTATTAATTTCTGAGATATGTTATTGTACTCGTTTCTTTATCTATAAGGATAAAATTTTCAACAAGCTGAATCCGGAAAAGAAAAACATTCATAAAAGATTTTTATACGAGTAAATTTAATCTTTTTGACTATTATATGATACACGAATGAAAAACTGTTCCAGTCGTGAAACCATGAGCGAGTACTTGTAAGGAGAGTATTGTAAGCACTAGGTACTCGTAAGTGAACGTATATTTTAACCTTAAAGATTTGTTGCGATAAAGTAATAAAGAAATGAATCGATTTAAATGTGAAGCACTGTAGGTAGTCGAAAGATAAAAGAAATGTAACTGCATCGTTTGGATTCGATGAATGAAGATTAAGATGGTTTTGGCAGCGAATGAGATCTCATCAATATCGTTGCATTACCATATACTCCAGTAGCTTTCAGTTGAGAAATATGATCGGTACCGCACAATAAGCCCTGCAATAAACCTCCAATGTACTTGTTGCAGTGCCTTTGGTAACACCAAATAATATGCATTCAATTCCTTGTAGATGTGGTACTACAGTCACGGCCGGATCTGCCATATGTGCACAATGTGCGCCTGCTTTATTCCCAAACTATTTGTAGTTTTATGCAATTTAGATTTTCTAGAGCAAAAACAATAAGCGCAACGTGCAGTCTACATGCTCCTACGATTAAAAAAAATTCTTAATCGCAGTCCCACCATATATCAATTTCGCTTTTACGGTGGCTGAAAACTCATCAATTCCTATCGCAAATACGCTTCTGTTGTTTTAGTTTCGCACATTAGGCCACATATATTCATACAAAGTGCTGATCTACTCAACCTTTAATGCCTTTCATACCTTCACCACATGCTTGGCTCGAAATCAAAAACTGCTCATAATTTGTCCTTCGTCTTTGAGTCATTGAGTATCTAAGCTGTGAGTATGCTATTGTCGAAACCATCGCAAGCTGCTTTCTTTGTTGTGTGCATAAAAATTTTGCTCATTAGGAGGCCACATTTTCAAATATGCATCTATGAGAAAGTTGATCTACACGGCTTCTGTAGTGCTTATGGTGACTTTATTAGGCGCCGAAGGTACAAGTTCACAAGTTGCCCATCGTGCATGCTTTGGCTTTGCATTTGAAAACAAAGCCGCCATTGGCTGTCGTTAAACAGTATAAAGTTTTGGTTAATAACATTTGATGATTTTTGTACCTTGGACTTAGTTAGCTCGTGTGAGACCTGCGACCGAAATTCCTCTCCGAACTAACTAGCCAGCCAGCAACCACCTCGGAGTAGACTAAGAATGTCCGGACTTGTTGATCTGATGGGTACAGTCGGTTGTCACGTTCTAAGACTTGACGTCTAGAACCAATGAAAGGGCGGTTTAGGTTTCCTTCGGGAAATCTTTCGGACGAATGAACGAGATTACAGTTATTACAATGTGTACTAATTCTTCTCAGGCCATTAGTCTTATTAAATACATATGGATGACCACCACGGCATGATTCATAAATGCTCAGTGTAGTTCAAATTATCGTATTGATTTACATTAAATTGATGTTAAAAGGGTCGAATGATCAATAATAAAGTTTATCATAGACAATTACTTACAGGAGAAAATCATCATGAACATGATTCGTAGTTACAAAAGCATATTGAGTTCACATAAGTAGGAAAATTAAAAATAATTCTCCAACCTCTAAGCATGGTGGTCGCCATCTCCCGTGTGTATCTAAAAAGAGTGATGGCCCGAGGAGAATTAATACACATGCTGAATCCACCTTCTTCCAACATTTTTCTTTTCTAATAATTTTTCAGAAAGAAATATTAATGCAACTCTATATAGTTACATACAAAGAATTTTCTTAAGTAATTTTTGTTCACTTTAAAGTGCAGTACATAAAACTTCTGTTGCTTCACGATGATAATAGCGTTTATAATTAGGTCGAATGCTTGATGGTTGCGAGTAATGGAATTGCGTTTATCGGAATTTCTTTAGCTTGATTTAACTTCCCGTTAACGTGAAAACGAAGTATCAGCACCATTTTGAAATTAATTAATTCAAATGAATTCACGGTAGTGAACCGATTGTTTATGTTCTCAAAGCTATACTGATAGGTTACAAAGTATAAACTACGATAAGATCTGTGCTATGGTATGGGTGTGAAACATGGACCCTAACTAAAACCGATGTAACATAGGAAGTCATATGGCAGCAGTTTGCATAGGTAGGAGTTGGCCTACTTTGGACAAGCTTCCGTGAGCTGTTAGCCAACTGCGGCAAAAGCAAATACTTACATGACGTAATATATGCTTTTTGCCGCATGAAAAAAGTACGAAGCGCATTACGTGCATGCTTAAAATGCACTTTGCACTGTCGACTGTACTCCTATACTTTTCAAGACGAGTAAATGAAGCGCACATGTTTTGCATCTTCTACTGAAGACAATAAAAATCAAATGGGTGTAAGAACTGAAATAATTTGCACTTCATAAGTAGCACTATTGTGAAGATCCTGTTATTGGATCTACCCTCATAATGTTTTCTCCGATTATTTTTAAGCTGCTCATCTTCCGCTATTCAGGAGGTTACGCTTAAATTTCGAGCATTTCCCCTTCTCCTGTCTTCCTCGATACTGATAAAGTAATTTTAGGGCCTGTCTCGAAAAGATATCGTTGAGGCCTTTCATATGATACCCCACTTCACCTTTGATGAAAAATTTTTTTTAGGGAGGACCCCCCTTAAAATATTTGGAAATTTTGTTCACCTCAAAACTTTCTAGAAGTCATAACTTCCAACCTTTTCACAAAGCTTCATAGCTGTAGCTTCTATAGTTTCGGAGAAAAACTGCTGTGGCGTACAGATTAACGGACGGACGGACAGACAGAAGGACACAGGTACCGCTTTCAATAGGGTTTTGTACTTTTGTACAACACCCTAAAAAAAGCTCATGCAATTATACGAATAATAAACATTGCAAAAAAACCATAGAGGTACATACAGGAGACGGTGAGCTTTCAATTCCTATGGAAACCCTTGAAGTCGCTTAACACAATCAGACCTTCCATGTACGTACACGTTCATTTTCGAAAGCTTTTGCAATTTTCAGCTGATGCTATTTTAAGGGACGCGTAAAATTTTTCAATTGTCGATATTAATTTCGAAATGCAAATTCAAGTCATTTATTAGCACGTTCAAATGTTATCATAAGTTATTACTTCTTATTTTATACACAAGGTCTCGTATCTATTCGCAAACCTCCACCCTTTTCGACAAATGTCAACAAAATCATACTTTGCGCCATATTTTCAAAAGTATTTGATCCATAAGAACTGCGTGGACACCCCTGTTTTCGAAGCGGAAGTATCAGCTGGCGTGGATCTGTCAGTTTCCATATCCTTCGTAAAATATGAATTTCGCATTGTAAAATTTAAAATTTTTCAAAAACTTAATATACGAAAGTAAACGAGAGTGAATTACAAAGTGAAGTGTGTAGTTTTTCATTATTTGCTGGAAAAAGAAACTGACGTGCTGTATTTTTCCTGACTCAGGTGAGTAAAATGTAACCAAACATAAAATCATGAGAAGCGCCACCAATTCAAGTGGATTTTTTACATTAGTCCATAGCCACGCGATATTTTATTACAGAAAAGTGAAACTTGACTGTATTTTGGACTTGTGCCGTGTTAAAAAAGTGGTTATGCCGATCGGTTTGATGATTTACGCGAGTGAAATACGTTTCATGTCCGCTCCTTGAACATTGACATATGCTGAATAAATTGGTGAAAATTTTTTGATCGAGGACTTAATTTGTGGATTTTTCAATCAAATTAACTTTAAATCAATTCGTTTTATGGTTTCGTGTTTGCGTTTTGTCCAGAGTGTGTTTATTTTTGTAAACATTTTGATTTGAAACGTTTGCAGCGAGAGTCATCGCGGAATTTTTTGACTATTACGTGTCAAGTCCAACGAAAACGTTAAAGAACGTCCATGAATATTGAATATCGGGTTGTTTTGAAGTCATAGAAGGAGTCAGATAAGTGTACACGATAAAATTTCATTTAGAAAATTAAAGAATACTGCAGTACGAAGTGTTTTTATCTCAACACAGTGCGACGTGATCTGGGGGCCACTAAAACTTATTTTCGAAACATGGCGGTTTAATTTGAAAATATTTGTTTACTTACCGGAAAACGAAGAAAACCGACTTCAAAGTGCCCTACAAAGAATGAAATGAATTTTATGGAAGTGGTACTAAATTACCATTTAAAATCACTAATGTAGCACCGCTTTTATAAAATTAAATTCATCTTTTACTTTGGAGTCGGTTATTTCAAAATTTTGGGTGAATTTCTTAAGAGAAATTTACCTATTACGTAGAGTTCTTTTTATGCATAAATATATATTTATATATACATTGTAATGATTTTCTACTTTTCAGATCGAACGCGGAACCGACCTCTCATCGGTTCTAGACGTTAAGTCTGAGTAGTGCCAACGGATGGTACCAACAGGTCAACCAATCCGTGCACCGTAACCCATTCACGCGGTGACTGCTTGTCGGCCAGCTAGTTCGGAGAGGATTTCGGTCGCAGGTCTCCGAATGGGTTACGCTCAATTACAATATTTCAGTCACCTGAACATGCCCGTTTTCCAAACGCGTCAACAATTACTCATCCAGAACGGGAAACCTACGTTACGTTAATTCTGGATGTGATCTCTCCACAGATCTCAAATCAAAAACGCTACAAAATCCTATAGGCGCGTTACCGAATCACCGACGCGGTACCGAAAAATATGCTACTCGAAATTAAACCGACGAAAACTACTCTAATGAAATGACGAAACAATCAAAGGTACCACGTACCGCGCGCGACGCGAAACCGACTTCAGCGGATTTGTCGAAACCCTATCCTCGCGACGGCATACCTACCTTACACTCTCTCTTCCCGCTGAAAAAGAATGAGACACTGAAAAGGAAAGTCGTGGTTAACTTTTAACAATTCATTTTAATCATTTAAAATTATAGAAATACATTCCTTCTTTTAATCTCATATGAAGCGTAGTCTACTTCTAAAGGAGCACTAAAATTCTAATAAACAGAGAAATTATAGAGTTGTTGCTATGGAACGGAATCTAGATATTATTACTTAGCATCGTGAAAATAAACATCATCCTTTGGGTGATACAAAGAAATCTTAAGCTAACTAGTACTGTAAATTTCATTGTTAATAATTATGTGAGCATATTTGTTGATACAATAGAATATAAGGTTGGGTTTAGTTTATTAGAAGGGCTGACACTCATTCGAAATTCTTGCGAAATTAAATAACAATATTATAAAATTATTTCTAAAAATTACAATTCGAAACAAATCGAATTCCAAGTTAGATGGAATGGAATTATGTAATTTTTAACTCATTAAAAAAAAATCTTGCGAAATGAAATCGTAAGTTAAAATTATGTAAATCTAATACGGAATTAAAATGTTAGAATAAAAATAGCGTTTTGTAAGATCGAATCAGAAACTTGAAGTTAACTTACTTATAAGTTATTAAAAAAAAATTTTTTTTTTTTTTATTTAATGTTTTTTTATGCTCGAAGTACATCTGTTATCTGGAGTAAACAATTTTATTGTTAAAATAGTTGCATTTATAGAAATCAACAAAATGAACTTCATAGCGCGAAGTGGATAAATTATTTGTGTACGATCAAACGAATGAATCATTTCTGTTAAATAAATTCAAAAACATAGCGAAATTTGTTTACGCTATGAACCAACTCAAAACTATAATTAAAATTTTAAAATGTTCCCAGAACTTTTCTTGGTGCTTTGAACGAAGTAATCAATCATCTTCAATCATGAAGAAACATGTTAAAAATTACATAAAAATTACTAAAATATGATTAAAAATTAAAATTATGTTGCATAAACAGACTAAGTTTAAAATAGCATATATGTTGAATAAATAAATACTTCAAGTTTAATGAATAAAATAACCTGAAATTGAAAGTAATTTTATGGAAAACTTAAAATAGTTTTTTTTTTTTTTTTGTACGGTTAGTAATTCATTTTAACTTCATTGTATTCTTCAATGAAAGAGAACCATAAAACAAATTTCAGATATTCGCTTAAGTCTATTAAGTATTATTTCTATATAAAAAGGAACGATAGCTTGAAATCTTTTAGGAACAAATAATTGAGTGTAAAAATGTTATAACTTATCACGAGGATTGTTAAGTTGAAGCATGTCTGGGTTGATGTTTTATTTTATGTTCACTCAGTCAATTAATATTTATGATTTTCGTACTATCTCGAAGTTATAGTAACTTGTACACGAATCGAATTATTTTGCACAAACTAGAATTTAGTCCTCATGTCTATCTTACAATCTTTAACCTCATATATTACAATTAGCTTAACTTTCACTTATTTTAATAGACTTTGATCCCTTCAAATCTTTAGTATAAAGTGCAAAGCTTATTTGGAAATGTTAAGGCCTTAACTTACAAATAATACGCTAACAATTAAGAATTTTAATATTGTAACAACTAACCTAATCGTGAGACCCAAATTGCTTTTTATCACTTTTACACTTGAAGTTATTCCAGAATATTTTTACATACGGATAAAACAGACTCAAATGAAGTACGACTTTAATCATAGATAGATGCTGAAAGTACCACACATGCTGATTTTAATGATAACAACGGAACATTTCTACGTGTGGAAGTTGTTAAGATGAAAACATTGCATGATGTAACAGAAATGTAAAAACTTCTAAATCTTGAAAAGGAAAGTTTTATAAATATCTTTGTAAAGTAATACTAAAAATATGTTAAAATGAAAGACGTACTGAGATATCATCTAACTTGGATAAATGTTTTCTTTAATTTTCCCTTGATAGATAGTATGTAAATGAGTTAAAATGAGTCGCTTTCAAAATCTTTTCGTAAGTGTTTCATGCAAAGCGGTAAAATTTTAACTCAGTAATTTCTCTGCTCCTAAAATCGATGTACTTGGCATAGCTGTAATGCTACGCTTTGATATACAAACATATTTTGGCAAAAGTATAGATAACAGCATAGATCTTAACTGTGCAATCACACGAAAGAATTTTCAATAGAGCGCGCACGGCTTACTCACAAAAATCACATATCTTCGATTATATTTCAAATGTAAATTTTAAACTGATACTTAGTTCACTGCGTTGAAACAAGCCGTAGATTTGCTTGTCCATTTTGTGGATGTACACGCTATTCCTCAAGCTTTTGTTTCGTTCTCTATTGTTTTTACAGATAATATGAAGCATTTGATTTTGCGTGACGCTATAGCTCTGTCCATTGCTACATTATTAGGAGTGAAACTTTCCAAAGAACGACTTTGCGGTTTCGTTGCTACTTTGTTGGATTTCAAATTTTGCGGTTATGCACTAGTTTTCCGTGACAATCAATTGCGATACACGAGCTACGATTCGCACAAGTTACACATTTGCTTCTGCTTTTCATTTTCCGTTTGCTTTTACCAATACGGGCGAGGATACTCACTTTGATTCCATGATGATGCCTCGGACCAACTATTGAAATTCGATGTACCTTCCTGAGTTGTAAATGTATTTGTACGATTCGATATTTTCACCGAATTATCACTGTTATCATAATTCAATAGTATTTCGGATGGATGCGATTGGCAGGATGGTGATTTTTTTAGATATTGTATAGTTTAGATCATTATTATTATCCCAATATTCCTTTCCATCAGCTCGGAAACAAATGCAAACTTCCAGCTTTTTCGAGGATGGAGGTAGAGTAATTTTAAAGCTAAATGTATCATATATAACATATGCGGCGCTACTTCCATGATACGCGGCGCCGAACGATTGGACCGCCGGAAACTTACTTCGAAAATGAAATCTTTGAGGAATGGTTTTATTCTCAAAGAATCAAATATATGCTGGTGCTAGACAACCCAGCAACCCCATATGCCTCATTCCTTAGAATTAATTTCGATACTTAGCTGGCAAATAGGATCCTCCACAGCCTTGAACTGACAACAGCTCTGCGGTTTGTATTCTCGGGCGTTATCAACCTCTTCTTCAGAGTCATTCGATTCGGTTAAGTCGCTCGCAGTCACCCCTTCTTTCGATGTCTTCTTTGTGTCGGTTTTCCTCTTTTTCTTGGGAGATTTCGATTTACTTCGATCTAAAGATCCTCGTTTGGCTGCTACAACGCGCCAAGTCGCTACCGACACCACACCATGACACCATTTACCTTTTTCGCCATGTGGCTGTCAAGCCCAACCGGTTGTCACCTCGGACAAAACAGAGGTGTGTGGAATGGCACGCCACATGGCGGCAATGTGCCTCTCCATCTGTCGCCAGTGGCATAGTTTTTTTTTTTTTTTTTGGATGACCACGGTGGAGAGGCATTTCCAGATGGCTATGTCTCGAAATGTGCCGGGGTTTGGATTAATTTTATATTTCGAATATTTATATCCACAGATCGAAATATTTGGACAGAAAAAAAAAATATTTTCTGCGCAACGATATCCGCACGACAGATGAAGTCCGCTGGCACTTCGAGGACATATCCATCTGGCTGGTTGCAAGGGTTCGGGATCGGAATCACTTCGATTCCCGGGCGTAGGCGTCACATTACACATTCCCCCCCCCCCCCAAAATCGAAGTAATTACGATCCCGTCTCCTATATAAAAGGTCTTGGTTAGGGCCGTGGCGGGTCGAAGGTCGATTCCGAGGAATAGGCTACACCCATGTTCGTGAAGACTCGACAGTGACTATATAGTAGGGAGTCAGGTGTTATTCGGAGGCCTTCGTCTAGGCAGAGATCGGGGTAAGCCAAGGTTTCTCGTGAGAAATAGTTGCACTTCATCGTCGAAGGTCTTTTGCGTGGTAAATTCCCAGGGTTTTACCAGTCATGTCCGCGATGAGGCATCGGGTGGGGCTTATTACTTGTAGGACTCGACATTTCACGAATTTCTTGTCTAGTTTGGCATTGTAATGTCGGGTGGCATCGCTCTGCCGGAAGTTTCGACGATATATTTCGTCGCCTACCTTAAAGCCAGAAGGATGAGATCGCAAGTTGTACCGCTCCTCTCCCATCCGTCGACTTTCTTCAATCTTCTCCCGCAGTTGATCTCGCAGAAGTTGGAGCTTTTCGTGCGGTTCCAGAACCACGATTGGGTCCTCTAGCGATTTCAGTTGCCGCAATAGCCGGTAAGCGCTCCCATGACAGATCATGTACTGCCCGAACAATGCGAAATACGGCGAAATGCCGGTAGTGGCGTGGTACGACGAGCGCAGCGCACTAGTGATGGCGGACAATTTGCGATCCCAGTCCCTCTGATTCGGGTGGACATAGGTGCGGATGGCCGCTATGAGCGTACGATTCAGTCGTTCGGAGGCGTTGGCTTGTGGTGAATAGACGGCAGTTCGTTGGTGGATGATGCCGTATTTGGACATTAGGTCTCGGAACTTGCTGGAGGTGAACTGGACCCCATTGTCGGAGACAAGTTTCTCCGGAACTCCAAACATGTGAAAGACTCGGTTCTCCAAGAAGCTGATTATAGGTCCAGTGTGCATGTTACGTATTAGTTCTATGATAGGGAATTTAGAGAGCTGGTCCAGGACCACGACAGCTCCCGTGTGACCAGAAGCAGATCGAGGGTAAGGACCGATAAGATCAATGTACAAGCGCTGGAACACGCGTTCGGGGACCTCAACCTTACCCATGGGTGGCCGAAGAATGGTGTTGGGCGCTTTAGTGCACTTGCATAGCTCACAAGAGGCTACGTACGCTTTTATCTGTTGTGCCATCTTAGGCCAAAAGAAAGAGGTTTTCAACCGCCTAAGTGTACGACCGTATCCGCCGTGCGCACTCGATGGGTGGTCATGAGCCCGTCTGATAAGATCAGTGGTTAATTCTTCGGGCACCCACAACTTCCACTGTTCTTCTTCTTGTATGGGTTCTCCGGATGCGTGTCCCATCCGCTTATAAATAAATCCATCCGTCAACCGCAGTTCAGGAAGCTGGGGCTGTTGATTCTGGATAGTGTGAATCAGTTGTGTGTAGGTTGCTGACTTGAAGGCAGGATGGTCCAAATCGATCAATTGGGGGCTGTCGTCCTCTTGGACCAACTCGGCTCCTTCAGGGGCGAGCATTCTGGATAGGGTGTCGGGGACTACATGCTGGCTTCCTTTTCGGTGGCGGATTGTGAAGTCAAAAGCCTGCAATTTCAGTGCCCGCCTGGCCAATCGGCCGTTGAGATCAGTCTGGCTCATGAGCCATTTCAGAGAAGCGTGATCCGTAACGATTTCAAAGGTGTGTCCCTCCACATAGGCTCGGAAGCGTTTCACTGCCAACACCGCAGCTGTAATTTCACTGGGCTGGGTTCAGCTTGTGAGACATGAAGGCTATAGGTCTCTCTTCGCCATCCTGTGCAACCTGGACTAAGACTGCTCCCACCCCATGTTGACTCGCGTCACAATGGATTGAGAACGGTTTGTCAAAGTCCGGGCTGTGCAGTACGGGGGCTGTAGTCAGACTCTTCTTTAGCTCTTCAAAAGCTCGCAAGCTGGGCTCTTCCCAGACGAATTTACGTCCCTTACGCAGCATGTCGGTCAAAGGAGTGGTAATGGTGGCATAGTCACGTACAAAACGCTGGTACCATCCGCATAAACCTAAGAATCGGCGTAATTGTTTGGTGGTCTTGGGTAATGGAAATCGTCAATCGCTTGAGTCTTTTCCGGATCGGTCTTGATGTGGCCATGCCCAATGATGTGACCTAAATACTTCACCTCCGTCATCACGAACTGACTCTTCCTTATGTTGATGGTTAATCTTGCCCTCCGGATGTGTAGAGCCACCTCCTGAAGCAGGTCGATGTGTTCATCAAAGGTCTCGGTTATAAGCAACAGATCGTCCAAGTAAACGAAAACTTGGTGCCGCAAGTGAGGTGGTATTACCTTATCCATAAGGCGCGTCATTGTTTGGGGGGCATTACACAATCCGAATGGCATGGTCACGAATTGATATAGGGGCCGACCTGGGACTGTGAAGGCTGTTTTCTCCTTTGAACCGGGGTCTAAAGGAATTTGCCAGAAGGCGTCCTTGAGGTCTAAGCTCGTGATGAAGTGGGCTTTAGGCAACCGACTCAAAATGCCTTCAATCAACGGTAGAGGGTACTCGTCCTTGACGGTGACGGCGTTCAAGCGTCTAGCATCTAAGCATAACCGGACCTTGTTCGGCTTGACAACTAAGGTGACTGGGGACGCCCACGCGCTCTGTGATTCTTCGATTACGCCTAATGCTAGCATTCGATCCACTTCGGCATATAACGATTTTTTCTTCGCCGGAGATATGGCGAAATGTCTCTGTTTTATGGGTTTAGCGTCCCCCACATCTATCGTGTGGAACACCAGGGCAGTCCGCCCGAGACCTTCCTTCTCATGCGATGGAAAAGCCGATATAGCCGAGTCTAGACGCAGTTGCTGATTTACATCCAGAGTATGTCGTAGTAAGTTAGTGGTTTGAGATTGGTCAGGAGCTGGGGTGACGGACTCCAGGGTCGTACCGGGAAATAGTGCCGGGGCCAAGTTAAATTTTCGAACGAAATCCACTCCTAGGTAAAGATTCTGGGTTAACTGAGGTATGATGAAAAATTCCATGGGTTTAGTTACTCCTTTAAAGGTGACATCCGTCATAATTTTTCCCACTACCGAGTGACGAGTTCCGTCCGCCGTGCTTAACCAGGAGGTGAAATGACGGATTTGGTCCGCGTGCCTTGCCAGTACCTCCCCTGCAAACTCGGCAGCTATGCAATTCACACTGGCTCCCGTATCGACTAAGCCTGACACTCGTTTTTGCAGGAGGTGTACTGACGCATATGGCCGAACATCATCCCTCAATAATTCGTCTAAGTATATGTCCTTCAACACCTTTCTCGACTGCCTGACTTTTCTCCAGAAGCTCCGCATCCGACGCGTGGCTCGCTTGCTTCGCGGTGGTACATTTGTGGACAACTCCTCATGGAAGATGCGCTGTCGAGTAGCCAAGTAATTCCGCAGCCTGACATGAAAAGGTTTTACATGCCAAGGAACTTTCGTCTCGCTATCATTTCCCTGCGCGTTGGCCTCAGCGAAGGACGGCGTCGGTTGTGGAACTTCGGGAGAACTGTGGTTAGCGGTGCGAGTCAGCAGAGTTGGAGTCATGTTGGGAGCTTGGTCATAGCTAGTGGTAGGGTCAAAATTGGTTCGTCCGGGGTTTAGGAGTGCCGACGGGTGGTCGCGGCACTCGGTGGCAAGTTTTTTCGCCCTTTGCAATTTGCACAGTCAGGTGCGTATGTGTCGGCCTTCCCGCAGCGGTAGCAGAAAAGCGTCGGCTCCGCTGGACATGCATAGAACCGATGTCCCGGTTGTCGGCAGTTCCAACAGACCGTCGGGCTTGTAATTGCTTCAAGGGAGGGTCGATCAATCAAGGCTGGGTCCTCAAGCTCCGGTCGTGCTCCGCTCCTCGGTACTGGTACTGGATCAGCAAGTAGGTGGTCAGCTGCCATCAACTCCGCGGTGTGATGATTTCGGGGATTTGGTCCCGTTATGCGAGGTTGTGGACGGAAGGTACCACGCCGCTCATCCAAGTGTTCTTGTCTACGGGCATGGAGGCGCAATCCCTGTATGGTGTTGATGGGAAAATGCAGAAGGCTGTTCTGGAGATCCCAGCGCATATTCTCTCTGATAATTTCTACCAGTTCGTCCTCGGGCATGGTATTTCGCAAGCGAGTGCTCAATCTCACTATACTTGTGTAGTACTGGTCGAACAGTTCGTGAGCGCCTTGTTTCCGTTTCTTTATTTGCTCCCTTAGCTCTCTCTCAGTGAAGCCATCCTCAAATCGATTGCGGAAGGCTGCACTGAAAGAGTGCCAAGTGGGATGTGGCGTTGATTCTTTAAAGCTCCAGTACCAGTCGGCAGCGTCGCCGCTGAACAAAAGATGTGCATGCCGGAGGAAGGCCGAGGAATCACCTCCCAGGGTGCTGGATACCAACGCCTGAATCCGGAAAAGGAACCGGTCCGCCGATATCATATCGTTGAACCCTGTAAAGTTCAGGCGCCAACTCTCCATGATACGAGGCGTCGGGTCTCGAAAAAGTGTCACTGCGTTCCCGGGGGGAATCACATCCTCGATTGACCTGTTGTACTGAACGGCCTCGGGGGCTGGAGGTACCAACGGAGGTCCGGTACTGTGTCGTGGTCTATATTCGGGAGCTCTGGGATCCATTCCTGAGTACCTTGGAGGTGGGACCCATTGCTCGGATTGTCGGGAGGGGGGCATCGCCACACTGGGATTGGGC
This sequence comes from Odontomyia ornata, assembly GCA_963969285.1. Taxonomy (NCBI): domain Eukaryota; kingdom Metazoa; phylum Arthropoda; class Insecta; order Diptera; family Stratiomyidae; genus Odontomyia; species Odontomyia ornata. The sequence continues at coordinate 107,673,511 of OZ017739.1, read as the reverse complement.
TCCCAGCCAAGCGGAGTTCTCACGCGACTGGGTGGTTGGCTCATAGGGAAATTCTGGAGCTTTCCCTCCAGGTTGCCAATTCTCTCCGACATATCCCTCATCAACGCCACGAGGGTGTCAATGGAGTGGGCGGACGGCATGGGTGTCACCTCGGACACGACACTTGCGGCCGGAACTTCACCGCCTACGGCTCCTGGCAGGTCTAAAAGTGGTTGGGACTGTTCGGCCTCTGGAACTCCTTTCGCCACTGCTCCGCGCGTTGGTAGGGGCGTTCCGAGGGGGACGTCTAGAGCAGACCGCTCGATGGGTCGCCGACATAATGGGCAACTCTCTGACGTGAGGAGGAGCTGTTGTACACAGGCACGATGGAATAGATGTCCACAATCCGATCGCACGCTGTGTACGCCCTCCACTACGTCCTCGAAACAGATTCCACAGTTCGCGGGTTGGACCGTTTTGGACCGGGTCCACCGCTTTTCTGGGGTCCGCTTCGTTGCCATTGTCGTGTGGGTTTAATGTGGTGCTAATATGACTGGAAAAATTAAAATATATATAAAATATGATACTTATAACTATACCCCTAATATATAAATACAAAAGCTTAATCTTAGTTTAGTGGCCGATAGTGGCGAGCTATTTATACTGAATGAGAAGAAAAAAAAAGATTTATTTGAAGACACACTTTCTTTTCCAGTGGTCGACTCCTCCAACGGGAAATGAGAGTGTGTGGTAATCTGCCGAAGAAAGGGTGCTTTCGGTCGATTTACAAAATTTATCCCCTAAACCCACATACATTACAAAAAAACCGTCTCTGAACTACGTTAAAGTGACTCGACGAGACAAGTGGTAGAGCTACCGTAACGATTTTAGTACGCGGTCAAAATTTCCCGACGCGTGGAAGCATTCCGGGCTTCGCAACTCCAGCATACGCCACCGAACGTTGAACCGATACCACTCGTCTATCACGCATACGAAATAATTAGAATCCTTCCGCGACATAAAGGCAAGGTAGCCTTCTATTTTCTTGAGAGTCCATGCTGATAGGTAAACCCATCAGACTGGCAGTTCCATCAAGAAAATAGAAGGTCCTTACAGGGGTTAACCTGGGACAACACATCGGAAGGATTCTGTCGCGAGAAAAAAAAAATCAAACAAAGGAGAGCGGAAGCTACAACTCACGTGAAGCGACTTCTAGTGTGTATCACACAACTCCACTGCTCCTGATAGTGGGACTCGAGTACCAAAGTACCTTACATCCTCCGTAAAGGACCAACTCGTCAGAAGACGCGGAGTTCTTTCCCCCTTAGGATGTTTTTGGCCCCACGTTGGGCGCCATTTGTAATGATTTTCTACTTTTCAGATCGAACGCGGAACCGACCTCTCATCGGTTCTAGACGTTAAGTGCCAACGGATGGTACCAACAGGTCAACCAATCCGTGCACCGTAACCCATTCACGCGGTGACTGCTTGTCGGCCAGCTAGTTCGGAGAGGATTTCGGTCGCAGGTCTCCGAATGGGTTACGCTCAATTACAATATTTCAGTCACCTGAACATGCCCGTTTTCCAAACGCGTCAACAATTACTCATCCAGAACGGGAAACCTACGTTACGTTAATTCTGGATGTGATCTCTCCACAGATCTCAAATCAAAAACGCTACAAAATCCTATAGGCGCGTTACCGAATCACCGACGCGGTACCGAAAAATATGCTACTCGAAATTAAACCGACGAAAACTACTCTAATGAAATGACGAAACAATCAAAGGTACCGCGTACCGCGCGCGACGCGAAACCGACTTCAGCGGATTTGTCGAAACCCTATCCTCGCGACGGCATACCTACCTTACACTCTCTCTTCCCGCTGAAAAAGAATGAGACACTGAAAAGGAAAGTCGTGGTTAACTTTTAACAATTCATTTTAATCATTTAAAATTATAGAAATACATTCCTTCTTTTAATCTCATATGAAGCGTAGTCTACTTCTAAAGGAGCACTAAAATTCTAATAAACAGAGAAATTATAGAGTTGTTGCTATGGAACGGAATCTAGATATTATTACTTAGCATCGTGAAAATAAACATCATCCTTTGGGTGATACAAAGAAATCTTAAGCTAACTAGTACTGTAAATTTCATTGTTAATAATTATGTGAGCATATTTGTTGATACAATAGAATATAAGGTTGGGTTAGTTTATTAGAAGGGCTGACACTCATTCGAAATTCTTGCGAAATTAAATAACAATATTATAAAATTATTTCTAAAAATTACAATTCGAAACAAATCGAATTCCAAGTTAGATGGAATGGAATTATGTAATTTTTAACTCATTAAAAAAAAAATCTTGCGAAATGAAATCGTAAGTTAAAATTATGTAAATCTAATACGGAATTAAAATGTTAGAATAAAAATAGCGTTTTGTAAGATCGAATCAGAAACTTGAAGTTAACTTACTTATAAGTTATTAAAAAAAAATTTTTTTTTTTTTTATTTAATGTTTTTTTATGCTCGAAGTACATCTGTTATCTGGATTAAACAATTTTATTGTTAAAATAGTTGCATTTATAGAAATCAACAAAATGAACTTCATAGCGCGAAGTGGATAAATTATTTGTGTACGATCAAACGAATGAATCATTTCTGTTAAATAAATTCAAAAACATAGCGAAATTTGTTTACGCTATGAACCAACTCAAAACTATAATTAAAATTTTAAAATGTTCCCAGAACTTTTCTTGGTGCTTTGAACGAAGTAATCAATCATCTTCAATCATGAAGAAACATGTTAAAAATTACATAAAAATTACTAAAATATGATTAAAAATTAAAAGTATGTTGCATAAACAGACTAAGTTTAAAATAGCATATATGTTGAATAAATAAATACTTCAAGTTTAATGAATAAAATAACCTGAAATTGAAAGTAATTTTATGGAAAACTTAAAATAGTTTTTTTTTTTTTTGTACGGTTAGTAATTCATTTTAACTTCATTGTATTCTTCAATGAAAGAGAACCATAAAACAAATTTCAGATATTCGCTTAAGTCTATTAAGTATTATTTCTATATAAAAAGGAACGATAGCTTGAAATCTTTTAGGAACAAATAATTGAGTGTAAAAATGTTATAACTTATCACGAGGATTGTTAAGTTGAAGCATGTCTGGGTTGATGTTTTATTTTATGTTCACTCAGTCAATTAATATTTATGATTTTCGTACTATCTCGAAGTTATAGTAACTTGTACACGAATCGAATTATTTTGCACAAACTAGAATTCAGTCCTCATGTCTATCTTACAATCTTTAACCTCATATATTACAATTAGCTTAACTTTCACTTATTTTAATAGACTTTGATCCCTTCAAATCTTTAGTATAAAGTGCAAAGCTTATTTGGAAATGTTAAGGCCTTAACTTACAAATAATACGCTAACAATTAAGAATTTTAATATTGTAACAACTAACCTAATCGTGAGACCCAAATTGCTTTTTATCACTTTTACACTTGAAGTTATTCCAGAATATTTTTACATACGGATAAAACAGACTCAAATGAAGTACGACTTTAATCATAGATAGATGCTGAAAGTACCACACATGCTGATTTTAATGATAACAACGGAACATTTCTACGTGTGGAAGTTGTTAAGATGAAAACATTGCATGATGTAACAGAAATGTAAAAACTTCTAAATCTTGAAAAGGAAAGTTTTATAAATATCTTTGTAAAGTAATACTAAAAATATGTTAAAATGAAAGACGTACTGAGATATCATCTAACTTGGATAAATGTTTTCTTTAATTTTCCCTTGATAGATAGTATGTAAATGAGTTAAAATGAGTCGCTTTCAAAATCTTTTCGTAAGTGTTTCATGCAAAGCGGTAAAATTTTAACTCAGTAATTTCTCTGCTCCTAAAATCGATGTACTTGGCATAGCTGTAATGCTACGCTTTGATATACAAACATATTTTGGCAAAAGTATAGATAACAGCATAGATCTTAACTGTGCAATCACACGAAAGAATTTTCAATAGAGCGCGCACGGCTTACTAACAAAAATCACATATCTTCGATTATATTTCAAATGTAAATTTTAAACTGATACTTAGTTCACTGCGTTGAAATAAGCCGTAGATTTGCTTGTCCATTTTGTGGATGTACACGCTATTCCTCAAGCTTTTGTTTCGTTCTCTATTGTTTTTACAGATAATATGAAGCATTTGATTTTGCGTGACGCTATAGCTCTGTCCATTGCTACATTATTAGGAGTGAAACTTTCCAAAGAACGACTTTGCGGTTTCGTTGCTACTTTGTTGGATTTCAAATTTTGCGGTTATGCACTAGTTTTCCGTGACAATCAATTGCGATACACGAGCTACGATTCGCACAAGTTACACATTTGCTTCTGCTTTTCATTTTCCGTTTGCTTTTACCAATACGGGCGAGGATACTCACTTTGATTCCATGATGATGCCTCGGACCAACTATTGAAATTCGATGTACCTTCCTGAGTTGTAAATGTATTTGTACGATTCGATATTTTCACCGAATTATCACTGTTATCATAATTCAATAGTATTTCGGATGGATGCGATTGGCAGGATGGTGATTTTTTTAGATATTGTATAGTTTAGATCATTATTATTATCCCAATATTCCTTTCCATCAGCTCGGAAACAAATGCAAACTTCCAGCTTTTTCGAGGATGGAGGTAGAGTAATTTTAAAGCTAAATGTATCATATATAACATATGCGGCGCTACTTCCATGATACGCGGCGCCGAACGATTGGACCGCCGGAAACTTACTTCGAAAATGAAATCTTTGAGGAATGGTTTTATTCTCAAAGAATCAAATATATGCTGGTGCTAGACAACCCAGCAACCCCATATGCCTCATTCCTTAGAATTAATTTCGATACTTAGCTGGCAAATAGGATCCTCCACAGCCTTGAACTGACAACAGCTCTGCGGTTTGTATTCTCGGGCGTTATCAACCTCTTCTTCAGAGTCATTCGATTCGGTTAAGTCGCTCGCAGTCACCCCTTCTTTCGATGTCTTCTTTGTGTCGGTTTTCCTCTTTTTCTTGGGAGATTTCGATTTACTTCGACCTAAAGATCCTCGTTTGGCTGCTACAACGACGAGGGCGATGAACTGCAAACAAAACCTGGTAAGGCATTTGTCGACGTACGCCGAACGAAAAAAATTTACCTCTTAATAATTTTACACCACCTAGGACCACGCCAAGTCGCTACCGACACCACACCATGACACCATTTACCTTTTTCGCCATGTGGCTGTCAAGCCCAACCGGTTGTCACCTCGGACAAAACAGAGGTGTGTGGAATGGCACGCCACATGGCGGCAATGTGCCTCTCCATCTGTCGCCAGTGGCATAGTTTTTTTTTTTTTTTGATGACCACGGTGGAGGGGCATTTCCAGATGGCTATGTCTCGAAATGTGCCGGGGTTTGGATTAATTTTATATTTCGAATATTTATATCCACAGATCGAAATATTTGGACAGAAAAAAAAATATTTTCTGCGCAACGATATCCGCACGACAGATGAAGTCCGCTGGCACTTCGAAGACATATCCATCTGGCCGGTTGCAAGGGTTCAGGATCGGAATCACTTCGATTCCCGGGCGTAGGCGTCACATTACAACATATTTGTATAAATATGTATGTATATATATATATATATATATATATATATATATATATATATATATATATATATATATATATTTATTTATATATATTTATATATATATATAGATATATATATATATATATATATATATATATATATATATATATATTTATTATATGTGTACAAATATATGTATATATATATATATATATATATATATATATATATATACATATATATATATATATATATATATATATATAGATAGATATATATATATATATATATATATATATATATATATATAATATAGGATATAAGGAAAATCGGGACTATGCTAGAGATTACAATTTCGCTCCAATTTTCACAAAACTTTTAGGAAAGGCGTATTGGATGAATATGTCAGTCAAGTTGTTTAACCAGCTCAATCGGTCGGGGGAAAACATAATGGCGGCCATTTTAGACGAAAAGTTGTGATTCCTGTTCTGACGAAACCATAGCTCTTATTTGTATGAAATTTGGTACAGAGGTTCATTTAGGCGTGCGAATTTCACAATAAAAAATCCAAAGTCGAACAGCTTAAAACAAAATGGCGGCCGCTCTAACGTCGAAAAACGTGTAAACAATGGGTGGTGTAGTTGTGACCAAACTTTTCAATCGATGTTTATAGAATTCGGTATTTTCATAAAGACTATAAGTGTCTAAAGAACTGTATAAAAAAACTAGAGATCAGGTCTCTAAAAACAAAATGGCGGTTCGTTGAAGCTGGAAATTTCAAACACATATCAAAGACCCAATATTGATTCGATTTAAATGAAATTTATTTTCACGATAAAAAACAATAAGATCTAAATGCTTTGCTATTTTGGTGCGCATAGACGCACAAGTTTCAAAATGGCGGTGAGTCAAATATGCGAATTTTTCAGATTTTTATGGCCCTCTAGTGGCTACATTTTCCAATGGATTTTGATGAAACTTAAAAATTTGGATAATTGTACTGAGTTCTTGTACTAAACAAAAAAATTTAAAACCTCATATTTTTAGTTGCCATTTTCCTAAAAATTTTATGCTATTGCCCTATGTAGAGGTAAACTACGATTTAAATGAGATTTGGCAGATTGACTGATGAGAATCTAAGATAGAAATATTTGAAAAAATTCACAAAATGCATGCATTCAAAATGATGGCTCCCAAAAATCAGAAGGTTAGTGCAATTCGCTATCTTAGTAGAAACTGAAGTAATGAATATTTTTCATGGAAACGTTTTCAATGGCTTAACTTGTAAGTATTTATCCAAAAGACCACTTTAGGGGAATATAAAATATTTTCACACTACCCTATTAAAATCTTGATCTGTCTTTTCGTCTTTCTGTCCGTCCGTCCGTGCGTCACAGCAAGTTTAATCGCAAACCACACAAGCTAGAGTTATGAAATTTTCTACGTAGGTCAAGAGTTGTGCCCTCTCAAACGTTTTCAAAAAAATTCCACCAGAATAATAATATCAGCACATATGGCAATTTTTTGGCTATCTTTTTTTTCTAAACAATTAATTTGCAAGCGCTGCATTCTCATTAAGCTTATCACCAAGAATATGATAAACCTCATCAAATGATGAACAAAATTTTGACCCAAATTTCGAAATTAACTTCGAGCCTATGCGAGTTATCACAATAGCAAAGGCAAAAGCTCGTGGCTTCATGGATTTGATCTTTCGCCGTCTCCTGTATCTACCTCTATAAAAAAAACTGACTAAGCATAAAAGTACCTAAATATCAAATAAGTTTCGAACGCTTTGAACAACAGTGTACACCAAAAACAAAGTATGGTTGTGCCTTATCTAGGGTTCCACTTAAAACATGAATTAGGTAGTTTGATCTTTTTATTTAGAAGCTGCTCGTTTTTTCCATTGTAAATCAACTTCACACATTCATAAAACAAGTTGGGTAGACAGAACTACGCTCATGTCAGAAGGGTTTTGTACTTAACCAACAATTTGCAGATATATAGATTGATTCAATTCAAGAAAAACTTTCATGACATGCATAACAAATATATTCTTGTTTTAAAAGAACCTACCAGTTTCACATCTTGTCTGTTCGTCTGCCCATCTATCTGTGCGTCACAGGAAACCATAAAAGCAACAAAGCTGAAACTTTGTGAAAAGGTCAAAAGTGGTGGTCTCTCAAAGGTTTGGGTCATATCAAATATTACAGTATTTTTCACGGGGGCTCCCCCCTCTCAAGGAAATTGGCCCTTAACAAATTTTTTCATCAAATGCAATCGAGTAGGGTATCAAATGAAAGATCTTAGCCCTTTTCAGAATCTGAAAAAGTCTTTTTTTGCATCAGGATGTCAAGGGGAGACAAAATGTACGAAAAATATTTTTCCCTCGCGATCGGAAACTTTTGAGCCAGAAAATCAAAAAAAAAAATCACGATGGTAGGTCTTTATGAGTAAAAGGGCAAAAAATACATCAGAAATTAAAATTCCCTCAACTCTGTTAATAAAAGTATGATTTGTAAATTTTACATTTCCCGCAAAAATCAAAACGGTGCTCTTAAACTTCCAAAATTGTTACAGCTATGTAGGTTGAAATATAGTAAGACCCTTATGCCCACTAAATTTCATGGAAATCAAACCATAATTAAACAAGTTATCGCCATTACAATTTTATAGAATCATAACAACAATAACACGTGTTGATGGTTGATACATATTTCAAATTGACCTAGGTAATCTTATTTTCTCCGGGTTTTCATGAAAGTATAAGTAATAGTCTTTAATTTGAGCATGTTTAATTGACCGAGCATTCAGTAAAATTATTTAATCGGGAACAAAATGGCGCCTGTTATGTATTTATGAAAGACTCTGCATCTTTTAGATAAATTTGAATGATTTCTTACCCATTATTCAAAATCCATCTTAACACCATACAAAACCTCGGGTTTTCAATGACACCTACACAATTCTTCATATACCGTCATATACGAGGTGTGTACAAGTAGTAAGGTAACTTTTCAAAGTTCGCTTGCAACGTACATTTGATTATCGATTTTTTATTTTTTAGGGTTTTGTACTAAAATACAAAACCCTATTGCAATCACGACCTGTGTCCGTCTGTCCGTCTGTCCGTCCGTCCGTCCGTCCGTCCGTCCGTCCGTCTGTATGTCACAGCACTTTTTCTCCGAAACTATAAGGGCTACAGCCATGAAACTTTGTAGAAAGGTCAGAAGTGGTGACCTCTTGAAAGTTCAAGGATGAAAAAATTTTCAAAGGCGTTTAAGGGGGGTCTCCCCATATAAGGGGGTGACCCCTCAAAAAAAATTTTCACCATTGGTAGTCGAGTAGGTTGTCATTGGAAAGGTCTCAATGAGATCTTTTCAAAACAAGTCTTAAAATTGTCTTATAAGTACCGAGGGGGGCAGGGGAAGGGGAAATGTACGAACTTTTCGCGTACCCCCCCCCCTCGCGATTGGACACTTTCAATCCGAAAAATCTGAAAAAAATCATGGATGTAGGCCTTAATGAGAACAACAACAACAAATACATGAGAAGTCGAAATTCACTCTACTTTGTTAGTAATAGTATGATTTATCGATTTTGTGTTTTCTTGAATAAAATCTAAACGGTTCCCCTAAAATCAATAAAATTTAGCAAAGAGATGACTATTTATAAGATTGATCTTTTCGGCAAGTTTCATAAAGATCGAATAGTATTTACCGAAGTTATAGCTATTCGAATTTTCGTGTATTACTATGCAGCAATATGCCCTGTATTACTATGGAAACATATTGCTATGGAGCCATATGCGCTTTTTACCGACTTAGACAGTACAGCTTTGCTAGAATTTGCATGAAAATTTCAGGAGTGATAGGTATCATGAAGATGAGTACATACAATTGAAACAAGTCGAAGAGGCAGGAGAGAGCTCCTAGCAAAAGGGCTTTGTAACCATTCTAGGATTCGAAAAAATAGGCCATGAATCGATGATTACAGTACAGAGGAGTGGCCCCTGAAAAAAAATTTCATGAAAGGTAGCCGATATGAGTATCAACTGAAAGTTCTCTATGAGAGCTTTTCAAAACAATTCTTAAACTGACAGTTTTTGCTTCAGTGGGAGCACAGGGGGGGACAAACATGAAAAATGTGTTTCCTCCCTCGCGAATGGACACCAGTGATCTAAAAAATCTGAAAAAAATATCAATGGAGATATTTATGGGTATAACTATAATAAATACCTCAGAAGTCAAAATTCGTTCAACTTTGTTAATAATAGTATGATCCTCGAATTTCACATTTTCTCCAATTAAATCGTCTTTGACATGTTTCTTGATTTTATTTGTTGCTGGTTACTGCATTTTGTAAGTTGAGTACAAAACCCTTCTGACATGAGCAAAGGTCTGTCTACCCAACTTGTTCTTTTTGTTGGCACACTCGTCACAAACATATATTTACAGTTTCAACTTTATAATATGTTTAGCTTGTTTGTGAGAGGCATAGCGGTTAGAAGTGTTTTGCGTGCTCGGCGATTTTTTGCTATCGAAAAAAATGGATCAAAGATCAAGTATTTTTTGGCCAAAAACAACATTACACTCATGCCACAGCTACCATATTCACCGGTTTTGGCCCCATGTGACTTTTTCTTGTTCCGAAAATTGAAGAGACCTATGAAACGACGGAAATTTGCAACGATTGAGCAGATAAAAACTGCATCGCGGAAAGACCTCAAGGCTATACCGAAAAGTGCTTATGAGAAGTGCTTTGAAGGTTGGAAAAAAAGTTGACACAAGTGTATTGGCTCAAGTATATTGATTACTTTGAAAGGGACAACATAAATATTGACGAATAAATAAATATTTTTTCCGTAAAAACAACGTCACCTTACTTTTGGAACACACCTCATAAACTAGCGAGAAAAGTTGGCCTACATGTGGTCATGTGTGCGGTGGTAAGCACTGCTGCCGGATGGCTTCGTATCTTACCTCAGTTTTGACCCTAACTCAAGCATTTGGAAACGTCCTCAGGCGAATAATTAGAGCAGAGCTAGACTGTTTCCAATGGCGAATTCGATACAACCATGAGTTGTATGAATTTTTTGATTAGCCGGGGGTCTAAACGAGTGTAAGACAGCGGAAGCTGCATGGAGCGAGCTACGTGAATCGTATGGACAAAAATTTGATACCCAAAAAGATATTCTTTGCATTGTGCATTATGTTTTAACTTGCTTGCATTATCTTGGACAGAAAATTCAATTTTGGCATGAAGTAATACAAAGTGCTTGCTCGAACATGCAAATTGTTTAGTATCACAAAAGTGTGTGTCAATGAATTTAAAAACCTCTAGGCTTCATTTGTACCTCCTTTCTTGAAGTTGCGTACATTATTCTAGATCCATACTTTAGATTCCACGGCACAGTTTATGTTATTTGCTTCGCAAGATCTTTATAATCCAGGAGATTGTAATAACCCCCGATCCTACGGAACGATACACGACAGAGATCTGTCATCCCTACACAATGGCAATCAGCTGGCAAATGTTGGATGATAGATCTCTGCCACTGAGCCGCCACTAGATGTCAACAGTGTGGTGAGTTGATTAACACCTTAATCCCTGCCACTAAACCACGACTTTACGTTGATAGTGTGGTGAATTGATTAATACCTAGATCTCTGCCACTGAATCGCGACTTAGTGTCGGCCATGTAGTGAGTCAACTAACACCTTAATTTCCTAATTTTTGGGATTTTTCATGAGAAATACAAATGTAATTTGTTACTAAAGTCACTTAAAACCACTTAAGTGATTCAGTTTAAGCGTGACGCGAAAATTTGAGCACGGGGCTAGCACTCGTTGTGGTGTTAACCTCAGTATAAAAACCAAGTCTTACCACGCGTGTAGTGAAATTATGTAGATTAAAATCCATAAACGACTGCAGCAATGGTCTGGTGGGATTCGCCGAGATTGGCCTTGTCTGAGGATGCGTGAATGCGCTGCCAGGCTAGCATAGCGGCATCGTAGGCGGGTTCTTTTACCCAGCACAAGGACCCACTACAAAACAATTTCGCATTCAAGAATTGAAAAGGTTCAAAAACGGATAGCGACCAAAGTCGAGAATGAGGTAACCTACTAAGGTTCAAAAAATTGCTGACTCAAACGACAAACCAGGCTTGGAGAAAACAGATGAACTTAAGCGGACTTCGTCATTACCGACAATGCTTATGGCCCCCAAATAAGTGTGGGGCGTCCAGGTGGAAGCGGTGCCCCCTTGCACCCTCCCAACCGGATCAAGATCCAAATGTAAGCGTGGCCATATTTTCCATTTAAGTGAAAACCTCATACAAACATAATTTGATTGAATTTTTCCTTTAAATGAAAAATACAAACGCAGCAAATTTATGTCATAGTATTATGTAAGGGAATCACATAAAACTATCCCATAAATAGGCACGCGAGCGGAAGGCCACTTTATCCGGGCAAGAGCACCTGAAACGCATAAAAAGGAGTGAGCTCGCCCGATGGCAAGCTCATTTTAACGGAGAGGCCAGCTACCGTGACGGGTCCTATACCCGGTCAGGCTCTACGAAAGGAAAGACCGAGGATACTATTTAATTCAAAATTTTTTTCATTCTTAATTAATTTTTGTACATACAGGCGGACATGTTTGTAGCCAATTCATTGAGGAGGTACTATCAACTTTCCACTAGCCACGTTTCATTTCAAGTGAGTTACAGAATTCATCAAAGCTATTGCAAAAAATATTTGAAACAAGTAAACAAGTACAAACAAATGTTTTACTTCCTAAATAAATCCTAATTATATTTAATCGTGTATATTCACGGCAGTTCATCTAACTGCCACCTCCTTCTTGCAAAATTTTTGTGTATAATCTTTCCACAACTCCTAATTTTCTTTTTTTTTTAATTTAATAATAACGAACAAAATTGTTAATAGAAAAATTAAAACAAACAGGTGTTTCAGATGAGGTAGAATCACTTTGTCCATCAGCCGAGTCATCGTTTGCGAAGTATTACATAGGCCCAAAGGCATTGTGACGAACTGGTATAGTGGTCGCCTGGCACTGTGAAAGCGATTTTAGCCCTCGACGCTTCATCGAGTGGAATTTGCCAGAATGGATTTTTCAAGTCAAGACTTGTAATGTAGTGTGCTTTCTGCAATCTTTCCAAAACTCCATCGATGAGCGGAAGAGGGTAAGCGTATTTAACGGTCAGTGCGTCGACTTACCGGGCATCTAGACAAAGACGAACTTTACCTGGCTTCAGCACCAAGGTTACCGGTGAGGACCAGGTATTTTGAGACTCCTCTATAACCCCCAACTCTGCGTACACTAGCTTTTCCATGGCTGGTGAGATGGCGTAGTATCTCTGCTTTATTGGTTTACTATCGCCAACATCGATGACATGTGAGACCAAAGTAGTGCGGCCAGGGCCTTGCGTAGCGTAAAATGGAAAAGCAGTGATGGATGCTTCCAGACGTTGTCGTTGGTTAGGCGTTAATTCATATGTGTCGGGTAAAGAAGGGAGTTCATTGACATATCCAGTATTTAAGGGTGAGTCTGTGAAGGCGTCTGGGGCCAAACTAAATTGAAGGACGAAATTGATGCCATGATACACGTTCTGAGTCAGCGAAGGGATAATGAAGATAGTAATATCCTTAGTTTGACCCCTGAACGTCAAGGGTGTTGTCAATCTACCCTGGATAGGATGTTTGGTGTCATCAGCTGTGCTGGTTTCATAACGCCAGGGTTTTACCACCATAGGGACTTGAAGGAGTACCTTTGAGCCGAGGCTTGAGGCAAGGCAGCTTATACTCGCACCCGTGTCAATCAGTGCAACAGCGGTTTCGCCCAACACTTTGATTGGGGCGTAAGGTCGAGTGTCATTCTCAGAAACCTTCAAGATGTTACATACGTTTAAAGTTTGGCAACAGATGTGCACTCTTCTGCGGAAGCCCCTCCAATGAAGAGTTGACCACTTAGTGTTATGATGGCGTGGGGTGACCTCTTCTGTGGCAAAAATCCGCTCTCGTGCAGTGATATACTCCTGTAGCCTAATGTGGTATGGTTCCAAAACATGAGTCCGTGGCTGCCGGGGTTCTTCAGGCAGTACCTGAGGTGGTTGCTTCAAAAATGCCTTTGGAGAGGCCTCCGAAGAAGATGTGGCATCTGCAGCATCGAGGACCAGCAAAGGTAACGGGGTGTTTGTATCTAGTGGGTTTTCTGGCGAGGAGTTTGTCGTGGTGGAACTGTCAGTAGATGGATTACCGTTCCGTTACTGAGTCTGTTGCGAGTGCTGCGGGCTGTTGTGGGCACTCGCTTGCAAGTTTTTTGCCTTCTTGCAATTGGTGCGATTTGGCGCATAAGTATCTGGCTTCCCACAACGGAAACAAAAAATGTCGGCCTGTGCCTGGCATGCGGTAAAACGATGCCCCGTCTGCCGGCAGTTCCAACACGTGGTCATTTGTGTCCTAGGAGCCAATTTGCGTACTTCAGTTTGATGGTCTCCGGCCCGCTGTCTATGATAAAGGGTGATTCATAACAAGTGTACACATGTGCATGAGCCTTAACTACTATTTATCACCAATTTCAAATCCATATATTGACAGATTATGACAGTTTGGTCTTTTACAATTTTGAGGGACCGCTGGAGGTATTGCAAAGCTTCAAGCTCCGTTGTGGCGCAGAGCAAAAACCAATCGCTCTCGTAGCTCGGGACTGGTTCCTTCTCAAATGAGACTTGGGAACTCAGACTCCAGCATGGGGCTCATCAAACGTTCCAACAGGCAACACAGACCTTCGAAATAGTCGTCTACGGTTTCCTGTGCCTATTGGTGTCTGTTTTGTATTCGCTGTTTTAAGATGTCATCCCCCTCGACAGGTGTGAACTCCCGCAATGCGGCATGCCTCAGCATTTCCCAGTCAAATGTTGGAAACGTGTCCACTAACCGCTAAAACCAATGGAGAGCTCTCCCAGTAAATAACATTTGGGCGCAATGTGTGACGAAGCCATATTTTTGACCCTTCTTCGAAAGGCACTGATTATCGTAGGGTCATCCTGGCCCGTAAACACTAATTTCCAGTTAGCCACTATGTGTGCTATTTTAGATGGTAGGATAGCGCACGGCGAATGATTGTGTTTGCTGCTGGATAGTTCCGGTGGTGTCTCTTCGCAACGTGTCGGCCTTCCCTTTCGCCGATTTCCTGGCTGGGTTGATGGTGGCAAATCCCCAGTATACCAGTGCATTGAGTGTCTGCTCGAACAATTTTCGCTCAGGGCTCCGGGCACTCACACTGTTTCGCTGGTGTGGTCACGAAGTCAGGACACTTACCCTGGGCCTGTACTCCGGGGCCATAGGATTCCTGACTCCGCTGAACCTAGGGGGTGCTGGAACATTGGCCACTGTTAGGAGTAGCTCTGTGGTCTCTGCGTTATCCGCTCGTGTTAATGATGTAGCAGGCTGGGCCAGTGGTTGTAGAACAGACAGCCGTCGTAGTTACTGTCTCATCTGCTTCATGCTTGCAGCCCATCATTTGCATGGCCACCACCAGCTGAGATATCTTGGGCAACGCTGAAGATAAGCGCTCGGTGCTGGAACTGCCCGGTGGTAGGGCTCCTGCTCCACCGGCATCATTGGATTTGATGGAGGAGGCCCGCCTTTGGGCACTGCTCCACAAGTGACGGGAGGTGGATGTCGTTCTGTCACGATGGGTGTCTGCTCCAGAGGCTGACAAGGGGGAGGGCATGTAGACGAGGTTTGCCGTAGCTGGTCTAAGCACAGCTGATGTAGCCTATGCCCATATGACAAAGTCTGGCTGAACGGCTCGCCCAAGTCCTCGTGGCAGAGGGAGGACAGGAATGTCGGTCTGGCATCCAACCTGAGCTTCCTCCTCTTCGGAGTTCTTTTTGTACGCATTTTCCTAAATTTAATTCAAAATTCAAAGCTATTTTTAAATAGAAACACTAAAATGACGGTATAAACAAAACTTAAGTACTGACAGGACAATATCTTCACAAAGTGGCCGAAAGTGGCGAACTATAACAACTCTAAAAAAAAATAAGATAAATAAATACTATTGATTTAAAAATATTGTATAATAAATTTTTATGTTAAATTCTAAACGATTCTCAGTATCAATATCTAATTCAGTCTTTCCATTTCATTTTTCCCTTCGGAGGCAAGGACACCAATGGTGAGCTCTTCCTTTGAGTTACAGGCACTACTCTCTTGAAGTACCATAAATATCAGAGTTTGGAAGTGCTCTCTTATATGCTACTTTTAACCAGGTACAATTTTTCAGCCCAGGGTTGGTTCCAACCCGCAAGTAGCGCGTGTCTTATCATGGATAGTCACGGACTAGCTAAGCAGCCAATCACGTGAAGTCAAAATCCATGTACTGGAAGACACTTATGTACCGCTTGGCTTGGGGCGCAGATCAGAATCCGCCGCAAAAATGATGTTGAGTAACAACTTCCAAATACACGAAAGGACTCCAATATAATTTGGCCTTGCCAGTCGTATAATGGTTGTAAACCACCAATGTATAAACCAAAAGCAGTTCCAAACGATATTGATGTCCGAGGATAACGCACGTCCGGAAGTTATTAAGTTGCTGGGGCACGACTTGTGCAATATCCCTTAGTAGTTACCTACCCGCCAAAAATCTGGACACCTTGGAGGGTAATCTAGAGACGGTGGTCTATCTCATGCTCACGACTGTTGATATAGCCGGGTTTTTCGGGTCCCACGCTGGGTGCCATTAGTATTGTCGGTAACGATGAAGTCCTCTTAAGTCCGTCTGTTTTCTCCAGGCCCAATTGTCCTTTGAGTCAGCAACTTTTGACCGTTAGTAGGTTACCTCATTCTCGACTTTGGCCGATATTCGTTCGAACCCTTTCAATTCGTGAATGTGAAATTTCTTTTGTAGTAGGTACTTGTGCTGGGTAAAAGAATCCGTCCCACGACACCGCAACGCTAGCCTGTCGGCGCATTCACGCGTCCTCAGACAAGCCCAATCTCGGCGGATCCCACTATCCTCTTTCACAGGGGCAGCAGACCACAGCTGCAGTCCTGCACTTGTCACTTAGTGTCGCCCAAAAAGAACGCAAAAGAAGGTTCAAAACAGCCGGAAAGGCGAGCAAAAAGAAGGAAGGTGGAAGAGGAGGGGGTAGTGAGTTTTTTCTGAGTTAAAAGTGTAATCAGATTCCACTGTTCGTCTTTCGCGCTATCTCCAGGGGGCTAAACATATTGCTTTTTCCAAATATAGTGCAGCATATGGCTGAAAGAATTTATTTGATGAAGCAGTTGGGGAACCTTTAACAATACAAGGCAATTATATGCGAAATCATTTGATACAAGGGGCGTAAAAATAATTTGGAAGAGAAAATCATCTGAAATGGCTGGACCTTTCAAAATTTTGCGAGATTCGAATAATTAATTTTAAATTGGATCCATGCAAATAGAGCCTTCAGTCTAATATTAAAGATTTCAAAACTGAAACTACAAAAATCATATCCCCATCGAAATTTCTGCCACACCTATTGTTTGTTGGATATCAATCGTCTAGTTGCGAACCTTTAGCCAACTGTTTGAAAATCGCAAGCACTAGAATTTTTATCATAAACCTCAACAACGGTAAGGTGGGCTGTTTTGAGATTATAAGGGTTTCCAAAGTAGGTCCAATCTAAGAAGAGAATCCATTAAATTCTACTGTATTACCATTTCGCCAACTCCTTTAATATAGGGTTCAAGAATGTAGAGTGCATTCTGTTCTATTGAAAGCAAAGTACTACTGTTCTTAGAAATGAGAAAATTTTTAACTTGTCCAAAAGAAAGAAAGAAAATTTATTGATGTTATGAAAGAGTAGTAGACAAAATAAGAAAAAGGAACAAACTGGGAAAACGAAATCTACATGAAATAATGCATTTTAGTATTCTGATTTAATTTAAGCGTCTAAAGTATATCATTTTTCACATATCCATACAATTAACACCGCCATACCATAAGTTCATATTTTAGATATCCTAAAGTAACACAGGTAATATTTGAGAAAAATACAACACATGAAATTAATGTGTACAATATAAAAAAATTAATGTGTACAATATAATATCTTTTCTTTATAATTGAAACGCACATAACACATCGTTCAATAAGTCCCGAGACTAACAACGAAAACAACATTTTTTTTCAAAAATCATTTTTATTCATCAATATAATCTCCTTTTAGGGTGATACAATCTTTGCAACGCCTTTCCAACATCTCTATACCATGTTTATAGAAGGATTTATCCTTTGCTTCAAAATAGGCTTGAGTTTCGGTAATGGCCTTCTCATTCGAGCCAAATTTTTTTCCCTGGAGCATTTTTTGAGATCAGCATAAAGCCAGTAGTCGCTGGGGGCTAAATTTGGCGAATAAGGGGGGTGGGAAAGCAAATCAAAGCCCAATTCGTTCAATTTTGCCATTGTTTTCATTGACTCCATGGACTTCCACTGAAAGCAATCGCGGTACCCACTTGGAAAAAACCTTTTTTGTGTTCAATTTTGTCATGAAGGATTGTAAATACGCTTCCAGTTGATATCTGTGTCATATCTGCAATCTCACGGACCTTCACTTAGCGATTTTTCATTACAGTTTTTAACATTTCACTCACATTTTCCGGTGTAACGGCTTCCAATGGCCTACCCGAACGTTCCGCATCGTTTGTGTCCGTACGACCACGTTTGAACTCAGCATACCAACGACAAATCATTGGTTTCAATGGAGAGGAGTCCGGATAATGTTTTTCAAGCCATTGCTGGGCTTCCACGGTGTTTTTACCCATTAAAAACAATGTTTTATCAACAGGCGAAACCCGCTTTTTTCCATTTTTCAAACAAATTACAAAGTGACTTTACCCTAACCTCGATAACTCTGCTGTCTGTGATCCGATTTTTACACGTTTCATGTTTGGAAATAAAAAATCTGTATGTGTTTTTATTTACTCTTTGATAAATTTTACTCTTTGTAAATTCTACAGTTTTTGTTCCTTTGATGGCAATTGGTAGGAATGGTGGTTTTGCCGTTGACTGATTTGTATCGTGTACTCCAGACTGTTTGCTTATGTCCTCTCATGTATATCGACTTGTGAGAAGCAAGAAGAACGGCACAAGCAAACTTATATTTTCTCACGGGAATTTCTTGCACTGCTGATTTTAGAAATCGCCTGGCAGGTGAAGATTTCTCGTGGGACGAGGATCTGTTTACGCCGTGAGGAGAGCGTTGACGGGAGTGAAAACGTGACTCTTTTCTTGGGTGGTTGTAGTGATTGTTCCGGAAAAATCTGCGCTAATTGTCTCGTTTCCGAAGGCAACATAGGTGGTGTTGTGGCTGCTTGTAGAGGTGTTGAGTATAACTGCTGTGTCGCTGGATGGGCATCAGATTGCTCAAGGTACGCTGGTTTGAGTTGTTCCGTGGAAAGGGTCTTGGTTACGCCGTTTACGTCTACGACGTAGGTGTTGACGTTGACCCTTTTGACGACACGATGAGGTCTGAAGTATGGCTGATCGAGCGGCTTCTTTACAGCATCAATGCGGCGGAACACGTACTCACAGCTGGCCAGGTCTTTAAAAACGAATGGTCGGTGAATCGAGTGTCTGGCTGACGGGACTGGGCGAATCGATTTGAAAAGGCGGCGTAAGCCGATTACGAAATCTTGTGGGCCGCTGGCTGGTGTATTTTGAGGCGTAATGAACTCGCGCGGAATCCGAAGTGATGTCCCGAAAACCATTTCTGCGGGAGATGCTTGCAAATCTTCCTTGAACGTGGTTCGTAGACCCAGCAAGATCGGTGGAAGTGCCTGCAGCCATGGTGTCTCTGGAACGCACTTTAACGCTGCTTTGAGGGTGCGGTGCATCCGCTCGACCATGTCATTGGCTTGAGGGTGGTATGGAGTGGTGTGCACGTGGTTGGTGCCCAAGAGCCGACCGAGCTGATTCAGGAGGTCTGCTTCAAACTGGCGTCCTTGGTCCGAAGTGATCTCCAGTGGCGGGCCAAATATTGAAATCCAGTGGTCGAATAGTGCCCTGGCGACGTTGCTAGCTCTGATGTTACGCACTGGCACTGCTTAAGGCCACCGTGTATAGCGGTGGATGATGGTGAGGCAATTCTCATACCCTTCGTACTGTGGCAGCTTGATCAAATCCACATGAATGTGGTCGAAACGCCCGTCCGGCGTCTTGAAGTTTCCTAGCTCTGCGCGGTTGTGACGGTGGACCTTCGAGAGTTGACAGGGTATGCATTGCTTGGCCCAACGGCATACGTCTTTTCGCAGACTCGGCCAGAAGTATTTAAGCGCTACGTGGTTCGAGGTGGCGCGTCCACTCGGATGCGACAGTTGATGGACGATGTCAAAAGCCTGACGGCGGAGTGCAACTGGCAGGTAAGGCTTAATGGTGCCATTGAACTCCACATAATATGCGGAGCAACCCTCCAAGACCAACTGATGTAGTTTGAGGCGGGGGCTCGCCAGGAGGTGGGGCAACTGGTCGTCTATGTCCTGTGCTTCGCTGATGGCTTGAGGAGTGATTGCGGCGGGTATCGTGACCGTTTCTACTCGTGAAAGTGCATCAGCGACGATATTATCATCCCCTGGTGTGTATTCCACTCGTGAATCGAATTGGGCGATGAAATCCAGTTGCCTGCTTTGGAGGGGTGAGGCTTTGTCTGAGCGTTGCGTCAGAGCAAATATAAGTGGCCGGTGATCGGTATATATGATAAACTGCCTTCCTTCCAAGATGCGCTGGAAGAACTTCATGGCAGCAAATATCGCAAGGAGCTCGCGGTCGTAGGTTGAATAGCGTTGTTCGGTTTCAGAGAGCTTCCGCGAGAAGAAACCCAACGGTACCCAAGTGCCGTCACCTCGTTGTTGGTCCAAGGCAGCCCCGATGGCAGTGCTGGATGCGTCTGTGTGGAGTGCCAATGGATTCGAAGGCGAAAGAAAAGCTGACGTGGCTGCCTCCGTGATGCCTTTCTTGCAACGTTCAAAAGCCGCTTCAGCCTCGGGTGTCCAAGTGAGTGGTGCTTTCTTTTTCGTACAACCTTTCAGAAGTTCTGCTCAAGGTGGTGCTGGTGATGGTCGTGGCTGGCCGAGAAAACTAGAATATCGTCCTGATAGACCCGGATGAATTCCAACTTCCTCAGCACATGGTTTAGAGTTCGCTGCATTGTTTGAGCTGCGTTGCGTAGACCCAAAGGCATCCCCAGGAATTCAAACAGTCCAAAGGGTGTGGTGACTGCCGTCTTACATATGTCTTCAGGGGCAACCGGGATTTGGTAGAAGGCACGCTGAAGATCGATTACTGAAAAAAACTGTGCCACTGGCCTCTTGAATCAAATCCTCTATGATGGGCAATGGGTAACGGTCCGGACGGGTTTGAGTGTTGAGTTGGCGGTAATCTCCAGTAGCTCGGCAATGACCGCCGTCCTTAGGCACCATGTACAGAGGACTGGCCCATTGGCTCGACGAGGGTCGAATGATGCCTCGTTCCAGCAAGAAAGCGAACTCGGCTTTTGAAGCGGTGAGGTGTTCTCCCGCGAGGCGACGTGGTCTCGTGAAAACTGGTGGGCCGTTTGTGACTATCTGGTGGTGGACGGGTAGGTCAGTGACCGAGGCTAACTCTCCGGGTAGTGGGGTTACGTTTGCATACTTGGCTATGATCCCTTTGTATCGGTCTCCAATGGTGCCTTTCAAGGACGATGTCTTAGCAACAGCGCTAATGCTGTGTATAGCTGGAGCTGGACCGAGGACGCAAGGTGTGGATAGGTTAGTCAGATCGTCTAGGAGGCGCAGGTTGCGTAGATCGATGAGCAGATCGTGATGCTTTAATGCGTCGGCTCCTAGAATGGCTGTCTGGACATCTGCTATGACGAACGACCAGTGGAGTGGCCGGCGTAGCCCAAAATCTAGGGTGAGCTGCTGAGCTCCAAAGGTGGCGATAGGCGTACCATTGGCTGCCTGCAGCACGAGGCTCTGCTTACAAAGAGGCCTGGCGATGGAATGCCTCGGGATGATGGAGAGGGCGGAGCCGGAGTCTACCAGGAACCTTGTTTTTGAGGTGCGGTCGGAGACATAAAGTCGTCTCTCGAAGGCGTTGCTGCCGGCGGTGTCCGCTGAGTACAACGCTGGCAAAACTAGTTTTCCGAGCGCCTAGTAGGATGATCTGAAACGGGAGAAGAACAAGGCTGCTTGCATCGCATCACTAGGGCCCCGTGCTTGGTGTCATAACAGCAGTGTCCTGTGCGACAGTCTGGTCCAGGAGTGGTGGAGCGACCTCGTTGTTGGCCTCTTGACGAGGAGCGCTCCCGCAGCGTACTGGTGCCGGAGTGTGGTTGCTGAAGCACCTCTCGTGTCAAGTTTGTTAGCTGCGTAATCGCCAGACGCAAGGCAGCTAACTCGATAGCGACTTGGTCTGAAGAAGTGTGCGGTGAGGAGAAACCAGATGAGGGTGTTGTTGAGCGCGTAGATGGTTGTACTGACATGGCCATCACTCCCGGGCCTATGTCGTGTGCCTCGTCTGCAACAGTGGTAAGCTCCTCTAGCGTCTGGTTCTTGATGAGCAGAAGCATACGACGTGTTTGCTGTGGCAAGAGGTCAAGCCATTTAACACGGAGAACGTCGTCGCTGACCCGTTTACCAGCGGGGGAACGCATGTGCCGTAATAGCTGCGAAGGTCTCTTGTCGCCAAGCACAACGCCTGTGAGCAGCTTTTGCAACTGCGCATCAGGTGAGTCCGTGAGACGGCCTGTCGTGCTCCAGCGACGCACGGATGATGTCCGCTACATCCGTGATTGTTTCGTGATCCAGTGATGACACCGTGAGATGGCACTTAGCTGCGTCCCTTACCACCTTGTGCACCTCGAATTGTGATTCCACTTGGAAGAACCACAACTCAGGACTAACCCGCCAGAAGGATTGTAGCCTACATTAGTTGATGACGTTTACCTCCTGAGCCAGGGGTAAACTCACGGCTGATGGTGCCTCCTGAGGGAGACGGTGCTCGACTTCCTCGTCGTTTCGTCCGACTACCATTGCTGTTGCGCGTTGGGGTCGGTATGTTTTTTTTACTTACTCTTTGATAAATTTTACTCTTTGTAAATTCTACAGTTTTTGTTCCTTTGATGGCAATTGGTAGGGACGACGAGATGTTTAATGCGGGTTATGACGTTGAATGGTGGTTGTGCCGTTGACTGATTTGTATCGTGTACTGCAGACTGTTTGCTTATGTCCTCTAATGTATATCGACTTGTGAGAAGCAAGAAGAACGGCACATGCAAATTTATATTTTCTAACGGGAATTTCTTGCACTGCTGATTTTAGAAATCGTCTGGCAGGCGAAGATTTCTCGTGGGGCGAGGATCTGTTTATGCCGTGAGGAGAGCGTTGACGTTGGGCCGTTCTGAGTCGCCACACATGTAAAGGTTCGCACTCTATGGAAATGTGGCCAGTTTGGTACTACTAGCACCATCTCTGGGTTAGTCTCAGGACTTATTGAACGTTGTGTTATGTATTTAGTTGAAATCCAGTTCCACGTAAATTGGGAAGCGAATCGTTTATATTATTTCATGTTTCTTATAGTAGCTTCCTCCATAATATTTTAAATGTAATATTAATTACCAAGAGAACTCAAATTGGATGTTTATGAGTTTTTTTCTAAGTAAATTCATTTCACTCGATACAGTAATGTTAAATTGTCAACTTACAAAAATGGTTCAACGTAAATTAAATGTAAATATGAATTGCTAAACGAGAAAAACATTTTTCCTTCTCAGTATATGCTCGTTCTTTTTTGGAAGGATACGAAAGTGAAAGGTGAGTATGCCGCCGAGGAGGTAAGGTTTATATACAAGTAATCTACGAAGAGTCAATTTTCGGTCACGGTCGGTACGCATTACCGTAGTTTGGTTTTGGTTTTTTGGTTAGAGTAGATTGATTCGGTTTTGAGTTCGAGTAGTTTATTTTGGGCACCATGTCAGTGAATATTCAGGAACGCGTGGTTTTTGGTTGAGGATGCTTAATGTTGTTCACGAAAGAAAAAATGAAATTGATGTAAAGTAAAATCGAGTGCTTGGAAGTTGTTCGACGCATTTTAAATCGGGCATTTGTATCGGTGGCTGATTCTTGTATTTGGACTTAGTTTGGTCATGAAAGAACTACGACCGGAGTTCCTGCTGCCACCTTGGAGTAGGCTAAGGATATCTGGACTAGTTGAACTGAAGGGTACAATGCGTATGTACGTTCCCAGATAACGTCTATAACCGATGAGAGGTCAGTTTAAATTTCTTTCGGAAAATCTCAAAACGAGACGGACAAAGAAGAAAATCATTACAAGATTGAATTCTGCTATAACAAATAATCTATTGGGTTGTTCGATAATTCATGTCATGAACTGCATATTTCACGTCGTGAACTGCATATTACATTATATTGCATGGCTTATATTATTACATACTATTTTAAAGATTTAACTTTAGACTAGCGTCATTAATAACAAAAAGTAAATAAACTTCAAAATGGACAGTCAAAGAAAGCATTATCGGCATATTTTATTGTTTTACTTCCGAAAAGGCAAAAATGCGATGCAAGCTCAAAATATTTTATGTGAAGTTTATGGTGTGGACTGAATTACTGGACGCCAGTATCAGCGTTGTTTTTCTCACTTTCGTTCTGGAAATTTTAATGTGCAAGATGCATCATATACTGGTCGTGCAACTACTACTGATGACGACAAAATAAAGGCGTTAATCGAAACTAACCGGCGTATGACAACTTGAGAGGTAGCAGAGAAACTTGACATATCGAATTCAACCGTTTACTTACACTTACAATAGGTTGGTTGCGTAAACAAACTGGATGTTTGGACTCCTCACGAATCAAAGGAAATCCACCTCACTAAACGCATTAGCATATGCGAGTCTTTGTCGAATCGTAACCAAAACGATCCATTTCTAAAAAGAATCATGACGCGTGATAAAAAATAGATTGTTTACGATGACTAAGTCCCAAAACTCTCATGGACCAAGCAAGATGAGCCCCCGCAATTGAAATCCAAAGCCAATACTCACCAAATGAAGATTATATTTTTTGTGTGGCGGAATTACAAGGGTATAGTCTACTTTTAGATGCTTCCAAGCAACCAAACTATTGATTTGAATGTCTACTGTCGTCAACTATCGAAATAGAACGAAGAAATCAAGAAAAAACACCCAGAACCGGACAATCGCAAAGGCTCGATGTTCCATCATGATTACGCTAGACCCCACACCTATTAGATAACCCGTCAAAAATTAATGGAGCTCAATTTTTAACTGATGGCACATCCATCATACGAGTATAGCCTTGACTTAGCACCATCAGACTATCATTTGTGTTGCTTCCTTCAAACCCATTTGAATGGTAAAACTTTTGATTCCGATCAGGCTGTTAAAAATGAGTTGGACCAGTTCTTCGCTTCTAAAAAGCAAGGCTTCTTTGAACGTGTAATTTTTCAACTTACCGAAAGATGGCAAAGGGTCATACAACAAAATGGTCAATATACCATTGATTAATGCTTGTTGTTAACATAAATAAATTCACTTTGAAAAACATGAAAAAATGACATTAATTATCGAACAACCTGTAGTAATCGAGCAGTCACACAAGCAAACTGCTCGAAAACCTTCCTATATCCTATTCAAAATTTTAATGGCAGATTTAGAAAAATATTTAATTATTTCCATTTATAATCGTAATTTGTAAAATAGTTATTTTTCTTCTTATTAAATGCAATTTTATATCAATTTTCCTTTATATTAAATTTAAACGTTTCCGTGAAATTATATTCTTCGTGAGATTTAACTATTATTACTATTTAGTATCTTTTTCAGTTTTAGGGTTTTGTAAAATAATTTTACAAAACCCTTCTAAAATCGCGTCCTGTCTGTCCGTCTGTCCGTCCGTCCGTCCGTCCGTGTGTCACAGCACTTTTTCTCGGAAACTACTTAAGCTAGAAACATCAAATTTTCTGTGTAGGTGTAAAGTGGTGATCTCTTCAAAGTTAAATTACAAAAAAATTTTATAAGGTATTTAAGGGGGGCCTCCCCATATAGGAGAGTGACCCCCCGAAAAAA
Organism: Odontomyia ornata; assembly: GCA_963969285.1. Lineage (NCBI taxonomy): Eukaryota > Metazoa > Arthropoda > Insecta > Diptera > Stratiomyidae > Odontomyia > Odontomyia ornata. The sequence continues at coordinate 107,647,697 of OZ017739.1, read as the reverse complement.
AAAATTTCATTGAAGGTAGCCAATATGGGTATCAAATGAAAGGTCTTGATGAGAACTTTTCAAAATCTGCTTCGAGGGGCGCACAGGGAGGGGAAATACACGAAAATTTGTGTACCCCCCCTCGCGACTGGACACCTGTGATCCGAAAAATCTGAAAAAAATTGTGGTGAGTACAACAACAACAAATACGTTAGAAGTCGAAATTCACTCAACTTTGTTAGTAATAGTATGATTTATCGATTTTATGTTTTCTTGAATAAAATCTTAACGGTACCCTTAAATTCAATGGAATTCAGTACGTAGATGTCTATTTATAAGATTGATCTATCCTGAGAGTTTCATAAAGATTGAATGATATTTACCGAAGTTATAACGGTTTGAATTTTCCTGTATTACAATGGAACAATATGCGCAGCATTTATTACTATGGCAACATATGGCTACGGAACCATATGCGCTTTTTACCGACTCAGACACTAAAGTTTTGCTGGGATTTCAGGAATGATAGGTGTTTTGTAGATCTTTGAGAATCGGTTCAGCTAGTGGTATCAGTAATCGTAAAACAAAATAGTGGCTGTTTTAAATGCGAAGATTGAATAATTTTGAGTTATTTTTTCCCAACTTCAACGTTTAAGGTGCATGCTTTGAACACTTGATTTAATTTAATGAATGACTGAAGATCAGTACCTACAATTAATGCTCATAAGTGAAACAAGTCAAGGAGGTGGGAGAGAGCTCCTAGCAAAAGGGTTTTGTAACCATTCTAGGATTCGAAAAAATTCGCCATTAATCGGTGATAACAGTACAGGAGAGTGGCCCCTGAAAAAAAAATTCATCAAACGTAGCCGATAGTATGAAATAAAAGTTTTCATGGGAGCTTTTTAAAACAGTTTTTAAACTGTCAGTTTTTGCTTCAGTGGGGGCACAGGGGGTAAATACATGAAAAATGTGTTTCCTCCGTCGCGGCTAGACATCTGAAATAATTATCATGGGAGATATGTATGAGTACCAAAAACCTCAGAAGTTGAAATTCGTTCAACTTTGTTAATAACAGTATGCTCTTCGTATTTCATATTTTCTCCAATAAAATCGTCTTTGACATGTTTCTTAATTTGATTCGATCTGGTGACTGCATTGTGTAAATTGCATACAAAACCCTTCTGACATGAGCGTAGGTCTGTTTACCCAACTTGTTCTTTACTTAATCAATTTTTTTTTTAATTTTTAAATCTGCCAATATTGATTTTGGATATGGGAACACTGATTTAGTACAGCCCAACGGTGTATTACATCACGGAATGTAAGTGAACCCGGCTGAGCTAGCAGCTAATGCGATTTAGCGGTACACGGGAAAAGAGAACAACAAGAGGGGATTTGGACGGGTCGAGGAGCCCGCTTCAAATCGCCAAGCATGAAATTTGGTTCAATCTTTATGGTGCAAAGTTTCTCGTCGCGAAAAAATTCCGTTTAAGTGCGCATAGCGAAATAAATAATATCAAAGATGGTCGCCTATGCGTTGAGTTCTATCTCTAGGAAAGGATTGAAGATTTGAAGCCTAATAAGTTTTCTTTCATGTTATTATAAACTCGAAAAATACTGTGACCGCTCAGTCTAGCTGGTGGTGTCACTCTTACAAATAGGGAACGAGTGATGAAGTAATTATCTTTAACAATCAATAATCTATCCTGCGACAACTTATCATTTTTGAACATTTGCCAAATTTTGAGCTTTGCTCTCCATGATGCTCGCATTGCTTCCCACATTCGAAAATACGAAAAATTTTGAAGTTGTACCAAAATAATTAAAGTTCAAATAAACTTTAAATGTTTTGTGTAGCGCTCCGATTGAGCAATTCAATTTATATGATACAAACAAAAGTTGCGGAATCTATAGCAAGAATTGCCCGGAATTACGAGATTCCGCACTGAACAACGGTGCACGGATATTTAACACAGGCATCAGCTGTATCCACTCCAGAAGCTGAAAAACGCCTTTCATGAATGAGTGGAACATCTTGCTTTTAACACTTCACAATCTTTGCTCATATCGTACGTGATATTATCCGACCGATCGGAAAAGTGACGCAGAATTAAAAATAGCGCAAGAAATCAGTGAGCCGCCATCCTACGAATAATCATCCACCCATTCGCCGTGTGAAAGCATTCAACAAGAACACACACTTGCAAATCTCCGCGCCAATTCTTACGCTCTTGCTAGCGGATTTGTTTGCAATTGAAAGTGTTCAATAGTCAAAGATCAAAATATCGTTTGTTCGCGACAGCATTTTGACAGCTGCGAGTGGGATTGAGCAAGGTTGGAAATTACTTTTGTTTGCAATGGTCGTGATTGCCGGTAGCCAACCGTGACTTGGGTGTGACGAATGTCGAGTGGAATATGCGAAAGGGCTCGGCGTTGTACAATATGCATAAGAACTATTTAGCAATTCCAAGGAATTTCAGTCGGCCACTGAGCATTTAAATTGGACGTAAACAAGTGTCCGACTAGGCAGCACGGCGGGGCAAATTCATTGGAATCTTTTGACCGAACCATAGAAAGTTTCTTTGTAAATAGCTCTTCAAATTCGATGAGTCTTGACGTAAAAGGAGACACGAGATAATCCATCGTAGTCACAGTCCCGCTTGCAACGAGAACTGTTGTCAGATGCCGGAAGCGTGTATCTGCGTATATGTGACGATACCCGAATAGACTTATTTTTAAATGAAACGTAGTGGCATTAAGACCACGGGTAGCAAACATTTATATTTCAAATCGGTAAAAGTTTACTCTCAGGCAGTGAATCGCTAATTATACATTTTTTTTTGTCTATCACCGCATGAGAGGAATCAAAACGAAAACCGCAAAGGTATTACTAAAAATCATCCTACGCCGTGTGGAAATTCTTGCTCAAGCTTCCATAGGGACTTAAGTTCCTACTCTCCCCATGAAAATCATCATTGCTCGAACCTGCGCTACAATCATTTCTTGACAACAACATTTCATTTGGCAGAACTAAAAGCGAAGTGAAAGGTTTTTCAATGGTTTGTCCACTGCAAAAGGCATTATTGCCAAATTAATTGTCTTAACGTCTTTCTTAAAAATAACTTGGAAGATAGCTAATATTTTTGTCCCTAAAAATCTTCAAGTTGTACCAATATTTTTGTTGCTTTGCACTCTTAAAACAATATCTCAAGCATAAATTCGGGTTTTGTTGAGTCTAGCTCAGAACCCGGTTAAAATTTTCATTAGGCTGAAGTGTTTGATTTATGAAAATCATTCCTTGAATTTAACGAGAACAAATTTACAAACGTTTTTCTTTTGGGCCAAAAAGCATACGTAGCATTTTCTAAATTACAAAATTTACATTTTTCAACACAGCAGCAAATTTAAGAACAACTTCAGTTAAGTCTTTTGAAACAAGTAAAATAATGTAAGTATCGTCCATAATAGCGATTATATTTCACTTTACAATAGCATAATTTAATGTCGGATCGAATATCGAAAAGCTTGTGAGTCCTCTTTTGTTAATATTAGTTGCCACTGAATTCAAATGAATAAAATGAATTGTTAAACCCTATACGTTTCGGTATTTCCATTTCTCTCGACCTGACCGGGTATAGGACCCGCATCGATGGCAGGCTCCTCCTTTAACATGCGCTAGCCATTGGGTGCGCTCCTCCGTTTCTTTATTTTACAGGGCTCTTGCCGGATAGAGTGGCCTTCCGCTCGCGTGCCCTTTTATGGTATAGAATTATGTGATTCCATCACATAATTCTATAACATAAATTGGCCACGTCTATATTTCTCATTTGATGGGAAAATTCATGCAAATTATGTTTATACGTTGATACGTCTACGTTTGGATCTTGATCCGGTTGGGAGGGTGAGAGGAGGCACCACCTCTATCTGGATGCCCCACTCTTATTTGTGAGCCATAAGAATCGTCGGTAACGACGAAGTCCTCCTAAGTCCGTCTGTCTTCCCCAGGTCCAATTTGTCCTTTGTGTCTGTAATTTACGACCCTTATTGATTACTTCCTTTTCAACTTCGGTCGACTTTTTTTTACCCCGGAATTCGTGGATTCAAAATTCTTTTGTAGTGGGTCCTTGTCAGAGCATATACATATAGCACCTGCAATCGAGGAGCTGTTAACATAAAAAGAGAGGCAAATAAACGTGTAAAAGATGGATTAAAGTTTACCATGTGTTGGCTCAATGCTTGCAGATTAAGTTCATGTTTACCATACATATGCACTTTTAGTCTAATTCTCTCTACTCTATAAGTACCATAAGAAATAAAATTTGTTCTAATTACAGCTGCTATTTAGTAGATATGCTCTTTCCCTGTGCTGGGGGAAAGAACCCGCCCCACGACACCGCCACGCTAGCCTGCCAGCGCATTCACTCGTCCCCAGACAAGGCCAATCTCGACGGATCTTAACATCCTCTTCCGCTGAGGCACCAGACCATCGCTGCAGTCCTTCACGGACATATAATATACCTACCTCACTACAAACCCAGTACCTAACATAAAGCCTTTGCTGAGCTTCAGCAAATTAAAAGTCGAAATTGAAAAAAAAAACACATGTCGTTATTTTATAAAGGGGAGGCTGTAAATATCTCTTAGACATTTAGAGCGGACTCTAGCTGTCGACTTCAAAGCAAAATATTTGGCAGTGTAAATTTCCGCATGCATATGGCAATTCCATGTAGCCTTTGAGAAATTAACATGCGGATGTAGCATCGCTTGCTGTCACTCAAAGTGCTGTCATTACAAGAATCGCACGTGCTGTTTGTTTTGTTGCTTGTCTTCGACAGCAGGTCGAGATATTCTCCTGAGGCTAAATTATTAATCTGAAATAACTTAATTTTACAATGAAAAAGTTAAGCGAAGAACGCTTGAAGCTCGTTTTTGAGAAACTCGCCAAATTGTAAGTATTGCGCGTATATTGAAACTGTAATAATCACCAGATAAATTGTCTTACAGCATTGGACCAAACATTAAAATCCTGATTGACCGTCCTGACGGCACTTACTGCTTTCGCGAGAAAAAGAACAGAGTGTTCTATGTGAACGAAAAGATCCTGCGAGTAGCTGAAACTTTCAACAAGGATCAACTTATATGCGTGGGCGTGATATTTGGGAAGTTCACGAAGTCAAACAAGTTCAAGTTGCAAATATCGGCTCTTGACTATTTGGCGCCCTACGCGCAGCATAAAATCTGGGTGAAATCGTCGTTCGAGCAACAGTTCCTCTATGGCAATCACATTCCCAAGTCAGCAATGGGGCGAATCACAGAAAACACACCACAATATGCAGGGGTTGTAGTATACTCCATGAACGATCTACCTCTTGGATTTGGAGTCGCAGCAAGATCGACGGCGCAGTGCAAAACAGCCGATCCATTGACGATAGTATGTTTCCATCAAGCGGACATTGGAGAATATATTAGAAGTGAAGATACCTTGTTCTAGCTTAATATTTATCTTTTTAAGTTTAAGATGTTTTTAAATATATTCATAAGACAAATTTTAAAAACAATATTTTATTTCCTCTTAATGATAAGATTTAGTTGACTTGCTTCATGTTACCATGCAATCACGGGTGTTTTAAGTAATGAATGCCGCTTGAATATTAAATTTTAATATCGAGGTTTTGATGATTTATATTAACTTTTCTGTGAACGTTATCTGGAGTTCGAAAACTATTACGTTATTCGCCTACATGGAATTCTCTGTAACTCGTGTCTCAAGCAGCATTAACCGATAATTCAAATGAGATTTTATAAAGGCATGTTAAGTATTTTGAAATGAAAATTCAAATTGATAGCGCCGTGCCGAAAATATATAACTAAAAATAAGTTTACCAATTTTATTAGTTTCTCATATAAGTTTCCTAAGAAAAATTTGATAAGTAACTAAACTTTAGATTAAAATACAATCAATGAAGATGTATTTTTAAAGATTATTGAAAAATTCGAATAAGATAATGAAGAGCAACTGTTTAGTTTTCTGAGGTATATTTTTCAACAGACTCCCATCGCCTTCATGCTAATTATTGAACATTAATCTGATAATAATTTATAAATGTCATACATGATACATTCGTAACTAGCCCACTTACTATTTAGCCAAATCAAGATGCTATGTAAATTATTCTGAGTTATGTCCAGGCCGTTTGAATTGATGTTGATATCTTATAAAGGCATCGATATAATAATATTGATGGCAATATTCTTTCTGTTGAATATTTTTTTCTTACATACCGTAAAAGCGAATTGTTTTATTCAGTTTTCGTTGAATAAAATATCTTTCTGACTTTTTTTAAGACATAAAATAATACCTGGTATTGAGGTACTTTTTGATGAACAAACTTAAAACGGAACAATAGTCACCACTTATGATCATATATTGTTTGTACTCAGTACTCTAAAAAAACGTTTGGATCCTCACTGAGGCAATCCTTGATTGATGTTTTTCACCTGTTTGGAAAAAATGTACATTGAATTTCAATCCTAATTGAAAAGAAGAAATCACACTCGACGTTCACGTGGCAAGCGTGGAACAAGCGAAAAAATTCTTTAAGTAAAAAGAATAAATTTAAATCCTGTACACAGTTTTCTTGTATTTGTTTAAGCTGGAAAGTCAATCCTAATGCTTAGGTAAAATCAATCTGCCATCGTTTTGATTAAATTACTTATATTGCATAAGGCAGCATTATAAGAACGAAACGCAAAATGGTTCTTTATTTTTGTTTATTATGTTCAACTTTTAGGTGATATTTTTAAATTTACATTAATACTGCAAGCCGTACGAACCATCTCCCGTTGATCTTTTTTTGTTTTGAAGCCTGAATAAAAAATGTCATAATTGATACTACGTATCATATATTAAAACGTCCACTTTCAAGGCCTCATATAGACATCGTTGCTGCTGAAGGGCTTGAATCAACAGGAATCTATAACTGGAAAATCACCATGACGACATTATACAAAAGATTACAAGTTATCTTGGGCATGTTCTTAAATAGAGTGGATTAAAATTTACATTTAAATTTAGTATATGAAATTCATACCCTCTCCAAATTCCGTTTAGATCCCACTAAAATATTCGGATGACGATTATTAGTGATTTTGTTATTTCCGGTCAGAGAGTTCTGAAATTAAGGGTGTTAAATATAAAGTGCAGGCGACTTAATGGAACTTACACTATCCAGGACAATTGACTTATTCGCCAAAACTGAAGGAGTTTTTTGATAACCACATAATTAGAAGCTTAGTTTGATTTCTGAATTTGAATTCTGAAATAAAAAATATATAGATAAATTGGCGTTTTAATCAAACATGAAATATACTTATATGTCCAAAAGTAGCTGTACAGAAAGTTATATTGTCGCGTGATATGGCCCGCGGCCGATCATTTTAATGTTCCGGCAAAGTGAAAACGCACTGTCTTTTAAATTAAGTTAAAACAGTCTATTTACTAAGAATGCACAATAATTGATTTCACTATTTTAAAAATCACACATTAGTTCATTTTTCACTTATCCTATCAATTTATGTTTCCAATGTCTTCAAATATATCACGAAAAACCTTTACTTCACTATCAATCAATATCGCCTTCAATACATGCTCTACACTATCGTAGTTTTGCTATCACGGTTTTACTACTCCTCATTCAGCTCGGCTTTATGTAGGGTCTCTAATCATTCAATCCATTTCTCGTACATTGGCGAATGTTCAGACGAAAACTACCTGGAATATTCGAGCAATTCTGAATTCCCGCAGTGAAGTCACTTTCAGCTATTGATCATGGATTTTCTTCATCGATTCTTGTGCTTTCGAGTACATTCGTTAATTGGTCATGATGTTATTAATAGTTGCGACAACAATTGCGACAGTAGCTCGCAGAATTGTTTGGACATGTAACGCTGCCCCACCTTAGTTCTTTTCGCCCCTAAAAGATGTGTCGCCAGTGGTAGTTAAGTCTCCCTGGCTGTAATAGAGACAAGACGGTCCAGGTGCACGATTTTCAATTTGGCTTATGGTGTTCCTGTATGCGATATACGACGTCGTTGATTCGCTTTGTAACTTAGTATGGTCCCTCCCAATTATGTTGCAACTTCGGAGACCTACCCTTCCGTCGTTGTAGGTTGTAGGCCACACTAAGTCATCTTGCTGGAAGCCAGTAGAATTTGCCTTTAGATCATACCTGGTCTTCATGCGGTCAGGAGCTCACTTGCGTACTCCGAGATGCTTAGGGGTTTCTCAGGGGGTGTTCCGAACTTTATATCAGCCGGCAGATGAATAGTCTTTTCAAAAATGACTTTGGCTGGAGCTTCGCCCGTCGCTGCGTGCTCGGCAGCTCTATAAGCCATCAAGAATAATGAGATGTGCCGGCCCCAGTCCCTTTGGTTCTCGTCAACCATCTTCGCCAAGTGTTTATTGAGTGTGCCGTTAAAACGTTCGACCATTCCATCGGATTGGGGATGCAGCGGTGTTGTCCTCGTTTTCTGTATTCGCACACTTCGCCAAAAACTCGTGACTCAAAGTTTAGGCCTTAATCCGAATGTAGTTCGCAAGGTATGCCATACCTACTGACCCAATTTAAAACTAGCCGTTTGGCTTCAGTAGATGCTTCCTGATTGGGAATGGGGTAGACCTTTGGCCACTTGCTGAAATAATCGGCCACAACTAGTGTTTATCGATTTCCCCACTTTCGAACGGTACCCCCACGTTATAGGTTTGCATTTGTCCTCTCAGTCGTCACTTTGGAAATTGTGCATCTACGACACCAGTCCTCTACTTTTTCTCGGGCGTGAAGCCAGTAGAACCTTTCCCGCGATTTCGCTAAGGTCTTGTTAACACCGAGGTGGTCTCCCGAGGCTTTTGGGAGGTATAGTTTGCATGGTATAGGAGCTGCCATCCACCGTTTTCCATTTCCGCTTAGTACGCTACCCTCCGCCTGAAGAAAGCTCCATTGTGCCCAATGACTTTTCAGGGTGGTGCCGTGCATTGAAACGTCCTTCCACTCGGGCCGCCCAGTTGTCTCCTTCCATATGAGTAATGGTCTGATATCTTCATCGGCTAATTGGGCATTTCGAATTTCCTCCAATGACCAACCTTCATCGAATTCGGCCGTTATCACTCGCAGATCAACGGTCGGCTCCTTTTCCTCAATCCACCGGCAATATTTGCAGTAAGGTGGACATGGAGGACGAGATAGGGCTCCATGAACCTCGCCTTTTCGATGAACAATTTTGTACTTTTGATCCATCTCGCAGCTTGTCCCTCGAGGTTTTTGAAATTAAGCAGCCATCTCAGCGACGCCTGGTCTATTCGAAGAACCAATTTCTGGCCATATAGGTACTTGTGGAACTGCTTGATAACTTATAGCCAATAGCTCGTTCCTGGTTACGCAGTAGTTCCTCTCACTTTTTGAGAGAACCCGACTGTAATATGAGAGGACTCTTTTTTCGCCATCGATCTGCGAGGAGAGTACAGCTCCAATGCCGCCGTTGCTCACATCGGTGTCAACTACAAATATTTTTCCGGGTTTTGGATACGCCAGCACGGGTGATTCACACAGCTTCTCCTTCAAGGTCTCAGAAGCTGCCTGGCATTGCTCATTCCAGACATACGGACGATTTTTCTCGGTTAACTTAGCTTTTTTGGCAAAATCCTTGACGAATCTTCGATAGTGGGTCACTAGACCCAGAAAATTTTGTAGTTGGAGCTTGTTATTTGGTGTTGGCCACCTTTTCACAGCTTCAATTTTCTCAGGGTCTATTTTGACCCCTTCTGCTGATACAACGTGTACCAGGTATTTTATTTCAGCTGCGCAAAGGGTACACTAGTTGGGACTAAGTTTCATATTCGCCAGTCGCAATCGGGAGAACACCTTTTCTAAGTTCCGCACATGCTCCTCGAACGTTCTCCCGATAACAATGATGTTATCTAGGTACACCAAACAGGTCTTCCAGGTTAGGCATTGTAGTACGTCTTTCATTAGGCGTTCGAAGGTAGCTGGAGCATTGCAAAGCCCAAATGGTATCACCACAATTTGCCACAACCGGTCCCAACTGAAAGTGCAGTCTTCTGTCAGTTCTTCGTGTCGATTTCTACCTGCCAGTAGCCACTCTTGAGATCGAGTGTAGAAAACCATTTTGCACCGGCTATAGTGTCCATGATGTCATCGATGCGTGAAAGTGGGTAACTATCTTTCTTAGTGACGTCATTAAGCTGCCTATAGTCGACACAAAAACGAGTGTTACCATCCTTTTTCTTTACTAGAACTACTGGGGCGGCTCATGGACTGACCGAAGGCTCGATAACACCTTATTTTTCCATTCCGAGATCAGTACGCTCAATTCTCCTTGTTTGGCTATAGAAAGACGTCTCGGTGCTTGTCGAATCGGCTTGGCTCCCTGTTTATCTGTGACGTGAGTTACCATACTCGTTCGGTCTTGGTCATCCGGGCTTGTTGAGAAGATGTCACTGTACTTTGTGACCAGATCAGAGGCTTGCTTGAATAGGTGTACTGGCAATTTGGTGTGCTTCAATATTGCAGACTTTAATCCCCGGCTTTGTCTGTGTCTTGCCTCCTTTTTCAACGATGGTCGTGAGTAGCTTCCAAAGAGGTGATTGTGGGAACGGGCTGGTAGCTCTTGATAACTTCTCCCACTTTGATGCTTGTGATTGTGTCTGTGGTGTTAAGAACTCTAACCAGCACGAGTCCGTTCCTTATACATCTTACAAGGCTTCTTCCTACAATCAAACTGCGCAATGCCGACGTCTTCGTTGGCTGTATCAGATAAGATTGTTGGTCTCCAGAATCACCATCAAGCTTGGCCAGTACAATTATCTCGGAAGATTTCGGTACATCAATGTCGGCACATACTATCACATTCATTTTGGGAATTCGAACACTGGGATCCTCCATCAATACTTCGACATTCCGCCATTTCAGTACCCGTTTGCCTAGATCCAACGTAATTCCATGTGGTCGCAGAAAATCCATTCCAAAAATGCAGTCATCCATTATGTTCGCGACCAGAAAATTAAGTCGGACTGCAAGGTTTCCCAGCTGTATCTGGAGGTTCCATCTCCATGGACAGGTGCAGTTTTTCCCGTAGCTGTCCATAGTGAGAAAATCCTACCCTTGTGAAGTAGTTGTTGCCTCACTAGGTCTGATCGGATAATCGATCGGGTTGCACCAGTGTCGATTGTTATGGTGCAAAGCTCTCCGTCAATTTGACCCGGAAGGCATAAGTCTGCTCCTTAACGATGTAATCTTGATACGGTGATGGTGGTACTGGGGACGTCGATCCTCCTAGCCAACCTCTTGCAGTCTCTTTGCAGGTGCCCCTTCTCATCGTGATTCCAGCATCTAGGCGCGCGATTTAGCTGCGGCTCTCGCTCAATTTCCACGCGCTCACGCCTGCACTCGTCTGCCACTACCTCGCGAAACCGAACAGTGGTATGAGCCACATTTTTTGCTGCGTCAAAGTTAACCGTTTGGTTTTGAGCTAAACGCACGGCTTGTTGTAATTCCTGGTCCTTTAATGCGCTGATAAATACTTCTGTTGCTGTGTCATCTCGATGTTCCGGGTCGTAAGCTGGGTAAGCCGAAAATGCCAGTCGCTCAATGTCTTGGGCCAGCTGTTGTAGGGTTTCACCATACTTCTGCATCCGATGCAGAAGCTGTGACTGATAAATCTGCTTCAGATGGTCGTCTTTATAACGCATGTCAAGCGCATTCATTAAAGCAGCCGAGTTTGAGTGCAATTCAACGGGGGGCAGCTGGGTCTCTTAGAGCAAAAATTAATGCTATTGCTCGTTCCTGCTCATTCCAGTGATTTGTCCTAGCGGCGGCTTCAAACTGGGTTTGTAAATACTCCAGACCATTTGCCCGTCGAATATTGGTGCTTTTACATTTCTGGATGTGCTTTGCGCTGCGGTTATAAGCGGGGCTAGTGAGGTGGTTACTACTGCCTTCGCTGCTTTCAATTTCTTTTTCATTTTTTCCATCTCATGGTTGGTTCTTTCTTCGACCTCATTTCATGGTAGCTTCTCTCCTCGACCCGGCTGACCTCCTCGATCTGGTAAGCCTTTTCCTCGACGCATTTAATTTGTTGTTCAGGCTACAGAGCTCTGCTTTTATTTCGGTTGATTGTTTTTGCAAATCTGTCTTGATTTCGATTGCTTGTTGGTCCAGCTTTGCTGATTGTTCATTTAGCTTCGCTGATTATTCATTTAGCTTCGCTGATTGTTCATTTAGCTTCGCTGATTGTTCATTTAGCTTCGCAATCATACTGGAAGACTGTTGTCGCTGCTCTTGCTGCATCAGCATCAACATTTACATCAGTGCATTTTCTGGGATTTTGGTGTTTCTTTTTTTTCACATTCTGCACCTTTTTCCGCATCTGAGGGTTCACCTAAATCCAGATACACGCACTCCGATTCAATCGCATCACGCAAGCATGCAATAAGTATGGCCTTTGTACCTTGGGTAGCCAGATTTCGCTGTTCCAACTCTTCCTTAAGCTCCGATATGGTCAATTCATTAATTCTTAAATGTAAGCTTCGTGGCATTTTTATTGTTTTGACTTTTTTCCACCGGTTTCCACGATAAATTTCACTATTGTGCACTTTAAAAATGTTTAAAAGTTTTCACTTTCAAAATTTCCTTTCTCACTTCTAGACACCACTGTTGGATATTATGGTTCACGGCCGATAAGTTTAATGTTCCAGGAAAGTGATTGTCTTTTAAATTAAATTAAAAGAGTTTATTTACTAAGAATGCACAATAATTAATTTCCCTATTTTACAAATTTACTTTTCACTTATATTACCACTTTATGTTTCAACTGTCTACAAATATATCACGAAAATCTTTCACTTTACTATCTATCATTATTGCCTTCAATTCGCGCTCTACACTTATCGCAATTTTACTTTCGCAGTTTACTACTACTATATCTCGCATTCGTTCTGCTCGGCTTTATATTGGTCTCTAGTCATTCAATCCATTTCTCGTATATTGGTGAATGTTCTGACGAGAACTACCTGGAATATTCGAGCGATTCTGAATATTCGCAGTGATGTCACTTTCAGATATTGATCATGGATCTACTATGTCAATTCTTTTGCTTTCGAGTACATGCTTTTGACGTCATTCGCTTACTTTCCTTGGTTGTCTCTTTCCAATCAATATTGAGCATGATGTTATTAATAGTTGCGACAATTGTGACAGTAGCTGGCAGAATTGTGTGGCCAGGTAAAACTGCCCCGACCTCAGTTCTTTTCGCCCCGAAAATATGTGTCACCAGTTGCAGTTAAGTCTTCCTGGATGTAATATGGGGCTAGACAATCCAGGTGCACGATTTTTTTTTGGTTCTCGGCTTACGGTGTTCCTGTATGCGATATACGACGTCGTTGATTCGCTTTGTAACTCGGTATGGTCCCTCCCAATTTTGTTGCAACTTTGGAGACCTACCCTTCCGCCGTTGTGGGTTATATAGCCACATCAAGTCATCTTGCTAGAGGCCAGTAGAATTCGCCTTTAGATCATATCTGGTCTTCATGCGGGCAGTAGCCGATTCGAGGTGTTTTCGCACTGTCCGATGTATCTGGTTCAACCGTTGCCTTAGCTCACTTGCGTACTCCGAGATGGTTTGGGGTTTCTCAGGGGGTGGTCCGAATTTTATATAACCCAGCAGACGAATAGTCTTCCCAAAAATAATTTTGGCTGGGGCTTTGCCCGTCGATGCGGGTTCGGCAGCTCTATACGCCATCAAGCATAATGGGATGTATCGGTCCCAGTCCCTTAAGTTCTCGTCAACCATCTTGGCCAGGTGTTTACTGAGTGTACCGTTGAAACGTTCGACCATTCCATCGGATCGGGGATGCAGCGGTGTTGTCCTCGTTTTCCGTATTCCCGGCAGCTCACACATTTTGCCAAAAACTAGTGAATCAAAGTTTCGGCCTTCATCCGAATGTAGTTCACAAGGTACGCTGTACCTACTGACCCAATTTAACACTAGCTGTTCGGCTACAGTAGTTGCTTCCTGGTTGGGAATGGGGTCACTTGCTGAAATGATCGGCCACAACCAGCGGGTATCGATTTCCTCATTCGGATTCAGGAAAGGGTCCAGTGATGTCAACAGCAATCCTTTCAAATGGTGCACCCACATTATAGGTTTGCATTTTTCCTCTCCGTCTTCGCTTCGGACCTTTAACGGGAGCGCAAATTGTGTATCTACGGCACCAGTCCTCTACGTCTTCTCGAGGGTGGAGCCAGTAGAACCTTTACCGAGGATCCTTCATGTATTTCCTTGACGACATCGTGGATTTCTCTTTTGGGAAGCATAGTTCGTTTCCCATTTCCGCTTGGGTACGCCACCCTCCACCTGAAAGGGTTCCATTGTGCCCAATAGCTTTTCAGGGTAGCGCCATGCATCGAAACGTCCTTACACTCAGGTCTCATTCCATACGAGTAATGGTCCGATGTCTTCATTGGCTAGCTGGGCGTTTCGAATCCCCTCCAATGACCAACCTTAATCGAGTTCGGCCGTTATCACTCGCAGATCAACGGTCGGCTCCTTTTCCTCAATCCACCGGCAAAGCTTGCAGTCAGCTGGACATCGACGGCGAGATAGGGCGTCAGCATTTCCATGACCTCCGCCCTTCCGATGAACAATTTTGTAGTCGTATGACTGCAATTTTTCGATCTATCTCGCAACTTGTCTCTCGGGGTTTTTGAAGCTAAGCAGCCGTCTCAGCGACGCATGGTCTGTTCGAAGAACCAATTTCTGGCCATATGGGTACTTGTGAAGCTACTTGGTTGCCTCTATTATAGCCAATAGCTCCTTCCTGGTCACGCAATACTTCCTCTCACTTTTTGACAGAGAGGACTTTTTCTTCGCCATCGATCTGCTGGGAGACTACAGCTCCAATGCCGCAGTTGCTCACATCAGTGTCAACTACAAACATTTTCCGGGTTTTGGTTATGCCAGCATGGGTGATTCACACAGCTTTTCCTTCAAGGTCTCAAAGGCTGCCTGGCATTGTTCATTCCAGACATACGGACGATTTTTCTCCTTGCCGAATCTTCGATAGTAGGTCGCCAGACCCAGAAAACTTCGTACTAGGCGCTTGTTGTTTGGCGTTGGCCAGCTTTTCACGGCTTCAATTTTCTCGGAGTCTGTTTTGACCCCTTCTGCTGATGCAACGTGTCCCAGGTATTTCACGAATTGCCATAATCCGGTCCCAACTGAAAGTGCAGTCTTCTATCGGTCCTTCTTGTCGATTTCTACCTGCCAGTAGCCACTCTTGAGATCGAGGTAGAAAACCATTTTGCGTCGGCTAAAGTGTCCATGATGTCGTCGATGCGTGGAAGCGGGTAACTATCTTTCTTAGTGACGTCGTTAAGCTGCCTATAGTCGACACAAAAACGAGTGCTACCATCCTTTTCCTTTACTAGAACTACTGGTGCGGCCCATGGGCTGACAGAAGGCTCGATAACACCTTGTTTTTCCATGTCCGAGATCAGTGCGCTCACTTCTCCTTGTTTGGTTATAGGAAGACGTCTCGATGTTTGTCAAATCGGCTTGGCTCCCTGTTTATCTATGACGTGAGTTACCATACTCGTTCGGCCTTGGTTATCTTGGCTTGTTGAGAAGATGTCACTGTACTTGGTGATTTGATCTGCTTCTGCACTGGTATTTGATCTGCTTCATTACATTAATATTTTGGGAATTCATGAATTGAGTGATTTTTGTTGGTTTGCAATAAAATGGCGACCGTTGAAAATAGAAAAACAATGGAATTCATGATTTGAGTGTTTTTTATAAGTAGAAAGTTAAGTTATGTTAAGCTAATATAAGTTCAGTAGAGGTTTTTGCCTAAATTTTAATTCTAGCTAATTGTAATAATCTCATAGAAATACGATAATATGCATAGTTTTAAGTAATGTTCAAACGATGGTGAGATGACTTTGTCAGGACACCTACTATATTATAAGGCCTCTGTACCGCATACATTCCAATAAAGAAAAAATTATATATATAAAATAGTGATCGTTCAAAATAAAGAAACAATGGATTTTCTTTTAAACGTGCACATGTCTTTGACATATTTCTTGACTTTATTCGTAGCTGGTGACTGCATTTCTGAGAAGTTGAGTACAAAACCCCTGACATAATGTAGGTCTGTCTACCCAACTTGTTTCCGCCAGTTTCCACGTTTAATTTCACTATTATGCACTTTAAAAATGTTTAAAAGTTTTCACTTTCAAAATGTCCTTTCTCACTTCTCACCACTGTCGGATATTATGGTTCGCGGTTAATGTTCCAGGAAAGTGACTGTTTTATAAATTAAGTTAAAAGAGTTTATTTTTTTTAAATGTCTTCAAATATATCACGAAAATCTTTTACTTCACTATCAATTAATATCGCATTCAATTCGCGCTCTACACTTTTCGCAATTTTACTATCGCAGTTTTTACTACTACTATATCCCTCATTCATTCAGCTCGGCTTTTTGTAGGATCTCTAGTCATTCAATCCATTTCTCGTATATTGGCGAATATTCTGATGAGAACTACCTGGAATATTCGAGCAATTCTGAATATCCGCAGTGACGTCACTTTCAGATATTGATCATGGATCTACGTCAAAACTGACGATAGATACAAGCCATATGGCAGCAGCGCTTACTACCACACACATGACCATTAGTAGGCCGACTTTGCTGGCTAACTTACATGGCGTTATATGAAGAATTGTGGAGGTGCCAACAAAAATTCGAGGTTTTGTACGGTTTAGAGACGGATTTCTACCGTGAAATCCAGAAGATCCGCGGAGAACACAATAGCGCTCCTAGTGAAGTGAAAATTATTTCAGTTCATATACCCGTTTAGTTTTTATCGCCTTCCAAAGTGAATTTATAAGAGTTTGTTTACATCTCAACGCTGAGCTATCAGTCGAAGGTGCAAAACGTGTGCTTCATTTGCTCGTCTTGGCAAGTTTAGGAGCACAATGGGCTATACAAGGTGAATTTATAGCATGGACGGAATGCGTTCGGCACATTTTTTATTCGGAAAATAGTATATATGACGAAATATAAGCATTTGCTAATGCCGCAGTTGGGTGACAGCTACCGGAAGCTTGTCCATAGTAGGCCGACTAATACACATGCAAATTGCTACCATATGGCTTGTATCTATCGTCAGTTTTGATCTACGTCCATTTTTGTGCTTTCGGGTACACGCTTTTGACGTAATTCGCCTACTTTCCTTGGTTGTCTCTTTCCAATCAATATTGACCATGATGTTATTAACAGTCGCGACAACAATTGCGATAGTAGCTCGCAGAATTGTGTGGACATGTAACAATACGTTAATCGACTTACAAGAGCGCAAGAAATTTAAATTAAGAGAATACAATTACAACAATTTTCAACATTGGGAACAGCGAAAAGATACCAATTTCTGACCGATCCGCAGCGAAGCTTTATCAGCTCTGCACATAAATATTTCATGCGCACAAACCAAGGCGTCCCGTTGGTAACTACAGCATTCAAGAAATTTGTGAGGGATTCCCGGTTACACTAATGTCCCACAGAGGTAGCTAGAACGTCGTAGCGCAGACATACGGATAATTTTTTCGCTGGTGGATACTTTTCGAACAGGCGCTTAAATTCTTCACTTGCGACTTTTTATTCATGCTATTTTTCTTTTATCGTCAGCGATGGCGGGCTTACATCCAGGAAACTTTATTGCGAAAATATTCCTCCCTCCGTTCAATTTTCATTGGCAGCAATTTAGTTCAAAAAGTGTTTTCTCTGAGATTTTCAAACCCGTTTGAAATCGGTTTTGTCTGTCCGTTTGTGTGTCACAGCAGTTTTTCTCCAAACCTATAGCAGCTGCAAACTCCAAACTTGGTACGTAGATTAGAAATGATGGACCCTTGAAAGGTTGAGTATCAATAAACTTTTCAAAGGTCAAAGTGAGTCTTCCCGTATCAAGAGGAGACCCTTAACAATTTATTTTACTGAAGCTAATCGTGTGGGTACATTTGAAATGTCTTGGTGAGGACTTTCCAAAAAAACGTGTTTAAACAATGTTACCAGTTTCTTGAAGTGCAGGGAGAGGAGAAGTGTACGATAAATTGGTGCCTCCCTCCCCTCGCGATTGGATACCTGTGACCCATAAAATCTGAAAAAAACATAGAGATAGGTCTTATGAGTATACAATAACAGCACATTAGGAATCTTTATGAGTACAATAACTGGAAATCCATTAGAAATCGAAATTCCCTCAGTATAATTTACACTTAAATTCAATGAAATGTTATATTTTAGTGGTCTTGCAAAAGATCCCTATGCACTGTAAGTTTCAAACAAATCGAATTTTTTTTTCTTCAAAAGCCGTCGGATACTGCTTTTTTAGTTTTAGCAGATGTGTTTTGACTCCTTTGAGTCATCTTCAGTGACACTGAAGATGAAAATGAAAAAGAGAATTGGACTGCGGATATCAAATAAACAAAATTATTGGCTACAAATCGAATATTTGCGGAAATTATAGCCATTTGAATTTTTTCTGATTAAAACAACAACATACGATGTTGCAATTCTATGGATTTTCCATTAGATCATCTACTGCATTTTTTACTTGATTTTAAAATTTTCAGATGAGATGATAGCATAGAAATCTTTGAGAATTTATAATGTGAATGATTTTTGTACATCTCATTGAAGTGTTTCTTTAGTTTATTCCTTGTTGGTGTCTGTGTATCGTATGTTGAGGTCACAACGCCAGTGACAGGTCTACCCAACTTCGGCCTACCCAATTTGTTAAGTTTAGCAATGAGGTTTGATTCAGAAATACATATACTTCATGCAGATCATTCATATTTTGCTTTTTTGCTTACGGCTGGAGACTTTATACACCTTTAAAGCTAGGCTTGCTAGACCACAAAACAAACGGTAGAAAGCTTATTGTATAAAAACATTTATTTCAATTTTTAACAGGACTCAAATCTTTTTATCACATGTTAGAAGGCATTATTAAAATAAATCGTTAAGCATTTAAAAATGCAATCAAAATCTAGGTTCAACAATAAAAACACAAGCAAAACAAAAATGTGAAATATTTTAAGTGGAATGACACGTGGCATAATAGCTTCATAAAAATATATTTCATCAACGTTATCCTTAAATGTCTAAAATTGCGTGATGCTCAACTGTTTATCTTAAATTGATTTGTATATTTCTTAAATTTTTGCCGAAACCACTGATTGTGCAATATCTTTCATTTCCATCAGTGTTTCCTTGATCTTGGCAAAGTATTTGAACGCACTTGAAGTCGAACTTGCTCTGTATGCAGTTACGATTAAATGAATTCTGTGCACGAGGAGGATAAAATATAGTTAAATCCGATTTATATATTGCAAGTAATGATATGAAACTCACTCTTCGGACGTGAAGCTGTAAAAAACTCCATAACCATCTTGAACCATTGGTGCAACAAAACCACATACAAGAGTGTATCCTAAAGTACTTGTTGACAACATAAAATTTCCGCCACCGCCGCTTTTAGCGTAAAGTGGGTCTGAATAGAATTCAGGTATATCTAAATTTTGTTCAAATGCAGCACACCATAAACCAAAAAGGTGGCGATCCACTCCATTTCCCTTTCGCGCAGCAGCCATAAGGTCCATATGCGATTGAACGCCTGCTTTTAAAGCTTCGTAAATGAGTTGTTTAGATGATTTTGGATTTGAAGCGACTTTTACAAATTTCACAGCATTTGAAGTACATGAGCGCAAAGTTTCAGTTCGACCGCGATAATAGTGTCTCATTAGAGCTGTTTCATATGTTGGTGGTATTCTGAAAGTTGAAAGATATTTTATAGGCAAATTGATATCTACAATTAACAGCATAAACCTACTGGCCATGCATTTTATAAAATGCTAAAATCAACACCATTTGAACGAATGCATCAGGATGAAGTTTAATTTCTTTTAAAACGTCTTTGCCGAACCCAGAGAAAAGTTGATCACTGACAATAACATCACTTCTCTGTAAATTTAATTGAATGAAATGTAATATCTAAAAATGAAATACATTTAAATTTATATGTACTCTATTTTCGCAGTCGGTTCGGACACGTTCAATTTCTCCACGTAAATGTTCATCTAGGTCAAAAAACTGTTCAACAGGCACATTCAAAGATTTTGGAGTTGCACTCCAGTCAGGTTCACCACATTCTATTAAGCTGACTAGAACAAAGAAAGTGAAAGCGGAACTTATACTGCCATCGTAGGCCCCATGCTTTAAATATGAACAAATTATATCAAAAATTAGCTGATAGTTATGTTGTATCTAAATGTATTATACCTCTCCAACTAATGCCAAATGTCCATTTGGATAAATCATCATAACACTAGTTCTATCTGCCCATTTTGAATGGAAGTCACCTGTTAGGGTTAACTGACAACTCTCAGAATAATCAACTGGTTCATGATCATCGAAATACATAATTATACAAGAACTTTCCATTAGCTTGGTCAGGTTTTTATTGTGAACTGAAAGCTCTTGCAAGTAAGTACGATTCTAAATAGTTGCGATGATTAGTAAAAATCTATTATAACCGAAAATCATAAGAATCTTACTTTTGCCCACCCTGATCGATCATCATGTGTTAATATCGGAACGCAATCACCCATATTACCCGTATCTAGTGCACCACGTACCATCTCCAAAATACGTAAAAGCACTTGCGGCGATAGTATCTTTTCATTTTCGTCTAAAACATTGAACATAAATATACGTCCTCGTCCTATAATAATACCATGAGTAGGTCTTCCTCCTTCGGAATCTGGAATACATAGGATAACGATAAATTTGGATAAGAGATAATCTTAATTGGTCATACATAACTTAAAATGGCAATCAACCTTATCGTACGGATCGCCGGGTAATCTTGAAGTCGAGAACATACGACGATATAGAAACATTGATTGTTTCGTTGAACCCGCTGTTACAAGTGGACGAATCTTTTCACGTGATAGCAGATCCCAATATTCAACAGTATGATATGCTACGCGGGCAGCTGCCTGAATATACAATTTAGCTTTAAGTGCAATAAGAAGAAATTTAAACAAACCTTAAGACAATATTCCTTCGTTTCCGGAATCCCAACACTTTGAAGTGGTATTGCTGTAGCCATAACAGTATACGGATACAAAGGTACACGTAGTGTAAAGTACGCATAGTCTTCCCACCATTTTTCCACCTAAAACTTGAATTTTAAACGGAAAATGTGACGTGCTAAACAATATTTCGCTTACCCAATTTCTTTCGTTTTCTTTTCTTTTTTCGAGAATTGCATGCAGTTTTTTGCCAATACCATTTTTAAATTCATTTATCATCCGTCGAGAGTTTGCAAGCTCTTCTTCTGTTCCGAAAGGTTTCAACGATTCATAGTAGCGTTCAAGGGTGTCTTCTAACTTAGGGAGAGGCAAAGGGGGAAGATCTTCATCATTTTCAAATGTTTTTTGACTGTCATCGTTTACGAAGAATATTTCTTTACGGCTTAACATATTAAACAATGACTAAACTGAAATGAAAATAATTATTTGTGAGTGAAAAAATGTGTGATTCTGCTTTAAGGTAAGGTTCATTACGAGTCTCATCAACAGGACAAATTTAGCCAATTATACCCGTATGTGTAAAATAGTCTTAGTTACATTATACATCTTTATTCAGAAGTTTCTTTAAAGAATATATACTTTTGATTGCATTTCTTACATACGGATCATACTCTTACATACTATTCATTTTTATTGAAATAATTTAAAATTTTGTCAACAACTAATATGGTTTAACGGTCGGTTCGTTTTCTTCAGCCCCTTACAGTGCCATGATGGCGAAGTTTCATAGAAAGGAGGAACAGATTCCCAAGCTTAGCCAAGAAAATATACAAGTAATGGCAAATAAGTCGGCTTAAGCACTTCCTTTAGGTTCCTCAGGTATCGCCTTAACTTTAAACACCCAAACTACTGCCGTTTTGTCTAGTCGGCATATCAAATGAAGAGGACCCAGCTCGGATTTTAGAGAGATCTAAAATTTTCTTCCGCGTGGTGTAGTAGTTAGAGTGCTCAAGTGGTGTAGCGATTAGAGCGCTCCTTCGTAAGCTGAAGGTTCCTGGTTCAATCCCGTTGGTAACAATGAGATTTGTCGAGTGCGCCTTTGAACGGACTATAAGCCCGTTCAGTTATGATTTGTACTGGTGTAAAATGCCCAAATTATATGCGCCTGCGCAAGTACCACAAACACTTCCTACTAAACTGGTTTTAGCCAACCTGGCTAGAATTGTCGCAATGTCGCAGTGTGCGCGCTTCCATTGAAGCATGTGTAACTTGCGACTGTCGCGCGACTATATAGTCGTAGTCTGATCCATCCCTTACTTGTGGGAATGAGACACTCAACACTTGAAACTTGATTTTTTTTAAGACAATTTATTTGCTGCTGCACGATCTCTATCAAATACTCTTCTCCGTGCACTCGCTTTATGGATTCGTCCGCTTTTTGTGCTGGTCGAAAATTCACCTCGTTTTTCTTCTCTGGGAAAATCCCAAACAATTAATTTCTGTTACGATCGATCCATCTATATCGCCATTCACTCCAGAATTTCGACCAGACCCCCCAAATGTACCACCGCTGCAAAAACCGTTCTCGGTAGCAGCAGTTTCCAGTCTGCACAAACGGTTGCTATGATTCTTTTCTGTGCATCGCTACACGTAAACACATACAGGATCGTGACGATGTGTGCGCTCGCTATAATCCCTAAAGGTAAGTATAATCCAAGATAATGGATGTCCGTACATGCAGCTCCATCTGCAAGTTGTTTATTTATTCACTCTATTAACAGATAATTATTCCCAATTATAAAATAGAAAAAAAGGAAAAAAAAGTATATGAACAATACAAATAAATTACTAATAAAATTGAAATTCGTGATACAACATTGGCGAACACACTGAAATGCCAAGAAATAATGATTTGATTTAGAACAGATTTAAGCAATTTTTTGAAACTCAAAAATAATGGGGGAGACTCCGAGCTGAAGTTTTTCATGTTTGCGAGGAATCCTAAATATTGGTGAAAAATAGTAATCATCGGTGCACGCCAGAGGTACCTCAAATAAATTTGACATTCGGATAAGACGGACAGAACGTCTAAATGGAAATTCATTAAACAAAAGGGTGTCTAACAGTCCATACGCCGATGTTGAGGTAAGTAATGGGTGGGGACCAGACAGGGAAGCAATATTCAAGAATGGAGTGGACTAGGCTGATGTTAAAAAAACTCCGCCGTAGACGGTCCCAAGCCCGTTTGGGAAAGAAGGCGGGAACCCCTTGTTTCCCCAACCCACAGCCTCCATGATTCCTCACCTCAAACCCTCCAATTAAATGTTGGTAAATGCTCTCGGAGTCGCACATTGGGTTTAATGGTTTCCCAATAATGGAACATTAAATGCCGAGAAATGCTAATAATTGTAAATACATCTTCAGCTCTGCTACTGAATCCTACTTACATCTCCTTTGTGGGGACGTAAGAGCGTGAAGGCGATTCTTCCGCGCCTGATAGCGGAATCGAAGTAATAACCATGCCGCCAGAATGGACGTTGGGCGACGGGCTTACTCCCCGTCCCTGGAAAACCCTACAATGTTTCGCAGAAGAGCCTCGGGATGGATTGGACTCACGGTAACGACCTCGCAAACGATCAGATCATTCAATTACCCTAGCGCTGTTAAGGACGTTTTACAATTGGCAATCCAGGAAACGAATTGGACTGGAAATTACATTCAAGACATGAGGTTGCATACAATATTCAAAAGTGGGAAGTCTACTGGAAAACAAAAATTCGGAGTGGCCTTCATTGTGGATAGGGAGTCAAATCGCACTTTACTGATTTTAGGGCAGTCAATGAACGGTTATGTGTGATCCGTATAAAAGCGAAATTTTTCAAAATCTGACTGATTAATGTTCACGCCTCAACCGGAGAAAAGGACGAAGAGACGAAGGAAACGTTCTAAAATCACCTGGAAAGACTGGTCGACTCACTGCCCACAAACGACACAAAAATAATTCTGGGTGATTTCAACGCTAAGGTTGGCAATGAGCTATCTCATCGAGGAACGACTGGAGGATCTGGCCTCCACGATGAAACAAATGACAACGGCCAGCGCCTGATTGACTTTGCATGTAGCAGAAATATAGTCATACGTTGGACTTGCTTCCCACTAAGACGAATTCATAAAATGACCTGGGCATCACCGGATGGCAACACAAAAAACCAGATCGATCATGTTCTGATCCAACAACGTTGGGCCTCGAGCATACTTGACGTCCGTACATGCCGAGGAGCGAATTGTAACTCAGATCATTACTTGATCAAATTAACCTATTGATGTCGAATGTCAAAGGCATTTTCGGCGAAGACCAGTCCGCTACAAAAATTTGACATCGAACGGCTCTAAACGGCGTCTGAGGCCAACCATTTTACGGAGACCCTCCACAACTAGCTGGCTCCCATCTTAATAGACCCATCGTTAAAGACGAGCAACGAGCTCTGGATGGAAGTGAAAGCGGCTATTAGGACCGTGGCAAGAGAAATGATTGGTTTGATGATGAGTGTCAGAATGCGTTAGATAAAAAGAATCAGGCGTACAAAGAATACATAGGTAGGAAAACCAGGACGAAGAGAGAACACAATGAAAATCTCAGAAGAGTAGCGAATAAGATAATTAGGATTAAGAAAAGAAAATACTATGACGACCAATTGGGAAGTATCGATCTAAGTTTAGCTAGCAAAAATACAAGACAAGCATACAAAGTAGTGAAAAGCCTGAAACGTGGTTATCAGCCCAAAACCACGCTCGGTCGTAATGACGTCGGCAATATCATCGCTGATGAAACTAAGTTTAAAGAAAGTTGGGCATCAACCTACTGAATCCTCCGCACAGCTCCAGAACATCGTAGACTATAGATGTCTGCGGATAGCTTCAATTGACCCCACCAACTTTTGATGAAGTGTGTTCAATGACCAAAGCCCAAAAGAATAATAAAGCGCCGGGCATCGATGAGATTCCAGTGGAGCTCATCAAATATGGTGGCAGCAGTGTTCATCAAGCTATTCACAAAGTAATCCAGCACATTTGGGAACAAGAACATATGCCGAAAGAGTGGAGCCAATCAATTAGATTCCCTACCCCAGAAAGGTGACAAGCTACAGTGAGAAAATTATAGAGGCATATCACTACTTTGTACGGCGTACAAAATACTTTCAAAGATTTTAGAAAACAAAATCGGATCATACGCCAAAACTATTATTAAGGAGTATCAAAGTGTTTTTAGAGCACATGGATCGACGATAGACCAATTGTTCACAATCAAGCAGGTACTTGAGTTCAACATAGATGTGCATCAAATTTTCATACGTACGTTTCGTAACGTACTGTACCAAATAATGCTTTGCTTTGGCATCCCAGCCGAATTACTCCGTCTTACCAAAATGACAATGACGTCGACGGCATTAAGTTGATGTGAAAAGGGTGAAATGATCCAATTAAAAGTTTAGCTAATACAAGTACTTACAAGAGAAATTTAACTTGAACATAACTTGCAGATACAAAAACATATTGTGTTCGCATAAGTAGAAAAATTAAAATTAACTCTCTCACCTCTAAGCATGGTGGTCGCCATCACCGGTGTGTATCTAAGAGTGATGGCCTGAGGAGAATTAGTACACACGTCGAAACCACCTTCTTCTAACATTTTTCTTCTCTAATAATTTTTCAGAAAAATCATTATTAAAAAGATCTTGAAGACCAGCTGCATACACAGGAAAACAAAGCTCCAAGTATACAGATCTGTGATAAGACTTGTTTTATGCTATGGATGTGAAACATGGACCCTAACTCAAACATCCGCAAACATATTAAACGCCTTTGAGCGAACGGTCCTGAGGAGAATAATTGGAGCGAAACTAGACGGGGACCTATGGCGAATTCGAAACGAGCATGAGCTATATGAAATTTTTGACGAGCCAGAGGTCTCAACGATTGTAAGACTGCGGAAGCTGCAATGGGCTGGCTACATGAATTATATGGACGAATAACGGATACTCAAGAAGGTATTCGTTGGGAGAACTGAAGGGCGGAGACCAGTGGGGAAACCGAGGAAACACTGGTCTGACTCGATCGACGAAGACAGTTTATCGCTGCTCGGACGTGGTCAATGAACTGAGACAGTTGGGGGCGCTATTTGCAGGAAGCGAAGGCCCTGATGTGCTACGAAGAAGAAGAAAAAGCTGATGTACAACGTAAAATAAGAGGTATCAGAGAATATGTATAAATGACGCAATACAAAACCGGAAATGCTTGATGCTCGAGAAACGATTTCAGGGATATAGGCATCAAATTTCATCCAAATACTTGAATTGTGCTACATTACTCAGACAATTATTTTCGGAGCAAAATTCGAATTTTAGAGGATTAGGAATAGATTAAAAAGAGACATGAATGCACTTGGGGACATTTAACTCCAAAATGATATACTCTTTTTGAAGAAAAGAACCATCACCAGATGATCTGCATAAAGGAGTCAGGGAGATTCAATAACAGTGGGAAGATCATTGATGTTTAAGACAAATAATAATGGCCCTAGAATGGAGCCTTGAGGGACACCACAAGACAGGACAAAAGGCATAGACACAATCACTCAGAGACACTTGACAGATCCGATCAGAGAGCCAGGCAGAGAACCAGGACAACAGATTATATAGGCACACGGATTGAAGTTTTTTCAGCAAAATGTTATCATTAACCAAATCGAAGGTTTAGAGAAGTCCATGTATTGTAGATAGTCTCTACTTGTAAGCGATAGAAAGTTTCGACGCCAGTTGATAAGCTTACATTAAAGTTTTTGTATAAAATCTCTGCTGGAGAGGGGCTTGAGCTTGCAGGTTTGACTGTTCTCATAGCCAACAGAGCTCTGGCTAATCTTGGTGTTAATACCACAGATTTTTGAAGCTGCGAGCTGTGCGTTCTGCCACGCCGTTTGATGGTGGATGGAACTGTGGCGCAAATTTAATTCGTGCTCCATTTTTCGATGAAAATTTTAAATATTCTGCGGATCTCAACTGGCGACCATTATCCGATACGATGAGTGAAGTCCCCCTGTAGGCTGCAAACATTTCTCGCAAATTTCTTATAAGCTCTGCGGCGGTCATCGAAGTAACTTTTTTACGATCGGAAATCTGGAGAAAGTATCGACAGCAATTAGGAATACATCATCCTGGACAGGTCCTGCGTAATCTAAATGAACTCGTTCCCACGAGCGACTGCATATCGGCCATGAGAGTGGAGGAGCTGACGGCGGGTTATTCCGATTCTCTTGGCATCTCTGGCAAGCGTTCACAACGTCTTTGTCTCCCCCTGGCCACCAAAAGTAACCTCTCGCTGCCGCCTT
Organism: Odontomyia ornata; assembly: GCA_963969285.1. Lineage (NCBI taxonomy): Eukaryota > Metazoa > Arthropoda > Insecta > Diptera > Stratiomyidae > Odontomyia > Odontomyia ornata. The sequence goes on along the minus strand of OZ017739.1, from coordinate 107,620,162 downwards.
AGTTCGCACGATACCATGATGAGGTGCGTGTATTGCTTCGAGTACTTTTTCACGTAGAGATTTGGGTACATTAACTTGATCGCCTCGCAGTTCACAATCTTTTTGTAATGAGATTTCCATGCGAATGTTCCAAAATGGCTTTAACTCGGATGACACGCTGTCTGGCCGTCCTTTTCGAACGATTTGACGAATCTTGCTCAGATTAACGTCGAGGTCAGTCGTTGTCGCGATGTCCATCCAATTTACAGGTCCGGATTTGACTTCCAACAAGTGAATACCCATTGGCTCCGGAAACTGATCACTTGGACTGTCTTGAAAACTCCTAAGAGTGTATTATGATTTGTAACAAAGAGAACATTAGGGCGACGAAAAATGCATTTATGGAATTTAAATGCTCCAAAAATGAATGACAAAGCCTCTTTATCAATTTGAACGTAAGTTCGCTCGATTGGAGATAGTCTACGTGACGCGAATGCAACTGGCCTTTCTGAGTCGTCATCGATGAAATGGGTAAGAACCGTTGCTATCCCGTACAGTGATGCATCGCAGGAGAGCAGCAATTGTTGATTTCCAACTTAATGAGTCAAAATTGAACTTGTAGTGAGTCTCCTCTTGACCACGTTCATTGCGTCGGCGTGAGCTTCAGTCCACGTCCACGCTGCATCTTTGTTCAGAAGTTTATACAAGGGGTCAAATACTGTAGCTCGGTCTTGCAGGAATCTGTCGTAGAAATTGATTATTCCTAAGAGCGCCTGGAGCTCTGTTTCACTGCGAGGCGCAGGGGTATCCAGAATAGCCAGAGTCTAGTCTTTCAACTGATGAACTCTTTGAATATCTATTCTGTAGCCCAAAAATTCAACCCGTTTGCGAAAAGTTCGCACGTTTTCTTCTTTATTTTTAAGCGGGTTATCCATTTCGTGGTAGGAAAGTATAACCCTGCCATTTGACATCTGTCAGAATTAAGTGTCATTGAAAGCGAGTTTTTTTTAGTTGAAGGTTTGCCATTTAGAAATATGGATCGTTTAACAGTCGAAGAACGCGTTAAAATTATTAAATTTTATTATAAAAATGGTGATTTTGCTGTATCAACATTTAGGGCTTTACGAGCCGATTACGGTCGACATAATCGACCTACACAGCAAACAATTTAGAACACAGTGAGCAAATTTGAAGAGACTGGATTGGTGATTGATATTGCAAGACTTGTGCATCATCGCAACATTCGTTCTGCTGAAAATATCGCTGTCGTTGCTCAAAGTGTGGAGGAAGACCCGAATTTGTCGATTCCTCGACGTGCTCAACATTTGGGCTTGTCTTACGGCTCATTGGGGCGGATTTTGCATTTGGATTTGCATCTCCATCCGTACAAAATCCAACTCACTCAAGAACTTAAGCCTCAAGACCATACACAACGCAGAATGTATGCGAATTGGGTGATTGAACAAGCCATTGATAACGATTTTTCGAACAAAATTTTCTTTAGTGATGAGGCTCAATAAACAGAATTGCCGCATATGGGGCTCTCGGAATCCTCAGGTGATCGCAGAAAGGCCTTTGCATCCGGAAAAAGTGACCGTTTGGTGTGCATTACGGTCTGGTGATGTTATTGGACCGTATTTTTTTGAAAACGATCAAGGAAGAGCCATTACAGTCAATTCTGACCGCTATGGACTGATGTTAACCGATTATTTTTGGAGAGAAATTGAAGATTATGATTTGGAGAACATGTGTTTCCAACAGGACAAAGCCACAAGCCACACAATACAGGCTAATCGAGTACGTTTACAAGAGAAATTTCCAGGACGTGTAATTTCTAGATTGAGTGATGTCAATTGGCCCGCAAGATCCTGCGACCTAACACCTTTGGATTTCTTTTTATGGGGCTATGCGAAAGATCGTGTTTACGCGAACAATCCTTAAAATCTTGAGCAATTGAACACCAATATTCGTGAAGTTATGGCCGAGATATTGCCGGAAATGTGCCGAAAAGTCATTGACAACTACCTCAAAAGGATTGAGGCCTGTAAGAGGTCCCGTGGAGAACATTTGAATGATGTTGTGTTTCACGTATAATGGCAAGGTACAATTTTTATATTGAATAAAAAATTTTGTTTCCACTTGAATATTTTATGTGTTATCTTTATCTTTACTTTCCCAAGCGTAAAATGGATAACCCTATATAAGACGTCAAGAACATTCTTTAAGCGCTGCGCATGTTCCTCTTTTGTTCGGCCTGCCACAAAAATATCGTCGATTAGCACTGCCACTCCGTCGATGCCTGGCAACAAATTTTCGATTAACCTTTGAAAGACTCCAGGTGTAGCGGAGATGCCCAAGGGTAAGCGTTTCACAGCGAAGATGGCTTTAATCGTCTTTATCGCCAGGAGATACGAAGCTTCTTCGTCGACTACCAGCTGCGTGAAGGCTTGATCCAAATCCAACTTGGAGAATATTATCCCAGGAACAAAGCGTCAAGAGTAGGTAGTGGGTACCGGTCAGGCCTGAGAAATCGATTTACGGTAGCTTTGTAGTTCCCGCACAGCCCAAGACTTCCATCGCATTTTGGAACTACCACGATAGGCGTAGCTCATTCAGAATATGGAATCGCTTCCAAAACGCAAACATCCACCAGACGTTGAATCTCTTTGATCACTCTATTTTGCAAAGCGTAAGGTACAGGACGGCTCCCTAAGTATATCCAAGAAGCGGTGTGATCAAAATCTAGTTTGATTGCGGGTCCTTTAAATTGTCCTAAGCCTCGGTCGTCGTTTGCAAGCGCTGGGTGTGCAAAATCGCTTAACTATGGAATAACCGACTTTGGAAAAATTGCGTTTATGCCTTCTACCGACAGACCCAATGCTTTGAACCAGTTACGGTCTAGAAGCGATCTTTGCAGTAGTCCACCATGACTAATGGTAGGAGGGCTACTCTGCTGTGACAGTCCTTGTGCCGAGAATACGAAGTTCTTGTTTGTCTGGATTCAGCTTATACTGAGGACCGTATAATTTAAAAAAGGTATCCCTATGCACGAAGGTGACGGCAGCACCTGAACCCACCTCTATCCATTACTACTTTTCATCAATGGTCACTGGAATTATTGTCATAGGAGAAACTGTTACCATTTGCATGTCGGTTCCTGCTTTCACGTGGTATAAGCCACAATGGGAGAGGAGGGGCGATGCCGAACTGTCGAAGTAATTTGATGGGTCGCTGCTTCGAATTGACACTTTAACTGATCCTTTCGTTGAAGCATCGCCTTTGTTCTGATTAACTTTCTTTTTGAATTTACTAACTCGTGAACGTTGCCCAAATTGAAACACTTCAGCAACGTGACCATATTTTTTGCATTCAGTACAATATAAAGTCAGGACTCTTCGTGCATTGTGGTACTTTGTGATAACCTGCGCACCTGAAACATTGACCCCTTGCGCTTTTGTTCTGTGAATTCGGGTTGCAGCTTTGAATTTGAGCTATCTGGCCAGTTTGATCTGCAGATCCACCCTTGCTCAATAGCTCCCCTGAATTGCCAGTGGCGTTCATTTCTTGTACGTGCGAAATTGGAATTTATGCTCGAGAAGCCATCTCGATTGCGTTTGCTAAGGTAAGCTTTTCGATTTGCAGTAAACAGGTGCGCACGCCGTTGTCTGCGAGCCCATATACTAGCTGATTGCGCATCATACCTTCTAAAATGTTTCCGAATCCACAATCAATACAAGACATCTCAGCTCTACCACGAGTTCCGCAGCGGTCTGCCCGATTTTGTGAGTGCAGTGATGAAAACGGTAGTAAGCAGTCACTTCCTTCACCTAAGGATTAAAATTAGCAGTTAGCTTTGCTATTATACCATCATAGTCCACTTCGCTAGGCTTTGAAGGATGTAGCAGGTTCTAAGTGAGGTTATACATGTCCTCTCCAGATCAAGTGAAAAAACACGCACGCTTCATAACTGCATCTGTAATATGCATGGCGGTAAAGTTGAAATTTAATGATGTTACCCATTGGGGCCACTCTGTTGGGCGGGTGATATCGAAGGTTTTTATACTTATCGACGTAGCAACCACTGATGGCGTGCTTGGCATAATCTCCGTGTTTGAATTGACAATTTTTACTTAGCTTCAACTAAAACCTATTTTAGCTAAAATGAAGTTTCGGTCAATAATGTTGTCGAGCCGCCACTAATTAACTTAAATAAGCTAAACGCTTCCTTGAACGATGTGCACTTAATTTTATGTAGACTCTCTCCTCAATTTTCGCCTTGCTTACGCCTCTCAATGTGGAAGGAAATTCGCGCTTCGTAGACTCTTCGGAGGGATTAAGCACATAACTTATTACAAAGAGTATGAGTTTAACTGCCCGTTTGCTGCGAGAATGACGCAACACGTTCGGGAAAAGGTTTGACTTCGATCATGCGAACTGCACGTTATAACAAACGCAGTCCTAACCTGCTAACACTGACAGTTAGTTAGCCACCACGCACACTCGACTGATCGTATCAGGAAATTTTTAATATAATCCCCGCTATTGCGTTCAAGCACTCTCGTGGATTCCATCCTCGTCACCAAATGAAGTGTCTAAGGGATCGAAATAAATAATTTTGAAATTTTTAAATTTTAAAAATCTTCGACACTAATATTATTTTAATTTTTCAGCATACACTAGCGTTTCGAAAGCAAGCTGCTACACTACATTTTCCTTTAAAACAACAGTCCTTAAATTGCTACAATTTTTAACATTCCTAATTACGTAATCCTTTTCCTTTTTACGCTTCGTTTTATTACTCTCTTATTGCGCTGCATGGATCCTGTCTGCCAATCTTATTAATCTACTGTAGTTGTCGCCTAAGTCTGTGTTGAGTCTGCTGCATTCTGGTATCGTTGATATCCAAATAACTTGCCCCGAATGTCAGATGGCGTACGTTGGACAGACTAAAAGACTGGTTAAAACGAGAGTTCAGGAGCACATCAGAGAAGCGGAATTGGCAGTGAGACAAGGAAAAACGGAGACACAAATCCAATTTTTTCCAATCATGGTCACACTCCAATATCGGCACGTTGTTCCAGGATATCTCGTGGATGCTTTCTACGATGTGTCTGGCTACCATTCATTGTGTCTCCGTTTTTCCTTGTCTCACTGCCAATTCCGCTTCTCTGATGTGCTCCTGAACTCTCGTTTTAACCAGTCTTTTAGTCTATCCAACGTACGCCATCTGACATTCGGGGCAAGTTATTTTGTAAACCCCGCTCTTTTCATCCGTTCCCTTTGGGTTTGGACACGAACAGCAAAAGTATATGTGAAGCTGGCAGAAGTTTGCATGGAGGAAAACTATTTTACGTTTAGGGAGGAGTATTACAAAATAACAGCAAGGGTAGCAATGGGAAATCCTCTGTCCCCCTTTCTGAGTGATCTTTTCATGGATGAAATAGAGAGGAGATTGGAAGACAAAGGTATTTTGCCACAAGTATGCTGGAGGTACGTAGATGACGTGTTTGCGATTATCAAGGAGAACGAAGCAGATGAGCTACTGGAGAATATCAACAAAATCCACGGGAATTGTTTTTACCATGGAGAAGGAAACTAATGGAGTTTTCCAGTTCTTGGATTTGGATTTAAAGGTTATCAGGACCAACGGTGCTCTGGAGTTTGACATTCACCGAAAAATTACTCACACCCAAAGAACAATCCCCAGCACATCGAATCATCCATATAATAAAATGGTGGCTTTTAACTTCATGATAAATAGACTCCTTACAGTCCGCATGGCGGAAGAACGAATTCCCAAAGAAAAGGAATATATATTTGAGACAGCAATCAGAAATGATCCAAAACAGAATGCACCGAATGGAAGAAAATCAACGCAAAAAGCAATACACCACATTTTATGATAATCGACACTCAGCAACAACAAGAACGAAGTTAACCTACTCTACGTGTTATAAAACTAGAGCGGCTGTTGCAAAAATCGAATGTTACTGCAGCACCATTGTCCAGAGGATACAAACTGTCTCATAAACTAGGATATACGAAGGACCTAAAGGAAAAGACGAAAAGAATGTAGTGTAGCACTGAAGAAGGAAGCAGCTTGCTCTCGAAACGCTAAATTAAAATAAAATTAGTATCATTGGAAAAGTTTTCTAAATTTTAAAAATAAAAAAAAGAGCTTTATGGTGTTTATTTAGAGGCACTAAAAAAGCAAAAATCAAAAAGTAATTAAATTATTTTGGTTTATTCGTCGGAACACATGTGCGTCTTAGCGTGGCTAAGAAGGTACTAGTGTTGCCGCGTTCATACTTCTTCTTCTTCTTAGCACTACAGCCCTTCTCGGGCCTTCGCTTCCTGCAAATAGCGCCTTCAACTGTCTCGGTCCATTGACCGCGTCCTCAAACTTCGAAATCTGAGCAGCGATGAACTGTCTTCGTCGACCGAGTCAGACCAGCGTTTCCTCGGTTTCCCCACTGGTCTCCGGCCTTCAGTTCTCCCAACGAATACCTTTTTGGATATCCGTTTTTCGTTCATACGATTCATGTGTCCAGCCCATTGCAGCTTCCGCAGTCTTACAATCGTTGAGACCTCCGGTTCGTCAAAAATTTCATACAGCTCATGGTTGTATCGAATTCGCCATTGGTCCCCATCTAGCTTCGCTCCGATTATTCGCCTCAGGACCCGTCGCTCAGAGGCGTTCAATTTATTTGCGGATGCTTGGGTTAGGGTCCATGTTTCACACCCATAGCATAACACAGGATTTGTATACTTGGAGCTTTGTTTTCCTGTGTATACAGCTGGTCTTCAAGATCGTCATTACTGAATAAAATATTTTATTTGCGAGCTGTATTCTTCGGCGTATTTCGTCTCTTTCATTGCCCGTTTTCGTTATTTTGGCGCCTAAATACACAAATCCGCTCACATTTTTGATACTATATTCACCAAGTGTGATATTTTGTGTACTTGAGGTATTTTTCCTTGACTGCGTTATGAGCTTTGTTTTGTTTTCATTGATTTGTAGCCCTACTAGTTTTGCTTCGCTGGCCAGTTTCAGGAAAAGTTCTTTGGCAATTGTTAATGACTGTGACAAAATGTTGATGTCGTCCGTATAGGCTACTACTTGGCTCGATTTGAATAGTAATGTACCTCGCGTATCGACAGGTAGCTTCCGTATGACGTACTCCAGAGCCAAATTGAATAGCAATGGGGCCAGCCCATCTCCCTGCTTTAGTCCGATATTTGTGTCAAAGGCTCGGTGAGTTGGTTATTGATGAGGACTTGGGAGGTCGTCGACGTCACTGTCATTTTGGTAAGACGGACTAATTTGGATGGGATGCCATATTTATTTAGTACAGTACGTTACGATCAATACTATCGTATGCTTGCTTGAAGTCAACGAAAATTTGGTGTACGTCTATGTTGAACTCCCATAACTTTTCAAGTACCTGCTTGACTGTGAACAATTGGTCTATTGTTGATCTGCCTGCTCTAAAACCACCTTGATACTCCCCTATAATACTGTTGACGTATGATCCGATGTTATTTTCTAAGATCTTTGAAAATATTTTGTATGCCGTACAAAGTAGTGATATGCCTCTATAATTTTCGCATTGTAGCTTGTAATCTTTTTTGTGGATAGGGAATATAATTGATTGGCTCCACTCTTTCGGCATATGTTCTTGTTGCCAAATGTGCTGGATGACTTTGTGAATAGCTTGATGAACACCACTGCCACCATATTTGATGTGCTCTACTGGAATCTCATCAATGCCCGGCGCTTTAGGATTTTTTTGGGATTTGATGGCGGAACAAACTTCATCCAGAGTTGGTGGGGCCAATGGACGCTCTCCACAGACATCTATAGGCTCCGATTTTCTGGAGCTGTCCGAAGGATTAAGGTTCTTGAAATATGATGCCCATCTCTCCTTAATCTTGGTTTCATTGCCGATGTCGTCACGACGGAGCGTGGTTTTGGGCTGGTAACCACGTTTCAGGCGTTTCACTACTTTGTATGCTTGTCTTGTGTTGTTGCTCGCTAAACTTACATCTATACTTCTCAATTGGTCGTCATAGTATTTTCTTTTCTGAATCCTAATTATCTTATCCGTTACTCTTCTGAGCTTTTCATAGTGTTCTCTCTTCGTCCTGGTTTTCCTACCTACGTATTCTTTGTACGCCTGATTCTTTCTGTCAAACGCATTCTGCCATTCATCATCGAACGAATCATTCCTCTTGCGCCGGGGTTGATGTCCGATCGTCTGTTCTGCCACGGTCCTAATAGCATTTCACTTCCATCCAGAGCTCGTTGCTCGACTTTATCGATGCGTCTGATAAGATGGGAGACAGCTGGTTGTCGAGGGTCTCCGTGAAATTTTTGGCCACAGACGCCGTTTGGAGCCGTTCGATGTCAAATTTTTGTAGCGGGCTGGTCTTCGCCGAATACGCCTTTGACATACGACATGATAGGTTAATTTGATCAAGTAATGATCTGAGTTACAATTGGCTCCTCGGTATGTACGGACGTCAAGTATCCTCGAGGCCCAACCTTGTTGGATCAGAATATGATCTATCTGGTTTTATGTGTTGCCATCCGGTGATACCCAGGTCATTTTATGAATGCGTCGATGTGGGAAAAAAGTCGAACGTATGACTAGATTTCTACTACATGCAAAGTCAATCAGGCGCTGGCCTGATAGTAATTAAAATTTTACTAATAAATTAACTTTTTTTTTATTTTCTGAGCCAGTGCAATAGAGAGTAGCGGTAATTTTAGTAATACATTTTCATGAATCAGTTCAACTTGGTTAAATAAATCTATATTAGTTGAAAATTTTTCAACATTTAGCTAACTGGAAAAGACCTGAACGAAAAAATTAATATATTTATTATGAAAGCAAAATGCAAATCATTTGTGGATTTCTTTCAAAAATAGAAGGTTAATTCAAGAATCACAAGACTAAATAATTATAATATTGAATGAACCACAGATTACTCACTTTACCTTTCGTGACCTTGTTGTGAATTTCTACACTTGCTCAAGTATTTACTTATTAACGTAGTCCTAAGTTTATTTAATGTTTTGACAATATTGCTATAGTCAGACAAGCACATCAAAATCGCTTTCCGATCAGATTCAAAATTGTCTAAAACTTGATAGAATTCATAGACCGCAATTCAAAGTCCACATAGCCTATTTTATCATTTGTACTGATAAAGAGTAAGATAAGGAAGCATACGTTTACGCACATGCAAATACTTAAAAAATAGGATTCTATTTAGTAAATCAGTCGGGGTTGGACCTTAGCCCCTAATATTTCATAAATGAGTCTCATGATTTTATCCCAAAATAAACTAATGTTACAAAATTAATCGGTCAAGCAAGAAAAATAACAGGCTAGAAGGCAAATACAAATTTTGATATAATATATAGTATGAATTAAATCCTTATCTAAATCACGTAGTTCAAGAAGAAGGTTGTGATTTTCGTAAAGCATGCATTTCATTATTTCAAGTTTTCTAGATATTGTAGATGGAAGTGTCCAAGTTGGATCTCATACAGTGATCTCTACAAGATGCGGAATTTCGGATGGTAAGTCAAAGAAAAAACGTTTATTTATCAATTCAAATGATAACCATATAGGTTACCGTTAAAAATCATGAGGAGTAGTTTTTGCTTAGATCCATTTCAATTACACAAACATTTTGCATCAAAACAAATAAGAGAGATCACGATTACCCTAAATATTTGCATTCAATTTTTTGGTTTAAACTCTACATTAAAAACCTGACTACGGTGGCGATTTTATAGAAAAATGTTGAAGGGCATAAAAAATTTACAGTAGGCGATAATGAAAATAAACTAAAAACTGAAATCCGCACTCAAAGAATAATTTTGTGTAGTAAATTAACTCATTAAACCGGCATGACAGGCAAACAAATTTTGTGATTAATGAAAGCTTCACATATTGTTTATGCAAAAACAACTGGAACACTTATCCATAAATTCTACTTGGTAATTAGTAAGACTTACAAATGCACTAATTTTCTATGAATCTCGCGCACGGGACACTTCACACTCAAGTCTACAGTTCAGAACTCAGCCAACACAATGATCGCCGGCATTCAATCTACGCGAAAAGCTCCAATTTGATAATGAATTTTAATTGCCCGGTTCGACCTTTGGACTAAGCTTGAAATCAATGAACTATAGAGTCTTGAGTCATATGTGAATGTTTCTAGATGTGTAGGAGGTTGCGAATTATAGTAAAACAAGTGTGTTTACACACTGCTGGAAGTAAACAAAGTACAAACCTCTCAAATTAAATGTTTTGAGATATTGAGTTAAAGTTTTACCTGAAAACTTAATTAGATTAGCTCTCGCTGAACAAATGAGCACAACGTGAAAGCGAGTATTCCCGCTTTTAACAAAGACATAACAATTTCGCCACCTCAGCCTTCATGGCCAGTGGCTGTGTTTATCACTTTCACTAGCTTTTATAACAGCGGGCTTATGTCAACTTAGACTGTCTGTACCATCTTTTGATTCCCGAATGTTGCTGGCGGTGTCATTGAAAGAATGTTGCTATGAAATTTGTTGTTCTGAAACATGTATAGGAGCAACGTGAAATAACCAATTAAAATAAATTTTTGATGAGGAGAATAAATAATAAATCCAAAATGATAGAAAGACATAGAAACTACTTAATTCCTACGATGTTTTGGAAACCCTAACACAAAAAAAATTAAAATATTTTATTGGTTTGTACCTTGCCTTGTACAAGTCGAGCGACTGATGCCCATTTCCTGGGATCGTAAGAAAAAGAACGTATCTCCTGTAAGTTTTAAGTTTTACAGTAAATTGTTTTTGGAAATATTTTTAGGAAGGTAAAAAGAAAAAATCATATTTTCTCTTCTCCCACTTATGAATATATTTGTTCAAATCATCAAGATCAAAGTGATAGAAGAAGTACAGAACTTTACATTTTAAGAGGGGGCAGATATTAATTCAAAAACAAAATTTAATATAAAAAATATCTTCTTACGCAATAATTACCTAACTATTATTCATAAAATCACGAGAATAGACAACGCAGTAGTAAAACAGTAGTAATTCAAATTATGTGCAAATTTTGTGAATATTTAGGAAATTGCAGCAATAACATATTAGCCAACAATTTGAATGTTTGATAAGATATTTCGGGATCCCCCAAGAACTTTTTTGTACCCGAATATATCTGTACGGTTTTTCATTCAGAGCTGGCGCGCAAGGCTGAGGGTATTCAAGAAGATGTGGGTTAGAGAGTACTTATTAATATAATTTGGAGACCAAAGTTATCTGGAAACATACACGAATGTATTTCGAGCTAGAAAAAAACTTGAAATAATTTAAGAAATTTTAATAAAAAGGAAATTGTATTCCAAAATGAAAAAAAATCGCAACAATAAGCTCGTAATTAATGAATTTCAGTTGTGACGAAATAAAGTTTGCAATGATTTTCTTCGCACGGAACGATTACTTCGCGAAGTAAGTTGCAAATCGTGCTCTCGGCGATTCCAAGACGTGAAGTCTCGAAACGTGCCAACGAACCGTATCCCTATGGTCAACAGTCCACTACATGGTGGCTGCTGGTGGACTAGCTAGTTCGGAGAGCAATACGGTTCGCGAGTAGATTATGCTCGCTATGATTTCCAGCAACCGTTCAACTTACCCGTTTTTCAACGCGTTAAAAAATTCCAAAAGAAAATTTGGAGTCTTGCATACCGTTGCCTTTTTGGGGCTTCCAACAATTAATTAAAATAAAAAGAATCCGCCGTAGACGTTTCCAGGCCCGTTTGAGAAAGGAGGAGGGAACCCCTTGTTTCCCCAACCCACAGCGTCCATGATTCCTCATCGTAAACCCCCCAATTCAATGGTAGTAAATGTTCTCGGGGTCGCACATTGTGTTTACTGGTTCCGCAATAATGGGATATTAAATGCCGAGAAATGCTAATAACTGTAAATATATCTACAGCTCTGCTACTAAATCCTACTTACACCTCCTTTGTGGGGACGTAAGAGGGCGAAAGCGAATCTTCCGCGCCTGATAATGGAATCGACGTCATAACCATGCCGCCGGGATGGAGGTTGGGTGACGAGCTAACTCCCCGTCCCTGGAAAAGCCTACAATGTTTCGAAACCTACAGAAGAGCCTTGGAATGGATTGAACCCACGGCAAGGAGCTCCTCCAAAGGGAGGGTGGCCTATGGCATTGGATCCTGGAATGTCAGATCACTCAATTACCCTGGCGCTTTTAACATTTTACAACAGGCCAGTCAATATAAATTAAAAATACTGGCAATCCAGGAAACGGTATTCAAGACATGAGATCGTACACAATATTCAAATGTGGGAAGCCTACTGGAAAACGAGAGTTCGGAGTGGCCTTCATTGCAAATAGGGAGTTCAAATCGCACGTTATTGATTTTAAGGCAGTTAATGAACGGCTGTGTGCGATTCGTACAAAAGCGAAATTCTTCGAAATCTGGCTAATGAATGGATATGCCTCGACTAAAGCAAAGGACGAAGAAACGAAGGAAACGTTTTACAATTGTCTGAAAAGACTTGTCGACTCATTGCCTAAAAAAACAATTCTGGGTGATTTCAACTCTAAGTTTAGCAATGAGATATCTCACCGGGGAACGACTGCGGGATATAGCTTCCGTGATGAAACAAATGACAACGGCCAGCTTATTGCAGTTTCGCTGGGTTACTTCAGTACAATAAATAAGCAGCATTAAACGAAGGAAACGTTTTACAATTGTCTGAAAAGACTTGTCGACTCATTGCCTAAAAAAACAATTCTGGGTGGTTTCAACTCTAAGTTTAGCAATGAGATATCTCATCGGGGAACGACTGCGGGATATAGCTTCCGTGATGAAACAAATGACAACGGCCAGCGCCTGATTGACTTTACATGTAGCAGAAATCTAGCCATACGTTTGACTTTCTTCCCTCATCGACGCATGCATAAAATTACCTGGGAAATACCAGATGGCAACACATAAAACCAGATCGACCATGTTCTGATCCAACAACGTTGGGCCTCGAGCAATTTGATGTCCGTGCATACCGAGGAGCCGATTGTAACTCAGATCAATACTTGCCCAAATAAAATATTGAGGTCGTGTGCCAAAGGCGTATTCAGTGAAGACCAGCCCTCTACAGAAATTCAACGTCGAAAGACTCCAAGTGCCATCTGTCGATAAGTTATGTCTTATGTCAAAGGCATATTCATCAAAGACCAGCCCACTCCAAACGGCCCTGTGCCAAAAAATTTCATGGAGACCCTGGACAAAAAACTGGCCCCCATCTTATCAGACGCATCGCTGAAGACAAGCAACAAGCTCTGGATAGAAGTGAAAGCGGCTATTAAGATATCAAACCCGGGACAGAAGAAATGATTGATTCGATGATGAGTGCCAGAATGCGTTAGACAAAAAGAATCAGGCGTACAAAGAGTATTGAAGTAGGAAAACAAGGACGAAGAGAGATCACTATGAAAATCTCAGAAGAGTAGCGAATAAGATAATTAGAATTAAGAAAAGAAAATACTATGACGACCAATTGAGAAGTATAGATGTAAGCCTAGCGAGCAACAACACAAGACAAGCATACAAAGTAGTGAAAAGCCTGAAACGTGGTTATCAGCCCAAAATCACGCTCTGTCGTGATGACATCGGCAATATTATCGCTGATGAAACCAAGATTAAGGAAAGATGGGCATTATATTTCAAGAACCTCCTTAATCCTTCGAACAGCTCCAGAGAGTTTCTTTGGCTCCACCAAATCTAGATGAAGTTTGCTCTACCATCGAAACTCAAAAGAATAATAAAGCGCCAGGTATCGATGAGATTCCAGTGGAGCTCTTCAAATATGGTGGCAGCAGTATTCATAAAGCTATTCACAAAGTCGTCCAGCACAATTGGCAACAATAACATATACCAAAAGAGTGGAGCCAATCAATTATATTCCCAATCCCCAAAAACAGGTGACAAGCTACAGTTCGAAAATTATAGAGACATATCACTACTTTGTACGTCGTACAAAATATTTTCAAAGATTTTAGAAAACAAAATCGAATCATATGCCAATAGTATTATTGGGGAGTATCAAGGTGGTTTTAGAGCAGGTAGATGGACAATAGGCCAATTGTTCTCAGTCAAGCAGGTACTTGAGAAATGCTGGGAATTCAACATGGATGTACACCAAATTTTTGTTGAATTTAAGCAAGCATACCACGATATTGATCATAATGTACTCTACCAAATAATGCTTTGCTCTGTCATCCCAGCCAAATAAGTCCGTCCTACGAGAATGACAATGATGTCGACGATCTCTCAAGTTTCCATCAATAGCCAACTCACCGATGACTTTGACACAAATATCGAACTCAAGCAGGGGGATGAGCTGGTCCCATTGCTATTCAATTTGGCTCTGGAGTACGTCATAAGGAGGCTACCTGTTGATACACGAGGTACATTACTATACATAACGAGGCAACTAGTAGCTTATGCGGAAGTCGTTAAAATTTTTTCACTTTCATTGACAACTGCCAAAGAACTCTCCCTGAAACTCGACAGCGAAGCAAGTCTATTAGGGCTACAAATCAATGAGAGTAAAACAAAGCTCACGACGCAGTCCAGGAAAAATATCTCAAATGCCCAAAATATCACACTTGGCGAATACAATCTCTAAGATGTGGGCGAATTTGTATATTAAGGTGCTAAAATAACGAGAACCGGTAGTGAAAGAGACGAAATACGCTGAAGAATACAGCTCGCAAATAAAATATTTTATTCAGTTTTGCCGGTCTTGAAGACCAATTGCATTGCATACATAGGAAAACAAAGCTCCAAGTATAGAAATCTGTGATAAGACTTGCATTATGCTGTGGATGTGAAGAATGGACCCTAACCCAAGCATCCGCAAACATATTTAACACCTTTGAGTGACGGGTCCTGAAGCGGATAATAGGAGCGAAGCTAGACGGGGACCAACGGCGACCTCGATACAACCATGAGCTGTATGAAACTTTGGACGAACCGCATGTCTTAACGATTGCAAGACTGCAATAAGCTGGCTACATGAATTGTATGGCCGAACAACGGATAACCAAAAAGGCATTCGTTGGCAGAACTGAAGAACGGAGACCAGTGGGAAAACCAAGGAAACGATGGTCTGACTCACTCGACGAACACAGTTCATCGCTGCTCGAATTTCAAAATTTGAGGACGCGGTCAATGGATCGAGACAGTTGGAGGCGCTATTTGCAGGAAGCGAAGGCCCGAGAGGGGCTGTAGTGCTGTGAAGAAGAAAAAATAGAAGTTTATTTATTTCCTCAAATTAGCCGTCAGCGGGAGGAGTTGAACATGTGTTACATTGAGATGTACAGTTGAAATGCCGAAGTAGGCTGACAGCCCACTATTGCAAAAGCCAGTTGTTTTAAGAACTATGGAGACAAAGAAATGTATAGCGTACTTTTTTCAGGTCTTGGTAAAAAATTTTTTACAAAGACGTACTAGTTTCGCGACCTGTCTGTCCGTCTGTCCGTGCGTCACAGCAAGTTTCCTCAGAAACTATAGATGCTAGAATGCTCAAACTTTGTGAAAAGGTCAGAAGTGATGGTCTCTCAAAAGTTTAGGGCTTACCAAACATTTCAAAAATTTTTAAGGGGGGGTCCCCCCAATAACGAATGAGCCCTTAAAAATTTTTTTTAATCAAAGCTAGTCGAGTGGGATATCAAATGAAAGGTCTTGTTTAGAACTTTTAGAATCTGAAATAAAAAAATCATTTTATGAATTTGGGGGTCCAGGGGAAGGCAAAATGTACTAAAAATTAGTTTTTAACCCCAGCATGTTTACAAAGACCTTCTGGTAGGAGCACTCTCCTGCTTACTCAACTCGTTTTCTTTCACTATTGAACTGAAATGCATGTAGCGAATTCTACATAACTTATAAATTAAATTCCACATTTTCATAAAATCCACACAAAAAGAAATAGTAGTCGTAGAAAAATTTGAATTGTCAAATGAAGAAAAAAAAAATATTTTTTAATTCATAAAACTATGTCAAACAGTAAAGTTGTTTCTTAAGACTACGTCGTTAGAGATTTGTGTAAAAAGTAAAAAGTATTAAAAACTAGAAGCTTGCGCTATTTAATTATTGTATGAGAATTATATACGGAATTAAAACTAGTTAAAAGAGGGAATAAGGACTACCATCTACAATGCATATGGAAAAAATGAAGAGTTAAATATGGCAACCTTTTTATACGATTGTCTGCTGAATTAAATGGGTTACTTCAGTACAATAAATAAGCAGCATTAAACTTTCCCAATATTCATGTCGTGCCTACCAGAGTTGGGTAAAAATTGTTTAGCTACAAGAAAAAAAAAACGTGTTTATAGGATTAAATGTAGAATCAATCTCATAATGCATTCATACATATGTGTGAGCATAAAATAAGAACAAACTCGAGCACAGGATTAAGTGGGTTAAAATGCATGATCGAAAGCAATGCTTCAGATAAAAAAATGTTTTCTTCATTTCTATTTTGAAGCATCCATATGTTCATATCCATAGTACAAGCAGAATATACAGTAATTTAACTTTCATTCATGACCATAGATAGAAATTTATTTTGACGGCGATCCTCCAAACGCGCATGGTAAAAAGTTAACAGTTTGTTCTTACTTCTGCCGCATCAATAGCTCTGTCTCTGTTTATGACTTTCGTTTTATGTGAAGAACGCGGTTAAAACTGAAGAAAACAAATGATATGGAAAACCGTTTTTGTTTGCATTCATAGTTAAATTACTGTCTATATTTTTTAGTCCGTGTTCATATCTTTCAGTCCATCCTTCTCTCCTGTTTTACTTTCGTAAAATCACCAGCATGTTTCCCATGTTGTGTCTATACATGTAGTCTCAAGGACTAACGCATAATTCGGCAGATCCCCTTATTCGAAAATTTGTATGAGCTAACCGTACTTTTTAGTTATTGAACTATGATAAAAGCTCCACTATCAAAGCAAGCCCACTTTCAAGAAATTGAAATTGATGGTTGACATCATTGCTCCATATCTTGTAAATATATTCAACCAGTGTATGAATTCCAGGACTTTTCAAACTGGGATGAAAGAATCTGTCACTGCGCCGGTTTTCAAGGAGGGTGATGAAAATGATCCATTCAACTACATCTATTTAACAAGTTCACTTAGTCATCTGTTTAATAAGCTCGCTTAAAAAGATATTTGAAATCACCAAAAATAGTAACGACTAAGACATTAAAGACTTTAGAAAACATTGAAAATTAATGAATGATGGCAAACTGAAAGGTTCAGAGAACACATATCAACTGGATACAAACACGGCATTTGGGTGCAGTAAAAAACTACGCGTAGTCCGGAATGCCCAAAATGGGAAAAGCGTATAATGAACCACCCCGAGATAAAAAAACAAATAATGGAAGAAAAAGAAAAATGTAAAAAATGCCGTTGTAACATACTCCTGCCATAGCTGGAAATGGAACTGAAGCATTATTTCTGAAGACCAAAGCCGATAACGTCTCTTCAGAGGGATGGCTAGACAGTACAATAGTCATTGAGCACCACTCAGAAGAAAGGTTAATCCTAAAATGGCAAGCAATCTGAAAAGAATTAAATTTGAATATGACTTGCAAAAAACATCAAAGTTGTAAGGAACAGGCTTCTGCAGCTAAAGAAACTCTTAAACCGCATCGGGCAGTACCAGTGGAGCTAGTTGAAGGCCAAAATGGGACAGAAGGTTAAAGAAGACCAGGAAGCCAAAGAAGTGCTGGGAACTAAGTCTACCAGAAAAGGATAGATAGCTCCACTCCCAAACTCCAGCGAAAGAATGGTCTTTAGCCCAGTCGAAGTAGATTGGGATAAAAGGAGAAAAGATGAGGCACTTAATGGGCATGGAATGTTAGACCAGAACCTTCAAAAGGTTCCAGAAAATAAAATTCTCGTAGAATAAAAAGAAATACCTGATCCGAAGCAGAAAGGAAAAAGGCACAGCAAAGAACCTTTTGGGAGGCACTGCTCGTGAAACTCAAGGATGGCTTATCCTACGCAGGTGTGCTGCGGGAAATCAGGGGATGTGTGAAGCCCGAGTCATCAAAACTGTCATCAACGTAGTACGAACAAATCAGTCTAGCCACTTATTAGTTGAATTTGGAGCAGAGGTCAATAAAGAAGAAACATTCTGCGATATATTCAAGAATGCCCTC
Source organism: Odontomyia ornata (assembly GCA_963969285.1). Taxonomy (NCBI): domain Eukaryota; kingdom Metazoa; phylum Arthropoda; class Insecta; order Diptera; family Stratiomyidae; genus Odontomyia; species Odontomyia ornata. The sequence goes on along the minus strand of OZ017739.1, from coordinate 107,601,896 downwards.
AAAAAGCGGCAACTATAAACTTACTCGAACCAATAACAATAAGCGAAATCAGGGATTTTGACTGCATTATGTACCATGCTCAGGTAGAGGATGCAACCAAAAGAGAGCTCCATAGCATAAGTGAGGTTAAAGGCTGGCACCAGAAAACAATAGGGGACAACGTATGGCCGTTATCAACCTGGCGAAGAAGGAAACCAAACAAATTCTGAGTAAGGTAAAGGTAAGAATAGAGTGGGTCGTGTGTAGTGTACAGCAAAGAGTAGTACAACTCCACTACTTTAATTGCCTTGGTTAGACGATAAGGGATGCATGGGAGCAGACAGTAACTCCCCATTGCTAAAAATGTGGCAAAAAGGAAGAGAAAAGAGTGTACGGAGGAGGTCCTTTGCAAGAATGTTGATCCAAGACTGGATCTCAAACATGTCTTAGAATTAGGAAAATATCGGGTTTTCCAGGAAACTCTAAATAAGGTAAAAGTGGAACTTTGATTACCCGTATCCTGTAAGTGAATTTATAGTGCAGTATAACTGCCCAAAATCTACTTGATTAGTTTGCTAGGGACATGAAAGCCGACTTTTAGCTGCTGATTGAGCGAAATCACGAATAGTCATTATGGTACCCTGAAAAAACTGGTACTACCACTATCTGGGTTTGGAACAGTGTTGATTTGTAAGTAGTGTGCTATAGATAGAAAGATGGTCAGTACTCAAGGACTACAATTTTTAGTGTGTTTTAACGCCGGATGTACCAATATCAACTTTCCAAGCTAGACTTAATGTTTTGGAGGACGCTGTTTTGAACGCGGATGGCCACGTACTCGTGTGGGGAGACTTCAATGCTAGAGTAATCAAACAGGGCGTGCCTCAAAATGTTTTGCAGGGAACATGAGTTCTGGAAATACCAGCCTTCTGCTTTTGAGTTGTGAAGGAGCCACATCCAGCGTGACATTTACCTCGGAGTCCCTTGTATGGAAGGTACACCATTATAGTGTATTAGGGGACTACTCAGCCAGTGATCATCAGTATGTTCTGCTTGAGGCCCATGATGCTGTCACCTAACGCCCATCCTCTTGAGATTCCAGGATTGGGTGGAGTATTGTGAAAATGGACGTCAATAACTTCATCGAGGTGCTCACGTAGGTGCACTGCTTCTGAAAAATCCACAGATAGATGAAGAGCTAGTAACTCAAGAGCTCAACTATGAGCAGCGTCATGGTTGCTTGCAGCATTTCTATTCCCATCAGAAACCCTGGACACGGCAAGCCTCCTTTGTACCGGTGGTCAGCAAAAATTGCTAAAAGGTGTAGAGAACATAACTAGCTTCAACCTAATGGCACCAAAACGAGGGACGCAACCGGTTAGCAGCATATAAATTGAGCTCGCTGCTGGCAAGATGTAGTGGACAATATAAACAGGTATCTATGTGACCTTGGCAAAAACTAATTGCATGGAAGATTGGTATCCTACGTAAAACCTGCATATGTAACGCAAAAAAGGTGGACGAACTAGTGCTCATCCATTCCCTTCCTGTTGACGGTATCTACAGCAAAACAGCATTCAACTTTCCGCTATTCATTTGGTTGAAGCTGGGAAAGGCAGTTCTATCGATGAAAACAAGGAAGGGCCTAGGTCCAAAGGGCGTTCCAGCTCAGGTGCTACAGCTTACCTATGGCCATCAGTCTGAAAAATACATTGGGTGGTACTCAAGGATCAATCCCGGGTCCAAGCTTGTGGAGCATATCATACAATGGGCTACTGAGAATATAGTGAGTTTTTTTGTGATTAAGAGGTAAAGGATATTTATGCGCTGTGATGTGCAAGACATCTGGACTATCCACAAAATACTTCCCCTGTTAACCTGGAAGTCTAGCCTGAAACCGTTTGACACATCGCTTCGGACTAAGCCTCGTTTTGCTACGTCGTATAGCGTCTTCAAGCTTGGAGGAAGAGAGATCGCTAGAAAAGTTATCTTCAGCCCTGCTGCTGTGAGCCCTTTTTAACTTTTGGAACTGCCTGTGCATAATGGGGGACATGGTTCCATTTTTCAAACCATGCAAGCTTCTCCACGATACGAATATTTAGGAAGAGTTATTTTGTTTCCTTCTAGAGATTCATGTGCAGTCCGTCCCATCTTTTGCATGCAAAAAATGTGTGGTAGGCATCGTGACTTATCATGACTTACCAGTCTTATGCAAGTAAGACTGAAAACACCCATGTCTGCCTAAGAATTGAATTACGCAGAAATCAGTCTCACCGTGCGTTCGATTGACCCACGGTCTCAAACCAATGAATGAGATGCACAGTCCGTCTTCCCTTCGTGCTGTTCGCCAAAAACTGCTGCCCATGATTCGTGATTATTGTCTCTCCTCGCAAGCAATTGCCTCCCTCCTGTCTTGATTTCGACGTTGGTAGATATTACGCCGCTCTTTAACAGTGCAAGCGATATGTATCCCGTCTATGATAAATAACACTGCCAAATCAGGGGATGTCGGATATGAAGATGCAATTCTTAGTGCTCCTATTCTATGTACCTGTGCCAAGCATTTTCATTATGGTTCTCTTTGCTGAGAGCTTCGCGCCATACTTCTACTTCATGCATTGCACTGACTCTACGGATCTCATCAAAAATTACTTTCTTGTTGGGCTATAAAATGACTCAAATCCAATATGCCCGAAGCAGCTTTATCACCCGTTGTCCCGATTTGTTCAGAGAAACTCATCTTCGAGTCGGTAGTAGCCCCAGGTATTTCAGTGATGGTTTCGACTAGTATTCCCTCAATACTGATCATCCATACTCTGGGGATTCTCTTGTTTGTCAGCGCTATATTAAGCCCGCGAGCCGTGATCCAGTCTCTCACCTGGGAAATTGGAATATCTAGTGTAAGTTGCGCCTATTTGAGAGTGCGTTCAGCAACTAGTGCCCAACATCATCCGCATAGCCAATCAGGCATGAGCCATCTGGCAGCTCTTGTCTCAATAGCCTATCTTACAATACATTCGTTAGGTCTGGACCAAAGATAGGTCCCTGAGCAATACCCGACCTAACTTCCATCATTCACTAGTCTTACATCGTATCATAAAGCAGGGTTCGATCCTTCAGGTAGTTCCTCAATAGCCGCGTAAGATATTCTGGAACTTGAAAAGGGGGTTTCAGCTTATCCATAACATTCACCCATCTTATGGAGTTGACAGCGTTCAAAACATCAAATGTCCCCAATAAAACTTCCCTTGCTTGGTACGGCTCTGTTCCTCCGCTTTTTGGACTAAGCTTACCACTTCAGCTATTACATCAATGTTTCAACATCCTGCTCTAAATCCCTACTGTTGAACAGATAGGTCCCTAGCAGCACGAATCACGTCAGTGAGCTTTCCCTTGATAAATTGCTCTAGTACTTTCCCAGCCGCGTCTAACACGCATAACGCGCGTTATGTACAAGGCGACTTGGGATTCCCCTTCCTCTTGTTAACCAATGAGAGTATCGCTGCCTTCTAACGTTCTAGCGTGTTTAGTCATGCCTGATTGTGTAGTAACCGAGCAGTTGCCTAAGCAAACTGCTCGAAAAAACCTTCATAGCTCCTATCCGTAATTTCATTTGCAGATTCGAAAAACACATTTTTTTTATTATTTCAATTTATAATTATGAATAATAAAAATTTTTTTGATTTCTCTTTATTTTTATTAAATATACATTTTAGATCGCTTTTTTCTATATTAAATTTAGCTTTGCGATGTAGTTGCATTCTTTATGAATTTTACCTTTTCCTATCATTACTTAAATTTTTCTACAATATTATATTTCATATTTAATCCGTTACTATTACGCATCTTCACGAAAGTCTTGCGTATTTGCGTGGCAATAAAAATCGTTCATATGTGAAATAGGAATAAATTTTAGGGTGTATTATTTTCTGATTGAGCGGTGTCAACTCTTACGCGATACGTATATATCAGGGAGTTAAAAACGCGATTGACGAAAAAAAATAACAGTAAAAGCGAAGGTAGAATTGAAATCGCGGGTATTTCATAGTGGAATCAATTGTTTCGTGTACAAATATCTTATCAAGTTGATCAAAGTATTGTGCAATGGTACAAGTTGTACAATGCCGCCTTCCAAATTGCGGGTTCATTTATACGAGAGATTTGTTGTTGGTCGGGTCGTAATTGAAAATTAATTGGAGTCATCACGCTAAGCTCGGATAGTAATTGCTTACGCTAATTACATCTTTTGTGGATGCTCGCCGCGTTTTAGTGCCTCAGGGTATTTGAGTGCAAATTTTAATTTCAAAGCCTTTACAAAATTTTCCATGCGCAGCAGCAACGAGGCCCGTGCCTGATATTTTTGAATTGATGCATTTGCCAATTGCCAAGTGTCATAAAATTTGAATCATTTAATTAGCATCTGAATATTGTGAATCAGATGGCTGGCGGTTACCACTTATTTCTTTTTCATTTCCAATGTGTTCCATATAAATAGAATAAGTTGTATGGTCCCACATATATCAACAACAATGCGGCGTACCAAGAGTGTGTAGAAAGTGTTTGTTGTCTGGTCTTTAAATGCTGGAGAGAATTTTCCTTGACTGAGTGTAAATTTTTCACTGCAGTCTTGTTATTTATTATTGAACTTCAAGCGAATACGCTGCCCATTACTCATTGCTCGGCGCTTCGGACTGCCCAAAATAGTCCTATTAACAATAAAGTTAGCACAGTACTGAAGAGCTCAGGCTTATAGATAGTAATAGACACAATTATTTTAAGCGGAGCCTTAATTCCAAAGGAAGCAGTGTGCGAATTCAATGACATTCAATCAAGCTTGGGGAAGGGAATATTAAATTTGACGCATTTCATCATAATGTAGAACTCCAGTTAGCAGATGCAAATTAATGAATTCAGAAAATACCATTATGGAAATGAAAAGCCAATTGCTAACCAAAGTTACAGTTCATCAAGCGATGAAAAAAAAGTAATAATTAATCATTATTGAATAATACTAGTTTGGCCATTTCACAGTAAGTCTCTGGATTCCATTTCTTGCTAATCGATTTTTTTTCAGAGGATTCCAAGCGACGGTGATTTCGTCGATTTAACAAGGAGATTATTACCTGTTATGGATCCATTAATTAAAACGCGTAAAATAACGATTCTATTTACAGCAAAACTTGAAGCTTTTATTTTGCTTGGTATATTAAATGATACGAACAAAGTCTTGTAAGATATCGTCGTAGTTACATTCACTACTTACGTCCATGGTCTTAAATTTTCGTAAAATACAGACACTGTAAATTGTTTATGGGCTCATAATCAATCGAGTTTCTTTTTTTGTCAATATGTTCCCATTTGTTGTTTTACAACGTGTATCAATACTGTTTTCAGTGAAAATGTAATTAGCCCTTCTTTATATTTAACATAATTTTGCGAAGACGGTGCGTTATGTTCTTTACACAGTAGTCGGTTCAATTATATATTTAAATTTAATGTACAAGGAAACTTTCGTCTATTTATTACAAATCTGTAACTGCTTGCGGATTCAACCTTGTACCGGAGAAAACCGAAGAACTCATCATGACAAAAGGAAGAGTCTTCAGAGTTGAGACAATCAGTATTGAGGAAGTACTCGTTGAATTCAAGCCAGCAGAGAAGTACTTGGGGTTGATGACCGATTTAAAGATAAGTTTCTTAAAGCAAATCAGAGCAATGGCTGATAAGATCGCTTTTGGTGACCGAATAACTTGAATAAAGTTACAACCAAGGTAGTAGGACCCAATCAATCAAGAAAGTGACTTTTGATTTGTGCCGTAGAGTCTGTGCCACTGTTTGGAGCAAAAATATGGGGTGATGCTGTCAGAAAGGAGCTGGCATAGATACAGAGAAGAGAAATACTAAATATTACATCCATATATTCAACAGTCTCTAATTCCGCCATGCTGCTAATTGCAGGCATGATACTCAATTCCCTTCTTATTTTAGAGAGCCTTATCTTTTTTTTTTTGCTATAGCACTACAGTCCCTTTCGGGCCTTTGCCTAGAGGTAGTTAACATAGAGTATCTCATTAACTTAGTCTGATGTTTTGGCACTCGTAAAGGTGATATGGCTAGTACCACGTTCTGACTGTGTATCCGTCCACCCAGCTGCGATACGTTCTGATTTTAAACCAGAACCTATCATAACTGAACGATCCTATAGTCCATCCGCCCGAACAAGTCTCGTTGGCGACAACGAGACAACCAGGACCTTCGGCCTAAAGGGTATTATCTACCTGCGTTAAAATGAAGACACAAAGGAGACGATTGCCTGCGATAAGAGACAATGCTCTCTCAATGATTTGTAAAACGAAGGGAGACAGACTGCGCACCTCATCCCTTATCTGAAACCTTGACTAAATTGCTCAAGGCACGTTGAGACTGATTTATATCTGACCCGGCCCTTGATCTGGTATGGGTGTTTTCAGTCTTACTTGCACAAGATTGGCAAGTCGCCGTTCCCTGACTAAAGGTTTTATGCAGAAGGAGAAGACGATGCCTTCCAAACGTTTTTTGCATGCAAAAGATGAGATAGGCTGCAGCGGGAACTCTACAAGTTAACAGATCGGGGAGATACTTGGATCAGTTGACAAATTAAACCATGGGGCACATTACGTTCGCGCACTCTTAAAAGATAGCAACTTGGGTAGACAGAACTACGCTCATGTGAGAGGGTTTTTTTTACTAAGCTTACGATATGTAGACATATTGAATGACGTAATTCAAGGAAAACTTTAATGAAATGCACAGCAAATATACGAGTTTTAATTGGCCAACATTTTCTCCCACTAATGCTTAAATTATTGACTAGGTGGAATCTTTTATATTATTTTTATCTTATCTGAAAATTTGGAGAAGATCCAATCAATAGTGTAGTGTCTAGTAAGATAGAAAGTGCAGGCAGTAGAAAAGCCGTGTATGATTATTGTATGTTACAAAAATTCAAACGGCTATAACTTCTGTACATTTTATTAAAACTTATAGAATACAAGGAGCTTTTAAATGATTGCTTAAATATCTGACTTCATTTAATTTAATGATACTATGATACTATTGTAATACAATTTCAGTGGCGGAAATGTTAGCAAAGTTAAATGCATGTACTTTAAATATTGTAGTCGGCACACAAATTTATTCAATGTCCTCTTTTGAACCGGCCGCCATTTCGTTTTACGATTACTGATGTCACTTGCATATAATTCGTGAAAGTTTCGTGCAAATCGTAACAAACCCTTAAACAGCGCATATTTGTTCCATAGCCATGTACTGTAGTTGTAATGCGGGAAATTTCAAATCACTTTAACTTCGTTATGTTCTATTTGATCTTCCTGATATGATGTACAAAATTTATTTGCCCAATTACGCAAATTAAAAAAAAAAACTACAACAAAACAAACAAAAAGAGTTTTGTAGTTATAAAACATATATATATATACATATATATATATATATATATATATATATATATATATATATATATATATATATACATATATATATATATATATATATATATATATATATACATATATATATATATATATATATATATATATATATATATATTTCGAGGGTAAGTGTTCCCTCTTCATCAGTGTACTACTCTAAATTCAAAAAATTTTCTTCCTGATATGTTTAGAATAGATCAACCTTACATTTAGCCATTTATATACTGAATATAATTGAAGTGAAGGGTTCTCTTATGATTTTATAAAAGGCGACAAAAATTGAGAATATTTCGCCTTTTGACGTATTTTTTGTTGTTGGAATCATAAAGGCCTACATCCATGGTTTTTCAGATTTTACGGATGAATGGTTCCAATTAACTCCACCGTAGACGGTCCCAAGCCCGTCTGAGAAATGAGGAGGAACCCCCTGTTTCCTCAACCCATAGCTCCCATGATTTCTCATCCCAAACCATCCAATTAAATGGTAGTAAATGCTCACACATTGGATTTACTGACTTCCCAGTAATGGAACATTAAATACCAAGAAATGCTAATAACTGTAAATACATCTACAGCTCTGCTACTAAATCCTACTTACACCTCCTTTGTGGGGACGTAAGAGGGTAAAGGTGAATCTTTCGCGCTTGACAACGGAATCGACATGCTAACCATACGGCTGGAATGGGAGTTGGGCGACGGGCAAACTCCCCGTCCCTGGAAAACCTTAAAATGTTTCAAAACCTGCATATGGGCCTCAAAATGGATTGGACCATGGCTACCACCTCGCAAACGATCACTCACTCGATTACCCTGGCGCTGTTAAGGACCTTTTACGACAGGCTAGTCAATATCAATTAAAAGTCCGGCAATTCAGGAAATGAGCTGGACTGTAAACGACATTCAAGACATGAGATCGCAAACAATATTCAAAAGTAGGAACCCTACTGGAAAACGAGAACTCGGAGTGGCATTTATTGTGGATAGGGAGTTCAAATCGTACGTTATTGAGTTTAAGGCAATAAACGAACAATTGTGTGCGATCCGTATAAAAGTGAAATCTAGCTAATTAATGTTCACGCCCTGACCGAAGCAAAGGACGAAGAAACGAAGGACACGTTCTACAATCACCTGAGAAGACTAGTCAACTCATTGCCTACAAACCGCACAAAAATAATTCTGGGGGATTTCAACGCGAAGGTTGACAATGAGATATCTCATAGGAGAACGACTGGAGGATATAGCCTCCACGATGAAACAAATGATAACGGCCAGTTTGACTTGCTTTCCATATCGACGCATTCATAAAATGACCTGGGTATCACTGGACAGCAACACACAAAACCAGATCGACCATGTTCTGATCCGACAACCATGGCTCTCGAGCATCCTTGACGTCCGTACACACTGAGGAGTCAATTTTAACTCAGATCATTACTAGATCAAATTAACCTATCAACGCCTTATGTTATAGGTATATTCAGCGAAGACCAGCCCGCTACAAAAGTTTGACAACGAAAGGCCAAACATTTCACGGAGACCCTTGACAACCAGCTGGCTCCCATCTTATCAGACGCATCGCTAAAGACAAGCAACGAGGTCTCGATGGAAGTGAAAGCGGCTATTAGGACCGTGGCAGAACAGGCGATCGGACATCAACCCCGGCGCGAAGGGAATGATTGGTTCGATGATGAGTGCCAGAATGCGTTCGACAAAAGACCTACCAAGAATACGTAGGTAAGAAAACCAGGACGAAGAGAGAACATTATGAAAATCTCAGGAAAGTAGCGAATAATATAATTAGAATTAAAAAAAGAAAATACTCTGGTGGCCAAATGAGGAGATTCGATTTAATTTTAGCGAGTAACAACACAAGACAAGCATAAACCGTGGTTATCAGCCAAAAACCACGCTCTGTGGTGATGACATTGGCAATACCATTGCTGATGAAACCAATGCTAAGGAAAGATGCCCATCATATTTCAAGAACCCCTTTAATACTCCGCACATCGGAGCCTGTAGATGTCTGTGGAGAGCTTGCATTGCCCCCACCAGCTTTGGAAGAAGTAAGTTCCATCATCAATAGAGATGGCAAATACTGCTACTTTTGATTCGCAGTGTTCGACTGTGATTGCTCTTTTTCGATATCTGTGAAAAAAGCAGCTCTTCCAATCGCAGTGATTTCTGAAAAAATTGCCTTGAACTCCGAATAAGAACACTTTGAAGGCAATCATATTAGGAAATTAAGTTATATTTCATTTTAAATAAATTAAATGATAAGAAAATTGAATTGAAAATTGTTTTCATGAAATTTCAGATTACATAACACAAAATCTTCTAATTAAATAATTGATTTATGAACTCAATATATTTGGTATTTATTTATACATACAAATAAAATAAAAAACCGTGACGGCTTTTGAGAAAATTACTTAATGTGAAAAATACTGAAAATTATTAAGTGCTTAAAAATACTCAGTCAATAAATAAATTACAAAAACTAATGAATATAATATAATGTTTTGAATATGTTTATATTTTTACATTTTTTATACACGATGCACATACTGGACAAATCACTTAGTGCTGTTTTCAAAAAGACGCCAGTTTTGGTTCAAAAAAAAAATTTGCTCCACTTTTTGAGAATGAAGTCTTGTTCTGCGTTCACTTAGAACATAACCTGCCTTTGAAAACAGGCACTCGCAAGTAGCTATAGCACACAAATTTTCTCTGGCCAGCTGGCTGAGATAAGGGTAGTTGCGCTTGTTTTCCCGCCACCAAAGAAGAGGATCCTCATTTTTTGCCAGGATATTTTCTTCTTGGTACCTTTGAACCTCCACAACTGCTTTAGAATTGGTCGTTTGAATAGGTTTTACTTGCGATACTGCCTTATCATAGGCACTCCGAAGTGAAAATTCATCGTTTAAATTATCTCCAGCAGGTACTTCTTCTCGTTTAGCGGTAAGCGTAAAATTTTCATTTTTGCCACTACAGCACTCATTTATTCTGGTGGCAACAGCATGGACAATACTTTCTTTGATCCGATCGGCAGTTGATGTTTGCTTGTATGTGATATTTTTGAATCGTGAATCTAAAAGTGTTGCAACATAAAGAGTATCGTTATCTTCAAGATCATCAATTCTTTTCGCTAGTCCAGACTTCAGAGAGGAGACTAATGATATTACAGTGGGATGATAATTTCCTCTTAGTAATCGGGTGACCACGTTTTTCAAACCACTTATCAGCACAGCGACGAGAGAAGCCGTTAAATATTTTTCTCCACTCGTAGCTTTTGTTATAGCTTCAAATGGTTTCAATGCTTTAATTACTTGCGCTGTTATTGTCCATTCATCTGCTGATCAAATTGGGACATCTTTGTCTATAAGCGCAGCAGTCGTTTTAATAGCTTCTTCCAGTTCATTGAAGCTTGTAATAGGTAGAGTTCCATCTGGTCGCAACATCTAAAATAAGTTTTTTAGGTTCTTTGCCTGCATCCTGCTGGTACTGCAAAAATTTATGATTTGTGGTAGAGCTTCTTTTAAAATGAACCACTATTTTCCTAACTTTTTCGAGTAAAGATGCAAGAAACTTAAGGCCGTCTTGAGTTACGAGATTTATACTGTGAGCCAGACATCCAAAATGCTTCCAACCTAAATGGATAATAATTGCTGATTTTATATTAGCAGCATTATCAGACACTACCAGAGAAACTTTTTCTGACAGTTCCCATTCACCAGTAATTTGCCTAATTTTTTTAGCTAGATTAAAACCGGTATGGCTTTCATTGTAGTTTACGCAACCTAACTAAATCGACTGAAGATTAAAACCAAAATTGACGAAATGGATTGTTACTCCTATAAAATTTTCGTTGTTGGTAGAAGTCCAACAACCTGTAGTTAAACTACAACTCAGAACAGATTTCGACAAGATTTTGGCTTTCGTCAAAACTTTCTCATACATCGCAGGTAGCATTGTGTCGGAAATATGCCGCCGGTTCGTTAAATTGTAAGAAGAATTTAAAGATTTCACGAATCGTTTGAACCTGTAGTTCTCCACAATGCTAAATGGTTGAAAGTCAATCGTAAAAAGGTATATTCAATTCTCGGCAATATGCTGCTTCGCTTTTGTGGTTATTTTTTTTCGGCACGAAATCGTTCAAGGTTCCTAGGATCAATGCAGGTCGTTTAAAAGATATTTTGGCTGGCTACTCACTTCAGTACAAGCGTTTGCGCTTATGCTAGGTTGCGGTGGTTCATTATTTGCCAACGTCACATCTTTATTTTGGATAATTTCATTCTAAAATGTATGAAATAAAATCAAACAATAACTTAAAAACACAGTCAAATGGTATCGCTGGATTTAATTACGCAAATATCCGTTATGCAAAATTTTAAGTAATATGCAAATAGAATAGCCGAATTAAAGCCCAGATCGATAGAGAGACAGAAAAAAACTCAACTCACAGTGGTCTTTCTGGAGGTACTGGAAGATGCGAATCTACCAGCCGGGATTTTAATTGTTGGGTGTTTTGTTGACATGTTTCGTTTCAAATTTGTGACTGATGTCTTGTATGAAATTTCTGCCTTGCAAATTCCGCATTTAGCAAAACAGCTATCAATAACATTGAAAAAATCCCAAATAGGGCTTGTTTTTTTTCGATTTAGTTTCCGTATTTCTGGAAACAATTTGATTTGTGTACATAGGTTAAGTAATAAAAGGTTAAAACTCAACCATGAGCAACTAAATCAATGGTTGATTATGTTATGGCGATTTTCAAGAATAAGATTAGCAAATTTCTCGTTTTTGTTCAAAACCTTTTCTTCGAGATCAATTTGCTTTATTAAAATAATTACAAATTTTTGGGCTCTTTTAACCGATATTTTCTGGTATACAACTGTATTTTGAATCAGACACTTTTTCGAACAAAAACAGTTATTCTAATTATTAACAACGACATTAATACAAAGCACTTCCAATTTCTTGCACAACGATCTCAATTTCGTTTTCAATTCGAACATTGAATGCGATATTATTTTCACTCAAAACAACACTTGCATTGAACGAAACAGAAATTAATTTTCAAAACTAAATAAATAATGCCTTAAGATTTGCATACGCGATAAAGTGAACACCTTAAAATAAACCATTTTTTCAGTTTTTCATGCTTAAAATATATACAAAAATCATGTTCTTACAATTTTTTATTTGAAACTTTATCAAATAACTTTTCTGTTGAATTCAAAACTTTATATGGAACACGTTTTGAAAATAATTCGCTTTTCAAAATCAAAATAGTTCACAATAGACCTTTGATACAATGCGAATAAAAATTACGATGCGAATGGTCTGGAAAAACAAAAGTCAATCAACCATCAATCGCTTAGAATTATTGTATCTGCTAACTGCTCTTTAGAGCATGTTTGCTCTTCTGTTCTTCATTACAATTCGCATTCGCAGTCAAATCTTAATTGCTCCAAAACGCAGTGAACAATATAGCCAAGTTCTTATCAAAAAGAGCTGCGATTTGAATGAGCAGAACAGACCAACCTAAGCCGCATCGCCCATAAGCGCACATTATGCTTATGCAGCCATGCACCCAGCGACCATACGAGTAAAAGCAAATCAATGAGTATAAGCAAGACATCGCTGCGATTTAGAGAGCAGTCAGCTCAAAGCATATTTTGCTTATTGGATTGTGATTGATTCTTTTACACTGCTCTTTTCAATTGCAGCTCTTCTTCATATGCGATCGCAACCTGTGATTGCTCTTTTTCAGTCTCAGTGAAAAAATTGCAGGTGTGCGAAATAGCATACCATTCCTAATCATCAAAGCCCAACCCAAAAGAATAATAAAGCGCCAGACATCAATGAAACTCCAGTGGAGCTCATCAAATATGGTGGCAGCAGTATTCAGAAAGCTATTCACAAAGTCAGCCAACACATTTGGAAAGAAGATCATATGCCAAAAGAGTGGAGGCAATCAATTATGTTCCCTATCCACAAAAAGGTGGGAAGCCATAGTGTGAAAATTGTAGAAGCATATCACTACTTAGAGCAGGTAGATCGACAATAGACCAATTGTTCACTGTCAAGCAGGTACTTGAAAAATGCTGGGAGTTCAACATAGATGTACACCAAATTTTCGTTGACTTTGAGTAAACATACGATAGTATTGATCGTAACGTACTGTACCAAATAATGCTTTGCTTTGACATCCCAGCCAAATTATTCCGTCTTGCCAAAGTAACAATGACGTCGATAACCTCTCAAGTCCGTATCAATAAGCAGCTCACCGATGCCTTTGATACAAATATCGGACTAAAATAGGAAGATAGGCTGACCCAATTACTATTCAACTTGGCTCTGGAGTATGGTATAAGAAAGCTATGTGTCGATACACGAGGTACATTGCTATACAGGTTGAGCCAAATAGTAGCCTATGTTAACGACATCAACATTTTGTCACGGTCATTAACAGCTGCCAAAGAACTCTTCCTGAAACTTTATAGCGAAATAAACCTAGTAGGGCTACAGATCAATGGATACAAAACAAAGCTCATGACACAGTCAAGGAAGAATACCTCAAGCACACAAAATGTCACACACATTATCAAAAATGTGGGCAAATTTGCGTATTTAGGCGCCAAAATAACGACAACCAGCAATCAAAGAGACAAAATACGCCGAAGAATACAGCTGCATAAACAGGAAAACAAAGCCCCAAGTATACAAATCTGTGATAAGAATTGTGTTATGCTATGGGTATGAAACATGGACCCTAACCCAAACATCTGCAAATACAATATATTGAATGCCTTTGAGTGAAGGTTCCCGAGGTAAATAATCGAAGAGAAGCTAGACGGGGACCAATGGCGAATTTGATACAACCATGAGCTGTATGAAATTTGTGGCGAGCCGCACGTCTCAACGATTGTCAGATTACGGAAGCTGCCATTGACTGGACACATGAATCGTATGAATGAACAATGGATACCAAAAAAGGTAGTTTTTGGGAGAACTGAAGGTCGGAGGCCAGTTGGGAAACCGAGGAAACGCTGGTCTGACTCGATTGACGAAGACAGTTCATCGCTGCTCGGATTTCGAAATTGGAGGACGTGGTCAATGGAGCGAGACAGTTGGAGGCGCTATTTGCAGGAAGCGAAGGCCCGAGAGGGGCTATAGTGCTACGAAGAAGAAGAAGAAGAAGATAATTGAGGTTAAGGGTTCCCTTATGATTTTATTCAAGGTAATGAAAAATTGATAAATCATACTATGGCTATAAAAGTTGAGTGAATTTCCCCTTTTGACATATTTTTTGTTTTTTTAATCATAAAGGTCTACATCTATAGTTTTTCAGATTTTACGGATGAAAGGTGTCCAATTGCGAGGGTGTACGAGAAAATTTCGTACATGCTTGCCCTTGAACATACTAATATGGTAGTTTTAAGACCTTTCCTGAAAAGATAGTAGTACTCCGTGTGGAACAGTGGGCTAAGGCACACTCCGCTTCCGCAGCGGCTCCCGAGTTAAAACCTCGGTGGCGGCATAGAGTTTAAGCTTCTGACGCTGCTGTCGGATTATCAGCCCAAATTAGGTAAACATCACATGATTGAGCGTGATATTGACCATATCCCCTTGAATTCTGTTATGGTTACGGAATGAGATACCCTAACAATAAACTTCAACGCCAAGGTTCGGATTCTCCCCAGATCTTTCAAGAAATCACCACTTCTGATATTTTCATATGGTTGAATGGCTGTATAGTTTAATGGCTGTACTTTGTATAATTTTAGGGAGAAATTGCTGTAATATACAGAGGGACAGATGGATGGATAGGCTGATACAAGTTGTGATTTCAATAGGTTTTATATTTTAGAACAAAATCCTTAAAAGGGCTCACTTGAGCAGCCGGGGAAGTTGGGGCTGGGGGATCACTTTCCTAGCAATCTCCTTCCCTCCCTCTTCTCCCGCTAGATATCCCCCAGCTTTAAAGTGCCTCGTGGCGTGCAAAACAATGCTAAGTCCAAATTAATGGGTCAAACGGTTCCAGGCTAGATTCTTAGCTTAAAAGGGGAGTGTTTAGTGGGTAGTCCAGACGCCTTGCACGCCTGGGAATTAGAAGATTAATAGCCTTCACCTCCCAACCACAAAAAGGGCCTTTAATTTGACATCCTCCTCGACTATCCTCGATGGATAATTTATCAGGGGTCACATTCTTACATAGGGAGACCACCCTAAAAATCCTTTGAAATTTTTTCGACTACGAAACTATGATTTACCAAAATCTTCTGGCCTGTTCACAAGATTTCATCACTCTAGTTTCTTAGAAAACTTGCTGTGATCACGGAAGGACGGTCGGACAGACAGGTTCCGATTTTAATATTTTTACAAAACCTTTAAAAAACCCCAAAATAAAAATCCGCTAAAAAACGACGTACATATCAAATGGAGCTAAAATACATACATGCATATGTTGCCTCTCATAAAAGATGACGTAAAATTTAATCCAATAAAATTATACGATTACATTCTTATCAAATTTCATTCCGGTTAACTTTTTCGAACATGTGCGTAAGTGAAGAAAAGCTTTGCTATACAAGCCGGGCTCAGTACTAAGTTGAATCGAGCTGTGATAGTTTGGCGCGTGGAACATATTCGATTAAGTATGTTAATTAATTGTGTTATTTTAAACCCCGGTGAATCAGCTGTGCCGGAATGAATAATTTATTTGTTCTAGTTGGATCAAATGAACTTCTCAATTACGAGTACTTCCAAGTAACCGTTTAGGCCGCGATTCATTCAATTGTGCTTATCGAATGAACTTTGGATATGCTCGGTTTTTCAATGTTTATTGTCTTTTATCTGGTCAATGGAAAATTATATCTGTGCACTATCTTTGGTTTGTTATGATAGAGTTTGCAAGTCATTATATTGTACATTCACTATGAGGATTTGTTATGCATGTACTATAAATAAATAGATTTCTCTTATATTTAAATTCGCTCGCAATAGTGTAGGAAGATATTTAGGAAACTATGAGCCCTGAAGGTTTGGGGACGGTAAACTCTGGCTAAATTGAATGTCGGTCAACAAAGTACTAATTAAATCAATGAAATAGCTGTGTTGTTAATAATCAGCTGAAGAGCGTTCTTGTCACAAGAGTTTTATAAACAAATCTCTCTACTCTTGTCAGAAGAGTTTTGTAAACAAATCAGGATATTTAGCAACGAGGTATGAGATATAGGAGGAAACAAAAAAAAACTTGTTTGACTTATACACGTCCTTTAATCTTAAAAATATTTATAACAATTTTGGAACACAAATAAATCGTCAACATTACCGTAGATGCTAAGGAGTAACCACAAAACTTATGCATTTGGTACATTATTTACTTTGTCTGAGTTTGCATTGAATACAATTTTTCAAAATCTATCATTCAAAAGTTGTGCCCCGTATTAGTATTTAGTGTGCTTAGCAATTATCTTGCCGGTTACCGGTAGGTGAAAAAAAACACTTGTTCACTTTTATCACCTATTTATTTAACAGTAAAAGGATTGAACACTTTTTACAAAACTTTAATAAAAACCAACCCGAATTGAATGTCGTTGTCGCTTTTATATTAGGAAATTGCTATGTGTTGCACAATTCTAATTGTTGCAACAGTGCACCGAAAAGGCGAGCAATGACACCTGAGTCACCTGAGTTCAAAATCTGAGTCACCTGAGTTCAAAATCTATCATTCAAAAGTTGTGCCCCGTAGTAGTATTTAGTGTGCTTAGCAATTATCTTGCCGGTTACCGGTAGGTGGAAAAAAAACACTTGTTCACTTTTATCACCTATTTATTTAACAGTAAAAGGATTGAACACTTTTTACAACTGATTGTTATATTGTGCGTGTAAGGCGTAAATGAGCACCCTAATGCAGCCTCACATTAGGTGGGTAGGTTAAGGAGGCTTAACCGTGCTCTGCGAATCACAAAACTTTAATAAAAACCAACCCGAATTGAATGTCGTTATCGCTTTTATATTAGGAAATTGCTATATGTTGCACAATTCTAATTGTTGCAACAGTTCACCGAAAAGGTGAGCAATGACACCTGAGTAAGTAAGTTTTAATTTCGAGTAAAGTGCTCGTGGCAGAAATGCTGACGGAATTCGTAAGAATTCTGTCTGTGGGAATAGAAAATTTAAGTTGAAGTGAAATTGTATCTTAAGGAATTTAGGTTACAGTGAATATAATGAAGATTTGTGGGAATGGGAAGATTTGTGGGAATGGAATGTAACTCCCCCACCGTTGGATTGAGGCTCCGACGAAATTATTAATTTTCGATATCTACGTCTTACGCGCAATACAATAAAATTATAATAATAATTATTACAATAATTATGATATCTGAACCCAGGCTTATTACATTAAATGTATAAGTTTTTGATAAAATATCGTCGATAAATTTCGTGTTATTAATTTGGTTAAAATATAATTCTTCGATTTTTATTTCAGGAATGGTAAAATTTTCTTTAATTGAGTAAATAAATTTTGGTAGTACAATTTGGTCGTATGTTTTGAAATAAAAGTTAGAATAGGTTCTGTTTAATGCTTTGATTTTACAATTTTCAAACTTGATCATAAATGTTTCATGGATAGTTACGTTATTGTTATTGCAATTTTGCTGTATTTCTTCATAAAAATGTTTAAATATTACAATACCAGGTATAATTTGCTTAATTTCTTGTTTATCAAAAGTTTGCATATTACAATGGGATTCTCTGGGTTCTATGATACTTTTTATACATTCATCATTGATTTCTTCCAAATTATTTCTTAATCCTTTCTTTACATTTGAGTCATAAACTTTATGCTTGGGGCTTACTAGAATTGAATTAAATTTGTAGACAATGATTTATTTTGGATGGTTGGGATTGGTTCGATAGAGATTTTTGTGAAAATTTCTTCCGAAAATTAGGTATCGATTGGAATAACTTCTACTATATATGTATGTTACTTCGTTGTTACAAGGTTCCCATAATTTCTCCTCTACTTTTATCGTGAAGATCCCTAGAGCAGTTTGCCTCTGTTTTACGTATTCTTGACACAAGGCTTGTCGTCAACATTTATGTTGATGTGTTTGAATCGCCAGTCAAATCTTCTAGCGGCTCTCTGGGAACGTAGCGGCCGACTCTTTGAGTAGGTTGACCTTGAATCTCCAATTTGTGTTATCATTCATATCATTTAATTGCTGAATCTGAATGATTCTCTCATTTTCTTCCCCGAGTAAACACCCACATTTAGGTCTACGAACGGAGCTTTTATTCATCTTCTTTTCTAAGGAATGGTTTAAAAAGATTTCATCTGGATTAATATTTTTCCAGGAATATGCGTGAACTCATCTATGATCAATAAAAAAAAATTATTTGAATTTGAAATTTACTTTACAGTCAGAAGACTGGAATGAGTCGTGAGGAAAGATATATACTGAAAGACAAAGAAGGCAAAAGCTTTGACCACGACCATAACTTACCGCCTTTACCATTGCCGAAACTTGATGATACCTTGGCTCGTTATTATGAATCATTGAAAGGGTTTGGCACACCAGCTGAGCTGGAAATTTCTCGAAGAATAATTAATGAATTCAAAAATGGTTTGGGAGCTACATTGCATCAAATTGTTGAGAAAAAGTCGTGGTCACAAAAAAATTGGGTAAGAATTAAAATAATGTTGATAAATTGATCATCCTCGCATTAACATGTACCCAATAGAAGGGGTACAAATCTTTCATTCTCTTACAGCATTTTAAAATCTTAAATCTTTAATGTAATTATAATTTCAGATTAATGACTGGTGGGAACGTTATCGTGTTCACTCACCACGGTGCTCAATATATCCTTATGTGGCGATGGGTCTGCCACTTCCGCTTGAAAGCGTCAATGTGCCTGAGAATGAGGAGTACAGCCTGAAGGTATATTATCATCATTACGGAATGTTAATTATTGCTTATTACAATAAGTATAGGCAGCTGCTCGCTGTTTATACCACAAAATCGAATTCTGGCAATTTTTGCATAGCGAAAGGATCCGACCAGTGACACCCCCTGATGGAATGAAATATTTTTCCATGGAGGTATTCAAGCGATTCTTTTGTACATCAAGGATTCCTGGCGAGCCATACGATACACTGAATATTCATTTTAAAACAGGTAAATTGCATTATTTGTTAGCCATCCATGATAAGTAAGTGTAATATGTTTTTTCCGTTTGATTTCACACGCACATTTCAGTAGACTAAAAGTCATATGTATTAATTGATGTGTGATTGCAATGTGTGGTGTTAATGTCAAAAATTGTAAATTAAATTTTTCACATGGAGGAAAGATGAATCATTAGGAATTCGCATATTCATAACTATGTAAAATATGATAATTTATTCAGTGTAATTCATATTACTCCCAATTAGGTTGGTCAAGTGAGAATATGACATTATGAATGATTTTCGAAACATAATTTATGTTGTGTATTATTCTCTGATTTGTATTTTAAATTATTAATTAGATTATATTCAGTCTCTTGTGTAAAATTATTATTGATTGGGTTCGAGATTTAAATAACATAAAATTCATACGTTTTCATAATATAACTGGAAGTAATATCATAATTTAATGAAGTTAAGAATTAGAATGTAGTGGTTAGAGCACTCAAGCCGTAAGCCGAAGGTCTCAGGCTCGTGTCTGGTTGGCACCATGGACGGGCTCTAAGTCTGTTCAGTTATGATATGTCTTGGTTTAAAATCAGAACCTATCGCAGCTGGGTGGACGGACACATGGCCAAAGCGTGGCATTGACCATATCACCTTGTAGAATGTCGATGCATTTCATCAAGATAATGATATACTCTAACTTTCTCTAAGCAAAGGCGCGAAAGTGGCTGTAGTACTAAAGCAAAAGTAAAGAAGTAGAATACACCATGAATGTTGCTTTTATTTAGGTTCTACTAATATAATAAAGAAATAAAGATCATAGATCTAGCTCTGTAAATAAGATGGCTTAAAGACATCAAGCCCGGCGCAAGAGGAATGATTGGTTCGATGATGAGTGCCAGAATGCGTTAGATAAAAATAATCAGGCATATAAAGAAAACGTAGGTAGGAAAACCAGGACGAAGAGAGAACACAATGAAAATCTCAGAAGGGTAGCGAATAAGATAATTAGGATTAAGAAAAGAAAATACTATGACGACCAATTGAGAGGTATAGATGTAACTTTAGCGAGCAATAACACAAGACAAGCATACATAGTAGTGAAAAGCCTAAAACGTAGTTATCAGTCCAAAACCACTCTCTGTCGTGATGACAGCGGCAATATAATCGCTGATGAAATCAAGATTAAGGAAAGATGGGCATCATATTTCAAGAACCTCCTTAATCCTCCGCACAGCTTCAGAACATCGGAGCCTATAGATGTCTGCGGAGAGTTTCCATTGGCCCCACCAACTCTGGATGAAGTTTGTTCCATCACCAAAGCCCAAAAGAATAATAAAGCGCCGGGCATCGATGAGATTCCAGTGGAGCTCATCAAATATGGTGGCAGTAGTGTTCATCAAGCTATTCACAAAGTCATCCAGTACATTTGGCAACAGGAACATATGCCGAAAGAGTGGAGCCAATCAATTATATTCCCTATCCACAAAAAAGGTGACAAGCTACAGTGCGAAAATTATAGAGACATATCACTACTTTGTACTCCGTATAAAATATTTTCTTAAATCTTAGAAAATAAAATTGGGTCATACGCGAATAGTTTTATTAGGGAGTATCAAGGTGGTTTTAGGGCAGGTAGATCAACAACAGACCAATTGTTCACAGTCAAGCAGGTACTTGAAAAGTGCTGGGAGTTCAACATAAACGTACATCAAATTTTCGTTGACCTAAAGCAAGCATACGACAGTATTGATCGTAACGTACTGTACCAAATAATGCTTGGTTTTGGCATCCCAGCCAAATTAGTCCGTCTTACCAAAATGACAATGACGTCGACAACCTCCCAAGTCCGCATCAACGGACTAAAGCAGGGAGATGGGCTGGCCCCATTGCTATTTAATTTGGCTCTGGAGTACGTCATACGGAAGCTACCTGTCGGTACGCGAGGTACATTACTATACAAGTCGAGCCAGGTAGTGGCCTATGCGGACGACATCAACATTCTGCCACGGTCACTAACAACTGCCAAAAAACTCTTCCTGAAACTTGACAGCGAAGCAAAACTAGCAGGGCTACAGATCAACGAAAATAAAACAAAGCTCATGACGCAGTCGAGGAAAAATACCCCAAATACACAAAATATTACACTTGGCGAATACTGTATCGAAAATGTGAGTGAATTTGTGTATTTAGGCGCCAAAATAATGAAAACGGGCAATGAAAGAGACGAAATACGCCGGAGAGTACAGCTCGTAAACAAAATATTCTATTCAGTATTGATGATCTTGAAGACCAGCTTCATACACAGGAAAACAAAGCTCCAAAAATACAAATCTGTGATGAGACCTGTGTTATGCTATGGGTGTGAAACATGGACCCTAACCCAAGCATCCGCAAATATATTGAACGCCCTTGAGCGACGGGTCCCGAGGCGAATAATCGGAGCAAAGCCAGACGGGGACCAATGGTGAATTCGATACAACCATGAGCTGTATGAAATTTTTGACGAACCGGAGGTCTCAAGGATTGTAAGACTGCGGAAGCTGCAATGGGCTGGACACATGAATCGTATGGGTGAACAACGGATACCCAAGAACGTATTCGTTGGGAGAACTGTAGGCTGGCGGCCAGTGTGGGGAAACTGAGGAAACGCTGGTTTGACTCGGTTGACGAAGACAGTTCATCGCTGCTCGGATTTCGGAATTGTATGACGCGGTCAATAATACTGTTGGCATATGATCCAATTTTATTTTTTTAATATCTTTGTAAGTATTTTATACGCCGTACAAAGTAGTGATATGCCTCTATAATTTTCGCACAGTAGCTTGTCACCTTTTTTGTGGATAGGGAATATAATTGATTGGATCCACGCTTTCGGCATATGTTCTTGTTGGCAAATGTGCTGGGTGACTTTGTGAATAGCTTTCTGAACACTGCTGTCACCATATTTGATGAGCTCCACTAGAACCTCATCGATGTCCGTCGCTTTATAATTCTTTTGGGCTTTGATGATGGAAGACACTTCATTCAGAGTTGGTGGGGTCAATGGAAGCTCTCCGAAGACATCTATAGACTCCGATGTTGTGGAGCTGTGTGGAAGATTAAATAAGTTTTTGAAATATGATGCCCATCTTTCCTTAATTTTTGTTTCATCAACGATAATATTACCGATGTCATCACGACAGAGCGTGGTTTTGGGCTGATAACCACGTTTTAGGCTTTTCACTACCTTGTATGCTTGTCTTGTATTGTTACTTGCTAAACTTACATCTATACTTCTCAATTGGTCGTATTAGTATTATCTTTTTTTCATTCGAATTACCTTATTCGCTACTTTTCTGAGATTTCCAGACTGTTCTCTCCTTCATCCTGGTTTTCCTACCTACTTATTTTTTGTATGTCTGATTTTTAGGGTTTTGTAAAATAATTTTACAAAACCCTACTAGTTTTGCGACCAGTCTGTCCGTCTGTCCGTCTGTCCGTCCGTCCGTCCGTCCGTCCGTCCGTCCGTCCGTCCGTGTGTCACAGCAGTTTTTCTCGGAAACTACTTGAGCTAGAAACATCAAATTTTGTGTGTAGGTGTAAAATGGTGATCTCTTCAAAGTTCAACTACAAAAAAAATTTATAAGGTATTTAAGGGGGGTCTCCCCATATAGGAGAGTGACCCCCCGAAAAAAAAATTTAATTGAAGGTAGCCGATATGGGTATCAAATGAAAGGTCTTGATAAGAACTTTTCAAAACAGGTCTTAATTTGGCAAAATTTGCTTCGAGAGGCGGACAGGGAGGGGAAATACACGAAAAATTTGTGTCCCCCCCCTCGCGATTGGACACCTGTGATCCGAAAAATCTGAAAAAAAAACAGGAATGTAGGCCTTGGTGAGTACAACAACAACAAATACGTGAGAAGTCGCAATTCACTCAACTTTGTTAGTAATAGTATGATTTATCGATTTTATGTTTTCTTGAATAAAATCTTAACGCTACCCTTAAGTTCAATGAAATTCAGTACGTAGATGCCTATTTATAAGGTTCATCTACCCTGAAAGTTTCATAAAGATTGAATCATATTTAGCGATGTTATAGCGGTTTGAATTTTCCTATATTACTATGGAACAATATGCGCTGCATTTATTACTATGGCAACATATGGCTATGGAACAACATGCGCTTTTTACCGACTCAGACACTACAGTTTTGCTAGGATTTGCAGGAAAATTTCAGGAATGATAAGTGTCATGTATATCTTTGAGAATCGGTTCAGCTAGTGGTATCAGTAATCGTAAAACAAAATAGTGGCTGTTTTAAATGCGAAGATTGAACAATTTTGAGTTATTTTTTCCCAACTTCAACGTTTAAGGTGCATGTTTTGAACACTTGATTCAATTTGATGAATGACTGAAGATGAGCACCTACAATTAATGCTCATAAGTGATACAAGTCCAGGAGATGGGAGAGAGCTCCTAGCAAAAGGGTTTTGTAACCATTCTAGGATTCGAAAAATTGGCCATTAATCGATGATAACAGTACAGGAGACTGGCCCTTGAAAAAAATTCATCAAACGTAGCCGATATGAGTATGAAATAAAAGTTTTCATGGCAGCTTTTCAAAACAGTTGTTAAACTGTCAGTTTTTACTTCAGTGGGGGCACAGGGGGGAAATACATGAAAAATGTGTTTCCTCCATCGCGGATGGACATCTGAAATAATTATCAAGGGAGATATTTATGAGTATAACAATACCAAAACCTTAGAATTCGAAATTCGTTCAACTTTGTTAATAATAGTATGATCTTCGTCTTTGAAATGTTTCTTGATTTGATTCGATCTGGTGACTGCATTTTGTAAATTGAATACAAAACCCTTCTGACATGAGCGTAGGTCTGTTTACCCAACTTGTTTTCATCTAACACATTCTGGCACTCATCATCGAATCATTCATTTCTCTTGAATCAGTCTTGATGTCTGATCATCTGTTCTGCCGTTGTCTTAATAGCTGCTTTCACTTCCATCCAGAGCACGTTGCTTGTTTTCAGCAATGTGTTCGATAAGATGGGAGCCAGCTGGTTGTCGAGGGTCTCTGTGGAATGTTTGGTTACAGACGCCGTTTGGAGCTTTTCGATGTCAAAGCTTTGTAGCGGGCTGGTCTTTGCTAAATATGCCATTGGCATACGACATCGATAGGTTAATTTGATCAAGTAATGATCTGTGTATGGACGTTAAGTATGCTCGAGGCCCATCGTTGTTAGATCAGAACATGGTCGATCTGGTTTTGTGGGTTACCATTCAGTGATACCTAGGTCATTTTATGAATGCGTCGATGTGGAAGCAAGTCAAACATATGACTAGATTTCTGCTTTATGCAGTCAATCAGGTGCTGGCCGTTGTCATTTGTTTAATTGTGGAGGCTATATCATCCAGTCATTCCTCAATGAGAAAACTCATTGCCAATTTCAGCGTTGAAATCACCCAGAATAATTTTTGTGCCGTTTGTAGACAATGAGTCGACTAGTCTTTGAAGGTGATTGTAGAACGTTTCCTTCGTTTTTTCCTCCTTTCCTTCGGTCGGGATATGAACATTGATCAGCAAGATTTTGAAAAATTTCGCTTTCATACGGATCACACGCAACCGTTCATTGACTACCTTAAAATCAAGAATGTCTGATTTGAACTCCCAATCTACAAAGAAAGCCACTCTGAATTCTCGTTTTCCAGTAGGCTTCCCACTTTTGAATATTGTGTGCGATCTCATGTCTTGAATGTCGTTTTAAGTCCAGTTCGTTGCCTGGACTGCCCGTATGTTTAATTTATATTGAGTGAACTGTTGTAAAACGTCTTTAACAGTTCCGGGGTAATTGAGTAATCTGACATTCCAGGATACAATGCCATAGTCCTTTTTTCGTTTGTGAGGTCGTTGCCTTGACTCCAATCAATTCCGAGGCCAATCAGTAGGTTTCGGAACATTTTCAGGTTTTCCAGGGATGGGAGTTCGCTCGTCGCTCAACCTCCATTCCGGCAGTCTGATTATTCCGTTATCAGAAGCGGCAGATTCGCCTTCACCCTCTTACATCCCCACAAAGGAGGTGTAAGTAGGGTTTAGCACCAGAGCTGTAGATATATTTACAGTTATTGGCGTTTCTCGGCATTTAATGTCCCATTATTCGGGAACCAGTAAACCCAATGTGCGACCCCGAGAGCATTCACTACCATTTAATTGGGGGGTTTGGGATGAGGAATCACGGAAGCTATGGGTTGGGGAAACGAGGGGTTCCCACCTCCTTTCTCAAACGGGCTTGAGAACGTCTACGGCGAAGTTGACAAATATCAATATTAGCCTAAATACTACAACTGCATAGCAAAGATATCCAAAGATACAGCAGGAGTAGCAGCATGGAAGAGCTCGATAGGTTCCCGCATTTAAGGCAAGCATCAAATACGATTTTAAGTAAAAAATTCTTCAAAAGGAAAATGGAAACCTACAACCGGCGAACAAATAAGACTTCAAAAGAAAGAAAATGAAAGTTTAAAGCAGGGAATTCTTTTGTTGGTGGCGATGCTGAAAAAAAGCAAAATACTACCTTGAAGATCAAAGAAGTGAAAAAATCTGTTGAAAACACCGATCAAATACTAAACGCTGGAAGTTTCCACGACAGTGTAAATTACTACGCTATGTTTAAAACAATGATGCATGATGGATTGCAAAGATTCAAACAACAAGAATGTCATTACCTTCTCTGAAAAAAAGAATTCAAAAACAGACAAAATCATTTTATTAGTTACTATTTTAAGAAAAAATTTGAAGAAAAGGCCAACCAGTGGTTCTGTCGGTTCTGAGGGTCAAAATAATAGGAAAGAAAAAGTAATGCCGATGAATGTTTTTGGGCGATATGTTTCAGCTTATGGCAACTAAGCAAAAAATCAAAAACTTTTGAAGTAAAACGAGTAAATTTTGAAAAAATAGCAATTGATTCAAAATGGGATGCTTTAAATATTGTGAAAGTTTCAGACTTGACATAAAAAAAGAGGGAAAAAGTCACAATTTTCTGTTGAAGGGCCTTAAATGTGGAGAGAATACAGTTGATCTCTTCGAATTGTTACAGGAAGTAGCATCTGCGGACAAATTTATTACGGTCAAAAATTTTGTGGCAAGGAAATCACTGAAGACTACTGAAGGAGATCACTAAAAGCAAAATAAAGAAATTTAATTCCGTTCAAATAACAAATAACAATAATCGAAGTGCCTCTTGATGGGTAAGGTACTTGAATTACTATGCCAACTTTTAATTACAGTTATACCAAATAATGTTTAAAAAATCTTAAAAAAAGAATTCTCTTACAAATAAATGCTTCTTAATATCTTGTATATTTATTCTTACCTTGATGAATTTCTTTAATGATTCATAGATTGCTTCATAAACATCTGTGGTGAGTTCGGAAAAAGTTAATTTTCTGAGTCTTCATATGTGTGCAAGTGTCCTTACAGAAAATTCTGCTTTTAATTTTGTAATCACAGAATTGCACTTCTTAAATGGTGCTTTAAGCTAAACCTGAGACTGTATTTTGAATAACAGAAATTGATATAACTTTTGGATACTCTCAAACAATCCAATTATTCTTTGGAACCTTCTAATGCTAACCTTCTGAAGACAATTTAAAGCCCATAGTTCATTTCTTCGGTTGATCCATTTTTGTACCCATAGTTTCTTTTTACTTAACACACTAATTTCCTTATCCACTTATTCTAAAATAGCCATTGTGATAAGCTCAATCAGCTCATGGATGTTATTGTGTTACAGGCTGTTCACTTTGTAAAACACCATTCACCTGTGAAATGTACTTGAGCAAAGAGTGAAAGATTTTTGGGTAGTAGCAAGTATTTCAGCTATTAAAATACTCTTCACATGAATAAATACTAGCATAGTGCAAAATAGGTTTAAGTCGCAGCATTACTATGACTGAATAGGTATCAGATATACGTAATATTTTCTACAAAACTCAATCTAAGAATCTTATATCGCAACCAAAAACGTTAATTCACCTATAATCAATTCACCAATAAATCAGGTGGAGGAGTACGTAAGAATTTCATAAATTCATTTTATCATCCTTAATTATTTGCAATATCCTAGACTGTTTGAATAATTCACAATATTTGAGCTTAACTTATTTGACAGTAGCCCACGTGGTGTAGTGGTTAGAGCACTCATCCGGTAAGCCAAAGGTCCAAAGATTTAATTTGAGTGATTCTTCGGATGGACTATAAGCCCATTTAGTTATGATACATGCTGGCTTAAAATCAGAACGTATCGCACTAGGTGGACGGACACACGGTCAAAGCGTGATACTGACCATAGCACCCTGTGAAGTGTCGATACATGTGATCATGATAATAAGATACGCTAACTTCCCCTAAGTTAAGGCCCGAAAGGGTTGTAGTACTACAACAACAAAAATTTGGAACATTCAAAATAATATTCATCTTAGTGAGCCATCCAAAAATTCATTTCATAGCCCATTGCAATATTTTATTAACTGTACCAAGAAGGTGTCGTTGTGCAACAGTCCATCCTTTTCAGCTTCTGACAAGTAAATAATTAATTTTAGACACAATTATTGACAGCAGTTAATTAAAAGCACGTCAAAGTCAAAGGCAAAAGCGCTTTATTCAATACTCATCGCTACAAATTTTAAAAGAACATAAAGCAAATTCCAAACGATAAAAATACTAAAACTTAATGGCCCAAATGGCTCTCTAAATTTATACGTTATCAATGAAAAGCACCAAATCAAAAAATAATATCAAATTCTAATTAATTAAAATTATTACCTATTTTATGATTCAATTGGAAAAAGGAGAAAAAACCCATCATCGCTATTCAAAAATCATTTATAATTTTAACACAACAGTGAAATTTTATCCTGAACGTAATATGTTACAACCTTATTCTAAAACAATTCAGTCAAAAAACATCTTATACTAAAAAAAATGCTATCACAATATTCCTAACCTAAACATTAAACCTTATCTTTAAACCTAAAATGATAAACATAACATATACCTGTCCTAAATATTGTAATCTACTCCTAATTTTAACACAAACAAACAACAACAGCTGAAACTCAAAACTATGCATCGGAAAACACAAAAACAAAAAATAAACACGAATAATTTAGACATTGTCATTCAGCCACCAATACCTACATCGCTCCGCCCCAGCTCGACCAGCCTCAACAAATCTAGCAAATGAATATCTCTATTGAAATTGTTGGTCTCGTGAACTCATTTCAGAGGATATTTTATCTTCTTATCGGTGGCCCATCTATATATAAACAAGTTGGGTAAACAGACCTACGCTCATGTCAGAAGGGTTTTGTATTCAATTTACAAAATGCAGTCACCAGATCGAATCAAATCAAGAAACAT
This sequence comes from Odontomyia ornata, assembly GCA_963969285.1. NCBI lineage: Eukaryota > Metazoa > Arthropoda > Insecta > Diptera > Stratiomyidae > Odontomyia > Odontomyia ornata. The sequence continues at coordinate 107,572,819 of OZ017739.1, read as the reverse complement.
TTCAAAGACGAAGATCATACTATTATTAACAAAGTTGAACGAATTTCGAATTCTAAGGTTTTGGTATTGTTATACTCATAAATATCTCCCTTGATAATTATTTCAGATGTCCATCCGCGATGGAGGAAACACATTTTTCATGTATTTCCCCCCTGTGCCCCCACTGAAGTAAAAACTGACAGTTTAACAACTGTTTTGAAAAGCTGCCATGAAAACTTTTATTTCATACTCATATCGGCTACGTTTGATGAATTTTTTTTCAGGGGCCAGTCTCCTGTACTGTTATCATCGATTAATGGCCAATTTTTCGAATCCTAGAATGGTTACAAAACCCTTTTGCTAGGAGCTCTCTCCCATCTCCTGGACTTGTATCACTTATGAGCATTAATTGTAGGTGCTCATCTTCAGTCATTCATCAAATTGAATCAAGTGTTCAAAACATGCACCTTAAACGTTGAAGTTGGGAAAAAATAACTCAAAATTGTTCAATCTTCGCATTTAAAACAGCCACTATTTTGTTTTACGATTACTGATACCACTAGCTGAACCGATTCTCAAAGATATACATGACACTTATCATTCCTGAAATTTTCCTGCAAATCCTAGCAAAACTGTAGTGTCTGAGTCGGTAAAAAGCGCATGTTGTTCCATAGCCATATGTTGCCATAGTAATAAATGCAGCGCATATTGTTCCATAGTAATATAGGAAAATTCAAACCGCTATAACATCGCTAAATATGATTCAATCTTTATGAAACTTTCAGGGTAGATGAACCTTATAAATAGGCATCTACGTACTGAATTTCATTGAACTTAAGGGTAGCGTTAAGATTTTATTCAAGAAAACATAAAATCGATAAATCATACTATTACTAACAAAGTTGAGTGAATTGCGACTTCTCACGTATTTGTTGTTGTTGTACTCACCAAGGCCTACATTTCTGTTTTTTTTCAGATTTTTCGGATCACAGGTGTCCAATCGCGAGGGGGGGGGGGGGACACACATTTTTCGTGTATTTCCCCTCCCTATGCGCCTCTCGAAGCAAATTTTGCCAAACTAAGACCTGTTTTGAAAAGTTCTTATCAAGACCTTTCATTTGATACCCATATCGGCTACCTTCAATTAAATTTTTTTTTCGGGGGGTCACTCTCCTATATGGGGAGACCCCCCTTAAATACCTTATAAAATTTTTTTGTAGTTGAACTTTGAAGAGATCACCACTTTACACCTACACACAAAATTTGATGTTTCTAGCTCAAGTAGTTTCCGAGAAAAACTGCTGTGACACACGGACGGACGGACGGACGGACGGACGGACGGACCGACGGACAGACGGACAGACGGACAGACTGGTCGCAAAACTAGTAGGGTTTTGTAAAATTATTTTACAAAACCCTAAAAACATATCGATTCATGTCCAAATACGCTTTGGGAGGAATTAAGCCAGTAGTGAGACAAGTCTCAATATATTGCTCTGAACTATTGTAGCTTTTAGGTCTGCCGTATAGATGGTCAGATCATCAGCAAACTCTACAAATAATCGGTTTGACTAGACGCCAAAATCAAAGCCGTTCAATAGGTTTCGAAGGAATATTGGGAAAAGAAGAGGCACAGTAACTGTTTCCTACTGTAGACCATTCAAAACCTTGAAGTCACGCATTGCTGTCAGATTTCCATCAGTAACAACAAATGATTTCCCTTATAACATATTGCACATCATGGCAACAAGGTGTCTGGCGAACCTGTCCTGAAGGAGTTTAAAGACTAGTCCATCTAACCACATTGCATCAAAGACTTTCTCCATATCAATGAGAAACGCTCCAACACATTCATTGTTGTTTAGTTTCCAACAAATGCCAGAGGTTACTTTCGTTATCGCGTGTATGGTCGAATGCCTGGTATGAAAACCAAATTGGCAATTCAGCATCAACTAATATTACCCAATGTGGGCGTTTAATGCTTTGTTTCGTCTCACTTCAAACACCTTGTTGATGTTAGGCAGCAAGCTGATGGGACGATAGCTTTTAAGGCACGAAGATTCGTTTCATTTCTCCAAGATCGGTAATACCTTGGCCTTTTTCCACTCATTTGGGAAATATGAATAACTCAGGCGAATCTCGGAGAACTATATTTGGAACACTGTCATTACCACATGATTTCTTGTTGTTTATATTGCCAAATATAAAACACAAATCCTTATAGCTAAAAAAATAATCAATAAGATTCAAGCTCGGTATGAGGTCAGATGTCAATGTTTCAGGCTTGCGTTGAAGTCAGAAACTTTTGCTTCAACGACCCCTGAAAGTATTTGATTCCCTATCTCAGGGTTTGATAGATGAACGAACTCAAAATGAGTTCCAATCAGGGCATGTTTATGTAAACCATCATATATAATCCTGTTTCCATTTCTATACCAGCCCAATTGAGAAGATTTATCTCATCACTAGCGACTTCAAGATTCGATACCTTCACTCGAGATGAAATCTCGTTCCTATGGGCTAGTACCCCTCAATTTTTACGCCCATTGATTGTTGACCTCACTCCTGAAGTATGGACAGATTAAGTTCCGGGCATTCTTTAGGTGTAATTTCAACAAAGCCAACGAGGGATGCTTGTAGTCCAAAAATCGCCGATAAATATTGTTGACGCGTGTGAGAAGAAGGCTTTTCAACCTTTTTTAACCTTGCAACGGCTGGTGTTTCATATCCCTCATATTGTTTCGATGTTTAATCTTGGGAACTACTTTCTCAATCGTTTCCAACGTCAGCTTCTCTAACTTCGACAAATAGAGATCTATTTCATAATTAGTTAGATTTCTGTCATAAGGAACCATTGACCAAGCGTTTGTGTCAACAGAAAGAGGACGTTGCTTCTGCTAATCGTGATTAAACTTCTTTTGAAGCTTTCCCCAATTTGTTTTTTTTAATTCAACCAATGATTTTTATGTTGAATTGGAATGTAGCAGACATCATCCCTTTGATGATTGATCTACATTACGATTGCAATATATTCGCTATGGTAAGGAAGCACCTACTGTTGTCGTTGAGGGCTATAAAAACTGAATTCAAGTCTTGCGTCGGAAATGCAGATGTCCAAATATGAATTTGTCCTAGGGTATGTTGGGAACTCCGACCCATATAGGTTGCACCTGTATTCAATTTGGTTCAGTGTTATCCACGATTTCAGGAATACACCTCTGGAATTATTGTTGGCGTTCTGCCATGATGTATGCTTGGCATTCAGGTCACCAGCAAGAATATAATAACTATGCAGCCTGTTCAATTTGTGTATTTCAAACAAGGAAATTAGCTCCTCCATGAACTTGAGAACATTTGGACCAGTTACATAGGCAGAGATAACGAGGTTATCCCCATAGTATACAAGAGGTTATTCCTACCTGGTAGTGAGATTTTGATGACGGACACTTCAAGAAATTCAAAGTTTTTGAATTCAACTTTTTCAATATTTTGGAAACAATAGGGTGTTCGAATCAAGATCCCGGTGCCACCTCTCCCAGCACCGTGTACCCTATCGTTTCTAACGATTTCAAAATCATTGAATGTCATGGAGTGCCATAAAATGAGGTTGGTTTCAGTGAGAAGCATGATGTCAGGCTTTTGCCTGGAGATAGTCGCATGGATGAATAGTAACAATGGAGTTGACGTTGATCGAGATTAGACGAAGCTTATCCATGGAAATATGACTGGATGACAAATAATTTTGAATCATCTTGGCCTAAACGTTGATAAGGGAAATTGATTTAGAAATTTCCTGGGAGTCGATTCGATTGCTTCGGCAATATAAGTTTTTTCCGATAAAAATTAACTTTGGACTGAGGTTTTTAAAAAATTAATTTAATTTTTGAAAACTTTTCACAGGAGCGGTTTACAACACGTCTATATGCAAAGAATGCTACGATTCTAATATTAAAAGACCTATGAATATAATTAATATTCACAAAGTTTCAACTTTAAATCATTGAAAGCTTTATTTTTCCAGCCGTTTTAGACATAGTTATTCCAGCTAATTCTTAATAACATCCCGTTTCGTAATAAAACATTTTCATATTTGACTAGTTTCAGAAGGTAATTGTCCAACGCATGGAATAATCATAGCCCGAGGACGCATTTTCCAATTCGAATGCATTGCCCATGATGGAAAGCTCATAACAATGCAAGAAATTCTGAGAATTTTGCAATGCATACGAGGTATGCTATCGAATACAAGTAATGTAGCGAACAATGATTTCGTTCCAATATTGACCTGTGACGATAGGTCAAGTTGGGCAAGAGTAAGTTGCTGATTGCTAATTAACAATCATTCATTCAATCATATCCAAGAGTAAATTTATCGGAAGATATTTCCAGAATCGTAAACATTTACTCGAACTGTCAGCGCATAATAAAGTTTTGTTGGAATTAATGGAGAGTTCCATTGTGATGGCTTGCTTGGATGAACATTCGCCGAAGGACTACTCAGAAAGTTCACAAATAGCTTTAACGGGAGATTTCTACTCGAAGTGGGCCGACCGTAGCAATATAATGATTATCTATCGTAATGGCAAAATATCATTAATTGGAGAGGTATTTTTCTCTATTTCTATAGGAAATGAGTAATAATTTGATTGATTTTCGCTCACATTTCATTTCACATAATAGACGTCTGCTTATGACGGTCGTTGTAGTATAAGCTTCGCCTTTTTCCTTTTATTGAGCCTATTAGAGATGGGAGAACCCAATTGGAGTGAAGTGCCTACTTCAATTTTATCATTACCCGTGGAACACACATTTGATTTGGACGAGCAGCTTAGAACAGAAATAGCACGTGTCCTGAATGATTGCGAATCAAGGGTATGTTTTGTGGGAAAATGTGTTCTATGTTGAGGCAGGATTTCAATTTGTCTGTGGCCTCCATTATAGCGTGATGAACTAACAGTTTCATATGAATTATTCACTGGTTACGGTAGGAGGTTCATTGCTGAACAAGGACTGCATTGGGATTCTTACATTCAAATATTACTAGTGCTTACCTACTATAAAATGCACCGTAAGTAAGTGGCCCTTTTTTTAACGATGATACTGCAATTCTATATGATATTTGTCTCATTGTGTACTACATTAAAGGCAATAAGCCTTAAAATAAAATAGATTTTTTCCATAGATATCCCTCTATAAATGAAACTATCCTTCTAAGAAGCTTTTACCATGGCAGAACGGATGAATTACGGTATAGTCTACCTATTGATACCATTAATTTTATTGGGTTAGCCACAGACCGTCAATCTACAAAGGAGACGGTTCTTAAAACTTTCAGAGAGGCCGTTCATCAACATACTCAGTCAAGAGGAAATGTGAAGGATGGGTATGGATTCGATCGTCATCTTTTTGGATTGTATAGTGCAGCAATTGAAACCAAGTTAAACGTTCCGGAGTTATTCTTAGATCCGTTATTCACAAGAAGTGGAGGTTTTGGGAAAAGTGCCTTGTATACTAGTGCCTCGGGGTTCACTGCTGTCAATATGTTTCGAGCTCCGATTGTAGAGCATGGATATGGCTTTTTCTACAGTTTGACATCGGACGGGTGGGTATGTTGCTTTCTTACATAGATAGTAATTGATAATAATTAACTTGCAGGATCAGTTTTATAACAACTGCATTTAAATCGAATCCGGAAACAAGTGCTCATAAATTTTCATCCATGTTTCGCCAGAGTCTTATAGAAATGAAATTGATTATTGATGAAGTCACTTTGTTTAAATTGTGAGGTTTAAGATACCTGTGATTATTGTTTTCATATGTGATCGAATAAAGTGATTGCCATTTATTTAAAATATAAAGTAGAAGCAAAGTAAATTTTGAGTCACTAATTGACAGAGTTCTAAAAACTTCAATAATTATAAGGAAAGTTTAGAAGCTGATGATATAGTGTTTACTGCACTGGATATGGTGAATAATTTCATTTAAGAATAAATTTTAATTTGTTACATCGAAATGTTCCAGTTTAAATTAAATCGAAAGAGTACGTTTAGTAAAACACAAAGCGCCGCGAAATTTTCCGCAAACTGACCATTTTTTTATGAAAAACAACAATGGGTAGATATAAGATGTTTTTGCAGTAAATTTTGCTCAAAGAAGCAAAGCCCGGTGGCGTTTCATGAAAAAAGGGAATTGGCCTGCGAACATCAAATAAACAAAAAAACTGACTACAAATTTAATAAGCTCTAATTTTGATGGAAATAGTATTTTCTATGCAACGCATTGTTTTGAAGATATTGTAATAAAAGTCATTCGAGAAAAAAAACGCATGTATTTTTTCAGTGTCTAGGTTGAATAAAATTCCACGCTCGGATTTGGTTGTCAAGTTGAAAAGTGGGGAAATTACAATCAAACCCAGTGCACTCGGTCTTTTCCTTTCCCCCTGCAATCTCTGTGGGCATAGCCTTTCTATTTGTTCCATCCTCAAAGGTTGACATATGTCGCTATTAGTGAGAAGAGAAATTAAACTTTGGCGTCTTCAAGTGGAGATCGAATTCGGGTTGTCGGAGGAGAAGTAAAGCGGCAATTGTTTCGCTAGCTTCCGGACAAATTGTGCAGGTTCTTACCGGTGTGCATTTTTGCTTCAATTTCCAAGTAATTGAATATTCTTCAGGAAAAGGACAATCAATGATGAACATCGATGCAACATTATTCTTCCTGTTGATAAAATACAACTATTGTCTGCAACACAAACATTAAACCAGGCATAGAGGGGAATATATATTAATTTTTTATTCTTTTAGTTATTGATACAAAAATGTACTTGCAGCTCAAAAAGAGTCACTCTTTGAAGGTTTCATTCGGAGATTTCTCGAGTAATTCAGCGGCAAATAGAATTAAAATGAAACAAATACACCAACTAAATTTTATGAGCAGCAATTCGCCGAGAAACAATCGTTTAGAACATTTGTGCATTTAACACTTCCATTATAGAAAGCATTGAATACTTACATAATATCGAAAACAAAAGATAACAAAAAATATATAAAACGATATGTAATGAAGAAATTACACGAAACTTTGTATATTTTGTTACAATTCAATTTGTTAAAAATAAAGAAAGATTGCTGAAGGCATTAACTAGAAAACATTTATTTAGTTAGAATATTTTCTAAACCAGTATTGAATTTTCGAAGCGTCTATGGTTTATCTATTTTTTTCATTCGAAAATTGTTGATAAGTTAGCCATAAGATAATAGTGTCCGCAATGAAATCAGTCTTTTAATAACTTCGAAATAAGTTTGCAGTATTTTTTTTTCCATGATTTTTTGCTAATTTGCAAACTGATAAATATTTGCTAAATTAATAATCAACTAATCTAAACTAACGTTCCCTAACTTCTGTAGTGCTGAATTAATCATTAATCGAGAAGCGCTTTAACCATGCAAAACAGAAGTAAATAGTACACTGAAAACACCAGTGCTACGCAAATATGCCAAAGTAGTCCCAATATATCAATTGGAACCCAATCAACTGTTATCGCCACGGCGACAAATCCAGCAAGCATGATATCATGATAACTCGTTTTGTGCGAATTTGCGAATTGCACTTAGACGTGATCCCGTTCCGGCACGTGAATGGGAAGAGGAAGTTTTTCATCTCTTCAACGACGAATAGTGAGGTCCTTGGCGACAAGGTGAGTTAGAATCCGGCAAAAGAGTGAGGTAGCTGAGCTGAGCGTGTCACGAATTGAACGTAAGAAAAGAAAAAACAAACCCCGTGCGCCACATAAAAAGAAATTTCGGTTTTGTGTAAGAAGATTCGCCACGAAGCGCAGTGCAATTGTGGTTCCCCCGATGAGAAGAAAATTCCACTGGCTGCGGAAACTTCGCTCTCAGTAAAAGAATAACGCAGTGAAAAGTGCACAAATCAGTTTTTTGGAGATTTTCCGAGATTACCGTTGACTGGTTTTCTACTTGTAAGAAATTTTTCAACTGAAATGCTTTGTTAGTGGTGTAATGATTTATTTTTGAATGCAATATCGGTCGTCTGATATCATTGTGTGGAGAAGTGGATGAGTCTTCCTGTCTGTAAGGACTCAAAAGTGAAGCGGGTGCTCAGTAAAGGCATTCCCCCAGGTTTGTGAATTTTCGGTGCGGTGCTCAAGTGTATACTCTCCCACCGACATTTATTATTATAATAATATTAACGAATAATGAAACCTGGAATTTGGTATTCCCACTTTGAACCCCAACCAGGTATGGGATCCGCACACGGTGACTGGCCCCTCCGCTCATGACCTAGCCATCGGGTGAGCTCTTCCCCTTTTTTCCTTTGTTACAGGTGCTTTCGCAGGTCTGCTTGGCATTCTACAACTAATATGGGTAAAAGGCGCAGTTTTGGATTTCGATCCGGTTGGGAGGGGTGCGTGAGGTACTGCCATCATCGTGATGCCCCCACTCTTATTTATGAGCCGGGATCGTCCTCAGCAAGGACAAATCATCATAAGTATCGCGCGCGGCTTATTAGTTATCCGCCTTCTCGTGTTTCACTGTAATCCCTTTCGGCAGGTTACTTCGGCCATTGTTACCTTTTTCACCAGCCAATTGGTTTAGCCTTTTTGACTATGGTCACCAAATAAATCGTAAGTGTGGAAATATTTTGCTGTGGAAAAAAACCCACCACACGACACGGCAAAGCTAGCTTGCCAACGCACTTACGCGTCCCCAGACAAGGCTATTGTAGTGAAATATTGTGTAGATAAAAATCTCCGTAAAGGACTGCAGCGATGGTCTGATGCCTCGGCAAGAGAGGATGGTGGGTTTTGGCGAGATTGGCCTTGTACGAGGATGCCTGAAAGCGCTAGCATTGTGGTGTCGTGGGGCGAATTCTTTCCTCCAGTATAAGGAACCACTACAAAAGAAATTTTGCATCCACGTATTTCAAGGTTCGAATGAATATTGACCTGAGATAACCCCGGGATAAAACAGAAGAACTTAAAAAGAACTTCGTCTTTACCGACGATAATTATAGCTCCCAAATAAGAGTTGGGCATCCAGGTGGTAGTGATTTTTTTTCAGATTTTTTGGTTCAAGAGGGGGGACACAACATTTTCGTACATTTCCCCTTCCCTTGCCTTCCTCAAAGCAAAACTAGTTAGTTTAAAACCTGTTTTGGATAGTTCTCATTAGGACCTTTCGTTTGATACATGCGGTGAAAACTTTTTTCGGGAGCAACTCCCCTATATGGCGAGACCGCCCTTAAAGACCTTATAAATTTTTTTTCGTGGTGAAACTTTGAAGAGGGTACCACTTCGCACTTACTTACAAAATCTTATGTTTCTAGCTTATATAGTATGCGAGAAAAAGTGGTGTGACATACGGACGGACGGACAGACAGGACGTGATTTTAGTAGGGTATTGTAAAATGATTTAACAATACCCTAAAATCGTTTACAAAATGTGACAATTAAGTAATGAGACTGATTTTATTGCCGCGCTTGTGGTTAAATTGCGACCTAGCTTGTTTAGCTCGCTTGCTGTGTCGCGTTGAGTAGACGTGAGTTGGTGGTGCTCGTCACGAAAATGGAGAAACGAAATCAAGAGCAACGCGTCGCGATAAAATTTTGATTGGGCAAAACAGCTTCGGAAACGTACGCTAAAATTGTAAAAGTGTATGATGATAGTGCTCTTAGTCGTGCCCAGGTGTTTTGATGGCATAAAGAGTTTAAGGAGGGGCGTGAAAGCGTGGAAGTCGAGGCGCAGAGTGGGAGACCAGTTAAGATGCGGACTAATATGAATGCGCAGCGTGTGTGCACCCTAATCCGTGAAGGTCGGCGTTTAACAGTTCAAATGTTTACCTCGAAACCGGGTATAATTGTGAAACAGTCAGACAAATTTCAGCCGACGATTTTGGGATGAAAAAGTTGTGCACGAAGATGGTTCTAAAGAACCACACCACATTACTCTGAGCGTGCCCCAGTATTTGGCCTCTAAAGTGATCGCCGTATTGCAACAGCTGCCTTATTTGTCCGATTTGTCACCCTGTGACTTTTTTGCTCCCTAGAACAAAATTGGTGGTCGAAGGAATTCATTTTGAGTCGATTACGCACATCCAGGCGGCCGTGATGAGGGTCTTGCAGACATCCCAGTCGAAGCTTTACAGAAATGTTACAAAGCACTGAAAACGCGCTGGGATCGTTGTATAGCTGCCCAAAGGGACTATTTTGAAGGGGATGGCAGAGTTGTAGAATAATTTTTAAATATACAGTTTTCATGGAATCAGTCTCATTACTTAATTGGCACACCTCATATACATTTGATGCAAATTAAATCGAATGTCAGACAAATTAATAGATTCAGGCAACCTAGAGGAAGCAAAAACGGGTACATCAGGAATCGTCTTATGGAGTGGGAAAATATATACACCTACAAGTAAGTCAGATCCTGCTCAAGAATACAAGGTACAACGAAACTCGTACCATTATCAAGTTAAACAAGCACTTTTATACACAGATAGCATCGAACGAGCTCATCAAAAACATTTGAAACGAATCGAAGACTTTAACGAAGAAACAAGATTTTTCAAAGAAGGTGTCAAAGCTTTTGGTGGATTCTCGTTGGACCGGACTAACAGCCTCGACCCATCACAATCGTTCCCCATGTCCCAAAACTGGGAGCTAACCCTAGATACAAGTGCAACTTGGAATAATTCACTAAGCTTGTTCCACTCGTTCCTTATGCCCACGGAAGACTCAGACCGAAGAAAAGTCATAATGATCAATTACGCAAAAGTAGCCAAATTAATGGCACAATTGATCCCACTGTTCTTTGGCACCCCCAGTCCATCGATAGTACAAAATCTACTAACATTTATTGGTTGCAGCAAATAAGTCTGGCAGTGCCTAGACACCCAAGTTTTCATGCAGATATTTTCAACTCGATTGCGAGGCAAAGCCTCTCTTTTAATTTCTCCACTAGCATAAAAGCCAAGAAGGAGCTACTCTCAAGGGTATATCTGCCGATAGAAATTTACCAGGGACTAGTAAATAGTTTATTCACAGCAAAACAAACCCCAATAGAATTACTACTCACTAACACATCACGTTTGAGGCAGGTACTTAGGCGTTGTCAAGAAGCAGCCCCACAATCCTACTCAGAGACATCATGCAAGCTCGCTAACAAGCAGTTGAAGGATTTTGTCAAAAGTATTTTCAAAAGAGGAGTCACCAACCCATATCTTTGCCAATATCTCCTAACACAAGAAACTAAAACATTTGAGAACCTTGTAGCAAAGAACCTGAATATGTAGAAGCTGTAACAGGAAGCATCTCTCACACAACTCTACTTCCAACAGCTCTACCACCAGTTAACACACGAGTTCACTGGCATGACTCCATTAAACGCCATTTTCAACCGCAAGGAGGTCAGAAAAACGCAATAGTTCAAACACAAGGAGTGCCAATCAACACCCCCATAAGCAACTTTTATATATCACACTCACAGCTCTTAAATCCTGGTGGACAGCAGCACCAGATGGCCCTCATGCCCAATATAACTCCACATCCACAACACGTAAGCCCTGGTGATCAGCAGCAGCAAAAAGACCCCTGGAAAATACTAACACCCAAAACATCTAACATAGCTAAAAGAACAACGTGCAGTTTCTGCAACAAAAGGGGATACACCTACTCTTAGTGTCTCGATTGCAAAAATACTCCATTTTGGGCTACCTGTAAAGATTATGGACTAAACCCGCACAAAAATCCCCATACAAAACATTCGATAGTCCCAGGGTCTAACACATCCAAGTGATGTGCGATTTTTGCGGGAGAAGAATGCACACGGTAGACGATTGCTTTCAGAAAGAGAGACGAAAATCAAAAGCTTGGAGAAACGGTGGATAGTCGAACCAAAAATCCCCGGCTCAAAAACAATAGGCATTAAAAAGGGAACTAGCAAGAGGATGCCAATTTAAGGTGGACCTCAACATAAACCAACCCCGCAGGGGGAATGCTGGCCGACAGGAATGCTCTTGGAGGCTAGCATTCTTTTTGGAGTTCCGCCCCAACGTACCCGAGAAAATTCCCACAGGGGGAATACCGGTCGACAGGAGCACTCTTGGAAGCTCGCATTCTTTAGGAAGCATCGCCCCCACGGACCCAAAGATATGGGGGGTACCGTGAGGTTTCCTCCTGGGATGGCAGGTAACGACCCTGATTGGATCTGGACTACGCTTTGGACAACGAATTGGAATTGATGCTTTAGGCTGGCGGATATGATGGTTTGGACCTAGTTGCTTTGCACAGTAGCGCTGAGGTGACACTCGTGTGTGAACGGCTCCAATTCAACTATCATACCGTCTCTGTCCCGGTAAAACCTTGGCAGGCCTCGGAGTACGTTCGAAGTTTGCACCATTGACTTGGTGGTGTATGTTCGGTTGAAACGGACTCCCGATTAGCACTGATCTGGCTCTGAGCACTTGTCCTCATAAGGGCTTGTGCCAACTCTCGCATGGCCTCACTGCTCTGCAGAGATAACAATGGGACCAAAAAGGCGACTACACACACGAACGGAGATAGCGGCTCCGAGAGGAGACCCAATAAAACTGAAGCAACCAAAAACAATTGAAAAAGATAAAACAACCCAAAAAAGAAATGAAAAATAGTAGCAAGGACTACGCTACCAGCGGTTGCAGCCACGATGTTAATAGTACATCGAGAGCGGTACGAACGATGACAAAAATGACGAATAATACAATGACAGTGAAGATGGACGAAAAACGAAGGTTAGGAGACGGTCTGGTTCAGACTGAGATTCCTGCGGCGTTCTGGTGCAGCAAAAACATGATGCAAACGCCAGAGCGTCCTTTGCAGGAAAAGCGAGAAACTCTCTGTTCGAGCGGTGGTCACTGCTGCGATCGTTATCGAAGCCACCGGTGCAAGGGTCATAAATCCCGACATAATAAAGTACCATCCTGAAGCCAACGAGGAGATTACGGCAGAGAAAGTAACCAGTGACCAGACAAATAAAGCGACGTTGTGTGACAGCACCGCCAATGCCGTAGATTCGGGGGAAGTGCTGTATTCGGGAACGGAAAGCGATGACCTCTCCCAAGGATGGCCGCAAAGCACAATTGCCACTCAGCGACACTTTTCCAAAAAGCGGGAGATATTCTGAAAAGAATACAATCTGCATGCGACTCCCCAAAAATCAGCAAAGCAGTAAAGCTGGGCTCCTTTAACTAGAGGAGCTCCTAGACCACATAGGGCATTATCGGAGGAGCTGGTTAAAGGCCGAAGACGAGCAGAAGGCGAAATCTAAAGGGCCACATGCAGATAGCCCCACCATTAAAAATCAATAAAAGAATGGCGTCTAGCCCAATGGAAGGAGATCGGGATAAAAGAAGGAAGGAGCACCAGATCACGGGTTTCAGACAGTGCTTACAAAAGGAGCGAAGAAAGCTGCAAAGAAACTCCTTCAAAAAGTGCCAGAAAGTAATGTTCGTACGGACGCCCAACAAGAAAAAAGACCTGATGCAAAACAGGAGAGACGGAAGCCCCGACGAAGACCCCGGCAGCTGGCACTGCTCGTTAAACCCCAAGATGGTCGATCTTATGCGGAGGTGCTGCGGGACATCAGGGGAAACGTAAGGCCCGAAGACACCAACACTGCCATTAAAGTAGTGTGACCAACACGGTCAGGCCACATACTAGTCGAATTCGGAGCAGAGCCTGACAATAAGGAAACATTCTGCGACGCAGAAAAGAAAGTCCTCGGCGAAAGCGCAACTATAGCCTTGTTAGAGCCGATGGGAACGATCGAAATAAGAGATATTGACTGTGTGACGGATCTGGCCGAGGTAGAAGAAGCCCACAAAACGGAGTTCCCTAGCGTGGGAAGGATCAAAGCGAGACTGACGACAGAAAACACTAGGGGACAACGCATGGCCATAGTTGACTTGACCGAAAAGGATGCCGTACAATTCCTGAACAAGAGCGAAGTAAGAATAGGGTGGGTTGTCTGTAGGACACAGCGAAGAGCAATGCCCTTTCAATGTTTCAAATGCCTTGGCTACGCTCACACCGCACAAGTATGCAAAGGACCCGAATGGAGTTCCCTATGCTACAAATGCGGTGAAATGGAACATAAAAGAAAAAAGTGTACGAAAGAGGTACAGTGCATTCTTTGCAAGGATGCTGATCCAAGACCTAATGTTGGACACGTTTTGGGATCAGGAAAATGCCAAATTTTCCAGGAAGCCCTAGCCAAGGCAAAATCAGAACTTAAATGACCCGCATCTTGCAGCTATACCTACACCGCAGTTGAACCGCCCAGAATCTGCTTGAGCAGTTTGTGAGGGACATGAAAGCCGATTTATTGCTGCTGAGTGAGCAACACCATGATAAAAGTCCTGCATTATGGTATCCTGACAAAACTGGTACTGCCACTTTTGGGTTCGGAACAGTGATTTCCAGGCGGAGAGTTGTGGACGGGGGTGGTTTCCTGTGGGTGGACCGCCTTCCTTAGTGTGTACCTAACGCCAAACGAATCGCTGTATCGAACGCCGAGGACAAAATGCTCGTTGGGGATGACTTTAACACTTAAGCAATTGAATGGGGCATGCCTTAAACATACCCGCGGGGAAAACGAATCCTGGAAATAGCAGCTAAGATGGCGCTCGTCCCACTAAACACCGGAAATACGCCAAATTTCCACAGTATTGGCTGTGAAGCAACCAATCTGGATGTGACATTCGCCTCGCAGTCCTTAGTACGGAGGATACACAATCGGAAAGTATTAAAGCCTACACAGCCAGTGATCATCAGCGCATTCTGCTTGAGATAAGTCATGTTGTCTCCCGACGTCCATGCTCTCAGCTTTTTACAACTATATGGAACATTGGAAGGATGGACGTTGAGAGGTTTGTCGAGGTGCTCACAGCAGGTGAGTCACTGCAGGGAGCTTCGAAGGGGACGGAACAACTGGCAGCTCAAGACGTGGTGAACTCAACTATGAGCATCATTATGACTGCTTGCTGCACTTCTATGCCCCATCGAAGACCCCGGCACAGCAAACCACCAGTGTACTGTCAGTCAACTGAAATCGCTGAAAAAAAAAGTGAGTGTCTCAAGCTTCGACGTGAGGCTCAATGGGCGCGGAGCCGTGACGAGGCATGCAACCAGGTGGCAGCATATAAGTTGGCCAGGAAATGCCTTCGCAAATCGATTAATAGTAGCAAGGCTCACTGCTATCAAGACCTAGTAGACAATGTGAACAAGGATCCGTGGGGCCTTGGCTACAAGCTAGTTATGCGGAAGCTTGGCGCCCTACGGAATCCTTGCATACATGATGCGGCAAAGATGGACGAGATAGTGCGGTGACTCTTCCCCGCCCATCTCGTTCGTGTTGACGCTGTCCATGGTGAAACAGCAGTCGAGTGTCCACTCTTCACATAGCCAAAACAGGAGGAGGCAGTCCTATCATTGAAAGCGAGGAAGGCTCTAGGTCCAGATGGTGTTCCGGCTGAGATGTTGCGGCTTGTCTATCACCATTGTCCTGACTTGCTGCACAGCACATTCAACGCTTGCCTACGGGACGAGGTTTTCCCGATACGATGGAAGGTGGCGAGTCTCATGCTGATCAGCAAGGGGAAGGGAAATCCCGAATCGCCGTCTGCATACCGCCCGTTATGCATGCTAGACATAGCTGGGAAAGTGCTAGAGGAACTCATCAAGGGAAGACTCACTAACGCGATTCGTGCTGCTGGGGACTTATCTCCCCAGTTGTATGGCTTTTGAGCAGAACGTTCTGCTATCGATGTAATCGCAGAGGTGGTGAGCACGGTCCAAAAGGCAGAGGCACATAGTCAAACCAAGTGACGGATCGTCCTGTTGGTGACACTTGACGTTAGAACCGCCTTCAACTCCGCTAGATGGGTGAATATTCTGGATATGCAGGAAGAACCTCTTCAAATTCCAGAATATCTAATGCGGCTTTTGAGGGGCTACCTTAAAGACCGAAGCCTGCTCTATGACACGACACAGGGCCAACGAAGGATGGAAATTACATCGGGTGTTGCACAGGGATCTATCCTTGGTGCAGACCTGTGGAACGTGTCTTCCGACGGGCTACTGAGACTCGAGATGCCAGATGAATCGGTTGACACATAGAACCAGGTGGCACATTATGTTCGGGCAGCCCTAAATGATAAAAGAGACTCACAGCAGCGGGGGGCTTTGAGGCTGGGGGATCGCTTATGTGGCACTCCCTCTACTCCTCTTCCCTCCCGCTAGAAGAGGGATCATCCAGCTTGAAAGTGCCTCACGGCGTAGCAAAACGAGACCTGGCCCGAAGTAATGTGTCAAACGGTTCCAGGCTAGGTTTTCCGAGGTGTCTAGTGGGCAGTCCAGTCGCCTTCTTGTGAACATGGGAGTCCCACTCTGTGTGCGTAAATGGACATTCACCTCCCTACCACAAAAAAAAACGTAAACCAAAACTTACTAAAGAACAAATATATAAAGTCAACTTAAGAAAGGCGTAAATAAGCCTAATAGAAAAAAACAGGCATTAAAGAGCGACTGCCAAATCAACGAACACATTGAATTGACACTGTTAAGTCCCTTTGGTGAAGGGGAAACCCTTTGTTCTGCGCAAAACAATTTCCAACTCCCCACCCTTTACCTTGTAAATTCCAAGTGGTGGGTGAAACCACTGGCATGCCCATTGATGGGCTTTTGGGTAGCGATTTCCTATCCCACAGCTACAATATGGAGGATCCGAGGAGAAAGCTAACTTTTGCCCCAACTAGGCTTAATCTGAAGAAATTCGCAATTCTACTGGAAAGCCCAACAGGAAAGATCCGGCAACAAAGAAACGCGACTGAGACCTCGAAAGGCACTGGCATACGATCACCAAGGTCAGCCCTAAGTGTGGCTTAACAATTATCGCGAACTGATGTTGGATTCATCAGTCCTGTTCAGGCTTCTACGGGACCGGCCCAAGGTGTGACGTCCCGGACAGGAAACACTAATGTTGAGTATACCGAAGAAGATTGCGAATGTTATTGGGTGATCTGGAAGGAAATCATTACGCTCCAACAAAGAAGCCAAAATTTAATGAAAATGCCGATAGTGTTAAAACAAGACAAGATGTGCTCCGGCGAGGACATACCTGATGGCGTCTAAATCGCGAGCTCCATTTTAAGCTCATCAAACCCCGTAATAGGAATTCTCAACTCCAAGGAAACAACGGGCACACGAGAACATGCAACGTTTTGGCTCGAAAAACTAGTTGACTACTTTATCCGACTCCTAGACACCGACGAACCCGGTACAAAACATAGCAATCTCTCGAAAAAAAGGGTATTTAAACGCAACCCTAAATGAGCTAATTCCGTCCCAAAAAACAATGCGAACAGTACTTTACAAGCAAGAATTAATCCTATACGAGCATCCAAACTCAAAACAAAAAACAGCCATCACCCAACTATGTAGAGAATACAATGACATATTTTTCTTGCCCGGCGAAAAAACTAAGTTACACCAAAGCTTTCGGCCATGAAATGCCACAAGCCATAGATCAGGCACCGATCAACCAAACACTCAATTAAAGGAAATGCTGGACAACGAAATCGTCCAACCCAGCAAAGACCATGAAACTCCCCCCCCTTTTGGTCGTACCAACGAAAGCAGTACCCGATGGCTCTCAAAAATGGAGAGTTGTAGTCGATTTTCGTAAACTAAACCAGAAAATTAGAGGTGACGCCTTTCCTCTTCCACGTATCGAGGAAATCCTCGACTAACTTGGGCATTCCAGATACTTTACTCACCAAGTACAAATAAAACCGAAGGATCCAACCAAAACGATATTCAGCACTAATTATGGGAATTAAGAATTTTAAGCAAAAGTTATTTGGGCTGAAACAAGCACCGGCAACCCTCTTACGTATGATGAACTACATACTAATTGGTCTGTAAGGGTTCAACTGTATTTACTACCCAAACGATATAGTCGTGTATGAAAAAAATTTAGCAGACCACATTGATAAGCTACGGAGTATATTCAACCAACTCAGATTGAACAACCTAAAATTTCAACCTGAAAAGTGCCAGTTCCTACGTCCGAAAGTGGTATATTTAAGACACATACATATGCTCGCAGACTGGCACCTTATCGCACCCGAGCAAATCAAGCTGTGTACTAGAATTTTCATGCTCAACACTGTTCGGAGGCTTAAGTCATTCCTAAGACTAGTGAACTACTAAAGGAATTTTATACCAAACTTCTCAAAAATAGCGAAACTACTGCGAAAGGACGTAAGGTTCACCTGGACGGAAAATTGTATGGAAGCATTTCAACAGCTAAAGAATGCACTAGTGGAACCCCTGTTACTTGCCTATCCTGACTTTTCATGACCATTCAAATTAACAACCAACGCCAGCGGTAAAGCCTTAGGAGCAGTATTATCACAAGGAGAAATAGGCAAAGATCAGCCTATTGCCGATGCCAGCTGCAGCCTTAACAAAGCGGAGCGCAACTACTCGACTAACAAAAGAGAACTCCTGGCGATAGTATGGGCAACCAAAAACTTCAGATGCTACCTTTCAGGGCAGGTGTTTTACAGTATACACAGATCATAAGCCTTTGAAAGGAATATTTAATGTGGAGGATCTAACCACTAGACTCGTCAGATTTCATCACAAATTGTTTGAATTTCATTACCATATCAAATACAAACCGGGCAAGCGCAATACAAACGCCGATGCCCTCAGCCGAATCCCGGTAAAAGAAACATCCTCAAAGAAAAAAGCCCTTTCTAACGCGGTAGCCCGCGCACAAAGATGCTTATCCGAGGGTCTAGCCAATCAAAACATTTCCCCAGCACCAAACAACGGTAAAACAGCTCTGCCACCCAAAGAAAATACACACTCACCATCTCAAATCACGGAATATGCCGAACAAGGTGTTCTACCAGAGTTACAGAGCTCACAGCTTCATCAATATGAGCCAACACAAACAACCACAGACGCAGAAAATTCTGGCATTACAGACAATACGTTTGAGAACAATCAACATCGAACTGTGAACCTTTGAGGAACAAGATAAAACCGGAGTGGACATCCATATCCATATGTACACGTTGTCGCAACTACCCCTGCGACCGCCTACCTAACTACGTGTCTTTATGCACCTATCCCTGCGACCGTGATTCTGAAGCTAGTTAAGGGGGACCCAATGGGTTGTCATAAGAAAGTAAACAAACGCTCATGCACTCGTAAATATGATTTTATTGCGAATAACGCTTCACAAAACCAGAAAATAGCATTGAATACATATAAAACATTATGGCTACTTAGGATAGAGAACACTTTCGTATCGATAACCCGTCGTTTTCTAGCAATTACGCACATTACACTTTTAATTGAGTTCCTCGCTCCGATTTACAATGTCACTCCTTAATATGTTGTTATCCCTATACCATGTGTAATATTACTTTCACTACAGTCAATATGTACCTCCGGACACGTTCTCGAACCGAAAAAACGACTAAATTCCGAATCGTATCTCACGCGCCAGGTAAATTTCGCGTCCATGTTTAGTCGTCAAATTGACAATCGGGCTCTTGAGAGGAGAAATTGTGGAAATTATTGGAAATGAAATGACAATAATGCTCAGAAGGTGGTCGTATCATTTTCTATGGAGCTTATATGAGCATAGCCTCTCCATTTGTTCCGTTCCTCAAAGCTGTGAACCCCGTAATCACACTGACAAGCCCCGAGGAAATAAAGTTAGTGTTGCCTGAATACCATGACTCCAATTTTGGTGGCCACCAACGCGTCGCAAAAACTTACAAGAAGATACGAAAAAAATAAACCTGGAAAAATATGTTCGCCAACATTAAACAACACATTAAACAAGTTGGGTAAACAGAACTATGGTGATGTCAAAAGGGTTTTGTGCCCAACGTGCGAAATGCAATCACCAGCAACGAAAAAAGGCATGAAACTTGTCAGAGAGATGTGCACGTTTATAAGAAAATCTATTGCCTCTGTACTTTCAGCGGTCGGCATTTTGTTGCAAACTTACAAAAATCATTCAAATCATGAATTCCCCTAAAAGTGTATCGTATTGATCTCATTTGAAAATTTCAAGAAGATCAAATCAAAACTGCACTGTCAGATTCAATGGAAAGTCCGTAAAATACCAAAATCGTGTGTTACTGTTGTTGTATTTGGAGAAATTTCAAATGGCCATAACTTCCGTGAATATAACTGGATTTTCATCAAACTTGCAGAGTATTAGGACCTTAAATAAAACTACTAAAATATCATTTCTCACTGAATTTAATGGCGTCCATACGATTTTATTGGGGAAAATGTGAAATTCAAATATCAAGCTAGTATTAACAAAGTTTCCCGAATTTTTACTTCTAAGGTATTTGTTGTTGCTGTACGCATAAACACCTACCTCCATAATTTTTTTCAGATTTTTCGGATCACAGGTGTCCAATCGCGAGGAGGGAGGGGTTTCCCCTTCCTGTGCGCCCCCTGTAGTAAAAAATACCAGTTTAAGTCCTAAGTTCTCATCATAGTATACTCAAATTGTAGCCACACCTTTCATTTACCCTGTGTTGCACACTTTTTGAATTTTCCCAGGGGCATTACAGCTGATCCGGGGCATTACAGCTGATCCATTTTTGGCGCGCTCAAGCAAAATGCAGATAAAATTTCCGACGCACGTGTTCGTTTACGCATTTCAGAACATAGGAGTGCTGCCAGATCCTAATAAAAAACTAAAAGATTGCATGGAACGAATTTGTTTTTCTGCAATGTTATTGATTTTTTAGCTCTGGTAGCCCTGAAATCTCTTATCGAAGCATATGTTTATATTCGCGCCATTCCTCGCATCAGCGTTTACCATCTACCTGCTACCGAAGATTTATGGCTTGCTGTTCGGCTTGTGTTCGGTTGATGGAGTGTGGTTACTATTTGAGTATATGTGCTATGGTTCTCATTAAGACCTATTATCTGATACCCGTATTGGCTACCTTAGATGAATTTTTTTTTTTTGGGCTACTCTCCTATATGGGGAGAAATTTTTTTTGTAGTGAAACTTTGAAGAGGGCATCACTTTACACCTACATATGTATGTATATGCAAAATTTTATGTTTGTAGCTTATACGGTTTGCGAGAAAAAGTGCTGTGACACACGGACGGACGGACAGACAGGCGCGATTTTAGTAGGGTTTTATAAAATTATTTTACAAAACCCTAAAAATGTGGTAAATGCCGAACTATGAAAAGCACACCACACTACCGCATGCCCATGGTAATCACAGATGTAGCTGAAAGGCCATTCGACACCTAGACATTGTAGGCCCGTTACTTGAAACACGAAATGGCAACAAATACATATTGACATTCCAGGATAATCTCACAAAGTTCATAGACTGGTATCCCATGGAGGTTATCACGGACTCAGCGAACGAAACGTGCACAACATCGCCGGCAACGCCAGGCACCCCAGCCGCAACCACCGGTTACAACCACGGACAAAGGTAGCCCATTCCAGGAGTGTGGCGAAAATAGGTTTATAACAGAGGTAGCAGCTTCCCTCTACATTGCTTGCGACGATCATTCAAAATAAATATAGATATAGTTTCTTACAACCTTTCGTAACTATCTTTCTACGGTATACTACCAACATACAACAAATTATCGAAATTAGTGCCTCCAACTCGTATCTTCCTCTAAATAGATGATTATTCTATAGTGCTTTTTTCTGAGTGTACTAGAACCTTGGTTTTCCTTTTTGCTTAACCACCGCACCGCTTACGGCTTCAGCCATTCTGAGGAAGAAAGTTTAACTTAATGTCCTTAGCTCATCGATTACACTCTTCTCTTATTAATTAAATTAAGTGCGATTCAATGTAAGTTTAATCAGAGTTAGAATTCACAATAATTAACTAACGTGGTTTTAGTGCTTACGAGTCCAGCCATTTAATTAAGGTCTATATTCCCTCTCTTCTTTGATTTTGAGGATCAACGGTATATAATGAAATTTTTTTGGTCTATCGGCATTTCCATGCAAATAATGGTTGAAGCAAATTAATACGTCGTGAATTATTATGAGCTCGAATGAACACCTTTCGGAATTTGCATTAAATATCATTTTTCAAGTACACCAGGTTATGAACTCAAAAGCGTTGAGTTGATTTGCATACCATAAATCATTCTTTTCATATACAATATAAGAGCATTTAACTCTCTTGTCAACGACAACTCGAGCTTCAATACGTTCTTTGTCCGCCAACCAAAGCGAATAATGTCGGTATCTGTGATGAATGGACAAGAAGTGCACTATCAAGTTAACAAGCTAATTGTTCCAAATATTACCAGAGCACTAACACGTTGATGGGCACTTTAGATTCACTAAGCAAAAGGCCTTAATTAGACTCCAAGATTGAGTGTCATCATGTTAAGGGGAATGATGTATACATCGCAACAGTTGTTAATAACTAAGAAGACTGGCCTAATTTCATTGCTTGGCTATATCCTGATAATATATTATATGTATGTACATATTTTAACAACGTAAATGAGTTTCAAATTAGACATCCAAGGCACTATGAGCTTTCGGCCTGTTGCTGCTACTGTGCTACATATCTATCGAGTTTATCCATTAAACTTCATCATTTATACATAATTCATATCAAGTTGAGTTTATGATAAAGGAATGATTCAACTTTATTTCGCTCGGCCCCTGCAGGTACTTGAAAATGTCATTTGCATAAAATTTAGTTAGTCAATGTCCTACTTATGGCCATCTGAATGGCCCAACATTAAAAAAGTTTTCTTTGCAAAATTAGCATAAGTATACAATTTGCTAACATTTTATTGTTAGGAGGAACACTCCCGACATAATGATGCATTATTTTTAAGAATAAATTCAAATTGAGATGTTTCATCGTTGAAAATGTAATTATGAATTATTGCGCTGTTTTTTTTTTTCAATTCATTTCATTTGTAAACTTTCAGTTAATAAATATAAATACCAACCGCTAACCCACTTCAGTCTATAATCCATTTACCACGATTTATTATTAATTCGAATAAAATTGTTTGTAGGTCTCTTAAAATCATTGCAAGTGGAAATAAAGTTCCACTTGTACTGTAAGCATGAAAGAAATGAGTTTTCAATAGGTTAAGTGTTTATGTAAACTGCTTTTCGTTACCATTACGCTAAGCATTCTGCCGAGCTGTTCATCGAAACAATGAATTCATTGAATCATAAATCCTCCTTTTCATGCCACACTAATTCATATGCATTATCTTTACGGTTAACAATAGCGTAATGCGAGCATTACAGAAAGCTTTTTTCTAGCGGCTTAAGTTCATTTATGTTTATATTGTCTCCTAATTGATTGCTACGAGAAGTTTTAGTTGTTTCAAACATGAATGCATTCATTCAACATTTATTTATTGTATTATACAGGTATATTGTATGGATACACGAGCTTAAATTCATTAATATTTAATTAATAAAATGTAACTTTCTAAAACTTCAGGCACACTAACATATACTGCTGTGTCCAAAAAATAAGGTGATATTTGAATTTAAACTGCGCGCGTCGAAGGATTTGGAGAATTATTTTTTTTAAGGTTGGTAGTACTGTCAGTGACATCTTTGTCAAATTCATATGTCAAAATATTCATTAGTGTTTGAGATACGCGTCGTTTTGTAAGCTGCTTAAAGTGAGTTTTTCGTTTTTTGCGATGTAGAAATTTGTTGAATTTGCATTAAATTTTGTTTGCGGGATCAATTTTCTGCTGCGGATACGTTAAGGATGGTGCAGAAAGCCTTGGGTGATGAGGCTATGTCTAAAAAAATGTTTACAAGCGGTATAGTGAGTTCCAAGCCGGCCGTGAACGTGTTGAAGACGAAGACAATCCTGGGCGACCATCAACCTCTTCTCTTCTTCGATTATCGTGGTGTTGTGCATTATGAATTCCTTCCGCCGGGCCAAATAGTCAACAAGGAATATTATTTGAACGTTATGCGCCGCCTAAAAAGGCCGGGATTGTGAGAAGACAATTCTTGGTTTTTACACCACGATAATGCACCTACCCAAATAATTAGGAGAACCCTACTGCCAAAAGGGTGTTGTACCGAACCTAGGAAATGCAAGTTACGTTATGTAACTAATGCCTAAAGTCAAAAAACGTTTCCAGCATACGTAGAGGGTTTTCCAATAAGAGGTGTTATTTTGAATAGATCTTGTGATTTAACACCTTGCGACTTTTTCCTTTGGGGCCATGTGAATGAGAAGGTCTACGCCAACAGCCATTCAAGACCTCAAACATGGAATTCGTGAGGCTATCGAGGGCATAGGGCAGCCCCTTTGCGATTTGGTTATGGAAAATTTCATGAAAAAGATATGGTCCAGTAAGCGAGGTCGTGATTTGTATTCGCCTGATGTTACTTTTCACAATTAACTGCATACTTTTTTCTTTCTAATGAAATAAACAGTCGATCATTCATACTAAAAAATGGTATTTTTGTTGTAATATCAAAATAACACCTCTCATTGAATTTGGTTATGGAAAATTGCAAGAAAGGATATGGTCCTGTGAGCGTGGTCATGGTGGTCATTTGCCTGATGTTACTTTTCACTATAAATGGCATACCTTTCTCCTTATAAGGAAATAAACATCCGATCATTTATATTAAAAAATAGTATTTTTGTTTTAATATCGAAATAACACCCCTAATTGGAAAACCCTGTACATATGTTAAATCATAGCTTTAAAGGAAATAGTCTCTTACCCTAATTTATGTACCCACCATTTTTAAGGGCTTTGTAATACTAATTTTACTTAGACCTACAATGAAGTTTTGTCTCCCGGTTGTCCGTCTGTCTGTATGTCACAGCAAGTTTACTCAGAAACTATACTTCTGAAGTGGTAGGTGCCCTAACTGGCTAGCCGGCTTGTATCTGCGTAATGAAATACCACTCGTGGACCAAAATCGATCAAGTTGAAGCACTGACAACGTATCACAGAATATTTACTTGTCATGGAACCAGCAGAACAGCCTCGGATCAGATTGGTTAAACTGCAACGACTATCGCAACGTATAATGGATTATTCTTTTGGAATTTGGAATGTTAGATCATTGAACAGACCAAGTCAACTGCGACAACTTCTGGATGAAATCATGAAATATAAGATCAACATCCTCGTAGTGCAGGAAACCAAATGGCACGGTGAAGACATATTTTGCATGCAAAAATACACCGTACTTGAATGTGAAAAACTGCAAGTAAGCCATGAGTTTCGAGTGGTTTTCATTGTTGACAGCACATATAAACCACTTCTGACCGACGTCAAGCCAGTAAACGAAAGGCTCTATGTGATTCGTACCAAGACCGATTTTTTTAATGTCTGGCTAGTCAACTCTCATGTGCCCGCAGAGAGCAAGGAAGAGGCAATCAAGGACAAATTTTACAGCACCTTGAAACACACCATCGGAGCATTGCCGTCAAACGACAAACCAGAGGACACAGCCTCCGTGCAGAGACCAGCGAAAACTTTGATAGACATCGCTATTAGTAGAAGCTTCATAGTAGGCTCCACATGCTTTCTACATCGAGACATCCATAAGAGAACGGGGGCATCCCCATCTACCACGCTCTCATACAAGAACGAGTCACAACCAAGTATTCGCGCTCGTTCCGTGGCGCTGTCTGTGATTTGGACCACTAACTTATAAGGGTCACGTTTTGATGCCACATCTCCAAGAACTGTGAACAAGGAGCATCAGTTACTCCAAGGTACAAGATACATAAGCTAAATAATAGCTCAGTAACGTCCACATGCATGTCAGTGCTAGAAAGTCGTGTCAACATATCCCCGCAGGTGGGAGAAAGTAATGATGACATCAAAACCATGTGGAATACAGTAAGAGATGCGAGCTCTTAGGGCAGAGAAAAGTAGAACGACTGGTACGACAAAAAATGCAAGGAATACATCCACCGAGCAACCTAGGCCAAAGAAGAACAATATAAAAGCCTTCGACGCCAAGCTAAAAAAATGTGCCGCAGAAACAAACGACTGACAATCAACACCAAAACCCAACTGATATACGAAAACATGACCCAATATGAAGTCAGATCAGCATATGCCTCGATCAAGCAACTGAGAGACAGCTTCAATCTACAAACAAGACTTTGCAAAAGTGTACAAGGAGCAAATATTTTCAGTAAAGAAGGTGCTCGAAAAGTGCCACATGGTCGTGGTCACGACGCTGAACAGAAAGTCCCAGGTCAAGGTAAATTGTGAACTAATGGACAGCACCGTTTACCAATTTTTTTTTTAATTCCAATACTTTTAAATGAGTAGAAATATTCTACCCGCTCGGTGCGTGGTTGCGTAGACCTAACTTTAATCTAAACGTATCGTAAAGGGCAGCTGTCTGCCGTGTCTAGTATTGTTGTAACACTCAGACAAAGAGGATGTAGGGTCACATTGACCCCGGTGTGTGCTAGTGAGTGTTTCATAAAAAAAATATTTGTCTTCCTGAAGTATTCGAGTAAGTATAAATTGCTGTATAAACACGATGTAGATTTAAAAATAAAACCTATACTATACTAAAACGAGTAGTTTCGCTAATGTCACGTCCCCATATGATTCATATACGGACGTGACATTAGCACGACTATTCTTTTCAAAGTTCTATCATAATATTTCCGTACAGAATGACTTTCAACCTCCGTGAAAACCGTGTCCTGAACTATTTATAAGAATCAGATAGTGGGGACGAAGATTTTGGCTTGGGTACTGATAACGAAAAGGATGAATGTGTGGTTATGAGCGAAGAAGAAAATGAAAGTGGTTCCTTGGATTCTAATGACAATGATGTACAGAATGCTACATGTAAAAAATGCACAATAGAAACAGCTTCACATAAAGCGGGACGACCTGTCTCTGTTCTCAAAGGAAAAAATGGATATACCTGGTCTGTACATATTCCGAAGCGGAGTTCAGGTAAAATAATACCTTTATGTTTATGAGTTCAATAGCCAAGTGTTTGGTAACTTAGAATAATAAGTAAATAATAAAATAAATGAATAAATCATAAAATGAATAAATAAATAAAATAATAATATATTCGTAAATAATAAAATCGATGCTAACCTCACTGTTTATTACTAAATTAAATTATAATTTTTTGCAGATCATCATCGATTGCCAAATCATAGAATAGTACCTGGACCAATGAATGATGCTGCTCAATGCAATGAAATCTATGAATATTGGGAGACTCTCTTCACAGAAAAGATTCGTCAACTTATTGTAAATTATACAAATTTGCAAATCGAATTAGTACTCAAAGAAATTACAAAAAAGGGACACATTTTTCAAATCTTCCATCACACCACAGACCTAATTGAAATGAACGTTTTTTTTTGAATTTCTATATCATGCTGGAATATGAAGGGCAAATCGTGTTGCTCTTAAACAGTTGTGGTCTAATGAAGAAGGTTACAATTTTTTTCGTTGTACTATGCCACTAAATAGATTCGCTTTTTTGGCTAAGTGTCTCCGTTTTGATGACAAATCAAAGAGACCACAAGGCGATAGCTTTGCATTTATTGAAGAGATATGGAACAAATTCATTGAACGATGTGGCAGTAACTATGAAGCGCACGAGCTATTCACAGTAGACGAGCAATTACGAAGGTTTCAAGGGAATTGCCCTTTTCGTGTTTATATAAAAAGCAAACCAGAACAATATGGACTGAAGATTGTTACGTTAAACGACGCTAAGGCTTCGTATTTAGTAAGTATTTTTCACGATGTAATATAAATTACACATTTTTTTATGAGAATAAAATATTTTTATTTTATATATTAGATTAATGGTATTCCTTATAGAGGAATAATTGAAGTCAAGAATAAACTAATCCCTGAATGGAACGCAACGTTCAGTTACCTGTGATAACTGGTTTACGACAACTCCTCTTATTGAAAAAATATATAAAGAACCCTATATTCTAACAATTACAGGAACTGTTCGTAGCAATAAGACCGAGATTTCATTAGAAATGAAAACTGCTAGTGAAGAGAAAACGGCAAAGTATTGTCATCATGATCCAATCACGCTTTTATCATGGACATAAAAAAAACAAGATCGTGTTGTTAGCTTCTTCTTACTTACAATCTACAGAAATTGATCCGGATAGTCAATTATAATGCGATGAAAATTGGAACAGACACCTGTGATCAATTGTGTAAGACATTTAGTGTCGCACGTGCTACTAGAAGATGGCCAGTAAGATTTTTTTTGAATGCTTGATCAAGCAATGTCAACAGTCGTATACTTCATGCTTGCAAAATTTTAGCCAATAAACAAGAAAAAAAAAAATTGTCTGCTCGAGAGTGTTACAAGCAGATAGTCGTCCATTTGCCAAAACCATGGCTTTATAAAAGATTGGATGGCACTTCCTTCCTAAGACAAGGTTTGCGGATCAGCCTTCGAATCTAAATAATTCTCACCCAGAATCAGCAAAACGTGTACGTTGCGCTCTATTTCCACGAAAAGATGACTTAAAAACAAAAACGTTATGTTCATCATGTATGCGTGCTATGTGTGACAAACATCGCATGTATTTATTGTGGCGGAATTGAATAAATACCTTTTTTATAATTTTTTAATAAATAGAAATATTAATATAATAATCAACAATATTTGTAATTATTATGATAGATACCTATGGATTCTTTCTGACTTTAAAAAATACTCATTTTCACCTGAGAGAATAATTATACTTTTTTCTATACTGACAAAAATGGAAGAACTAGCTAAAATCTCCGCACTTTCTTCTTCAAAACCCCGGAACGCTTTTTTAGGGTATTGTAAAATCATTTTACAATACCCTACTAAAATCGCGTCCTGTCTGTCCGTCTGTCCGTCCGTCCGTGTGTCACACCACTTTTTCTCGCAAACTACATAAGCTAGAAACAGAAGATTTTGTAAGTAGGTGCGAAGTGACGCCCTCTTCAAAGTTTCAACACGAAAAAAAATTTTAAGGTCTTTTAGGGGGGTCTCCCCATATAGGGGAGTTGCCCCTGAAAAAAGTTTTCATCGCACGTAGGTAATATGGGTATCAAATGAAAAGTCTTAATGAGAACTTTTCAAAACAGGTCTTAAAATGACAAATTTTGCTTCGAGGGGTGCAGGGGAAGGGGAAATGTACGAACATTTTGTGTCCCCCCCCCTTTGACCCGAAAAATCGGAAAAAAATTATAAATGTAGCCCTTTATGAGTACAACAACAACAAATACATGAGAAGTCGAAATTCACTCAACTTTGTTAGTAATAGTATGATTTATCGATTTTATGTTTTCTTGAATAAAATCTTAACGGTACACAGATGACTTTTTATAAGAACAATCTGTCCTGAAAGTTTCATAAAGATCGAATACTATTTAATGAAGTTATAGCGATTTGAATTTTCCCATATTACTATGGAACCATATATGTATTACTATGGAAGCATATGGCTATGGAACAATATGCGCTTTTTACCGACTCAGATACTACAGCTTTGCTAGGATTTGCATGAAAATTTCAGGAATGATAGGTATCATTAATTTCTTTGAGAATTGGCTCAGCTAGCGGTATGAGTAATCGTAAAGCAAAATAGTGGCTGTTTTAAATGCGAACATTGAATAATTTTGATGTATTTTGCCCCAACTTCGACGTTTCAGGCGCATGATTTGAACACTTTATTCAATTTAATGAATGCCTGAAGATGAGTACCTACAATTAGTACTTATAAGTGAAACAAGTCGAGGAGGCAGGAGAGAGCTCCTAGCAAATGGGTTTTGTAACCATTCTAGGATTCGAAAAAATGGCCATGAATCGATGATTACAGTACAGGGGAGTGGCCGCTGAACGAAAAATTTCATCAAAGGTACCCGATATGAGTATCAAATGAAATTTCTTTATAAGAGCTTTTCAAAACTGTACTTAAACTGACAATTTTTCCTTCACAACAAATACCTTAGAAGTCTAAATTCGATTAACTTTGTTAATAATAGTACAATTTATAAATTTTGCTTTTTTGTCTATAAAATCAAGATGGGACCCTTAAATTTCCCAAAATCTAAAATTTAAGTTTTCTGAACAATAAACAGCTAAGTTACAGCCGATTGAATATCTAACAATTACAACAACATTAACACGTGATACTAGGGAGATACACGCTTGCAACGAACCTAGACACTACAAATATGTAGGAATTTTGAAAAAAAATGTTAGAAACGGTTTGTAATATTCATGTGTTATCATGACTAATCAAGCGACGGGGTCAAAACACTTGAAACAAAATAGTGGCGAGCTTAAAATCATAATAACCATAATAATTTTTCGAACTCAATTTATGGAATCTGTATATTAGTCAAGTTTTGATATGCAGGATATATTGTTTGATTTACTAATTGTTTTACAATTCCCTTCTGGCAGGAGCATCTTCCTGCTACTTCAACTTGTTTAACTTATATTTAACGTTCATACGCTTTCTTTATGTAAAATACCTCATTTTTGGAGAACGCTCTAACTTTAATTGATTTTTTCACTATTAAAAACTGCTTTTTTCTAACTAACAATGAATGTATTCGAAAGTACATCGTTTTAGCTACAAAAAATTCCCGTAGGCAGCACCAGCCGGAAAGGTAAGGTTTCGAAAAAGAATTTGGCTTGCCAACTACTAGACTCCTTACTGAAATTTTAGTGGTACCGCATGGGTATTCATTAACATAAAAAGAAGAATATTTTGCTAATTAAATTGAGTTACACGCGTATGGATTACATATTGAAAATCGGCGGATAATAAATTGTTGTAAACATATAAATACAGGTTTCGCCCTTCTCACATTTGCTGTTTACAAATTTCACAGTGGTTACGACACAAAGGCTTAAATAGCTCAAATAGTTAATTTCAAAAGATTCCATAAAAGTTTAATCAGCACTTGCGTTGCTATAATAAATACATTTTCAATTCTTTTCTGAGCCATCAGAGGCCGTCATTTTGATTTTTATTGAAAATGGCTGTTAAAAATATTCAGCTGTAAATTTTCGACTTTTTTATTTAATTAAATCAAATTAACTTGCCTTAATAACTTATAATTTCAAGTTTCACTGGAATCTGTTGAGAAACTTTGCTGCTAGAGGGCTACAGAAATAAAAAAAATTTTAAGTCACCCGCCTGTATGGGAAGACCCCCCTTAAATACCTTAAAATATTTTCTGGCACTGCAAATTTCAAGAGGCACCACTTTTGACCTACGTAGAAAATTTCCTCATCCTAGCTCATCCGGTTTGCGAGAAAACTTGTTATGACGCTCGAACCAACGGACGGATGGACAGACAAGTCGCGATTTTATAATTTTTTAGGATATGGTTAAAAATATTTTACAATATCTTAAAAATGATCTGGTTTATAAATACGTTCAAGATAAGTCATTTAAACGTTTCTATGAAAAATATTCATTATTTCAGTTGCTACTAAAATAGCGAATTGTGCTTGCCTTCAGACCTTTGGGGGCTGCCATTTTGAATGCATGCATTTGATTTCGGATTATTTTAAATCTCGGACCTCATCAATCAATGTGCCGAATCTCGTTCAAATAGGAGTTTCACTCTAGACAGGGCAAAAGTATTCAATTTTTACTGAAAATGGGAGCTAAAAATATTAGGTTTTAAATTTTTGACTTCTTCATCTTTCATTCGATTTTGATAGTGTTTTGCACAATTGAAGAACTTTGTACAGAAATCCTTAATCTAAAGTTTCATCAAAATCTGTTGGAAAATGTGACCGCTAGAGGGCCACAAAAACCTGAATAAACGCGCAATTAAACGGCCGCCGTTTTGAACTTGTACATCCATGATCAGGAAAATGTCAAAAACTTTAGATCTAAGCAGTTTCTATCTTAAAACCAAGTTTGATATATACCGGATCAAAACTGCGACTTTTAGAAGCCTTTGAAGTTTTGAGCATCAACTGGCCGCCATTTTGTTTTATGCGACTTGACCTCCAGTTTTTTTACATAACTCTTTAGATACTTATAGTTTCTATCAAACTACCGGATTTCATTAACATTGGTTGAAAGCTTTGGTCAAAACTACAACAAAAAATTTTGTACGTTTTTCAGCTTTTGAGCGGCCGCCATTTTGTTTTTGCCGTACCGACTTTGGACTTTTTATTGTGAGATTCATCACATATATCAGTGAATCTTTTTACCAAATTTCATCTAAATCGGAGCTTACAGAAATGACGATTTTTCGTCTAAAATGGCCGCCATTTTGTTTCCTCCTGGCCGATATAGCTGGTTCAAACTCAACCGAGATATTTACTTAATACACTTTTCCTGAAAATTTGGTGAAAATTGCAGCCCCTAGCGTGGTTACAAACTTCATTATATCCTATATATATAAATATATATATATATATATATATATATATATATATATATATATATATATATATATATATATATATATATATATTGTTTGGAGTTCATTGCTCACAGCACATGTAAACTAATTATAGCCGACTTCAAGCCCGTTAACGCAAGGCTCTATGCGATTCGTATCAAGACTAAATTTTTTTATGTCTGGCTGGTTAACTGTCTCGCGCTCACAGAAGAAAAGTTAGAGGCAAGCAAGGGCAAATTTTACAGCACTCTGGAAGGCACTGTCGATGCATTGCTATCAAACGTTAAACCGGAGGACATAGCCTCCACGAAGAGAGACCAGCGACAACGTCTGATAGACTTCGCTATTAGTTGAGGCTTCACAGTAAGTTCCACATGCTTTCCACATCGACACATCCATAAGAGAACGGGGGCATTCTCTGACGGTCATACATTCAACCAGATCCACCATGTTCTTATACAAGAACGAGCCACAACCGGCATTGTCCACACGCACTCATTCCGTGGCGCTGTCTGTGATTTGGACCACTAACTTATAAGGGTCAAGTTCTGAGGCCACATTTCCAAAAACTGTGAACAAAGAACATTCGTTACTCCAAGGTAGCAGTTATGTAAGCTAAATGATAGATCAGTAATATCCACATGCATGTTAGCGCTGGAAAATCACATCAACCTAGCCCCTCAGGCGGGAGAAAGTAATGATGACATCAAAACCATGTAGAAGACAGTAAGAGATGCGAAGGATAGGGCACCAGGCAAAGAAATGTAGAACGACTGGTACGACGAAGAATGCAAGGAATACATCCAGCGACCAACCCAAGGCAAAGAGGAAAATTATAAAAGCCTTCGAAGTCAAGCTGAAACAAGTTGGGTAAACAGACCTACGCTCATGTCAGAAGGGTTTTGTATTCAAATTACAAAATGCAGTCACCAGATCGAATCAAATCAAAAAAAATATCAAAGATGATTTTATTGGAGAAAATATGAAATACGAAGATCATACTATTATTAACAAAGTTGAACGAATTTCGACTTCTGAGGTTTTTGGTATTGTTATACTCATAAATATCTCCCTTGATAATTATTTCAGATGCCCATCCGCGACGGAGGAAACACATTTTTCATGTATTTCCCCACTGTGCCCCCACTGAAGCAAAAACTGACAGTTTAACAACTGTTTTGAAAAGCATATCGGCTACGTTTGATGAATTTTTTTCAGGGGCCACACTCCTGTACTGTTATCATCGATTCATGGCCACTTTTTTCGAATCCTAGAATGGTTACAAAACCCTTTTGCTACGAGCTCTCTCCCGCCTCCTTGACTTGTTTCACTTATGAGTATTAATTGTAGGTACTCATCTTCAGTCTTTCATTAAATTGAATCAAGTGTTCAAAGCATGCACCTTAAACGTTGAATTTGGGAAAAACTAACTCAAAATTATTCAGTCTTCGCAATTAAAACAGCCACTATTTTGTTTTACGATTACTGATACCACTAGCTGAACCGATTCTCAAAGATGTACATGGCATCTATCATTCCTGAAACTTTCATGCAAATCCCAGCAAAACTGTAGTGTCTGAGTCGGTAAAAGCGCATGTTGTTCCATAGCCATATGTTGCCATAGTAATAAATGCAGCGCATATTGTTTCATAGTAATACAGGAAAATTCAAACCGTTATAACGTCGCTTTCAGGATAGATCAATCTTATAAATAGACATCTACATACTGAATTTCATTGAATTTAAGGGTACCGTTAAGATTTTATTCAAGAAAACATAAAATCGATAAATCATACTATTAGTAACAAAGTTGAATGAATTGCGACTTCTAAGGTATTTGTTGTTGTTGTACTCACCAAGGCCTACATTCCTGGTTTTTTTCAGATTTTTCGGATCACAGGTGTCCAATCGCGAGGGGGGGGACACAAATTTTTCGTGTATTTCCCCTCCCTGTGCGCCTCTCAAAGCAAATTTTGCCAAACTAAGACCTGTATTGTAAAGTTCTCATCAAGACCTTTCATTTGATACCCATATCGGCTACCTTCAATGAAATTTTTTTTTCGGGGGGTCACTCCTTTATATGGGGAGAACCCCCTTAAATACCTTACAAATTTTTTTTGTAGTTGAACTTTGAAGAGATCACCACTTTACACCTACACACGAAATTTGATGTTTCTAGCTTAAGTAGTT
The DNA here is from genome assembly GCA_963969285.1 of Odontomyia ornata. Lineage (NCBI taxonomy): Eukaryota > Metazoa > Arthropoda > Insecta > Diptera > Stratiomyidae > Odontomyia > Odontomyia ornata. Next base: position 107,538,152 of record OZ017739.1, on the reverse strand, counting down.
TCCGAGAAAAACTGCTGTGACACACGGACGGACGGACGGACGGACGGACGGACAGACGGACAGACTGGTCGTAGGGTAGTAGGGTTTTGTAAAATTATTTTACAAAACCCTAAAAAAGGGGCCGCAGAAACAAACGACTGACAATCAACACCAAAATCCTACAGATATACAAAAACATGACCCTATATGAAGTCAGATCAGCATATACTTCTATCACACAACTGAGAGACGGCTTCAATCTACAAACAAGTCTTTGCAAAAGTGTACAAGGAGCAATCATAGGTGATCCAGTCGATAATAAAAACAGATGGCTGCAATATTTCCAGAAGCTATTCCCAGCATCCTCAGCAACGACTGAACCTGTGAACATTCCAATAGCAGGGTAAGAGGTCCTAATTCCGCCATGAACCAGAGACGAAGTACAGGCAGCAGTACGGGACGTCAGAAAAATAGCCCCTGGAATCGATACCGGCAGAACTGCTTCAGAGCAGGGTCTCCATCTGAAAAACCTTCTGCATCGGCTAATACGCAGAGTATGGTCAGAGAAGCAGTAACCGGAGGAAGTATAATATGTCTTGAATACAAATAGGGAGACAAATTAAGGTGTGAAAATGAAGATGAAGAGAAGCACGCATATTAGTGGGAAAAATCATGCAATACCGCACTTCGTTCCTTGGCTTTAAAGATTGAAGATGAGTTTCTTGCAAAAAATACTGATTAGGCATGTTTATTGATATTTGAGGTCTTCTAAAAATTCCTCATGAAGCTCTTAATATCAGTAGGGCAGAATTATGGCGTCAATGTAGTTATAATCCAATAGAGCCAGGCCAGTCATAAAGAAGTTGGCGACCATGCCCAATGTACAGCTTAGCTGAACCCTGTCTTAATTCTGCACAGTATAGAAATTGCACCCATGTTCATTTTCTATACAATACACATTTTGTCAGTATCTGCTTATTACTGAGCCCATTTCATTGTCAGATGTTACCAAATGCACACGAGTAGCATAAAAGACACATGCATCCCATCGGTTTCATCCTGAGACCAAGAACGCTTTCCTCATCTTCCCTACAAGATTTTCCTCTTTCGGAAATTTGCCGGTAGATGGTAGCTGGACAAGGAAGAGGAAAAACAAAACGACTTGTAATAAAACGCTACTGGAGCTGGTTTTCGTAGTTTGCATGTTTTCTTTCTTTGGATTGTCTCATAAATTGAAAATCTGGTGCTTCCATGTGGAGTGCGGCGAGCAAAATGCAGGGTAAAGAATGATGCACGAAGTGGTCGGAAGGAATTGAAATTGTAAGAATCACCACTATGGTGGCCGCCGTGGAGTTTAGATTCTTTCAAGTGCGTTTCGTAAACATCTGCCGAAAGTACGAGATATGCACTTCTGATTTCGCCCATTGAGGTTAGCGTATCTTTGCTTGAGGTTTGTTGGAAAGGCTTTGTTATAAAAAGTGTCCAAAACTTCACATGTAAAATTACTATTGATTTTGGATGGTTATGTATTGCAAGTGATTTGAGTATTAACTCAAATCAGTTGCAATACATAACCACAATCACTTGCAATACAAAAATTGTGGGTCATTTTTATAGGAGTGCGTAAACGTCAAAGCGCACGATGTTAATTGTATGTAAACAAAACAAAAAATTTTGAGAGAATTATGTTAAAATTTTTTATTATAATAGAAGAATCCATGACAATTATGCGTAAAACAAAATATTTCCCAAATACTCGCCACGGCTATGGTGGCATATTTCTATCCGATGGTCCATATTTTCAATAACGCTGAGACTTAATGGATGTTCAATGTCGTTAATGTGCTGAATTATCTCATCATTTAGCTCTTGAATTGTTCTTGGCTTATTGACGTACACTTTTTCTTTTAAATATCCCCAGAGAAAGAAGTCCAACGGTGTCAAATCGCATAATCGTGGCGGCCAATTAACATCACCACAACGTGAGATAACACGGCCATTGAATTTCTTGCGCAAAAGAGCCATTATTCCGTTGACTGTGTGGCAAGTGGTACCATCCTGTTAGAGCCATATATCGCCCAGGTCCATAATCTCGATTTCTGGCCACAAGAAGTCCGTTATTATCTCGCAATAGCGAACACCATTCACGGTAACTGCTTGGCCATCCTCATTTTCCAAGAAGTACGACCCGATGACGCCAGCCCATGAACCGCACCAAACAGTCACTCTTTGTGGATGCATTGGCTTTTCAACAATCACTCGTGGATTCTTATTTGCCTAAATGTGGCAATTCTGCTTGTTAACGAATCCACTGAGGTGAAAGTGTGCCTCATCACTGAAGATGATTTTCTTTGTAAAGTCACTATTCCCTTCTATCGGTTCAACCAACCATTCGGCGTATTGCCGACGCTTGAAATGATCACTAGGCGTCAGCTCTTAAGTCAATTAAACCTTGTCAGCGTGTAAATTCAAATTTTTATTGAAGATTCGCATCAGTGATGTTAGTGAGATGTTCAATTGTTGGGCACGACGACGAGTCGAGGTTGACGGCTCTTCTGCCACACTATCACGAACAATAGCTATGTTTTCTGCAGAACAACCTGGGCGAGCCTGCACAGGTGATTTCACATTTCCTACAGACCTGGTTGGTTGAAATTTGCGCACAATTCTCCCGATTGTGAACACATTTGGTCGATTATGCTGACCAAAAAAATCAGGAAGTGCACGAAATGCATTTTTGTTTTGAACGCCCATTTTCGTAAAAGGCTTCAACAACCTTAACGCACTGCTCAATTGTGTAATTAAGTTGGGTGAAAAACTTAAAGCTTGACTCGCAATTAAAATCGTGCATTATCGTTAGACCACTCTTTACCTATATATATATATATATATATATATATATATATATATATATATATATATATATATATATATATAGGGTGATGCATTATGAGGTTAGGTTTTTAATATCAAATAAAAGGCATAGCATTGAATATTGTAGTAGAAATTTATTGTGATTCGATCTATGACATTTACTTTTCAAAAATTATCTTGTTTAAATGTTGACCGCAACTAGGCCGTAAATGGTCCATACTCATACCAATTTTGGACAACGCATTCCAGCATAATGACTTGTATCTCGCCAATGATACGAGTAATATTGGCTTCCAAAGCGTCGGTTGAAGCTGGCTTATCTCCGAAGACCAGATACTTCGTATAACCCCAAACGATATAATCGAAAGCTGTGATATCACACTATCTACGCGGCCAATCTACTGGTCCAAAACGTGAAATCAGGTTCTCAATAAGTCCATCGTTTTTCTCGCTGTATGCGAAAAACATTTCACACAGAACACTGATTTTCGTTATACAGCTGAACAATTTAAATACGTTGAGGTGTTGGTCTTTCCATGATGATTTGTCAAACAATACTAAATAAAAATTACAGTTTGACAAGAGTCACGCGTGATCTGTCAAAAAAATGCTATTGAAAATCAAACCTCATAATGAATCACACTTTATATATATATATATATATATATATATATATATATATATATATATATATATATAAAATATATACATACAATATTCATATATATATACACATATACAGTATATATGTATGCAAATACATTTATATATATATATATATATATATATATATATATATATATATATATATATATATATATATATATATATATATATATATATATATATATGTATATTAGGCCAATTGGAAAGTCCCCGGTCTGATGAACAGATGGCCGTGCTAGTATTAAATCCATATGATTTTTAGTTAGCACCAGCCTTCAAACGATACGTGTCAAAATTTGACAGTAGTCCGACCATTAGTTTGTGAGATATTGCGTTGTGAGTATAGCCACTTTTGTTATTTGAAAAAAGATGGAAGAAAAAGAATTTCGTGTGCTGATAAAATATTGCTTTTTGAAGGGAAAAAATACAGTTGAAGCAAAATCTTGCCTTGATGAAGAGTTTCCAGGGTCTGCACAAAGAAAATCAACCATTATTGGTTGGTATGCTAAGTTTAATCGTGGTGAAACGAGCACTGAAGACGGCGAACGCAGTGGACGCCGAAAAGAGGCTGTCACCGACGAAAACATCAGAAAAGTTCACAAAATAATTTTGAATGACCGTAAAGTGAAGTTGATCGAGATAGCAGACATTGCGAAGATATCATTTGAACGTGTACATCATATTATTCACGAATATTTGCACATGAGAAATCTGTGTGCAAATTGGGTGCTGCGCGAGCTCACAATCGATCAAAAGCAACAACGTGTTAATGAATCTGAGAAGTGTTTGAAGCTGTTTAAGTGCAAAAAACTGAATTTTTGCATCGGTATATGACAATGGATGAAACATGACTCCATCATTTCACTCCGGAGTCCAATCGACAGACAGCTGCGTTGACTGCACACAATGAACCGAATCCAAAGCGAGGAAAAACACAACAGTCAGCTGGAAAGGTTATGGCATCAGTATTCTGGGATGCGCAAGGTATAATATGCATTGATTACCTCAAAAAGGGCCACACCATCAACAGCAATTATTATGTAGCGTTATTGGATCGTTTAAAGGATGAAATCGTTAAAAAACGGCCCCATTTGAAGAAAAAAAAGACAATGCACCGTGTCACAAATCAATGAAAACAATGGCAAAATTGCATGAATTGGGCTTGGAATTGCTTCGGCATCCACTGTATTTGCCAGATCTGGCCCCTAGCGACTTCTTCCTGTTCTCAGACCTCAAAAAATGCTCGCTGGAAAGAAATTCAGCGCCAATGAAGAAGTAGTCGCCGAAACTGAGGCCTATTTTGAAGCGAAAGACAGTTTTATAAGGGGGGTGTCCCCATGTAGGGGAGTGGCCCCCAAATTAAAAAAAAATTTATAAGGGGTGTCTCCCCATGTAAGGGAGTGGCACCCGAATAAAAAAAAATGCATTAAAGGGTCTTGATGGAAACTTTTCAAAACAGGTCTTAATTTGACACTTTTTGCCTCAAGGGGCGCACAGGGAGGGGAAACACACGAAAATTTGTGTCTCCCCCCCCCCTCGCGATTAGACACCTGTGATCCCAAAAATCTGAAAAAATTAAGAAGGTAGATGTTTATGAGTACAATAACAACAAATACCTTAGAAGTCAATATTCGCTCAGCTTTGTCAATAATAGTATGATCTTAGAATTTCACATTTTCCGCAATAAAATCGTATGGGTACCCTTAAACTCGACGTAACATTTAAGTAGTCCTACAAAAGCCCTTGAACTTTGTAAGTTTGATGAGAATCAAATGATACACACGGAAGTTATAGCCATTTGAAATTTCTGCAATTACAACTACAATGACACATGATTTTGGTATTTTGTGGACTTTCCATCGAATCAGTCACTGCAGTTTTGGTTTGGGCTTCTTTAAATTTTCAAATAGGATCAATAACATAAATATTTTTGGGAATTCATGATTTTAGTGATTTTTGTTGGTTTGCAACAAAATGGCGACCGTTGAAAATAGAAAAACAATGGATTTTATTTTAAACGTGCACATTTCTTTCACATATTTCTTGACTTTATTTGTTGCTGGTGACTGTATTTTTGAGGGTACAAAACCCTTCTGACATGAGCGAAGGTCTGTCTACCCAACTTGTTTCTCTATGGTGTGATAGTGGTGAGAATTTGTATTTTATTGTCATTATTTGTGCATTTAGCTGTTCTTCTATGTCTTGTTATTATATGTAGGTTCTACCAAAAATGAATTAATTTCTGTATTATTTAGATTTTCCTCATTATTCAATATATTTCGATATTTAGCATATGAATGGGTGTTTTCATTATTCATAATATCTATCATTGTTGAATTACTGCATTCTTTACTAAGTAAGTTTTTCCGAAGGTTTACAGGAGTTCTTAAAAATATATTTGTGTTTACCAATCTTCTTTTAAAATCAAAGTTTGCTGCTTGAGCTGGACCTTGGGGTATTATTTTTCCTGCTGCCAATCTCACGTTATTTTCAATCATATCCAGGGATGTCTCTAATTCTTCTATATTTGTCGAATGCAATATCGTAAAGTGGTTAGTGGGGAACCAACTTGTTTCAGCGTTATTTCGGTGAATCCGATTTCTTCTTTAATTCTCTCGATCAAAAGGGTCGCTTTGGCGTGAGGTAGATGGTACATTAACAAGGTTAGTATCAGGATTTTGATTACAGCTTTAGTTTCGAGCCATTTCTGAAAAGGAAGGACGTTTTATGTTTGTAGAATCTACTCCCTTTAATGGTGCTTTTTAAGGGTATTGTAAAATCATTTTACAATACGCTACTAAAATCGCGTCCTGTCTGTCCGTCTGTCCGTCCGTCCGTGTGTCACACCATTTTTTCTCGCAAACTACATCAACTAGAAACATAAGATTTTGTAAATAGGTGCAAAGTAGCGCCTTCTTCAATGTTTCACTACGAAAAGAAACTTATAAGGTCTTTAAGGGTGGTCTCCCAATATAGGGGAGTAACCCCCGAAAAATGTTTTTTCATCGCATGTAGGCAATTTGGGTATCAAATGAAAGGTCTAAATGAGAACTTTTCAGAACAGAGCTTAAACTAACAAGCTTTACTTTGAGGGGTGCAAGGGAAGGGGAAATGTACGAAAATTTAGAATCCCCCCTCGCGATTGGACATCTTTGACCCGAAAAATCCTAAAAAAATTCACAGAGGTGTAACTTTAAGAGTAAAAGGGCAAAAAATACCTCAAAAGCCGAAATTCGATCAACTTTATTAATAATAGTACATTTTATAAATTTTAAATTTTTGCCTATAAAATCAAGATGAGACCCTTAAATTTTTAACCTATAATTTAAAGTTTTTAAAAGTAATTGTATGTGTTTCGGAAATTTCATAAGTTAAGTTACAGCCGATTGAATATTTAACAATTACAACAACATTAACACGTGATACTAGCACTAGAACTACCAACCGGTCATTTTGACCGGTTGGTTGATTTCGTTATAAAATTTTGTCCATGAAAAAATTTAATGTTTTCATAAAAGTATTATGTATTTTCCTAAATTAATGTAAGCTCTAATAAAGCAAATTGTTAGATTTGTATGCTTTTATTTTGCAAGGATAAGTATGTGGTATACCTATTTACACCAACCGGTCATTTTGACCGGCATATAAAGTATTAGCTGAGTTCAATATTTCTACGCTTCTTCATTCCACTAAAGCACCAAATTGAACATACGCAAAAGCATATTTCTTACTCTGAATAAAGGGAATTCCGTGAAAATAAAAATGCGGTGCTTTGTACTTATACTTTTTATTTTTGCGTCTTTGCAACTTCATTCCCTCGTTGGTGCTTCTTGCGTAGAGTCGAAATTTTTATACATTAAATTTATTTGTTGAATTTTTTTTAGAATATATTTCTTTATCATTTTGTAAGTGGCTTGTGAACAAATATTTTTATAATGAAAAAATGAATTAGCTGAACTTTTATTCAGCCAAAAACTATCCTTGAAGATGCAAAGACGTACGAAAATGCCAAGATTTCTGCAAGACATAACAAATACATGTGAAGGCATTTCCAATATTTGTGAAGGTTTTCGTGAGAGGCCTGATATTTCAGAGGACTAATTTGAAAAAGGTGAAGTGTATGTATCTTCAGACACCGATATTGAGAGAGAGAATATTCTCAAAATGCGAAGACGAAGAAAAACTATAAGATTACCATCATATTCTGATGAGAGTGACGATCAGGTAACTAAAATCGCTGCTGATGGAACTATATGGAATGAAATAAAACCCGGATCCACTCCAGGACGGAGACCAAAACACACAATTTTCAAAAACGTTATTGGGCCTACAGCGTTTGCAAAACGAAATATAATCAAGGGTACTGTGAGTAGCGCGTTTTCATTGATCGTTGATCATAAAATTATAGACCTTGTTATAACATGCACAGAACAAGAAGCTTTCCGAGTTCTTGAAAAAACCAGAAACCAGAAAAGATTTTACTGATATTTTACGGTTTGTACGGCTCGATAAGAAAAATGGGAGAAGTCAAAGATTGAAGAATGACAAGTTTGCAATGATCTCACAAGTTTGGGATTCATTTATCAAATAAAGCCAAAACTGCTACATACCTGGAGAGAATATAACAATTGACGAGCAACTGTTTCTAACCAAAGGAAGATGCGGGTTTACGCAATACATGCCAAACAAACCCGACAAGTTTGGAATAAAATTTTTGTTGGCACCTGATCTCAAAAGTAAATATGTAGTTAATGGGTGCCCTTATTTGGGAAAGGACGAAACAAAGCCACCGTCGATTCCTTTGAGTGAATTTATCGTCCTCAAATTAATTGAACCGTTCGCCTTTTCTGGGAGAAATGTAACGACTGACGTTTTTTTACCAGCTTATCACTGGCATCAAAGCTATTGCAGAAAAATACTACGTTTGTTGGAACTATCCGTGCAAACAGAAGGGAATTACCGAAACTTGCTAAGCAAATTCATATGTATTTTATAAAACCAATAATGCTTCATTATCAGTATATAAAAGTAAACCAACGAAAAAGTTTCTAGTGCTAAGTACGAAACATTCATCGATCAAAATTGAAAATTACAAAAATAAACCTGAAACTGTTATATTTTATAACATTACTGATCAAATGGACATTACCGATCAAATGGCCAGAAAGTATACTGTGAAGTCTGGTTCTCGGAGATGGCCTCTTCACATCTTTTTCAATATTCTTGACTTAGCAGCGATAAATGTATGGGTTTTGTACAACAAAACAACTGGAGAAAATATGTCAAGAAAAGATTTCCTGTTCCAATTAGCAGAAGAAGCTTCCACAAAATATGAAGATTCATCTGAACCAGGAAGTTTCGCCGATCGCTTAGCAAGTCATGAAAGTTAATATACGAAAAACTTGTCAAATAGGTTTATGCAATGAAAATAAAACCTATAATATCTGTGTAACTTGCAAAAAACATGTTTATGGTAAATGCGCTTTGAAAAAAATGTCTTTTTGCAAAATCTGCGGTCATCGAAATATAATTTGAAAGAATGTATAAAATTTTTTCTGTTTACATAAATTTATTTACTTTATTGAATACACATCAATTTATAAATGAAATACATTTTAATTTCCTTGAAAATAGATTTATCTTTTAAAATTTAGTTTTAAGTCTAATATTTTTCTGACCATACATCGAACCGGTCATTTTGACCGGTTGGTAGAAATAGGTATAGAACAATTGCTGGTAGTTCTAGTGCTAGGGAGATACACGTTTGCAACGGACCTCGACACTACAAATATGTGAATCCCGTATCTCGTGTTTCCTCCTAGTTGCATTTCTTTTATCAATGGTCTTTTCTTTCGTTTGCTTGATAATTTTGAAAATTGTGTCTTTGTTTACTTTTCCTCTAAAGATATCTATAGGTCTTTCTCTTGTTATAGAGTGGATTTGCCTATTATAGATAGATATATTTGAGAAATAATTTACCAAGGCTTCCCTTAGGCTGAAGTTTTCTGTTGATTTAAAATAAAGTATTGAAGCATACTTAGAGAATTTATCGATGCAAGTAAAGAATCGATTTCCTTTGACTACTACTATGTCCATATGCAAGATTTCCCCAATATCTGATGGAGTTTCTGTATCCTTGAATTATGCTTTTATGGGGTTTCTATCATATTTGACTTTAGTACAAACTTCGCAACTATTAATAAACTTATCAATAATTTCTTTCAAATTCGTTGATACCGGAGTGTCCAGTTTCTTCTACGTGGTACTGTTTTATATTTTTAACAGTTTCCTCTATGTCTTTCATATATTTCGCCAAATAAATGCACTTAATAAATTTAATATTTGCCGTATCGAAATTTCGTACTATTAATTGTTGAATTTTGTTATATAAATGATCCTTTAAATCCGAATAAATTCCAATCTTTTTTGATCTAATGAATTGTTTTAATTTTCCTTAGAGGATTGATTCATCACCTGTAATTTTCACTTTCATTTATGTTTAATCCGCGCTTTTAAGGGTATTGTAAAATCATTTTACGATACCCTACTAAAATCGCGTCCGTATGTCCGTCCGTCCGTCACACCACTTTTTCTCGCAAACTACATCAGCTAGAAACATAAGTGGGTGTAAAGTGATGGCCTTTTCAAAGTTTCATCACAAAAAAAAAAACTGATATGGTGTTCAAATAGGGGAGTGGACCCCAAAAAAAAAGTTTCATCGCATGTAGGCAATATGGGTATCAATTGAAAGGCTTTGATAAGAACTTTTCAAAACAGGTCTTCAACTGACAAATTTTATTTTGAGGGGTGCAGGGGAAAGCGCAATGTACAAAAATTTTGTGTCCCCCCCGCTTGCGATTGGACTCCTTTGAACCAAAAATCTGAAAAAAATCACAAATGTATGAGTTTAGGAGTACAAGGGCAAAAAATACCTTAGAAGTCGAAATTCGAACAACTTTGGTAATAATAGTACATTTTATAAATTTGACGTTTTTGCCTATAAAATCAAAATTGGGATCCTTAAATTTCCCAAAACCTATAATTTAAGTTTATTGGAAGCAATTGTATGTGTTCTGAAAATTTCATAATAATCGAACAATAAACAGCTAAGTTATAACCGATTGAATATTTAACAATTACAACAAAATTAACACGTGATACTAGGGAGATACACGTTTGCAACAGACCTAGCCACTATAAATATGTAGGAATTTTCATAAAAATTTTAGAAATGGTTTGTAATAATGATGTGTTATCATGACTAATCAAACGACGGAGTCAAAACACTTGAAGAAAAATGGCGGCGAATATAAAAATATAATAAACATAATAATTCTTCCAACTCAATTTATGAAATCTATATATTTGTCAAGTTTTGATGTGGAGAATATATTGTTTGATTTACTAATTGTTTTACGATACCCTTATGGCAGGAGCACTCTCTAACTACTGCAACTTGTTTGATATTGGTTTTGGTATATCCGTCATATTTGTAAGTAGAATTTGATTATTTAGATCATTGACAATTGAGTCATGCATTTCGAAGTGATTGTTTGAATTTTCAGCCTGTGTGTGTATTGTTGGTGCCAAACTTCCATTTTCCAACATATTTTTAGCCGGTCCATCAAGTGGGCTCATTTCCTCGTTTTTTACAATGCAAAAAATTGGCGGTACATTATCCTTCTTTTTATGTACTTGATTTTGATATTATACTCTCCCAGCCCAATTAGCCATCGTTGTAACCTTGGACTTATGTCCTTTCCTATATGCGAGCATTTAACTTGTAGCCACTTTATGGGCTGATGATCTGTGTTAAATGTGAACTCCTTTCCGTAAAGGTATCTCCTAAATTTTTTTATACCCTAGACATTGCAAGAAGCTCCTTTTCAACTGTTGAGCAATTTTTCTCATGATTATTGAATGTCCTACTAGCATACCATATAGGATGTCCGTTCTGTGAAAGCACCGCTTCCATTGCGTAGTTTGATGCATCAGTTATAACCTCAAACTCCTTATCCATTTCCGCATATTTGAGTACTGGTGGGCTAACTAGGGACTTTTTAAGCGCTTCAAAAGGGTTTTTATGTTCGGAATTATTGATATCAATTTTTGTGCCCTTTTTCATGCACACATAAAAAGGCAATGCCATTTTCCCACAATCCTTAATGAATTTTCGGTAATACCCTGTAAGTCCCAGAAATGATTTAATTATTTCTGTGTTTTCGGGATTTCTATTTCCATTATTTACCCAATCAGTTTCGGCTTAGGTTTGATACCCTTATCTGTAATTACATGACCCAAGAATTCCCACTCCCTTCTGAGGAAATTGCATTGGTCAGTTTGCAATTTTAGACCATTTTCCTTTAATTGTTTTAAGATATTTGTGAGATTTGTCATATGTTCCTCCAAGGATGAAGAAAATACAAGGATATCGTCAAGATAAACTATACAGATTTTGTTGATGAGATGGTCCAGGACCTCGTTTATCATTCTCTGAAGGATGCTGGTGCATTTTTGAGGCCAAAAGGCATCTGATCAATCTCGTAGCGACCATGGGGTGTTGAAAATGCTGTTTTAGCCTTATCGTTCTCATCAACTGGAATTAGATGGAATCCCTTTGCGGGATCGAACGTTGTAAAATATTGAGCTTCGCCAAGCTTGCCAAGAATATTCTCAATATTTGGGATTGGAAACTCATCCTCGATTGTATTTTCGTTAAGCTTCCTATAGTCTATTACAATTCTCCACTTTTTCTCCCCTGAATTGTCAATCTTTTTGGGTACCATCCAAAGAAGAGAATTATAGAGTGATTTGGATTTTTGAATTATACCCTTTTTTAGCATTTGTTCGATTTGACATTCAACTTCTTTTTCGTGAATGTCGGGATATTGATAAATTCTAGAAAAAATGGGGTTTTCGTCTTTGGTATATGTTCTGTGAACAACTTTGTTTATAGGTTTGAAAATGCCTCCTTCTTTATAGAACAAATCCTGAAATCTATTTAAGACCCTAATTCATTGGTTTTCTTCTCCACTCTTAAGATGATTTGACTTGATTGTGTCTGTTTCACCATGCTCGAACTGGGTAAGTTCATTGGTCAAAAGAAATGGGAATATGAATGGGATTTTCGTTTCACCTACAATTAAAAATTTTGGCCCAATTTAATCGATTCACCCAACGGCTCCAAAAAAATGTTCCCCAAGATTGCTTCATAGTCTTTTCTTTTCAGATTTACTTCCTTGGAAGTCATGTATTTCCTAAATTTGGGATGCTGAAATTCAAGAGGTATAATTTTGTTGCATAATTTTCCATAACCAGATATTGTTTTAATTTGACATGATTGTTGCAATTGTTTTCTTTTCAGGTTACATAATTTTGTCGAATCTATTACCAATATTGTACTACCAGTATCGATCAAAGTTCTCACTACTTCATTTCCTATAGTAACATCGACTAAGAGTCGATTTTTGGAAACATTTCTTCGCAAAAACCTTTCTTGCCAAAATCTGATTAATATTTTGGTCATAATTACTTTCAGTTTCAAGTTATTTTCTAGGTTTTGGTTTGATACTATTATTTTCATTAGTTTTAACTTCCATGGGCTCGTACCTGCGGGAATTATTTGACCTATTATCGTTTCTACCGTAATTTCTGTTATTTTGTCTATTGACTCTGTTATTAGCCATATTTATATTCTGGTTTTACTCATTTGAAACACCAGAATACTCTTCGTTATAATTTCTGTTAGGGAAAAATTGGTTTCTTTGCAAATTATTTTGAGCACCAGAAGATTAGGGAATATGCGGATTATTAGAGTTCCCGCGGGATCTCTCATTACTTGCACCATTGTTTTTAAAAACACTGTTTTTCTTTTTGTAAATATTGTCATATTTCGGGTTGTTAATCATATTCTGCCACAAAAGGTATAAATATGACTCCGTCAAACTTACAGCCTCTGTGTTTAAAAGGGCTACTGTCATAACCTGAGGCATTTTTTGCTTAAATAAATCATTTATTATATCTGGGATAGTGTTTTCATTAAAAATATTATTATTTTCTGCTAAACACTAATTTAACATATCATTTTGTATTTTTAAAAGGTAATAATAAATTTCACTTACAGTTCTATTTGGTAATATTCTTGTAGCTTTCTCGATAAGGCACTCGTATGATTCCTGCGTTGTGAAGACCTTGATGAGTAGTTCTCGTGCAAGGGCCCAAGTTCTTTGCCTTGACGGAATGTTTCTTATCACCTCCGCTGCATGTCTTATTATTTTCGGAAAAATGTAACAGTTTTCAACGAATATTCGATCCTCTGGATTTTCGATTGCATTGTACACCAGATCAACTTGACGAATAAATGTAGCCACATCTTCTTCTCCATTAAATGGTCGTACTGCAGACATCACCCTTGCGGTTGTGTCTGCTATCGCTTGGCGGCTTTCATTTTTGGGTGAGTTATTTGATAGGTTTATAGCATTTTTTTGTGGTAGGGAGGTGAATGCTTTTTATGCACAGAGTGTGGGACTTCCATCGCGACTGGACTACCCACTAAACACCTCCCCTGTCAACCTGAGAACCCAGCCTGGAACCGTTTGACACATTACTTCGGGCCAGGTCTCTTTTTGTTACGCCGTGAGGCGCCTTCAAGCTGGGGAGTCCCTCTCCTAGCGGGAGGGGAGGAGGAAATGCCAGAAGAGCGATCCCCCAGCTCCAGCGGCCCCGGCTGCTGTGAGTCCCTTTTATATTTTAGGACTGCCCGAGTATAAAGTGCCACCTGGTTCCATTTGTCAAGCGATTCGAGCAACACCGCAACTAAATTATGCGGGGTGAGCTTTCCCGTCTCCCTGTAGAGTTCCCTTTGCAGTCCGATCCATTTTATACACGCAAAAAATGTGTGACAGGCATTGTCCTCCTCTCCTGGGCAAAACCGACAATAGGGCGACCGTGACTTACCGATCTTGTGCAGGTTAGACTGAAAACACCCGGGCCCACTCGAAAGCTGGGTCAGATAGAAGTCAGTCTCACCATGCCTTCGATTTAGCCACGGTCTCACATTCGGGATGAGGCGCGCAGTCTACCTTCCCTTCGTGAAATTCACCCAAGACTGCTGCCAATCGTTGAGCGAGTGCTGTCTCTCCTCGCGGACAACTATCTCCCTCACATCCGCGTTTCGACTTGTATGTCTCCAATACTGATCATCCTTACTCTAGGGATTTTCTTTTTTGTCAAGATGACCACTTCGGTTTTCTCCAGTGCTAAACTCAGCCCACGAGCAGTCATCCAGTCCCTCACTCTGCACATTAGCATACCTAGCCTAAGTTGCACTTGTTCAACGGTGCGTCCAGTGACCAGAGCCGCAACATCATCCGCAAGCTGACCAAGCGCGACTCATCTGGCATCTCAAGTCTCAGTAGCCCGTCGTAAGACATGTTCCACAGGTCGGGACCAACGATAGATCCCTGGGCAACACCCGATGTTATTTCCATCCTTCGTTGGCCCTGTGTCGTGTCGTAGAGCAGGCTTCGCTCCTTTAGGTAGTTCCTCAAAAGCCGCATTAGATATTCTGGAACTTGAAAAGAGTTTTCTAGCGTGTCCAGAATATCCACCCATCTAGTTGAGTTGAAGGCATTCCTGACGTCGAGTGTCACCAACAGGACGATCCGTTGCTTGGTGCGACTATACGCCTCTGCCTTTTTGACCGCGTTCACCAACTCTTCAATCGCATCAATGGTAGAACGTCCTGCTCCAAAGCCGTACTGCCGAGAAGATAGGTTCCCAGCAGCACGAATCGCGTCAGTGAGTCTTCCCTTGATGAGTTTCTCGAGCACTTTCCCAGCCGTGTCTAGCATGCATAACGGGCGGTATGCAGACGGCGATTCGGAATTTCCCTTCCCCTTGCTGATCAGCACGAGCCTCGCCACCTTCCATCGTACCGGGAAAACCCCATCCCGTCGGCAAGCGTTGAATGTGCTGAGCAGCAAGTCAGGATGATGGTGATAGACGAGCCGCAACACCTCAGCCGGAACACCATCTGGACCTGGAGCCTTTCTCGCTTTCAATGAGAGGGCTGCCTCCTCCCGTTCCAGCTGTGTGAAGAGTGGACACTCGACTGCTGTTTCACCATGGACAGCGTCAACATGGATGGGATGGGCGGGGAAGAGTCCCCGCACGATCGCGTCCATCTTTTCCACGTCATGTATACAAGGCTTCCGTAGGGCACCAAGTTTCCCCATGACTGGCTTGTAGCCAAGGCCCCACGGATCCTTGTTCACATTGTCCACTAGGTCTTGCCAGCAGCGAGCCTGGCTACTGTTGATCAGTTTACGAAGGCATTTCCTGGCCGACTTATATGCTGCCACCCAGTTGCATGCCTCGTCACTGTTCCGCGCCCGTTGAGCCTCACGTCAAACCTTGTGACACTCTCTTCGCTTTTCAGCGATTTCAGTTGACCACCAGTACACTGGGGGCTTGCCGTGCCGGGGTCTTCAACGGGGCATAGAAGCACAGCAAGCAGTCGTAATGATGCTCATAGTAGAGTTCACCACGTCTTGAGCTGCCAGTTCTTCCGTCCCCTCCAAAGCTCGCTGCAGCGGCTCAGCTGCCGAGGGAACCTTGGCAAACCTCCCGACATCCATCCTTCCGATGTTCCATCCAGTTGTAGAAGACCGAGAGCACGGACGTCGGGAGACAGCATCACTTATCTCAAGCAGAATGCACTGATGATCACTGGCTGAGTAGTCCTCTAATACTTTCCAGTTGTGTATCCTCCGTACTTAGGACTCCGAGGCGAATGTCACGTCCGGTATAGTTCCCTCACAGCCAATACGGCGGAAATTTGGCGTGTTTCTGGTGTTTAGTACGACAAGGGCCGTCCTGGCAACCATTTCCAGGATGCGTTTTCCCCGCGGATCCGTCTGAGGCATGCCCCATTCGATTGCTTTAGCGTTGAAGTCGCCCCCAACGAGCACTTTGCCCTCTGCGTTCGAGACAGTGCCCTCCAAAGCATTAAGCTTGGCTTGGAAAGATGGTACCGACTCGTTAAGCGTTAGGTACACACTAAAAAAGGTGATCTCTGAGCACCAAACCCACACGAAACAATCCCCCCGTCCGCAACTCTCCGCTTGAAAGTCACTCTTCCGAACCCAGATGGCGGCAGTACCAGTTTCATCAGAATACCATAATGCAGGACTTTTATTATGGTGTTGCTCACTCAGCAGCAAGAAGTCGGCTTTCATGTCCTTCGCCAACTGCTCAAGCAGATTTTGGGCGGTTGAACTGCAGTGCAGGATGCAGGTCATCGAAGCTTTGATTTTGCCTTGGCTAGGGCTTCCTGGAACACCCGACATTTTCCTGATCCTAAGACGTGTCCGAAATCAGGTTTTGGATCAGCATCCTTGCAAAGAATACAGTGTACCTCCTTCGCACACTCTTTTCTTTTATGTTCCATTTCACCGCATTTGTAACATAGGGAATTCCTATCGGGTCCTTTGCATACTTGTGTGGTGTGACCATAACCAAGGCATTTGAAACATTGAAGAGGCGTTGCTCTATGCCGTATCCTACAGACAACCCACCTAATTCGTACTTTGCCCTTGTTCAGGAATTGTTCGGCGTCCTTTTCGGTCAAGTCAACTATGGCCGTGCGTTGTCCCCTGTTGTTTTCTGGTGTCTCGCGTTGATGCTTCCCACGCTAGGGAACTCCCTTATGATGGCTTCTTCTACCTCGGCTAGATCTATCATGCAGTCAGTGTCTCGTATTTCGATCGTTGCCATCGGCTCGAGCGGTGCTATAGTTGCGCTTTTGCCGAGGGCTTTCCTTACTGCGTCACAGAATGCTTCTTTATTGTCGGCCTCTGCTCCCAATTTGACCAGTATGTGGCCCGACCGCGTTGGTCGTACTACTTTAATGGTAGTATTGGTATCTTCGGGCCTTACGTTTCCCCTGATGTTCCGCAGTACCTCCGCGTAGGATCGGCCATCTGGGGGCTTTGCAAGCAGTGCCTGCTGCCGAGGTCTTCGTCGGGGATTCTGCCTCTCCTGTTTCGCATCAGGTCCTTTTTCTAATTGGGCGTCCGTACGAACTTTACTTTCTGGCTTTTTTTGGAGGAGTTTCTTTGCGGCTTTCTTCGCTCCTTTTGTAAGCACTGTCTGGAACCTCTTATTTGGTGCTCCACGCCCATCAAGTGCCTCTTCCTTCCTTCCTTCTTTTATCCCGAACTCCTTCGATTGGGCTGGACGCCATTCTTTTATTGACTTTTAATGGTTGAGCTATCTGCATGTCGCCTTTAGATTTCGCCCCAAGCGCCTCTTTAGCCTTCTGTTCGTCTTCGGCCCTTAACCAGCTCCTCCGATAGTGCCCTATGCAATCGAGAAGCTCCTCTAGTTCAAGGAGCCCTGCTTTTGCTGCTTTGCTGATTTTTGGGGAGTCGCATGCAGATTGTATTCTTTTCAGAACATCTCCCGCATTTCAGAGTAGTCTTTCTTCTTCGTATCGCTGGGCCGCAATTGTACCTTGCAACCATCCTTGGGAGAGATTATCGCGTTCCGTTTTCGAGTACAGTACTTCCGCCACATTTTTAACGTTGGCGGTGCAATCACGTGAAGTCTGGTCATTCTTTGCTTTTAGTGCCGTAATCTCCTCGTTGGCTTTTGGATTTTTCGTTGCAATGTCGGGATTTACGACCCTTGCATCGATCGCTTCGGTAACGATCGCAGCAGTGACAATCGAGTTTTTGGTGCTCCTTATGTTGTCTCCCACCGCTCGAACACCTGAAGCGTCCTGCAAGTTTCCCGCTTCTCCTTAATAGGACACTCGGGCGTTCGCATCATTTTTTTGCTGCGCCCGAACGCCGCAGGAATCTCAGTCTGAACCAGACTGTCTGCTATTCTCTGTTTTTCGTCCGTTTTCACTGTCATTGTGTTAGTCTTCGTTTTTTTCGTGGTTAGTACCGCTCTCGATGGACTGTTGACATCCTCGCTGCAACCGCTGGTTGCGTCGTCGTTATTATTTTTTGTTTCGTTTTTTGGATGTTTTTGATCTTTTGATTTTGTTTGCTTTAGTTTTGTTGGGCCCCCCCTCGGAGCCGCTATCTCCGTTCGTGTGTGTTGTCGCCTTTTCGGTCCCATGGTTATCTTTGCAGAGCAGGGAGGCCATGCGAGGGTTGGCACAAGTCCGTATGGGAACAAGTGCTCAGAGCCAGACCAGCGCTAATCGGGAGTCCGCCTCAACCGAACTTACACCAACAACCCAATTTTGCGAACTTCGAACGTACTCCGAGGCCTGCCAAGGTTTTACCGGGACGGAGATGGTATGATAGTTGGTGAAACACGAGTTTCACCTTGGCGCTACTGTGCAAAGCAACTAGGTCCAAACCGTCACATCCGCCAGCTCAAAGCTTCAATTCCAATTTGTTGTCCAAAGCGTAGTCCAGATCCAATTAGAGTCGTTACCTGTCATCCCAGGAGGAAAGGGTCCGTGGGGGCAGCGCTCCCCAAAGAATGCTAGCCTCCAAGAGTGCTCTTGTCGACGGGCACTCTCCCTGCGGGAATTTCCTCGGGTACGTGGGGGTAGAACTCCCCAAAGAACCCTAGCCTCCAAGAGTGTTCTTGTCGACCGGCATTCCCCTCCTTGTTGTCGACCGGCATTTCCCCCTGCTTGTTTATAGCATTTAACTGCTGTCGAATGGCTTCCATTTTTCACTGTTCGTTTTATTTTCATTTTTTTTTCTTTAAAACGCTGCCGATTTTTTTCCAACTGAGTTTTTGCAGGCTTCTCAGTTTTTTTGTTTAAGTGGTTTTTTAAAAGTTATCCTCTGGATACGCTAACGGGAGTCTCCCCAAAGTGTTTTTAATATCCCTTGTTTCAAGGCTTGCCAGGATCTCCAGAGAAATAACTAGCACTCGATTTATTATTTAAGCGGCTAGGTTATATCTTTTTATCACAAAATTAAGTCCGTGCGATTTCACTGTAAAACTAATTTTACACGATCTCTGTATGAACATCTAATAGTTCCGTTTAGACGCGAACAGAAACTTAGTTTCACCTATTTTGCGAAAACTTTCTTCTTTCATTAAGTCCGTTTATCGACTGCGCCAGTTACGTTGAATCCTAAGCCGATATTCAAAAAAAATAAAACGCGAGTAATTTTATTTAATTGAACCTTCTTTATTTTAACTTAAGACTAACTGATAAGATTTTGATATGTTCCTATTAGCCCCGTTTGAATTTCCTACGATATACAGGTATAGGCTTTACATCGAAACATACACAACGGTTCTGACACGAGCAAATTTCTGTTATTGTGTTTAGATGTTTTAGTTTTATGAAGTTAGTTAACTCAAGAGGGTATGAGATAGCATTACAAATAATATGTCCTGATGATTAGACAACAAATTTAAACATTACAGGCAATCTTCAGCGGGGCGGTTTTCTGACTGGACAAGGAAACCACATAAATCACCTGCCTGGTTGTACCGTGTAAACATCTTCCGACTTTGATGACGGTAGTCGAGCTCTAGTTCTAAGACTATCGAATAAATCAGTTAGTTTATATACTCCAAAGAATAAACAATGAATTGTACGGAATATTAATTTTCATAATCAATAAGCGTTGTGACAACTAATAGGTCAAAATATAACTGCATACCAAGCGGCAAAAGTTGGGCCATTCAGGTTGTTAACAAAAGCCACTTTGTCATCTCATAATACCTGATACCTACATATATGTGCCATCTCATGATATATGGTGTAATATTCGAACGCCTTCCAAAAATTGTTCTATTGTATATTCTATCAGAGCTTTCTACGAACATGAAAAATAGTTTAACGATTGAGCGTAAACTTTAAAATGTTATTCACCTAAAGTGTTGTCTTTCAAATTCCTAAAGAACAAAAGCATTTTTTGGGCTCAACATATGTATTATACACTACAATACATTATTGTCTATGGCTACTTGAAATGAAATATGCAACAACCTTATATCTTTTTTCCCTGGTAAAAGTTAAAGTCCTGTAAATCAAAACAACTTAATCGCGAGATAATTTTCCCTGGAACAAAGCGTAAGCATAAAGCTTTACGTGTTAAATAAAAAATATATATATTCATTATCCACACTTGACATAAAATGTCCTGAGAGGGACACTACATACTCCAACTATACGCTTCACTTCTCTTCTCCCCCCAGTCGACTAAAAGAGCCATAAATATTAAAACATGGAGGCAGTAGAGTGTACGAAGTAAAGTGTGTATTCAGCCAACCATCAAGTACCCTAACACCAACAATTTTTGAACAACGACCTGGTAAATGCCATTTTAATGAAATTCAGTGGGTAACCAAAAAAATGAAATACAATTTTTTTCTGCTGACAATTTCCAATTAATTCTTGGCGATGTAGGGGTGAAAAACTAGGAAACAGAGTACAACTGACAGACAATCAGATTTTCGAGACCTGTATTACATCTTATGCCATTATGGCTTTTGGGCAGGAATCGATTCTTTAGTATCGGCGTGTTAAATTGGAAAAATCACAAATTCAAAATGTCGTATATTATTGATAAAAGTTTAAAAAAACAGTCGAAGTGGGATGAAAGTGCTCTTGCCAGAAGGGTTTTGGAAAATTATTAATGACTCAAACAATGTCCTCTGAATAAACAATTTGACTCATCGATATGTATATTCCATAAATTGAGCTCAAAAAACGAATGAACGATTATTATGTATTTCAATTCGCTGTCATTTTAGTTTCAGTGTGCTGACCCTATTGTTTGGGTGGCAGTGATGATATATCAATGTTACAAAACATTTCTAAAATTTTCATAAAAATTCCTATATTTCTGTAGCGTGCGAACGGGTATCTCCACAAAAACGTGTCATTCTTGTTGTTTTCAGGAAACATGTGCTTAATATCTAGATACGAGTTTTCAGCTACTTCAAGGGTTATCTTTCGATTTTATTGACGAAAACATAAAATTCAGATAGTGTACTGTTTTTAATCAAGTTGATCGAATTTTGGTTTCTGAGGTATTTGTCGCCCTTGTACTGATAAAATCCTTATTGTATGATTTTTGCCAGATTTTCCGGATCAAAGTTGTCCAACCGCAGGGGGAGGCGCACAAACTTTTCGTACATTTCCCTCTTCTTGTGTCCCTTGAAGTGAAAAGTGTCAGTTCAATTCTCATCAAGATTTATCACTTGAGTAGAAAAGTGAACTTTTAAGAGGGCCCCTCTTTTGACTTACCCAAGGCTATAGCCAATGGTGGAATAGGGGGTCAGAAACCTACTTGAAATTTAAACAAGTTGGGTAGACAGACCTATGCTCATGTCAGAAGGGTTTTGTACTCAACTTACAAAATGCAGTAACCAGCAACGAATAAAATCAAGAAACATGTCAAAGACGATTTTATTGGAGAAAATGTGAAATTCGAGGATCGAGGAATTGTGAATTCTGAGGTATTTGTTTTAGTTATACCCATAGATATCTCCCTTGATAATTTTTCCAGAATTTTTAGAAACACATTTTTCATGTATTCCACCCTTGAATTTTCAAGAGGTCACCACTTCTGACCTCTCCACAAAGTTTCATGGCTGTAGCCTCTATAGTTTCGGAGAAAAAGTGCTGTGACATACAGACGGACGGACGGACGGACGGACGGACGGACGGACAGACGGACACAGGTCGTGATTGCAATAGGGTTTTGTATTTTAGTACAAAACCCTAAAAAAATTAATTATAAGGTAACTCAGTGTCGTGTTATTTATTTTATGTAAAAATCAATATACTCGCATGTATGGTTTTCATATGGTCCACAAAATTTAGATTCCCCTATTCTAGAATGGTACTGTAATCATAAAAAGATCATAAAAAATACATTGATAAGGATCACGTAACGTAATCAATTCTAACTGATCTGCTTAGAGTTTTCCGTCCTATGTCATTTCCTCAAATTTGCTAGAAACCTACTTGAACCAACTTATCTATTTGTTTACTAAGTTTCATAGTCACATATATGGAGCACCCGATGCAAATGGAAAAGAGCAATATTGCAATATTCACTTTTGGTATTCGTAGTATTCAATCAACGATTCTAGACCTAAAGTGCTATAAAATTGTGTTTGATTAAGAATTGTACAAGTTTTAATAATACATTGTAACTAGCTTAAAGTGGAATTCTGTAGATTGTGCATTAAGTTTACTATAGCCGAAGGCTTATTACATCGGAAATTATCACTATCAAGTTGTGAAAGGTAAGCTTTGAGGTTGGTTAAATACTACTACAAATAAAAAGTAGTAAAATCAATCCCAGATTTGTATGTAGCTTGTTTAGTTAGAATAATTATTACTATCATTCAAATCAATGTTCAATTACCTGGAAAAAAATGTAACATATTGTATTTTTTGAATAGGTTATTTTTTGAACATAATTGCCTTTAGGTTAAGACATAACTGAAGTTTGAAAATATTTCCTCACTTTTGCGTTAGAGAAATAAATAAATTACCAGAAAATCTTCTAAATTTCTTCCTGAATTCCATTGCAATATGGAACTGGTTGCTGTCGAGCTATTGAAATGTGATGGAAGTCGTTGCTTTTTGGTACTAGGATTCAAAGGAAGTTTTGTTTGGATTTTCTCACGATGTTTCAACTGATCGGAAACAGTACATTTCGACAAATTTCTGCCTGCGATTCACTTGCTTCTATCCTCAATATAATTTCCCTGCTTTGTCCTACAGTAGAGGATTTTCTTGATTATATTTTCCCTTCCCTTCACTTAAACTTTTTCGTTTTATGTTTGTACCTAACTGTTTTTGCTCTTTTAAATAATTGTGGCTTCTGTTTCATTGTCATCGGGAAATCATCAAGTAACTTGGTATGGTTATAATGAACTTTTTGTTAAAATGTGTAACAAAATAATAATGTTATCGCCATCTCTTAGCATTACACTAGAAACCTAGTCTATATGAAGTTGCCTGTATTGCTGGTACATCAAAGTTGCATGATAAATGATTGCAACGATCATCCGAGTTTTATTATTAGGTATTGGGTCCAGACTCATTTTTGTAACAACGTTTTTTTGGCACGTGTAAGTCTTCAACTATATTGCAAATGTTCCAAAGCTTAGAGGTCGTGAGAATAATGACGACTGGTGTTTCGTGTCGTCAAATGTCCTGGCTTTGGAAGGCATGATGGAAGCTATTGTAGCTGTTACCGACATTTGCGACTGCAGCCCAGAAAACGAAAGATTCGAAAGCGAGAGCGAAATTAACCCTCACAATCGATCCAGCGCTTCATTTTATTTTATTTTTATTTTATTTACGCTATTTTAAAGATCCATGAATCTAATTACAAAAGAGATAATGAAATATAATATAATATAATACATGCGAAAAAATAAAATGAGCAACTTGAAATAAGAAAAAAAACAAGAATATAACATACGCGTACTAAAAATGAATAAAAATAAATATCGGTACGAGCAAAGGGCACAGTGAATATGTCAGTTGAACGCGATTTTGAGGTGGGGCGTATATAAAGCCTTTCCCGAAGGTTGGATTAAAGAATACCGTGATATAATTTAAATACGCAACACAGGTGTAAGAATTCCCTCCTTTTTTTGAATTATGGAATGTTGAGGATCTGTAAGCACTCATCGTAGGAGCTTTAAGGGAGTATATATTTGTAGAATAGAGAACATGTGAATTTACGATGTACCGTTTCAACAGCATCCGATAGATTGGTATTGTGAGGAGACCATACTTGGGAGGCATACTCAAGGGTTGACCGGGCTAGGAGTACAAATAAATGGACGTTGGTTGAAATGTTAAAAGACTTACAGGAGGATCGTAAAATAAAACCAGTGACACTTGAAGCTCTAGTGGTTATGCATGAAATATGGATACTAAATTTCAAACCTGGGTCAAATACTACTCTCAAACCTTTAAATTTGTCCACAAGTGCAAGCAGGATCCATCAATCCGGTATTCACATAAAACGGGATGAATTTTGTTGGTGAATCTCATGTGACATTTTGAAATTTAAAGAGGAAGTAAATAACCTTAACACCAATTCTGTAGATTGTCAAGATCATTTTAAAGGTATGGGCAGTTTTTGCCGGAGTTAATGGAACGATAAATTTTTAAATCATCAGCGTAAAGAAGACAACTAGAAGACAAGCGTTGGGGAAGATCAATGATGAATATGTTGAATAGTTATCAGTGATGAATATGTTGAATAGTTATATTTTTGGCTATGGCCCTATTATTAGAGTTATTACAGCCACAAAATATGACTGAAGGATGATGCGTTATTATTAGGTTGCCAATTCAATATGTTAACTTTTTTAATTTATATAAGACTCTTCAAACAGAATGAACAGTGAGTTCTCTCTTCCTATCCGTCAATTTTTCTCCACTCAGCCAGGAAATTTGAATACTTATTCTCTGTTTAGGTTGCTGGTTCATTTACGAGTTACTAATAAAAAGAACTGTGAGCAAGCAAAAATCTGTTTTGATTTTCATGTTCTTTAGTACTTCAGGCAATAACGCATCGATCTGGGAAAGAAGAATTTAAACAACGCCAGTTGAAAATACATATGAAAAAATGACAGGAATGAAAAGGAATCTTCAAGCACATGTTAACGGAGAGAGTTTCATTGCTGCATCTAGGGCTCTAGGCGAATAACCAACCAGAGCGCATAGATATGGGGAGACGGGTCTTGGCACTTAGCCAACCAGACCAAAACCAGGTGCAAGCCCAACTGGTTTTTAACCAATCTGTTAGGCAAAGCCGATCAACAGAAAGGTTTTAAGGAAAGTTGTCTAGGCGCAAAGCCAACTTGACAGGACCAGGCGCAAGGCCAACTGGTTTTCCTAGTTAGAGTAGGTGAAGCCAACCACTCGAAGCAACTACTGAGAGTCGCTTGAATTTTTTCAGCCTGCTTCGCTGTTTATATATGTTATTTTTTGCTTGCTCAGCAAAATTATCTTTCCCTGAATCATGGGAAAGAATAAACTTGTCCTCGCTGCCGTTGTTGTTGTCTTCGATATCATTACGATCAAAGTTTCTAAATAAGGTTATTATATTGGAACAGTGGTACCTCACTGCCGTTGTTGTTGACTTGGATATCAGAAAGGTTTCTGTTTTCTATGAAATCTAGTTTGTTGTTTCCACTGTTCTATTTTCTGTTATATTCGAAAAGTTATGTTGTAGTGGATCAATAATGTTCTCTAATCATTAGAGAAATCCCTATCGTAACAAAGGGCCTAAAATTCATCCTTGATGGTTTAATAAGGCCGACGAAAAAAAATTATTCCATATAACGGTACAGGAGCGATAGAACAAGAAGGATAAGATCCAAGAGTGGATTTAGTCGGAAATGTGGAACAATCGGAGTTTGTCACCCAAAAGATCATGATCAACACGCTCAAAGGCTTTAGCAAAATCAGTGTGTATAACATCAACTTGTTGGCTCTTGTCAAAAGCAAGAGAGATGGTATTCGTAAGTTCTAGCAGATTAGTTACTGTTGAACGGCCTTTAATGAAGCCATGTTGTTCATTTGCAAACAGGATACTGATGTCACCGTACATTCTGTTATGCACAATTCGCTCAAGAAGCTTGCCAAAACAAGACAGCAAAGAAATCGGACGATAGTTTGGAAAGAGGAGGAAGAAAGGTTAATATTGAAAATAATTGATAGCGGGGTAGATAATGAAGAAGATAATGACTTCACGAACAGATTGGGTATTCCATCAGGACCCGAACCACCATTAATGTCAAAAATGAGCAGTACATTTTAATTTCCGATGGATAGGTCACGAGAGAATGCACAATAGGGGAGGGAGAAGGACACGATGAGTATATAGTTGGGTTCGAAACGTTAAATGTGGAGGAATAAAATTGAGCGGAAAGGTCACAGGTAGCTTGCCCATTAGAAGCTTGGCAGTTATGCCATGAGAAGATATTAGGGTATTGGGATGTTTTTTTCAGAGAAGGTATGTTTGTCCAAAAGGGCTTAGGATTATTAGATTGCAGTGATGTTTCAATCGTATAATAATAAGATCGCATTCCGTTCTCAACCGCTTTTTTGGCTTCTCTATGAAGCAGTAGGTAGTTGGCGAGGTCAGTGTTAGAGTTGGAATACTGAAATTTTTTGCGCGCCTGGTCCTTCAAATAAACAGCGTCTGAGACTTCAGCTGAACACCAAGTGGGGATCTTTTTCCGAGGGGAACGGCAGATAGGTACATGGTTTGTAATTATGCTATTGAGATTCTCATAGAAAGTTGATAGCGCTGAATTGACATCGAGCTTCTGTAGCATTAAATTCCAGTCAATATTATCCAGCTCAAGCAGAATGGCTGCATAGTTAGCTTTCCGGAAATTAAACCTTGGGGAAAAAGGAGTGCGTTTTGACTGAGGTGCTAGGAAAGATAAACTAACTTTAAGCGGAGGATGATGGGGATCAGGTTTTACATATTCGGAGGAGGATTTTGAGATTGAGGAGATAGACGCAGGATTGGTAGTAAGGATGAAATCGAGAAGTTGATTGTTAGCATTCGGGATCGTATTTAATTGCAGTAGGAAGCAAACCGATAAACAAGAAGAAAACAGGACAGAGAGATCATTGAAGGATGAGAGCGTATGAGAGCTTGTGTCCCACCTCAGGTGAGGCATGTTAAAGTTACCACAGATTAAAAAAGTGTATAGAGGGTTGATGTTGCAGAAATATGAAGATAATTCAGAAAAAACAAGTTGGGTAAACAGACCTACGCTCATGTCAGAAGGGTTTTGTATTCAATTTACAAAATGCAGTCACCAGATCGAATCAAATCAAGAAACATGTCAAAAACGATTTTATTGGAGAAAATATGCAATACGAAGATCATACTACTTTTAACAAAGTTGAATGAATTTCGACTTCTGAGGTTTTTGGTATTGTTATACTCATAAATATCTCCCTTGATAATTACTTCACATGTCCATTCGCGACGGAGGAAATACATGAAAAATGTGTGCCCCCACTGAAGCAAAAACTGACAGTTTAACAACTGTTTTGAAAAGCTCCCATGAAAACTTTCATTTCATACTCATATCGGCTACGTTTGATGAATTTTTTTTCAGGAGCCACTCTCCTGTACTGAAATCATCGATTCATGCCCAATTTTTTGGAATCCTAGAATGGTTACAAAACCCTTTTGCTAGGAGCTCTCTCCCACCTCCTTGACTTGTTTCACTTATGGGCATTAATTGTAGGTGCTCATCTTCAGTCATTCATTAAATTGAATCAAGTGTTCAAAGCATGTATTTTAAACGTTGAAGTTGGGAAAAAATAACTCAAAATTATTCAATCTTCGCATTTAAAACAGCCACTATTTTGTTTTATGATTACTGATACCACTAGCTGAACCGATTCTCAAAGATATACATGACACCTATCATTCCTGAAATTTTCATGCAAATCCTAGCAAAACTGTATTGTCTGAGTCGGTAAAAAGCGCATGTTGTTCCATAGCCATATGTTGCCATAGTAATAAATGCAGCGCATATTGTTCCATAGTAATACAGGAAAATTCAAACCACTATAACTTCGCTAAATATGATTCAATCTTTATGAAACTTTCAGGATAGATCAATCTTATAAATAACATCTACCTACTAGATTTCATTGAATTTAAGGGTAGCGTTAAGATTTTATTCAAGAAAACATAAAAGTCTCGAAAAAGAGCTCACCACACGTTGAATACTTCTTCTTTTGGTTGCCTCGAAAGGTTTAATTAATGTTCCAGGATGCCAGTATTCTGGTTAAAGAACTATGCTGCAGTTTGACGGTGCAGTAAGCTTAAAGGAAGCTAGAACTCTTTCCTCTATATAATCTTTTGCCACAGTGTCACAGCTGATTATCTTTACTGAAGGTTCAAATTTCGTTGAGACGTAATCACAGATGTCATTCGTCGATGTCGAAGCCAGACGAGATATAAATATTTCATTCGACGGTGGTTGAATATTTGTAAAATTTGAAGTTTCCGTTGTAACAGTGTTGGATGAAGGCGGCCCATTTTTCGATATAGCACCTCAACGAGAAGTTGAGGGCTCAGGTGATGATTGAAATACAACCTCAAAATATTAACGGCGAAAAATTGCAAAGAGTGCTGGAAATGAAATATCTTGGTCTTATCATAGACCATCGTATGACCTGGTTACCACACATAAATAGCTTAAGGAGGCAATTAGCCCCAATAATAGGATTGTTAAGAAGATATGAGGATTCTCCAATGCACATCAAGAAACATTGTTCTAAATGCATTTGTACTGGTGAAATTGCATTATGGAGTACTTATTTGGAGACAATCAGCAAAGCAACATTTAAACAGTATATCCAGGCTACTGACCAAAGCGTATAAAAACATTCTGAAGCAGCCAATGCTTACTCAAACTAGTTTGGTTTACCAATTGGCGAAATCATTAACATTTAGTCAAATTATTATTATGGAGAAAGCTAAGTTAATCTACAGAAATTCAAAAACTAATGGATCGGAACGAGCGCCATTAATAAAGGTATCACAGATCAACCCATATAATGCGAGGAATGTAGATCAATTCGTAATACCTTTTGCCAGAACGGATCGTCTAAAGAACGATGCAACGAATTATGCTCTGCGTATATATAACAATCTACCAGAAATTGTTAAGGAAGCAAACTCACTTTTGGTATTTAAGAAAAGACTAAGGGAGCATTTAATGATAACTGATTGAAGCGTGGACCTGTAATTCTGCCCTTATGAGCCCAGTATCTTAGGGCGTTCTTTTTGACCCTATCGGCGAGATACTGAAGTGACAGTTACTCAGAGTTTTTTTTTTGAATGCGTCGTATTATATTGAATTTTTTTTATCTCTGAGAACTGATCATGATTTTTTGGACTAGATGTTTTCGGAAAAGGACTAGTTCACATTATATTGTGTGCCCCTTATACCGATGTGTTAAACATTGTCCGGGTGGCACAAAGGACCAAGCGGCGTAATGTGAATGCAGACCGCACGAGCGTTGTGCGACGAAGAAAGAGTGATGGAGAGAGTGGTAGGGAATGGAGGTATTTAAAAAAAATCATTGCTGGCCAACAGATTAGCGCTGTTTTTTGTTGCAGTTTTAGCTTGCGACTTACTTCTCGTTATCGTTGCAGGAGCTGTATCTAATGTGATTTTAGTATTCTCCCCCAACGTAGGAAGATCTGTTGCAGACGGCTGTAACACACCGCGAGTATCCAGGCTCGTCACAGTTAGAGGATGTGCAGATATAGTATAAACAAACTGGAGCAAAGGAGTAATCTCATTGCATGCCGCCGATCATTTTTTGTGCAAAGCACTCAGCTTATCACATAAAGTTTTGACCGTTAAGTTAACCATGCGGAGCCGAGAAAGAATTGGTATGTTGGCAGTGGTACCAGTAAACATATGACTGCAAGATGAGACTTGATCGCGAATCTATCACAGAGCTTTGATACAAAGGAAATCATAATTGGAAATTTAACCAGCGTGCCAGTGTTATGTTCTGGTGATGTTAACATAGTGACAGTCGTGAACGAAAGCGAGTGTGACATCACAGTTTCAAATGTACTGTGTATACCAGAATTGAAAACAAATTTGCTTTCTTTGAGCTAGCTGATAGAAAATGGAAATACGGCGATTTTCAAGGAAAATGATTACTACATCTATAGTCAGCAAAAAAAACTTGTAGGTGAAGCTGAGTTGATTAACGACGTGTACAGATTGCATACTGTGGAAGCAAATGAGACATTAGTAGCGATGCCAACAGTGACAAATAGCAGCTTAAATAAAATGAAACAGGAGGTAGATGGAAAAAAATTGTTTGTTGTGAAGGCAAGTAGGTGAAGTTACCATATCAACAAAGCTGCTCGAAATCCGAAGGAGAGCTGGACTTAATTCCTGCCTGTCAATTGGGAAATCTAAGTATTATGTTTTGTTTGTAGACGACTACAGTAAGATGGCATTCGTTCATTTTTTAAAAGCAAAAGATGAAGTGTTTTCTAAATTCAAGTATTTCCAGGCCATTATTGAGAAACAAACAAGTTGGGTAAACAGACCTACGCTCATGTCAGAAGGGTTTTGTATTCAATTTACAAAATGCAGTCACCAGATCGAATCAAATCAAGAAACATGTCAAAGACGATTTTATTGGAGGAAATAGGAAATACGAAGATCATACTATTTTTAACAAAGTTGAACGAATTTCGACTTCTGAGGTTTTTGTTTTTGTTATACTCATAAATATCTCCCTTGATAATTATTTCAGATGTCCATCCGCGAGGGAGGAAACACAATTTGTTCGAATCCTAGAATGGTTACAAAACCCTTTTGCTAGGAGCTCTCTCCCGCCTCCTTGACTTGTTTCACTTATGAGCATCAATTGTAGGTACTCATTTTCAGTCATTCATTAAATTGAATCAAGTGTTCAAAGCATGCACCTTAAAAGTTGAAATTGGGAAAAATAACTCAAAATGATTCAATCTTCGCATTTAAAACAGCCACTATTTGGTTTTACGATTACTGATACCAATAGCTGAACCGATTCTCAAAGACATACATGACACCTATCATTCCTGAAATTTTCATGCAAATCCTAGCAAAACTGTAGTGTCTATGTCGGTAAAAAGCGCATTTTGTTCCATAGCCATATGTTGCCATAGTAATACATGCAGCGCATATTGTTCCATAGTATTACAGGAAATTTCAAACCGCTATAACTTCGCTAAATATGATTCAATCTTTATAAAACTTTCAGGATAGATCAATCTTATAAATAGTCATCTGTATACTGAATTTCATAGAATTTAAGGGTACCGTTAAGATTTTATTCAAGAAAACATAAAATCGATAAATCATACTATTACTAACAAAGTTGAGTGAATTGCGACTTCTCATGTATTTGTTGTTGTTGTACTCACCAAGACCTACATTCCTGATTTTTTTCAGATTTTTCGGATCACAGGTGTCCAATCGCGAGGGGGGGGGACACAAATTTTTCGTGTATTTCCCCTCCCTGTGCGCCCCTCGAAGCAAACTTTGCCAAACTAAGACCTGTTTTGAAAAGTTCTCATCAAGACCTTTCATTTGGTACCCATATTGACTACCTCCAATGAAATTTTTTTTTCGGGGGGTCACTCCCCTATATGGGGAGACCCCCCTTAAATACCTTACAAAAATTTTTTAGTAGTTGAACTTTGAAGAGATCACCACTTTACACCTACATACAAAAATTGATGTTTCTAGCTTAAGTAGTTTCCGAGAAAAACTGCTGTGACACACGGACGGACGGACGGACGGACGGACGGACGGACGGACAGACAGACGGACAGACGGACAGACAGGACGCGATTTTAGAAGGGTTTTGTAAAATTATTTTACAAAACCCTAAAAAGCAGGAAAATCAAAACTATTAGAACATACAGTGGAGGTGAGTTCTGCAGCCTTGAGTTTGAGAAGTATTTAGCGGTGCAAGGAATAGTCTACCAAAAGGCTAATGCTTACACACCACAGCAAAATGGCTTATGTAATCGTATGAGCAGGTCTCTAGTAGAGAAGGCTAGATGTTTGTTGTTTGATGCCGGCTTGGATAAAAAGTTTTGGGCTGAGGCTGTGTGAATTCTTCGATATACTTAAGAAACAGATCTGTAGTTTCCAGACTGAATGATAAAACACTTTATGAAGGCTGGATAGGCAAAAAGCCAAACTTGAGTTATTTACGTCTATTTGGAAGTATTATCATGACGCATGTCCCAAAAGAAGGACAGAAGAAGGGGGCAAGAAGATGAAGCAATTTATTCTTGTAGGCTATGTTGAAAATGTGAAGGGATACAGAGTATATGATCGTAATACTAATTCTATGACCATGATTAGAGACATAGTCATTATGGAGCATCCAGATCAGAATACAGTTGATACTGCAGTGCGGTGTAAGCCTTTACCAGTTGCATCGGAGAACTGGCCAGATGTATCCAGAAGACCTGATCAGAAACATCCGATTCTGAAGAAGAAGATGACGATGATAGCACTTTTGCACCAGATCTAGAAGATTCTCTGGTGAGTACTGTTTATAATTATTATGATACCACCTCATACTTAGAGATAAGACCTGTGAGCCCAGAAATTGAAAAAACCGAAAAGAAAATTAGAAGAAAACCAGAGAGATATGGTATAAATAATTTGAGTTTTGCAGAATGTCAAAAAGGAAGTGATGGAGGACAAATCACAATTGAAGAAACTTTGCATGGTCCTGAAAGTCAGTTCTGGAAGGTAGCCATGCAAGAAGAGTTGGATTCTTTTGAAGAAAACGAGGCTTGGGGGAAGTGGAAGTGCGACAGTGGTTCAGTGCGAGTGGGTGTTCAAATAAAGAAAACATGACAGCAAAATCAGTGTGAAATATCGTCCAAGGTTAATGAAGAAATGCTTTTCTCAAAAGGCTGGTGTAAATTACCATGAAACTTTTTCTCCCGCGCTTCGATACTCCACCTTGAAACTTTTATTTTGCATTAGCAGTGAAATTGAACTTAGATGTACATCACCTTGATTTAATAACTGCCTTTTTAAATGGTTTACTAAAAGAAACAGAGTACATGAACAAACCTATTGCTGATGATTGTAACAAGGCTGATAACCAAGTATTTAAATTTAAGCGTGATTAAAACAGTCTTTCATAGCATGGAACCATAATGCTGATAGTTATTAGCAAAGTTTAGGCTACAAAAGATCAAAATATGAGCCATGTTTGCACACTAAATTTGAAGGAAACGTTAAAATGATAATTGCCTTGTTCGTAGATGATTTACTAGTTTCGCGACCAGTCTGTCCGTCTGTCCGTCCGTTCGTCCGTCCGTGTGTCACAGCAGTTTTTCTCAGAAACTTCTTAAGCTAGAAACATCAAATTTTGTTTGTAGGTGTAAAGTGGTGATCTCTTCAAAGTTCAACTACAAAAAAATTTTATAAGGTATTTAAGGGGGGTCTCCCCATATAGGAGAGTGACCTCCCGAAAAAAAATTTCATTGAAGGGAGCCGATATGGGTATCAAATGAAAGGTATCATGAGAACTTTTCAAAACAGGTCTTAGTTTGGCAAAGTTTGCTTCCAGGGGCGCACAGGGAGGGGAAATACACGAAAAATTTGTGTCTCCCCCCTCGCGATTGGTCACCTGTGATCCGAAAAATCTGAAAAAAATCAGGGATGTAGGCCTTGGTAAGTACAACAACAAATACGTTAGAAGTCGCAATTCACTCAACTTTGTTAGTAATAGTATGATTTATCGATTTTATGTTTTCTTGAATAAAATCTTAACGGTACCCTTAAATTCAATGAAATTTAATACGTAGATGTCTATTTATAAGATTGATCTATTCTGAAAGTTTCATAAAGATTGAATCATATTTAGCGATGTTATAGTGGTTTGAATTTTCCTGTATTACTATGGAACAATATGCGCTGCATGTATTACTATGGCAACATATGGCTATGGAACAACATGCGCTTTTTACCGACTCAGACACTACAGTTTTGCTAGGATTTGTATGAAAATTTCAGGAATGATAGGTGTCATGTATATCTTTGAGAATCGGTTCAGCTAGTGGTATCCGTAATCGTAAAGCAAATAGTGGCTGCGTTAAATGCGAAGATTGAATAATTTTGAGTTATTTTGCCCCAACTTCAACGTTTAAGGTGCATGCTTGATTCAATTTAATGAATGACTGAAGATGAAATAAGTCAAGGAGGTGGGAGAGATCTCCTAGCAAAAGGGTTTTGTAACAATTCTAGGATTCGAAAAAATTGGCCATTAATCGATGATAACAGTACAGGAGAGTAGCCCCTGGAAAAAAAATTCGTCAAACGTAGCCGATATGAGTATAAAATAAAAGTTTTAATGGGAGCTCATCAAAACAGTTGTTAAACTGTCAGTTTTTGCTTCAGTGGGGGCACAGGGGGGAAATACATGAAAAATGTGTTTCCTCCGTCGCGGGTGGACATCTGAAATAATTATCAAGGGAGATATTAATGAGTATAACAATACCAAAAACCTCAGAAGTCGAAATTCGTTCAACTTTGTTAATAATAGTATGATCTTCGTATTTCATATTTTCTCCATTAAAATCGTCTTTGACATGTTTCTTGATTTGATTCGATCTGGTGACTGCATTTTGTAAATTGAATACAAAACCCTTCTGACATGAGCGTAGGTCTGTTTACCCAACTTGTTTATAACTGTAAATCGGCCTTGGATTTGTTGGTAGATAAGTTAAGCAGAAAATTCAAGATCAAAAATCTAGGGCAGCTGAAACAATGTTTGGGAATGAAAGTTAAAATTGGTAAAAATTTCATATCTCTTGATCAAGAAGAATATATTAAAAACTTACTAGAAAAGTTCGATAGGTCCCGAAGTAAACCTGTCCGCACTCCTATGGAGATGGATCTCAAATACGCAAAAGCTGAGAAAGTTTCCTTTGAGTATCCCTATCAGCAACTCCTAGGTAGCTTCATGTACATAGCAGTCACAACTAGACTTGACATTTCATATAGTGTAAGCTTTCATAGTCAATTTAATAATTCTTATAATGAAACCCGCTAGAAACATGCTAGGAGCGTATTAAAATATTTGAATTGTACTAAAAATTATGGTCTTATTTTTAGAAAAGATAATTGTTTTGTTGAGGGTTTCGTAGATGCAGACTGGGGTTCAGATGTAACAGATAGGAAATCATATTCAGGGTTTTGTTTCACATTGTCAAAATGAGTAATTTCATTTGAATGCAGAAATCAAAGAAATGTAGCATTATCAAGTACCGAAGCAGAGTTCATTTCAATGTCTGAAGCTATTAAAGAAGCTATCCACTTAAAAAATTTATTGGTTGAAATTGTAGGTAATTCACAACTGATAATGATAGCCAAAGTGCTCAAAAACTTGTGTCTAATTCAGTCTTTCATCGTAGATTTAAGTAGATTGAAATAAGGTACCATTTTATAAGAGAAGCTGTAAATAATAATATGATAAATATTTCTTACCTTAAAACAGCTGAAATGCCTGCAGATATTTTAACTAAGAGCTAAGGCTCAATCAAACATTATTGCTTTATGAAAAAGTTAAGTATTTCGCATGTTTCATAACGATTGGATTCAAGTCTTTGATTTTATTATTTTGTTATGGGGAGCTGTTAAAATGTGTAACAAAATAATGTTTTCGCTATCTCTTCGCATTACACTAGAAACCTTGTCTAAGTGAAGTTGGTTGTATTGCTGGTTCATCAAAGTTGCATAATAAATGATTTTAGTCTGATTGCAACCACCATCCGAGTTTTATTATTATTTTTTACATGAATTGTGGCTCATTTTATCGAATCCTTTATTTTAACTAAGTACATTATAATCATATAATGGTCATTATAAGAGGAACCTATCAAGTGCTTTTTTCTTTATGTAATTTTACTTTCATTAAAATAAGGCAAAATAATATTCCTACGAGGACGGTCCCAAAAGTACCCGGCCCGATAAAGAAACAGTAAAAAAATTGCAAAAATTGTTCGCGATTGGAAACCTTGTGATCCGGAAAATCTGAAATTATGGAGGTAGGCATTTATGAGTACAACAACAACAAGCACCTTAGAAGTTAAAATTCGCTCAACTTTGTTAATAATACTATGATATTCGAATTTCATATTTTCTCCAATAAAATCGTATGGGTACTCTTGAACTAAACAAAATTCGATATTTGAGTAGTCCTATAAAAGTTCCTTAAGCCCTGCAAACTTGATAAAAATGGAATGGTTTTTTTTCACGGATGTTATAGCCATTTGAAATTTCTCAAATTACAACAACAATAACACATGATTTTGGTATTTTATGGACTTTCCATCGAATCAGTCACTGTAGTTTTACTTTGATCTTCTCGAAATTTTCGAATAAGATCAATAACATAAATATTTTTGGGAATTCATGATTTGAGTTATTTTTGTTGGTTTGCAACAAAATGGCGACCTACAATGGATTTTATTTTAAACGTGCACATCTCTTTGACATATTTCTGGATTTTATTCGTTGCTGGTGACTGCATTTCTGAGAAATTGAGTACAAAACCCTTCTGACATGAGCGTAGGTCTGTCTACTTAAGTTGTTTATGTTTCAACATATTCTCCTTTCAGCTCGATACACTTTTCCCAACAATGTTCAATAGCTTCGATACCCGCTTTATAGTAGGAACTGTCAAGCTCCTCAAAATAGCTATTAACCGCAGACTTTACCTCTTCATTGTTGGTAAATCTTTTTCCCCCGAGCCAAACTTTCAAATTCGGAAGAAGAAAATAATCCTAGGGGGCCAGATCTGGCAAATAGGGTGCGTGAGGAAGCAATTCGAAATTCAACTCATTGATTTTAGCCATCGCAATGACGCACGTGTAAAATGATGGACCCATGTTATGTCCATGGTTATGAATCGACGCAAAAACTCGGCTTTATTGTTGCGAAACATTGTCAAACACTCGATTGAAACATCCTCACGTTGCTGTTTGTGCTCCATTGTGAGCAAACGCGGCACCCATCTTGCGCACAGCTTTCTCATGACCAAATTTTCGGTCAAAATGCAATGCACAGCACTTTTTGAAATACCTGCCATATCTGCTACCTCGCGCAATTTTAGTCGACGGCCATACAACACCATTTTGTGGATTTTCTTCCCATTTTCTGACGCAGCGACCTCACTTGGTCGACCACTGCGGTGTTCATCTTGGCAGCTCGTACGACCTCGCTCAAACTCAGCACCGTTGTAAACGAAGGAGGAGACTTCCCCAGAGTATAATCCAACTCGGCTTTGATATCGGTTGGACTTAGACCTTTCAAATGAAAGTATTGTATCACATAACGATGCCCAATTTTTTTCATATTTACAAATTCACTTAGAGTGTGGATGTCTGTAAAAAAATAATGATAAACGTACCGTTACGAAATTTTCACATTAAGTTGTTGCAAGGGAGCAGTAATTGTTTTTTTAAAACTACCTGTATTCATAAGTCAGGTCGGGTACTTTTGGGACTACCCTCGTAATTGTACTGCGTTACATATCAAATGAAAGGTATTTTTTTAGAGATCTCAAACATAATATTTTACAATTTTGAAGTTAATAGTTTTTTAGATATTAAGAGGAAAAAAATGAAAATTGACCATTAGTGGAAAACCATTCAAAAGCCTTCAGTCTCAGAAAAGCATCGTTAATTTATCAATATTATTGGTAAGAACTTGTAATTTAAACCATGTTGTGCTCCATTCATAACCATATATAAACATCTCAAAATCTTCAAATAAACAATTACATTTGAATTCATTTGGAGCGCGTGCAAAATAACAAAAAATTATAAAAATGTTACCTACCCTATTAATATAAGTAAGAACATGTTGGGTACGCTCATGTCAGAAGGGTTTTGTATTCAATTTACAAAATGCAGTCACCAGATCGAATCAAATCAAGAAACATGTCAAAGACGATTTTATTGGAGAAAATATGAAATACGAAGATCATACTATTATTAACAAAGTTGAAAGAATTTCGACTTCTGAGGTTTTTGGTATTGTTATACTCATAAATATCTCCCTTGATAATTATTTCAGATGTCCATCCGGGACGGAGGAAACACATTTTTCATGTATTTCCCCCCTGTGCCCCCACTGAAGCAAAAACTGACAGGTTAAGAACTGTTTTGATGAGCTCCCATGAAAATTTTTATTTCATACTCATATCGGGCTACGTTTGATGATTTTTTTTTCAGGGGCCACTCTCCTGTACTGTTATCATCGATTAATGGCCATTTTTTTCGAATCCTAGAATGGTTACAAAACTCTTTTGCTAGGAGCTCTCTCCCACCTCCTTGACTTGTTTCACTGATGAGCATTAATTGTAGGTACTCATCTTCAGTCATTCATTAAATTGAATCAAGTGTTCAAAGCATGCACCTTAAACGTTGAAGTTGGGAACAAATAACTCAAAATTATTCAATCTGCGCATTAAAAATAGCTACTTTTTAGGGTTTTGTAAAATAATTTTACAAAACCCTTCTAAAATCGCGTCCTGTCTGTCCGCCTGTCCGTCTGTCTGTCTGTCCGTCCGTCCGTCCGTCCGTGTGTCACAGCAGTTTTTCTCGGAAACTACTTAAGCTAGAAACATCAAATTTTGTATGTAGGTGTAAAGTGGTGTTCTCTTCAAAGTTCGACCACAAAAAAATTTAGAAGGTATTTAAGGGGGGTCTTCCCATATAGGGGAGTGACCCCTCGAAAAAAAAATTTCATTGAAAGTAGCCGGTATGGGTATCAAATGAAAGGTCTTGATGAAAGCTTTTCAAAACAGGTCTTAGTTTGGCAAAGTTTGCTTCTAGGGGCGCACAGGGAGAGGAAATACACGAAAAATTTGTGTCCCCCCCTCGCGATTGGACACCTGTGATCCGAAAAATCACCGATATGAGTATGAAATAAAAATTTTCATGGGAGCTCATCAAAACAGTTCTTAACCTGTCAGTTTTTGCTTCAGTGGGGGCACAGGGGGGAAATACATGAAAAATGTGTTTCCTCCGTCCCGGATGGACATCTGAAATAATTATCAAGGGAGATATTTATGAGTATAACAATACCAAAAACCACAGAAGTCGAAATTCTTTCAACTTTGTTAATAATAGTATGATCTTCGTATTTCATATTTTCTCCAATAAAATCGTCTTTGACATGTTTCTTAATTTGATTCGATCTGGTGACTGCATTTTGTAAATTGAATACAAAACCCTTCTGACATGAGCGTAGGTCTGTTTACCCAACTTGTTTGTTTTACGATTACTGATACCACTAGCTGAACCGATTCTCAAAGATCTACATGACACCTATCATTACTCAAATTTTCATGCAAATCCTAGCAAAACTGTAGTATCTGAGTCGGTAAAAAGCGCATGTTGTTCCATACCCATATGTTGCCATAGTAATAAATGCAGCGCATATTGTTCCATAGTAATACAGGAAAATTCAAACCACTCTAACTTCACTAAATATGATTCAATCTTTATAAAACTTTCAGGATCGATCAATCTTATAAATAGTCACCTGTGTACTGAATTTCATAAGGGTATTAATTATTAAGGGTGCCGTTAAGATTTTATTCAAGAAAACATAAAATCGATAAATCATACTATTACTAACAAAGTTGAGTGAATTTCGACTTCTCACGTATTTGTTGTTGTTGTACTCAACAAGGTCTGCATCCCAGATTTTTTTCAGATTTTTCGGATCACAGGTGTCCAATCGCGAGGGGGGGACACAAATTTTTCGTGTATTTCCTCTCCCTGTGCGCCCCTCGAAGCAAACTTTGCCAAACTAAGACCTGTTTCGAAAAGTTCTCATGATACCTTTCATTTGATACCCATATCGGCTACTTTCAATGAAATTTTTTTCGGGGGGCTATGCCCCTATATGGGGAGACCCCCCTTAAATACCTTATAAAATTTTTTTGAAGTTGAAATTTGAAGAGGACACCACTTTACACCTACATACAAAATTTGATGTTTCTATCTTAAGTGGTTTCCGAGAAAAACTGCTGTGACATACGGACGGACGGACGGACGGACAGACAGACGGACAGACAGGACGCGATTTTAGTAGGGTTTTGTAAAATTATTTTACAAAACCCTTAAAAGTGATTTGTTTTTGTAAATCACTTGCCCTGTGCACCTACTGAACTTCTCATGCTTTTATTATATTGAATCATGGAATTGCAAACTTTTAACTAGTAAACTTAAATGAAATGACATGAAAGCACTTAAAAAATTTTTTTTTAATATTTATTTTTTCAAATAGGTTTTAAATTAATTTTGTTTCTGGATTTTCAAAGTTCACTCCGGGGTACGATTAAACTTCATGAATTAAGTTTGAACATAATGCAAAAGCGTTTATTTGAAGAATATTTCCAAAATATGTTAACATACAACTAAAACTATCTGGCTGGAGTTTGAAAAAAATATGTAATGGAAAAATATTTATTTAACATATGATATCAAATTAAAGACTCTATATAACGGGCCTATAAATTAAAATTTTTTTTTCACACATCGATAAGCAGACTACCCCCCCCCAACCCCCACGAAACTTTTTCCTGGCTACGGCTTTGTACCTACTCACCCAATTTCAAGTTTCTAGTTTATGTGGTTTGCGGGAAAATTTGCTGTAACGCATCGACAGAAGGACAGTTGGACACACAGGACATGATTTCAGTAGGGTAATGTAACATGATTTTATAATACTCTGAAAAGCGGCAAGGAAAATATTATTAGGGGTGAGACTGACGATGGTTGATGATTACTTTGATGTGTTTTTAAAACAATTATAAATAACGTTCTTCCCATCATCTTACTGACATTCTTTTCTGGATACGTCCTTTACTGAGTACCTTATCGAGTTTGCTTGCTCCTCCATTCTTCATATATGCTCTCCCTATTGCAAGACACAGAATTATGGTAATAAATATCAACTCGTGGTTGTTATGAAGTTTCTATTCAATTTTATAGCTTATTAGGCTGAAGATTCTCTTTAGCATTCTGCATTTGAACACGTCTAACAACTTTTTGGAATGACTTCTTTTTATGAACTTTTCTAGCTATCATTCCTATGGAGACGTAACATGTTCTGCAGCATACGACCGTCGTCAGAGTTGATTAAATTATTCCAAGGAAAACAAGATCAGATTTTATTAGGCTGGTTTTCTTCAGTTTAGGTTTGCTTTAGGCTCTAAGTTTAAAACGCCTCCTTGTTATCTGAAATTGACCGTGTTATAATTTTAATTCCCTTAAAATGCGCTGGGTTTTAATGCCCTTAAAATACGCTGTTAATTTTTAAATTTAGTTTTGCAAGTTACTACCCCATGTTGCCCGTAAAACTTAATCGTTTCATGTACTATATTTTGGGTGTTGTAACTTTTAAAAATACCCTATTTAAAATCGATACCTGTCTTTCCGTCTATCTCTTTGTGCATGACAGTAAGTTTTCCTAGGAATTAGAGAAGTTAGAGCCAACAAATCTATTTAACAACTCAGAAATGTTTGGTTAATGAAATTTCCATACTCAAAAACTATTTCAAACGATTTTTAGTGTGGTGACCCCATAACCATTATTTTCACCAAAGATTATCGAAAAGGGAGGGTATCAAATGACAGCTCTTGAGGATATATTTCAATACCATGCATTGGAACTCCAATATCGATAACAGCGAGATTACGAGAAAGTGTGTCCCCCTCGCACGCAATTGTGCATCTGTGGACCAAAAACTCAAAAAAAAAAAAAAAGCAGAAGGAGCCGGAATTCAACACCATTTTTTTAATACTAGTATAATTTATGAATTTCACTTTTTGCCAATAAAATTGGATGGATACTCCTTGGTTCAATGAGATTTTGTATAAAGGTAGATTAATATAAAATTGTTGTAACCTGTAAGTTTCATCTGTATTGACTGAAGCTGTAGATGTTTGAATTTTTACACATCACAACAAGAGTGCGTTATTTTTCTACTCGATGTACTTTTAATCCAACCATATGCTATATTATTTATGGGACCTTATCAAAAACTTCAGAAAAGATGCATAACTTAAGCACGTTTGATTCCCTATACACTGAATGATATTTACTATTCAGAAACGAACGGGAAGTTGCTTAAGCTGAATCAAAAGCCAATTTCTTTAAAACCTATGATTTGACATGCATATCATAACTTGTTTATCGAGTTTTACATTAGTGACGTAACGTGAAATTATGCATTTCATACAGTGAGTACAAAATCCATCTGACAGGAGCATGATAATCACAGCTGGATGTTTGTCAATAAACTTCTCATTAGCAGCCATGGTTACATTTTTACCACTTATGAAATTGTTATTTGTACTTACTTTTGTATGTATTTAAGTGTATTCACTTGCAAGATGTTTTAAACTTCTGGCAGTCTGAAACTGAAGTCGATCATTAGATCAGGTGGCTGTGTAGCTATACCAATTATTTGCTTCCATTTTTGAGTCACCAATGTAAACAGCTATCTGCCAAATCAAAATCAGGACCATATAGTTGGTTATGGTCTATGCTGGCCCGTTAACATTATTCTGTCCATTTTTTGTGATAGGGAGCTGAAGGCTATTTATGCCAAGAATGTGAGACTCTTACATGCAGACGACTTCTGGAATACCCATTAAACAGCTCCCCTATCAACCAGAGAATCTTATCTCCTCATTTTACTATTGTAGTGAATAAGTAAGTTTCAAAAGTCCGTGAAGGACTGCAGCGATGGTCTGCTGCCTCAGCAGAAGAAAGTGTCAGTATCTGCCGACAATGTCCTTGTCTGGGGACGCGTGAAAGCGCTGGCAGGCTAGCATTGCGGTGTCGTGGGGCGGGTTCATTCCCCCAGCACAAGGACCCACTACAAAGAATTTCGCATTTACGAATTTCCGGGGTCGAACATAAGCAAGGCAACCGAAGTCGCAAAAAGTGTACGCAACTATACCAGGGGCAGCTGACTTGTTCATGGAACAAGAGAAACTAGTAAAAAGAAGCGGAAGCAGGATAACCTCGTCCTTACCCGGAGAGGCTCATGGCCAACAAATGAGAGAGGGGCAACCGGGTGGTGATGGAGCCCCTGCGCACCCACCCAACCGGATTAAAATCCATAATTGTTGCAGTGGCCAGGTATTCTTCTTCTGAGTGGAAAACTCATACAACTTAACTTGTTCGTATTTCATCTTTAACACGTTGCGCAGGATCCTGTTTTTGTGCCGCTCCTTGCCCTTCTTTTGAATATGCTTTTGTTTTCGTTTCACGTTCCACAACTTTACCTGCTCGATTACTACACTATGTCATGAGGAACTTTCAGGTCGGGGTTGCTTTTCACGAAGGGGGGAGAAGAATCGCTAGAATAGTAACCCCTTAATTTCTCCATCTCCAGTAGTCATGGTTAGCTTTTTTCAATTGGTACTGGCCGTTTGTAATGTGCATAACGATTCCATTTAGCAACTGATCTAACCCCTTCCCCGATAGAATATTTGGAGAAAGCCCTCCTGTTTTCTCATACGGGTCCCATGTTGTGTGTTCCATATTTTGTGCACAAAACATCATATTCCACTCCTGTGCAAAACTCATACAACTTAACTGGCATGAGCCTTCCCATCAGAAGAGAAGTACCCCGGTGTCCAATTTGTGCCATAGAATTATGCAAGTCGATTACATAACCCTATGTCATAGAGAGGCACTCTGCTTGGGCCACTCAACCCGCGCCGTCACCTGAAACAAAGAAAAAGGTTAGTGAGTACTCGGCGGCAGGCTCATGTTTTATGGGGAAAGCCTGCCACCGTACCGGGTCCTATACCCGGTCAGAACTAAAGGAAAGGAAAGACCGAAAGTTACGGGGTATTAATTCATTTTATT
Organism: Odontomyia ornata; assembly: GCA_963969285.1. Taxonomy (NCBI): domain Eukaryota; kingdom Metazoa; phylum Arthropoda; class Insecta; order Diptera; family Stratiomyidae; genus Odontomyia; species Odontomyia ornata. The sequence continues at coordinate 107,494,163 of OZ017739.1, read as the reverse complement.
TTTCCTTCCCCCTTCCTGCATTGAATTTGTAATTGAACAATTTTTAAAGTTGGATCAATGTATCAATAGAATTTAATCGAAAATAATATATATATATATATATTTTTTTCTTTAATATAATACTAACTTTAATAAACGTTCTTTTTATTTATAAATATAGATAGAATAGAAAAATAGAAAAGAATTTTAATTTCAAAAAACAAATTTAGAAAAAGAAAGCAAATTCAAATCAAAGGCACTTACCCGCACGGTCCTCCGAGCACTCGACGACGATGCAGGGGTGTATAAGTCCTCTAAAATTCCTCTTTAAATGAATAATTAATTCTTGGCAATTATTAAATTCTATGAAGTTTTGCTTAAGTGTGAATAATTTCATTAAGTACAAATACAAAATTCCCTTTTTCACTTTGGGATGCAATAATTTTAGATATCTTTCGAAGATAGTGAGTTTCAGTGCACATATAAACTAAACAAGCTGCTAAACAAGCCAAACATACTCCGCAGTATGTGCTGCCAAATCCTTTCTCTGCTTCAGCAAAAATGGTCATTAAGTGTCGTTATTGCTGAATCGAAGATATGCCTTTCACTAGGACTATCAAGTTCACTTGGAAGCCTTGCATGAAATTTGACGGATGTTCCCTCACTGTAATCCCGTTTTCCTCGAGTTTTATCAAGTTTTCCTCCTACTCAATCGCTGTCACACCGAATTATCGAATTTCTATTGGACCGAGAAAGCTAACTTCGACACAGTTTCTAATTCAGATTATGGAAACGGACACTTTTTCAGATACTTTCAATCACCAGTAACCGATTCCACACTAAGTGTTAATGCAGGGAGCAATCAGGATACCTTTTCAGTATGATACCCACCACGCTATTGTCTTTTAGTTTTAGTGGTCAACTTTTCACGGTCTCTATTAACTCTTGCTGCAGTCAACAAATTTTCTCCGACACGTTTTACGTATGATTACGACAGCAAATTAGTTACAGTGGTCTACGTGCTAAAATTAAGGTTGATTGACTATATAAAGGTAGAAAAATACAAAAACAGCTAATTATTAAAAAAATTGTTTACAACTATTTTACTGCTCCTAGTACTACGCCTTTATTTTTTCGAATCTATTGAACTGTGTGTTTAAACTTTTTGTCCGTTTCAGCGCTTTTCCGACTTTTTTCGCACTCACAAAATATCTGTTTGCTGTTCCGAACTCCGCTTTGCACCGATTTGGTTTCCGATACTTGATTTGCTTTCGAAATTTGCATGAATTTGCCTCAATGCTTTTTCCGATTGTCGAGGACTAGAGGATGATACGAAAGATACATAGGCAAATAGATTCGCGCTTCCAAACTAGATATCTCGCACTTTGCTGCCCACACGGAAAAGTGATTTTCGTCGATGGGAATTGAATGGGAACGAGAGAAAACTTATCGTGAGATGAACGGGGAAAAACTATATTTATGCACCAAATTCACTGTTATTTACGTTACAATTGCAAATTCTGCGGTACTGAAATTTGGGATTAGGTTTTACTGTTGCAGATCTTACAGATACTTTCTGCTAGAACCTCTGAAGATTCACCGAGAGAATATGTGAATGGCGTGCACTGCGTTCTGTTGACGCTGTTATTTTCTTTTGATTAAAACCAAAATCCACATCCCCGATGTGAGTCATCAGTATTCGCGCTCGTTAAATTCACCAATCCTCCTTTGTCTCAGTTAATTAACAAATTGCTCTTTACAGTTAGCTTAGTGCTAGCTGTTTTTCCCAGGGCACTGCTTGTTGTTGGCTCTACATAACCCGCTTTTGTGTGTGTGTTTTGATTCACACACTCGGTTGTTGGGGTACGCTTACACTCACACTTTTTCTGAAGTATTCCAAGCAAATCTAACGAACAATTTTCCCGTTTCTCCCTTCAATTCGCTCGCCGCAAATTTAATTTTCTTGTCTCGTCCACTACGCGCGACAATCTTCCCGTTAAACTCCTACACACACCCGATACCAACTCCCGAATCAACTTTTCCTCCCAATGTCTCGCGGCAGACTCCTCACTCCCGACAATCTCCCGGCAACATCACCGGAAACACAAGCAAATGCCACTCCCGCTACCACCACCGCTATCGCTCGTACTGTCCACTATGGCAGTATTGCTGTTACTCTTGAAAGTGCTCAAAGATGACGATGATGAGATGATGCTATTTCCGAGGAAGATCCTACCGCTATATTCGGATGTGCATGTGCTACGGACGTGGATACAGGAATCGCATTCGTCGCACCATTGGACGACGAATGTGAGGCATTAGATTGCTGTGAACCCGGCGCTGTGGAATTAGGTGGTAAATTATTCGCCGAAATATGCTGTGACCCAACTGCTGACGCTGTCAGTGTAAACGAGTTCTGCTGATGATGATCACTTTCGAGATGTGATGTGTTATTTTTCGCGGCAGCGGCAAATGCAATTGGTGGTGTTGCTTGAATCACAGACTGTGGCTGAGCATTAACTCCTGTTGCATTCGAATTAATATTATTTGCAGTCACTTGTTGGTTATTTATCACTGACGTAGACGTCGTACTTGACGAGTTAGCAGCATGAGATTGGTTTTTAATAGGCGTTGAACTAACAATTTTAATTTGTGTTGTGGAACCAGAACTATTCGTGCTCGACGAATTTGAATTAGCATCGGCTTTATTGTTCGCTCTCACGGCACGGTTTCACAGGCTTTACTTTACTACTGGCATTATTTTCATTCTTATTTCGTTTGTCAGCTGCTGTAAATCCCACTGATGTCGAGTCACTGCTGTAATTCAAATTATTTGCATGACTGCAATTAAGGGCTGCAGGCGATTGCACCGGACTTGTTCCTGATGCTAAACTGCTAGACGATCCTTCAGTCTCGTTACTGTTGTCACTCTCTGTTGTCGCAGATGATGGTATTCCTAATGATATACCAGTTCCAGAAAGTTCAACATTGTCCAAGCCAATTATGTCGTCATAGATAAATTCAATTTCTTGAAATTCGGGCTCTTGTGAGGAATCTGTATAATACTCTACGTCCTCTTTTAATTCGACGAATCTGATCAACTTCTAAGCCGTCATTATCCAGCAATCTAAGTATTGTTTCAAGTATTGTTATATGGAATTCATGCCTCTCAAGTTTCCCTCGTAGTTCATCCATCCGTTCTTGTTTATCACGATCCAAGTGTTTTTCCTTACCCGCTAATAATGACTCTACTTCACTCTCGTAAGCATCAATTGTATTTTCAGCGAGTTTATGGACTGTGTTAAACATGTTCGTATTTCATCTTTAACACGTTGCGCAGGATCCTGTTTTTGTGCCGCTCTTAGCGCTTCTTTTGAATATGCTTTTGTTTTCGTTTCACGTTCCACAACTTTACCTGCTCGATTACTACACTTTGTCATGAGGAACTTTCAGGTCGGGGTTGCTTTTCACGAAGGAGGGAGAAGAATCGCTAGAATAGTAACCCCTTAATTTCTCCATCTCCAGTAGTTATGGTTAGCTTTTTTCAATTGGTACTGGCCGTTTGTAATGTGCATAACGATTCCATTTAGCAACTGATCTAACCCCTTCCCCGTTAGAATATTTGGAGAAAGCCCTCCTGTTTTCTCATACGGGTCCCATGTTGTGTGTTCCATATTTTGTGCACAAAACATCATATTCCTCTCCTGTGCAAAACCTAAAGTCGACAGACTATGAGTAATCAATTTATTGTGGGTAAACTCGAAAACATCCATGTCCAATTGGGAGTTAATTCAGGTAGAATTCAGTTTCACTATGTTCGCAATTGAGTAACAGCCTCATACCAAGGAAAAGGGTGCACAGTCATTATTCTTCTTCTTCTCCTTTATAGCACTAAGGTTCCTTTCGGACCTTCGCTTCCTGCAAGCAGCGCCTCCAATTGTTCTCCAATTTTGAAAATTGCCTACCTTTGTTGACATAGTTAGACCAGCGTGATCTCGTTCACCCCGTTAGTTTCCACCCTTCAGTTCTCCCAAAGAATACCTTTTGGGCATCCGTTGGTTATTTATACAATTCGAATGGATAGCTTATAGAAGCTTTCGCAGTCTTACTGTTAAGTATTTGTATTATACCTGGCAATACTAATTTAGACTTGTAAATGACTAACTTAACTCTTGTACAAAATGACAAACATATAGTATTGTCGCGTGTTATGGTTCGCGGCCAATAATTTAAATGTTCCGGGAAAGTGAAAACGCAATGTCTTTTAATTTAAGTTAAAAGAGTTTATATAGTTACAAAAAAATGCACAATCACTTCTTTAACTATTTCACAATTTTAATTTTCACTATTAAAAGTCTAACACTTGTCCATAAATTTCTAATCGCAATTATCTTCTAAAATCACTTCACTATTACTCGATCAATATCGCTTTCCACACACTATCGCCGTTTTTACTATCGCGGTTGAATGAATGATCCCCCCATTCATTCAGCTCGCCTTATATATAGGGTCTCCATCCGTTCAATGCATTTCTCGTACATTGGCGAATGTTCTGGCGAGAGGTATCTGGTATATTCGAGCAGATGAATGGAGCAGTGACTCACTTCCAAATGTTGATCATGCTTGGTGGGCTCTCGTGGTTTCGAGTAAATTCATTTTGTTGATGTTCTTAATAGTTGTGAAAACAATTGCGACAGTAGCTCGCAGAATTATTTGTATATGTAACAGTATGTATAAATTATTCTTTTAATAAAGCATCTCCCCTATTTTCTCATCGAGCCTTCGGCCTATTAATACACCACATTGACGAAGAGGAGACTTCTCAGTCGAATTTAAACAGAAAAAAGAAAAAGCATAGCTTATTATATTCTTTAATTCAATTTAAGTGCAATTATGTTGCACATATATGCAGTTAAAACAGGCGAATAAGTGCAATTTTGTTTTACATCTAATAAGAATAGATGAATAATTGTATAACCTAGGAATTTGCCATGCCTAACACTCCATCCACAAGCCGGAATTTGTTCCCAGCAAGGACGATTGGCAGCTGTGGTATGAGAGGCTCCAGATTCATTTTGATGAAATCGATTGCAAAAAACCGAAAATTCAAAAAGCGATTTTTTAAGTCAATCGCATTGGAGGCGTATGCTATTTTGCGAAGTTTGTGTAATCCGGTGTTACCTGGACAATTGGACTATGACGTACTGGTTAACTATTTGAATGCCCAATATATACCACCAGTTATTGTATATTCGGTAAGAAAGATTTCCTTTACGGCAAAGAAAATGGAGAGTGAAGCGATTGCAAGTTTAGTCCCCAACTAGACACAGCAAGTTTGTATGTGGAACATTGCGGAAGATATTCGAGCGTTTATGCGACGAAGATGAAAATTTAAAATTATCTGATACCTTCCGGAAAGCTTTTATAATTAATAAAGCTATTAGCCAATTCAAATGAGGTTGGTTTTGTTAACGCAAGGCGGAAAAAGGGCAGCACAGTGATAACCAGATATCATGTACACATTATGGCTGGAAAAACCACCAATCCAAAAGGTGTAAATTCAAGAATCTACTTGTAATTATTGTAAAATGGTTTTTATCTTGCTTCAGTTTGTAGGTTAAAAAGATCTCACAAAAAAGTTAATTTTGTCGATAAAAATAAGAAGATAAATTTGGATACATTAAATAATGCAAATTCCTATAATTTTGACAGATCAATGCATGTAGTCGAAGGTGGAGAGTCAACAATGCATACTGTCAGCAGCGATTTGAAAGGTTAATCCCATGTTTATGTTCTGCCGATTTCGATCAATGATGTTAAACATACGATAGTATGCGAAACGTGATCAGCACTTTCATTGCTTCCTCTCTTCGACCATGCAACATTCTGTTTACAAATTATGGAGGAAACCGAATCGGTGTTGTCGATAAGTTTGATACTTTTGGTAAGTACGATTGCCAAGAAAATTTAATCACATTTATAGTAACCAACTCAAATAGTTCACCACTATTAGGAAGGAAATTTCTTCGTAAATTTAATTTTGATTTGATTCAATTTCAAACAACACAAATTTAGTGAATTCGTCAGAGACTGTGGTAAGTGGTCTACAACAGGAGTTTTTCGAAGCCTTTGATGGGTCGCTAGGTACAGTTGTTTCAATTTCGTGATGGTGCAAGTCCACCAGTTCGCATAAGTAGGAAAATTAAAAACAGCCCTCTCACCTCTAAGCACGGTGGTCGCCATGACCGGTGTGTATCTAATAAGAGTGATGGCGCGAAGAGAATTAGTACACACGTTGAAACCACCTTCTTCTAACATTTTTCTTCTCTAATAATTTATCAGAAAAATGATTATATTTAATAAGCTATTCAATACACACTACACACACACACAAAGAATTTTCATAAGTAATTGACAAAAGTGGTTTAAGTAAAAATAATGAAAGTATAAAATCTATTTTGGATGTACCAACACCTAAAAATATTACAGAATGACGATCCTTTATCGGTATGATGAATCATTATTCTAGATTGATTATGAATTACTCCAGCAAAATGATTCTACTGTATGATTTATTGAAGAAGGATCATGCTTTTGAATGGAATTCAAAATGCACGGAAGATTATGAGTTAATGAAGAAAGAAATTACTTCTGATCAAGTGCTTGTCCATTTTAACCCAAAGCTACCCATAGTTTTGACAACGGATGCAAGTCAATATTAGTGGGGTTTTGTCACATAAATATCCGGATAATACACTTAGACCAATTGAATTTGTGTCTAGAGCTCTTAGTAAAAGCGAAATTAATTAAAGTACCATAGGAAAAGAGGGTCTGGATATTATTTTAGTGTTACTAAATTCAGTCAATATTTAATTGGGGTTCTTCTTTCGAACTACACACAGATCATAAACCACTAGGTACTAGTGAAAAGGTTTACCAGTTGTGGCGGCTGCTCGTTTGCAGAGATAGGCATATTTGTTGTCAGGATACAATTATAAAATTAAATATGTCAAGGGCGAATGTAGCATTGCAGATAATTTATCAATTTCAATAATCAGAGGTCAGAGGTGCTCCACCTGGAGGGAATTATATTAATTATGTGGATTTACCGATACTTTACGTTTGAATTTCAAAGAAATCGCGATTGAAGCTCGAAGATATCTTATTCAACGGTTGATGAGTTAAAAGATAATGAATTCATTCCGTTCAAGAACAAGTCAAATGAACTTTCCATTGAATCAGGTTGTGTCTTATGGGGTGACCGAATATTCATTCCCAATGAATTGCGAAAATCAGTCTTAATCGTTCTCATATGGGAATTGTGAAAACAAAATCGTGGGTAAGATCGTATATTTGGTAGCCAAAAGTAGATAATGATTTGAAGTTACGATTAAAAGTTGAGCTTCTTGTCAACCATTGCAGGCCAGTCCGGAAAAGAATAGTTTGATGACTTGGAAACTAACAGAACACATTCATATTGACTTTACTCGTCCTATTAAAGGCTGCAAATTCTTCATTAAAATTGATTTTTGTTCAAAATGGATAGAAATTTTCAAAACTAAAAAGGCAGCTTCAAATTTCTTTATTGAGCGACTAAGGGAAATATTCAGCTATTTTTACTTAGTCGACGTATTGGTTTCTGATAACGTAACTCAATTCACATCGTTTGAATTCACGAATTTTGCTAACAATAATTTTGTCAAGCATATACTTACAGCTCCTGGCCATGCAGCCTCTAATGGCCAAGCCAAGAATATTGTGAAAACTGTTAAGAGTACCATTTCTGCAAATTTAAAGGATTACAAACCTGCTGACTTTGACACAATAATTCAAAGATTATTCATGGATCACAGAACCACTAGACATTGTACCACCAAAGAAACCCCAGCCGAGCTTATCTTTGGTCGTCAAATTAAAACTAGAATTTCCTTAATGAAACCTCCAAGTACGAAGGATATCATAGTAACTAGTCAACAAAAAAGCATTGAAAATTACAAAGGCAAACGAAAGTTTAATTAAAATCTGGTCAGAAAGTTTACATTTAAGGTTATACTGATCATAACTTGGCCCGCGTAATTACAATTGTATCATTCGCAATAATAAAATAATAAAACAGCATTTAAATCAAATAGTTAAAAGATCTACAGATAATGAGTCCGTGGATGATGCAGATGTTGGAGATGAATCAAACGAAAGTAGTGATTGTGAAGGACTTGTAGTAGATCGGCAAGGAAGCGTTGCTGAAAACAATACTGAACAGCCAAGTGACCCGGGCCTTGAAAAAGCTGATGAATCGTTTGACTCACCTCCAGTATTAAGACCAAGAACAAATAAAGTAAACTACTTCAATATGCCTGCGGAAACTTGGGTTGGGGTCAATGTTTAACACTCATTGCATTGTATACGTCTTATCACAAAGGTTCAAGGTCGTCAAAACTGAACAAAACATCTTATTCGCAAGTTGTATTCTTCGGCGCCAATATTGACATCGCTTCATTCCTGCAGAGTCGCTGTCAATTACTAAGTAAGCGCATCTCTGATTGTGAACCATTGTCTACCTATCGCATTTGTTTTGCTGCTGGTAGTTTTTGCTGATTGCTGCACTCTCTAGTATCATGCCGATCACTAGCACTACTGAGAGAGAGGCTTTCCGATATGCAGATGCAATTCTCAATTCTTCTCGCCTCTGTACCAGGCCTGATTTCCCGGCACAGCACCTTACTGAGAATATCAATCAATATTTCTGCTCCATACAGTAGTATTGATTACATAGAACTCATCAAATGACAAGCTCCTTATGATTTGGAATATGGATACGCAATTTATAGATCTTTATATCTGATAAAACAAATTCCGGGAGCTTAGTAAAGAGGACCAATTCAATCCTTTGTGGGTCGATATTAAATTTTTTAATAGTTGATTTTTGTGAATTTCAGGTATTTGAGGCTAAATCACTATATTGTTGGCATCCTAGCCTATCGTGAGCCCCTCTCAAGTTACCCCTTTGAGTTTATGTATCCGCCCATTCTGAGGCCATACAGCCATTCTAAGAAGCGTTTATTAACTTGTTGATGACTGTGTTTCAACCACATTAGTTTTCAACATAATCGAAAGCATTTTTCACATCTATCCCACGCACTGTAGTGATATTTTAATCATGCTAACTAGAGAATGAATTGTCGCATCTACAGGTTTTCTAGTGATGTTCTCGTATTGAGCATTGGGAATGTGTGGCAGGTTAATGTTTTCTCTAGAGTATCATTCCAATACATTTGAAATGAGACATTTACTCTGTTGACTATGAAAAACTCTGGAACATTTGCATCCGACAACATTCATTTCTTTGAAGACATTTTGGAGGCAGAAGCTTCGTGATTTTTCTGTAAAAACTTTTACTTCGAATTGCTGCAATATCTATGTATCAAGCCCAATAAGATATGTTGTTGGGAATTCCGGCGTACCGGCATCCTCTCATTCGCAACTGCAGATTACCGCCGTAACATCTCCATTTTCATTTGGGCACTTATACCTTTTCCTCTGTACTTTTATTTATTTTTATTTACATTTTTACCAATTTCAATTTTTTAACTCTCCATCATCTCAATTTTACCCTCTTATCCTATTTTTAATTACAAAAAAAGTTATATAATAATAATTTTAATTTTTCCACTTCTCATTAACGAAATTTCATTCTATACATTTTTCCTAGCAAAACCTAGTTCCTTCCTTCATACTAATAAATTTTGTTCATTAGTTCCCACTAACAAATTTTATTTTTCATACTAACAAAAAATTCATTCAACTTACCCCATTAACTAATTATATTTTCATGCCCATCAAGAAAAATGCATAGTTGAAGTTGCTAATTCGATGAATGGGAAATCAACAGAAGGTGGCTCCGTTGGTAGCGTCGTGGATTCTCAACCGCGGGTCCGCTAGGACCCTGGGTTCACGTTCCCCAGGCGCAGGAAAGCGCTTTGATTGGAGTATCGGCAAAAACAATCGTTTCCGTTTATATATATGATAATTTGAATTTATTCAAACGCTTCCATGGTTATGCAAATTGCCATATATGCAAAATTGTTGCATTTGTGGATTCGAAAAAGATATGTGGGGAGTGGTATCGAAGTGTTTGAACTTCAATTACGTTACCCAGATACGGCAGCGCTAATCGGAAATAAAATGGTTGCGGGATTGGGTTTGCTGGATGTGTAATGCTGGATGTGGGAAAAAGCATTCAGTTTTGGACTTTGAAAAGTTAAGAGGGATTGCTTTTGGTGAGGGAGTTTTTGGGTTTTTGTGGAGTGATTCGCTGAGTAATAGTTCGTCGAGTAGTCTTGAAGGGAAGAGAAAGTTCTTTTGCAGTGTCGGGAAAAAGTTTTGAGGCGAATTCGGGGAAAAAAGTCTTGACCTTGTGAAGGAAGATTGGGTGACGGCAAGACAAAAGTGGAACAGTGGGATCCCGTAGTGAATGTTGATCGGGAATTTGGTGATAAGAGTTTTTCAATTTGAGTTTCGGGGATAAAGTTTTAAAGAAGGAAAGTTCGAAGCGGACGATTTTAATTTCAAATTGAGATGCACAATTACAAATCGAAGTGTGTCGTGAGGTGATTTCGGCGTCAATAATAAACAATAAGTGAAACCTGTTAAAGAAAAAACTGAATTGAATACTAAGACGTATATGATAGTTTAAAGTGAAGAGAGATAAATGTACAGTACCTGAAAATAAAAGTAGCATAAATTAAAAGTTGGTTCAATAGTCTAATATTTAGTCAAGCCAGTGTCGGAGTTCCGAAAGTGAAAAAAAAAAACAAAGAAGATTAGTGGCAGTTCCTGCATGCGTTCATCGGAAATTGAAATCAATTATAGCTTTCGTAAGTTTTCTAGCTCCCCTATCCTTATTCAGTTGCAGAGCGCTCGGCAGTATTAAAAGGGTGGGTAAATTCTTTATCCTTTTTGTTCCTCTCAATTTGATTTTATTTGAAGTTAATTTTTTTACATGAAATTGTATTGTTTTTAGCTTGATTGATTAATTATTTGAGTAAACATATTTAAATCGATTTTAAGCAGAAAACGGGGTCGATTTATTCACTGAATTTTATTTGATTCTTATAGTGTGCTAATTTTTTCTCATAATTTGTAATTTGAATTGGTGGAATTTTGCGTTTCAACTGAATAGAGTAATAAAAATGTTCTAATTAATAATAATTTTTCATTTCTCAGAATGACCTCCTCCTCTCCTTCCCGCTTCCTTTTGTGTTAGGTTTTACATTTAGGGTGACTCAGCACGAGCAGAGGGTGTCCCGAAAGTCCCACGGCTCGCCTGAGTGCTAGCCGGCCTCAGTATGCCACCGCGGGATACTCACCCCTCCGCTGAAACTTAGTGACTGCAACTGCGGTGACTTCCGCGGTCGGAACAATGTCTGGCTGTTAATCGGCCTACACAGAGGGATCAAGAGCCAGAGTTAGAAAAAAGGCAGTTATGGATCCAAAAACTCTAAAAGTAGGTAGCCCCTACTGCGGACTACGTCGATAAATACTTTAGACATAGAAATTACCTCAAGTTTTTAATCAACTCCAATAGGTAATAAGTTCAACATGACTGTTTTTTGAACGGCTCGTACAAGGTCAATATTATTGTATACTAATATTGCGCAATATTTTTCTTCTACATGATGCGATATGATTGTACAATATTTAGTTTAATTTTGAATTTTATGCAATAAACTGCATGACTGTTGTTTAAAGAAGACGCAAAAAGGACTTAGTTGGATAATGGAGAAGCAATGATAATTTTTTGCGTTTCTTTGCAGCGAGTTAAAAGCCCATCTACAAAATCTTACTGATCAATAGTTGTAGTTGCGATGAAAACTTCCAAGGCCGTAATGTCTACTTTGAAAGATTTCATAAAGGTATATATGTATATATATATATATATATATATATATATATATATATATATATATATATATATATATATATATATATATATATATATATGTATGATATATAATTGGGGCACGATCAGAATGAAAAACATTTCGATCCGAATGTTTGTGGAGGAAGGAAGTCAGTGGTGGGAAAAGTCCCAATGTACTCATCGATGAAGTGAAACGGCTGCAAAATTCAGGGATTTTCACTCACAGTTCCAGACTTCGCCATTAGATTTACAAGTTTCAAAATGAATGCTTCAATTCTCATCACTCTGACAGTTTGATAAACTCTTCGCTTTAATGTACAATGTTTCCGACCCACCTTAGACCTTTTTAACCAGAGCCTCGTAACAGAAAACTTTGATCTTTTGATCAATGTATCTGGAATGTAAGATTTTTCGAAGGGACATGAACAATTAAAACGCTTTATTCAGCATATTTTGACATATTCACTACAATTTCGATACTACTCAAGATGAACATGGAGGTTTCGAATACAGGATATATTTGGAACCCATTCTAAACTACTCTCAACTGCCATAATGTGGAAATCTTTCCAGTTACGTTTCAGGTCTTGACTGGCCAACCACAGCGTTAACTAAAATAAAATTGTTTCGAATTTTTGCGCATTTACTTTCATTTGTCAATTGATCGTTTTCTGGAGGTTCCTTTACTCAACTGAAGCCTTTTGTTCCATTTTATAAATGATCAAGTCATTAGCAAACGGCAATAATGATCGCGTTGGCGAAGCGTTGAAACCAAAGCCGTCCAATAGGTTGCGAATGAATATCGAGAAGATTTCGGTACAATAATTGGTCTTTGCTATAAACAATTCAAGACCGTAAAATCGCACATTGTCGTCAGGTTTCCATCAGTTACAGGAAATTATTTTGCATACAATGTATTGTACATCATGTCGACAAGGTGTTTGGGGTACTTACCCTGGGGTTTGAAAATCAGCCCATCTAGCCAAACCCTATCGAAAGCTTTCTTCATATCAACGAAACACGCTCAATATATTGTTCAGTTTCTGACAGATGTCTGAAATTAGATTCATTATCGCATGTATGGTCGAGCATCTGGCACGCAATACAAACGGGCAAGTCGGCATCAACTCATATTTTTCAATGGATTCCACACCATTCGCCGGCCATGAATATCTGAAATTGATTCAAATGATACTTATAAAATTGAACGCACTCCTGCACCAATTACAACAAGGACTTGTGTATAGACGATCCTCATTTTAATGTCAGTAGTATAAAACGTATTCAAAATGCCAACGTCATCGCAGTCATACATAAATACAGTTTTTTAAATAATTAAAAATATTCGCAATTTAATGAGAAAATATATTTTTTTCTACTTGTGCTTATGTCGACGATTTCTTCACTGCTTGTCATTTTGGCCGTAATGGGAAAAAATTGAAACAAAATGAGAGCAGCAGTTACATACAACAATATGAACATGCAATTATTTTTATCCATTCGTCAATTTTCGGAATGGAAGCAAACGTTTCTGCATGTTTATTTTGCATATGCTCTCTTACGTAGGTGTTTGCTGATGTATCATATTGTATTTTTGGTGGTCTTGGATATGATATGGTTGCAGTTTTTTCGCAATATGAAATTTTGTTGTGCTAGCAAGAAATTCTTGTCCATCGGTTGATTAAAAAAGTGTTTGTCTACAAAAGATGAACATCATTTCGTCCGTTGATGATAAACAATATGGTTTGTATGAATACTATTTACGTTTTTATTTACGTAGTATGCAGAACGAATTGAGGTGTTTATGATATGATAGTATGGAAAACATTAATTTAAGTGATGCATATTTTTCAGCCCTTTTGGATTTATATTTAATTCATAAATAGTTATGTGTGATGTATAATATTCAGAAAATGTGTTCTTAACTTACGTATTATTCTAGTCAATTATTTTGTTTATTCCTCATTAAAACTACTTTCGTATATTTTTTCAGATTTTTGGTTAAAACTATAGTATTGTGATTCACATATCTTTCTTTCCATCGCACCTCTGACCTTTGTCAGCGCATTCTGAACACTTCATCTAAAAAGGACCTATCACAAAATTTCATTTATACTCATATCTTTGGTAAAAATGTTAACAATGCCTTTATAAATTGAAGGAATACAATCACTCGTACTATCAATTTTGATTTTTATGTATATTTTCATGATTGTGGCTTATCTAGTTTCAAAAAAATTTGTATTGTGTTGCTGGGAAAAAAACCATATGTGTGTTTATTTTGCCACACCTCTCAAAAAAAATATTTAGAGGTGTTGCAAAATAAGCAAATTGTAACAAAATATTCAGAGGTGTTGCAAAATAAACAAGTTGAAGTAGCAGGAGAGTGCCCCAGCCGAAAGGAGTTTGTAAATGAATTAGTAAAAACCAATATTTAACAATAAAATAAAATTTGGCTATCGTGTGTTTGCATATGCCGTCATATTTCCGTTTATACCTTTCCTTTCTGGCCGATCTATTATTTTAAAATTCGCTCTCACGCCCGCTTCCACAAGCAGTAAAAACAAACTACATGTCCGATTCGATCGAAATTTTGACAGTAGTTGTCTACAAGAATGTATTATACGGTTGTGCATCTTTCTTGCAATAATGGTGTCATCACGTGGTGAGGCTAAGTATTTATCAGATCGCCCTCGTATGCACCTACAACTGAGAAATCCGCATAGAGTTCTCACATATTTCGAGCCCCCTGCTTTCCCAACTCCGGTTATCGCTATTTTAGTCCTGATCATTTACTGCATAGCTCCTATTCGGGCCTTCACTTCCAGTCAAGGCTGTACCCAGTGGAGGGTGTCAGAGCCCCACCCGAAATTTTTACAAAAATTTATTATAAAGTAACAGTTTCCGGTGATTTATTTTATGTAAAAATAAATATGTGGTTTTCCATATGGTCCACAAGATTTAGCTACCCGTATTCTAGAATAGAGCGCAAAGTACATATCATTAAAAGATCGTTGAAAATACATTGATAAGGGAAACGTAACTTGAACAACTCTACTCTTTCTGTTTTTACCCGTTCACATCTGGCTGGACTGAGAAGAGTTTTCCGTCCTATGTCATTTCCACAAAAAACTAATGTAACACAATTTATTTTTAGTCGCGAGAATATAAAAAATTGCCGCTAAAAGGATCAATCTTCCACTAGATCTACTGACAAAGTTGGAAGGATATTGAAATCAAATTACTGTGAAGGACATATCGTAGATTTTTTGTTACTTTCGCGTGTTGAACCCACCAATTTTATTATTTATTTGATTTTTGATTGTGAATGCCATTTACGCACGGGTGTGGGACTCCCATGCTCTCAAGCGACTGAACTACCCACTGAATATCTCTCCTGTTAACCTGAAAATCCAGCCTGGAACTGTTTGACTCATTACTTCGGGCCAGGTCTCGTTATGCTACACCATGAGGCGCCTTCAAGCTCAATGATTCCTCCTGGAGCGGGAGGAGAGATGGGAAAAGGAATTGCTAGACAAGCGATTCCTCAGCCCCGATGTCCTGAGCTGTTGTGAGTCCCTTTTATCTGTTAGGACTGCCCGGAAAAAAGTGCTACATGGTTCCATTTGTCAACCGATCCAAGTATCACCACAACTATACTATCCGAGGTGAGTTCTTCCGTCTTCCTCTAGAAGTCCTGTTGTTGTCAGGTAGAAGTCAGTCTCACCATGCCTTCAATTTAGTCACGTTCTCACATCCGGGAAGAGGCATGCAGTCCACCTTCCCTTGGGGCAATTCACTCCAGACTGCTCCTAACCGTTGAGTAAGCGCTGTTTCTTCTAGCGGGCAACCGTCCCCTTCACATCGCAGGCAAATTGCGCAGCAATCTCTAGCAAGGAGGGCAACAGGTACTACGCCTGCAATAACTCTCACCACCGGATCAGATACTATCGGGTATAAAGATGCAGTCCTCAGTGCTCTTTTTCTCTGTACCTGTGCCAAACGTTTTCGGTACCACTTCTTACTGCCCCATATTTCTGCTCCGTGCAGTAGCACTGATCCTACAGTACTCATCAAGAGGTGTATCTTGATAGGTTGGGTCCCCATATGTTCGCTTTAAGCTGACTAAGAGGCGATACTCATGAAGCAGCGTTCTTAGCCGTCGTCCTGGTTTGTTCATGGAAACTCATCTTGGAGTCGATCAGAAGCCCCAGTTACTTAACCGCTGGCTTTCAATTCGATTAGTTTGTCTTCAATACTGATCATTCTTACTCTAGAGATTCTCTTTTTTGTCAAAATGGCCACTTTAGTTTTCTCCAGTGCTAGACTGCACCCACAAATAGTCATCCAGTCTCTAGCTGGGTGCATTAGCATACCTAGCATAAGTTCGGACCAAGCGTAGATCCCTAGGAAACACCCAATGTTACTTTCATCCTTTGTTGGCCCTGTGTCATATTGTAAAGGAGGCTTCTGTCCTTCAGAAATCACATTAGATATTCTGGAACTTAAGAACGTTGAGTGTCACCAACAGAATGATATATTACTTGGTGCAGCTTGTGCCTTTGCATTTTGGACTACGCTTACCACCTCTGCAATCATATCAATGGTAGAACGTCCTGTTCTCAAGCCGTACTGCCAAAAAGACGAATCGCGTCAGTGAGTCTTCCCTTGATAAGTTTCTCTAGCACTTTTCCAGCCATGTCAAGCATGAAAAATGGACGGTATGCAGACGACAATGCAGGATTTTTCTTCCCCTTGCTGATCAACACAAGCCTTGTCACTTCGCATCGTATGGGGAACACCACGTCCCGTAGGCAAGCGTTGAATTGCTGAGCAGCAAGTGCGGACAAGGGTGATAGACAAGTTGCAACACATCAGCTGGAACCCCATCTAGACGTAGGGCTTTCCTCGCTTTCAATGAAAGGACTGCCTCTTCCAATTTGGGCTATGTGAGGAGTGGGCACTCGATTGCTGTTTCACCATTGACAGCGTCTACATGAACGTTATGAGCGGGGAAGAGTGCGTAGGGTACCAAGCTTTTGCATAACTAGCTTGTAGCCAAAGCTTCATGAATTCTTGTCCACATTGTCTACTAGATCTTGCAGCAGCGAGCGTTGCTGTTGTCAATCGATTTGCAAAGGTATATCCTGGCTGACTTATATGATGCTACCTGGTTGCATGCCTGATCACGGTTCCGTGCCCGTTGAGCATCATGCCAAAGCTTTTGATACTCCCTTCGCTTTTCAGTGATTTCAGTCGACCACCAGTACACTGAGGGCTTGCCGTGCCAGAGTTTAGGACGGGGCATAGAAGCATTGCAAGCAGTCGTAAGTATGCTAATAGTTGATCTCACCACGCCTTGAGCTGCTAGTTGTTCTGTTTTCAGCAAATCACCCTGAAGTGGAGCTACTGCCGTAAGCATCTTGACGAACCTCTCGGAGTCCATCCTTCCGATGTTCCATCCAATTGTAGAAGGTCGAGACTACGGCCGTCGGGAGACAACATCACTGATTTCAAGCAGAATGCACTGACGATCACTGGCTGAGTAATCCGTTAATACTCTTCAATATTGTGTCCTCCATACTAAGGACTCCACGGCAAATGTTCTCCATGGATCTGTTTAAGGCATGCATCCATAGGGAACTTTGAGCCCTATCATCGAAAACTTGAAGAGGCAGCTTTTCTGTTGATTGAATGTCGGTCCGAAAAATTTCTAAATTAGCAATTCTAGAGCAGTTATTTTGACCCTACCGTCGAGATACTCAAAGAGACAGCTGTTCGTACAAGAGTCAATATTTTTTAATGTGTCGAATCATCAATTTTTTTTATTTCTGAGAGCTCTTCTCAGATTGAACATAATAAGATAAATGGGATGACTGCACATATTGTATTATTGTGTGCCCCCTTATACCAATGTTCCAAATATTGTCTCAGTGGAATAACTGATGAAACGGATAGACAGTGAAATATAGAAATACACGAATGTTGTGCGACAAAGAAAGATTAATGGAGAGAGTGGTAAGAAATTGAGGTATTATAAAAATAATAAAATAGTCAATTTTAAAATCAAAATAATTTAAGAACTAGATAAAAGGATAGGAACATTTGAAAAAATTTATGGAAGCCACCTGAATGTTCTTATATTCAGCAAAATATGGTAAGAAATCGACCTCTTCATGGTGGAATGAGTATCCAACGAACCGACATCACCATTAAGACTATACAAACAATCTATCAAACTATTTAAAAAGCAGGCTTAGGTGGGTTATTGTTAATCTGTAGCGAGTCTCTAGTATTCGGCTAGACTTAGTAACATCTTGTCCATAGAATATTTCATACCCTCTTTTCTTAAAAAGTTGGATAGAACCTGGACAGAATCTTCAGGGAAAACCTTTGAACTTGTAATTAATACCCAATTTCTAGTGCAGAATGACAGTCGCGCAATAGGTAATACTCTAGAGAATGTGAAGAGTATCTCAGCACATCGAAAGTCTGGCACAAGGGTCAACGAGCTTTGAAGAAGACCGAGCTCAGCTCTCTGGCTTCGCTTGACGCATGCTTGTCGACTAGCTATTTGCGGGATCATATGAGGTGGGTTTTTGCTATATATATATATATATATATATATATATATATATATATATATATATATATATATATATATATATATATATATATATATATATATATATATATATATATATATATATATATATATATATATATATATATTTATTATTTGTCACACGTACTCTACCCTACAAGACATACCAAATTTTTAATCTCGATAAAATTAGCGGACATGGAGGCTTGAGACAAATGCAAACATTATACAAAAGTAACCGTTACTTTCTCCGAAGAAGGTTGATGTTAAAGTGGCTGAAGTGAACCAATCGTCTCTGCCTAAAGGATGGAAACTTGACGGATGGAGTTAACTTTAACTCAGTAAATCAAAAAACTTAACAGTTTTGACGGGGTGATCACCTTCTCTCTTCAGGAGCAGCCACTCCGAATCACTACGGGGCTGCTCATCTGCTTAGGCTTATTAGAGGGCCATCTTTTTTATGCCAATCTAAGCATAAAGAGACCGAAGGACCTTGCTCTGCACTGCTGAAGAAATAATTGTTTCCACATTGTAGAGATGGTTGTTGTCATTTTAAGCCCCCCTCCCCCCTCTCTGAAAAAAAGTTCCTGTCTTCTTCGGTAGTATGCTAATATAAACTGCCAACCTATCATAAAAGCAAACCCGAGTGTCGTTTAGGACTTATTGATGATGCAGATTTTATCATTGCCGTTCATCAGACTAGCTTCCAGCAAAAACTGACGCATTTCGAAGTAGTGTATTGTATGAATTAATTGAATCCATTCATCTGCCAACAGTAAAATTAAAAATATAAGAGCTCGAATGAGAGTGATGTTTTCCCCTTCAAGCCTCACTTTGGGAGCCATTTGTAATGATTCCAAGGGCTGAAGTTTGTGCAGGGCACGTATGCCAATAGTCTGGCATAAATGCCAGTGAGTTTTGAAGAAAACAAAGCTCATCTGACTGGCTTCACTTGATGACCGCGTATGCGTGCTTGTCGACTAGCTATTTACGGGATCATATCAGGTGGATTCTTTTCACGCTACGAGGCTATACTACAAAATGTTTATCATCCGTTCCCTACTCTACAAGATGCTGTCTAAAATAAACGAGATTTTTGTCCTATATTTTTAGTGGCGGCATCTGTAAATGCGATAGTGCGTTAGAAAGTTACATCCCTCCCTGACCTCCAGCGAAAGTTTGTTGACATTCGGTTCAGTGGAAGAGAAGTTATTGCGTCTAAAGTGAGAGTATTGTTGTGTCATCGGTACAAAAATGAATTTCTAACAAAGAGGTAATATTAAATTTTGTTTTAAAATCGGTAAAACGTTTATCGAAGCATTTGAATTGATGAAAAAAGTTTATTGCGATAACTGTCTACCTCGTGCCAGAGTTTATGAGTGGTTTACACGTTTCAGAGATGGACGTGAGGACATAAATAACGATAAACATATGGGCCGCCCAAAATCAGTGATCACCGAAAACTCCATCGAAATTGTGAGTGAATTTATAAAAAAATGAGCCAAAACTGTCGTTAAAATTCATGAAGTCATAGTTAAATATCTACAACCATCGGTTCATTGCATTTTAACCGATCATTTGGGCTTGCAAAGATCTGTGCACGTTTTGTTCCAAAATAAATGAGACTTTTGTCTTAAAAATCCATTCTCGTGACTGGTTTCTTGACTAGAAATCGCATTTTAACTATCAACCACTCACTATATTCACCTTATATGGCTCTCTGTGACTTCTACCTATTCGGAAAATTGCATATGGCCATGAAAGGAAAACGCTTTGCGTCTGTAGAGCGCATCCAAAAGGCTTATATCGATGACACAAACATACTGTCACCTTAGACGCAATAGCTTGTTGAATGTCACCAAACTTTCACTGGAGGTCAGGGAGGGATGTAGCTTTCAGATGGCGCCACTGAAAAAAAATTTATGATAAAAGTCACGTTTATATGTACAAAATATAGCGATCAATTTTTATTATCCTCAGAAATGGTGTATCATGTGTGGATTAAGCTACTCAACAGCAATTCAAAATTTTTTTGGCTCGTAAAAGTCAGTGGACGCAAAGGTTTGAGACAAATGCAAACATTATACAAAAGGCCGCCATTACTTTCTCCGCAGAAGGTCGTTGCATTACAAGGGAATGTCAAACCTAAAAATGTTAAAGTGGCTAAAGTGAATTACTCATCTATGCCTAAAGGTTAGAAACATGACGGATGTTGTTAACTCTAACCTAGTAAAACAACAAACTTAGTAGTTTCTTTATCTCTTCAGGAGCAGCCTGATCACCGTGGGGCTGCTCGACTGCTTAGGTTTATTACAGACACTCATCAATGAGTCACTAGTTTGGTGGCCTACTGAAGGACTATATAACAATAAACCTCACTGAAATATAGATAAATGCAGCTGTTGGAGCCACAGGTGCCTTGCTTTAGCGTCTACTGATACTCTAAAAGTTCTTCTCAATTTCCTTTCCATTCACTATTAGCTAAAAACAAGTGCACAATGCACTCAGTCGGAAGGAGTCTAGATACTGGCTGGCCAAGCCATATAGTCATTCTGCTATTTCTAGGCTCCTTGCAGCAGGATGTGAACTCGATGGTGACTGACTACGTGATTCTTAAGCTGAGCTTGATATATCATTTCACGGTAAACTTTCATTTAAACCAGGCTGGAGGATCGCAAATTGTTGAAGGGATACTGCATATAAAATTTCACTGATGGTTCAAAAATGAAATGTGGAGTTGCAGCTGGAGTTTTTTGGAAGTACTAACTATGTTCAGTCTTTCGTATCCCTGGCTTCACCAAGTGGAGATACTGGCCATTTGAGAAGCATGTGGTTGACTGAAAAACCAATTATTTATACATATATAAAAAATCGAAGTTGTTTGCTGGTCAATGCTATTATCAAGCTCAATATCACGTCTACTAAACTGCAAAAGATTTGGCCTCCTAGGGCAGTCAATTTGCAATATCTCCTCTCTGAGTTCTCGTACATAAGAACATAGAGGAGAATGAACAGGTGGATCAACTGGCCAGAAAAGATTCAGTTTTTAATGCGTCTACCGCTAAGTGTAGGACTAATCTTTTCGCATTACTTTTCTGTCGTTAGTTTTATACGGGTTAACCTTACAACCTATGCTGTATCAAGAAAGATATGACCAACTGCACCAGCGCTATGCCATTCATATTTATCAAAAATTGCATACTTATATTCAAGGTCACATCCATTAATACAAGCCATTAATCGATTTGAGCCATAGATGTGAGAGAGAGGATACGAAATGCATCGAGAGAATTGAAGCACTTTATCATGTGGCGTGAAGTTGGCGCGTTATTAGCTGTTGATTCGAATTTCAAATAAATTTGATGTGACGTCTCCCACTAATTTTCGCATCTTGAACTAAATAAATTTTCCGTGCGGGTGTTCTAACTTTAACGATATAAAAGATTGAACATGACTTAATTTACGAAGGATACGTCCCTGACATGCTGCCTAGAGCTGTTTTTAAAGTCCCGCACACGTCACTTCATTTTTCATTTTTCGACACAAAAACACTCGCGATCTGTAAAAAACTTTTCAGTTTGCTAAATTATCACATTTGCAACGCTTTTGCATTAGATTCAACACGGTTTATCTTAAAAAATTGTTTTGGGTACAATTTCAAATTCAACTTGATTAGACGTTTCCCATCAATGTTGAATTTTCACAAATCATGTGTTTTCAATCATATGGTTAATATTTCGTTGACAATTCGGGGGTTAAGGTAGAAGAGGAGTGGGATTTTCGCGAGAGCAACTAGAGAGCCACTTGAATGTGTGGATTCTCTAGAGGCGTGAAAGGCAGGGGGATTTCAATTCGCATGCGAGAGGAAGGCATGTACTCGTATGTAGTAAAAGTACTTGACCCACGTATGGATGAAAGTAAGCCCATTTCGCGTCTATTACTTTATATGTCTTTGATTGGAGCCTACGCAGTTAATATCGGGATAACAAACATTGGGTTTTGATGTAGTTGTAATGACCTAAACGAAAACGAAACAATCGTTCACTTGGCTCTAGCTAAAGCCAGATTGGAGAGGTACGAGTATTTTTCTTTCTGAATGTATCTGGCTAGATTCAAAACTCCAGAGAATTTGACTGATAGGTCGATCAAGTTGTAGCATCAAAACAGCATCCTTTGCTGATTGAGGCTCGAGGTTGGAGCCAGTCAATCTAACCAACCAATCAGGAACGGAAGTACAAACGTGCAGAAAGGTCTAAAAAGATTTGCTCAAAGCCAGTTTCTGAATCACTTCCATGATATGAAAAATTCATAGTGCAAGCATAGAAAGGGGGACTGCATCGAACGGAACAGCACTGATTTGGACTAATTTCAGTTTTTATTTCATGTATTTAAAAATCCCCTTACGTTTTTCCACATTATATGTAACTAAAGAGAAATGCGTTCAATATCGTTCTACCAACTAAATCTAATAAAGACTGCAGTCATCTATAGTCACATTAAAATACAAATCGCGTTAAAAGTCATAACTTAATTGGATTCTATTATTTTTGAATGCTTGTTTGTTCCCCTTTCAACATGAGCACAATAAAAATTCAATATTTGTAGATTCAGATTGCTTTTTCATCACAACATGGTTTTTTCTGGAAGTAGACAGGACAAGATACAAACGGATGTGGAGCTTGGCACTAGTCAGCAAAAAGCCAATCATATGCTAGATGATTATCTCGAGACGGACTATTTGCCCATATGGTACAAGGGTGCTATATATGTATCATATACCTTGTTTGTTCGGGCGAATTTCTAGAGAAACGAAGTCCGAATGAGGAAAGAAATTAGCAAATATTATTTCACAACCCCTAATAGTTTTTTCAAAGGCAAAAAAAATTAATTGAAGAAGCTGCAATTCTTGGTGGAATTTTTAACTGAAAGTTTATATAAATTTTACATATACATACATATATATATATATATATATATATATATATATATATATATATATATACATATATATATTGTCGCGTGTTATTGGTTCGCGGCCAATAATTTTAATGTTCCGGGAAAGTGAAAACGCAATGTCTTTTAATTTAAGTTAAAAGAGTTTATTTAATTACAAAAGTGCACAATGATCAATTTAACACTTTCACTAATTTTAAATTTCACTATTAAAAATGTAACACTTGTCCATAAATTTCTTATCGCAATTGTCTTCGAAATCACTTCACAATTACGAAAATCACTTTTCTATTCGCTTTCCACACACTATCGCAGTTCTTATCGCGTTCGAATGAATGATGATCCCCCCCATTCATTCAGCTCGCCTTTATATAGGGTCTCTACCTATTCACCCATTTCTCGTACATTGGCGAATGTTCTACCGAGAGGTACCTGGTAGATTCGAGCAAATTAATGAATGGAGTGACGTCACTTGCAGATGTTGATCATGCTTGTTGGGTTCTCGTGGGTTCGAGTAAATTCATTTGTTGACGTTCTTAATGATTATGAAAACAATTGCGACAGTAGCTCGCAGCATTATTTGTACATGTAATTATTTGTACATGTAACAATATGTATATATAAATATATATATATATATATATATATATATATATATATATATATATATATATATATATATATATATATATATATATATATATATGTCTATATATATATATATATATATATATATATATATATATATATATATATATATATATGTATATATATATATATATATATATATATATATATATATATATACATACATGTGTTCATGTGGGATGCATACCGATTCCTAACAATCTGAATGAATAAAAAATGCAAGTTTTATTGTCTCGGTCACATTTTCGTTTGTTAATTTCAGGAAATATGCTATAAAAGTCCAGGATTGCTACAATTCATTCTAATTTAACCCAAGAAGATAGGTGAAAAAATTCTTGCAGAAAAATAATTTTATTAAGGTTGCTGTTGCGTGGCCTAAAGTTATGAGTTTCACAAATATGAAAAACTTACTGCCTCTTCCTATTATTAATTAGTATCTAATCAATCAGATTTTATTTTATGGGAACATTTAAGCATCGTATAGAATTTTCTTTATTGTACTGTTGTTACTGTCGCGATCAATGCACTTTTACTTGACTGAAAAACATTTAAGACGATTAATAATAATTATTGGTGTTAGTCTCGGATAATTTCTTCTCATGTATCTAAAATTAGTTGTCAGATGATGTAATTGTTTTAACATTAACAACAAGGAATTTGATAGCATGGGATTAGTTGGTTCCGATAGTGATAAACTCAACACCAAGTGCAGAAGCAGTAGCAGATACAACAAACGGACGTACAAAATCCACTCAAGAAAATATAAATAAGTAAGTCAGTAAATAAGTGTGGTTTACGCGTCGAAAAACTGGAACAAGTTGAAAAACAGAATTACTCGAATCACGATATGCAGACGCCAATAATGAATCAACTCCACAAAAACTCGTAATACATACTCACATTTAACTACTTACTTGGATTCGTTTTAGTTGGAGCTGGTGCGATTTAGCACCCTAGCTCCCTTCTATCTGTTACCAATTATTTGCTCACCGCGTTTAACGAGATCAGATTATTATGTTCTTGTTTATAGTTAATTATGTTTTTCAAAGCTTCCGCGGATAGTTGGATAGATTTCGTTTGAGAGTGCTTTGCATCTTCGGATTCCCAGGGTAGTGGTAGGATTTCTGTCTACTGTGTCGAGCATTTTAAGTGCTTTGTCACGTACGTATATTTCGGCAGGCTCGATTCTAAGGTCCTTGTATATGTCCATATTTCTAACATGGCATGGGATTCCGAAGATTTGTCTGATGATTTTGTTTTGCATATAGTACCGTCGGTCGTATTATTTGTTTGTAGATCAGCAGACGGTTTTTGAAATTGAATCTTTTGGCTTTAAGGAGTGGATAGAGTTGGGATAGCACACTATAGCAATGTTCTCGTTTGTTACGTATGTGGTCGGTCCAGGAGAGTTTGTTGTCGAATATCAGTCCTAGGTATTTGGCTATTTTTAGCCAGGCAATATTTTCATTGTCAATAGTCAGAGTTTCCGGTTGTAGTTGTTTTTTTCTAGTTATAAATAATGCCTGGGTCTAGTCTGTGTTCAACTTGAACTTCCACTTGTGAAAATACTTCAAAAGTATGTCTATGGAGAGTTGCAGTTTGGTGGTGATGACTCTTGCTTGTCTGGATAAGTATAAAATACAGGTATCGTCGGAGAATAGGGACTTGTGGACATTCAAAGGCAGCTGAGGTAGGTCTGCAGTAAAGATATCGTATAGTATGGGGGAGATGGATGATCCTTGTGGTGCTCCAGCTTGAATTTGCGGCATGGTTGAGAGGTGGTTGTCAATTTTGACACGAAATGATCTGCCTTTTAGAAAAGAGCCAATGATTTGGATGAGCTGCAGTGGCATTTGGGAGTCATGTATTTTGTAAATAAGTCTTGCATGCCAGACTTTATTGAAGGCTTTGGCTGCGGGTTAGCCCTATTCTAATGTGTGCTGGCTTGAAGACAAATTGTTCTTTTTCGGTAACAACCTCAGTTAGTCGATTTATTAGCACCCACTCTACTATTTTCGACAGAGATGATAATATGCTAATAAGTTGCCAGTTTTGTGGAAACATGAGGTTTTTACCAAGTTTTGGAAGAACAATAACAATTGCCGATTTCCATATTTTGAGGTATTTTCGCAAGCAGAAAATTTCGTTCATAATCACTGTTATTGCATCGAGAATGTTATCTGGGAGCCATTTTACCATGGTATTTTATATTAAAACAAATCGCGATGCTTTCAGTTTTTTCAGTACTTGTACGATGTTTTTTACCTCTTGATGAAAGGTGCTGGGTATTAGTTCGGAGTCAGTAATGTCTGACCTAGTTTTATTTTATTTTTTTTTTATTTTATTTATTTATTCAAGTCTACTTAACAGACAGAAATCCAATTACAAAATAGACTTAGACAATTAAATATAGTTAAATATAATTCAGAGTAAGACAAATCAATACAACAAATCAAACAGAAAAGAGTTAATCTAAAACATGAAAGAAATGAAGATAGAGTCAAGAACAAAGTTTGTAAAATTTAGTGCTAAGGAACATTAATCACTATTCGCAAAAAGTAACATCTTTAATTTAATTTTAAAAACAAAGTAG
The DNA here is from genome assembly GCA_963969285.1 of Odontomyia ornata. Lineage (NCBI taxonomy): Eukaryota > Metazoa > Arthropoda > Insecta > Diptera > Stratiomyidae > Odontomyia > Odontomyia ornata. The sequence goes on along the minus strand of OZ017739.1, from coordinate 107,467,466 downwards.
GACGTGGATAGAGAGCCAAGCTCGAGGCTGTTATGCATTCTGATGATTCGTGGCATAATTGAGTTAAAATATAAATCTGTTCGGGCGTACGGAACCTCGAGAATGTGATTAGACCGACTAGGCCGTGCATACAGTCTGTATTGCAAGTCTGCGCTTAGGGTGGAGGCAATTTGTTGGTGGTACAACTTATAAACCTAATGAGCTTGTTGGTCAACCGATTGACATGATCTTGATGTTCGTCAAGGTCCTCCTCATCAGATGAATTTTCACAGAACTCTTGTTCTAGAGTATCTGCAAAGGCCTCCGCCTTACCAGAACTGTCGAATTTGATACCGTAAGGGCCGTGAATTGGTGGTATTATGTGCTTGCTTTAATATGGAAGTATTTGGAAACCCTTCAGAAACCGTCGCACCCAGGCTCCAAACTTTACAAGAAGCTCTCCCATTGTTCATTACGGAATTTTGATATCCGATCACGAATTTTGTTTGTAATTTAATTTGCTTGCTGGCGTAATCTAGGATCACCCGTGTTCCAAGCCCTTCTCCGAAATCGATTCCTCCTCTTTATTAATTTTTTTATGTCGCTAGAGAGTTCATAGGGATTTGTCACCCTTGTCAGAGTAATGACTGTATTGTCCTCTTTTGCTTGTATTATTTTGTCTGTGATTTCTTCTATCATTTTTTCAGTGTCGCTGGCTGTTTCAGGTGTTTGAATAATTGTTTCTTTAGCCAATGCGACTTGAAAAGCTTGCTAATCAGTTTTCTTCTTTACTTGTAGGGGTTCGTCTATGTAACTTCCTCCTGTTAAGAAGAGCATTGGATTGTGATCGGATGAAAGTTCGTCGAGAACTTCGATGCGTACATCGTGTTCAAAGGTATGTGATATACCAATATCGAGAGGATAAAAATAAATGTGTTGGCTCGTTGGGGATATGCAGGCTTAATGAATTATCTGCGATGAATCGATTTAACTCAGTCCCAGCACGGTTGCTTCTCGCAGCTCCCCAGCTTCGGTGATTGGCATTGAAGTCTCCGGTAAGGAGTATGGGACCCTGAAGGTCCAGAAGTTTTTTAATATCTTCAATGAGCGTAGATGCATATGGGTGGCTATATAACGAGACTACCATGAATTCAAAAGAATTCGTCCGGACTTGAATTGCAGTGACTTCTAACGTTTGTAAATTAGGTGTCAATACGAGATTATGGTTCACCTTCCTTCTCACAAGAATGGCCGTTCCGCCTTGTCTACCTGTTGTTCTCTCATTTCTGTACAGAGAATAGTTAGGGAAACGCAGGCGATTTTCAGGTTTCAGAGAGGTTTCCTGGATGAGAACGATGTAAAACTTGTAATCAAATATAAGTTGAGTCAGCTCATCAATCTTATGAAGCAGGAAATTTGCATTCCATGTGAGAATGTAAAATGATCCATAAAGGTCATTATTGTTTATTTGTCAGTGTGTTGTTGAATCTGTTTTGTGATCCAAACATTTTCTGAATCATTTTTGCCATCATGTCTTGCATCATGGTGCGGAACTGTGTCTGCATGGTGGCAAAGAGTCTGTCCATGTTGTTGTTTGTGTTTTTTGGAACGTTCGCTTGTTTTTGTTCAGTAGATGTTGTGGTGATTTTATTGCTTTTTGCAGCTGCAAAATGTGCAACCGATTTCCTGGCATTCACTAGGTTTCGAGGACATCCACCATAGTTGGCTGGATGTTCTCCACCATAGTTCACACATTGTTGTTTTTCCTCTGCTTTTTTAACGCATTTTGACAGTTTTTGGAGGAGAGTCTAAACTGCTGACAGTGTGGCACATAACTTCTCCTGAACGGGAGCGTTGCCCTTCAACAGTGCATATGAGGTGACATATTGACCTTATATTGTACATATCAGTCTCAGATTTGGGAAGGAGGACCTTCACCAACCTGGCTGGCCCATCTCTTAATGTAATTTAGTGGATTTCGATGGGGCGAAATCCTTGGCTCTCCAGATCTTTCTTGATATCGTCAACTGACAGTCCATACAGACCCCTGATGACCACACTCATATTCCTTTCTTCAGGAAGGATATACGTGTTGTATTGTATTTTCATTTCTGTCATGTATTTTTTTTAGTTTTATTTGATCTTGCGGTGTCTATGGAATTATCGGGATCCCCGAGTAGACCTTGTTGGCGGATTCATGTTTAATTTCAAGCTCTTTCATGTCCTTTAAGACCTGGGTCCATTTTTCAGGCTCTCGAAGGATGACGGGTACCGTTGTCCGCTTTTTGCCGTCGTCTGGGGATTTGGATGAGGTGGGTGCTATGGGTGTGGTGTTCCATGGGATGGCCAGCTCTGATAGAGCCACTGAGAGACCCGGCGGTAGCAGAGCAGAAAATTATTCATCCTCCTCAGCAGAGTCTTCCTACATGGTCCCATTGTCCTCATCTTCTTCTTCTATCGTTTCTTCTTCCATAGTTTCTTCTTCTGAAGAAGGAGGACAGCTCTCTGATGAGGATGATGAAGACTCAACTTTCCTCTTTTTTTGTTTTGATTCTTCTTTTTTGATTTGGCCAGCGCCAAATCCCTCAATTGCTCCATGAGCTCTTTATTGACTCGGCGTTGTTCTGCTAATTTCAAGATTACGTCATTAAGTTGCTGTTGAGCCTACCTCAACTGCTGTAGTACTTTGCTAAGCTGTGCCTGTACAGTTTGCGAAGCTTTCGATTGGGCAATCAGTAGAACAATCTGCTGATCTTTGTCCATTGTGGATATACCTATCATATCCATAGCCCACTCAAACCTAACTCAAGCACTTTGGAACCTTTCCAACTATTTAAATAGTTGTTATGCAAATCAAAAATAATCATAATAATATGGTGTCGCAACAAAGGAAAGCAAAAATTGCTCACCCAGAAGACCCTTGCTTTTTTGTCAGCTTGTTCTTTACTCTCCTCTTTCTTCTTCTCGTTGGGATCTTCCCTTCTGCACGCACTTTTCACTTTGTTTTTATTACTATCACTGCCGCTATAACTTCTGACTTCAATCACTCACTATTCACTCTCCGTCAGCACCTCGACTTAATAACTTAACTTGACTTGACTATGGTGTATCTACTCACATTAAAAGAATACATACTCGCTTTAAAAGAAAAACCATTGTTACCAACACCAACGTAAGTGTAACAAGCCCTCCAGTAGACATTTGCATTTATAGTAGTAGCTGGCATGACCTATAAGCCTACTTCGGCAGAATGCAATTGTATGTATAGCGTAATACATTCGATGTTTCACATGAAAAAAGTACAAATCACATTCCTTGCATGCTAAAAAAAAAAACAAAAAAATCACCTGGTACTGCCTACGGTACAGCTACAAACAAATGAAATACATGTTAAATTACTTCGATTGATAGCAAGCTTGAGGAAATTTACACATTCCCATTCTTTTAAGTACCAAACCTTGAATTTTTGTCGGCACTTCCACATTTCTCCATATACCTTCATATAAATTAGCAAGCCAAGTCAGCGTCCATGCGGTCATGTATGTGGTAGTAGGGCTTTCTGGTACAGGTTTGTTAAGCTGCAGTAAGGCTTTGATTGTTACTGTATTTTAACCAATATTGCCACTGATTGAATGAAATCTTAAACGTTGCCTTTTGTTATTCATTTTATCTCAAAATTTGTTGACGATCGGAACAAAAGTCTAGTGTCTGGTTTGATGGAAAGCCCGAATGGTAGGAAAATCCGACGTTGATTTTACAGTAATCGGAAAAAATTCAAACGGCTATAACTGTTGTAAATATAATTCGATTTTATTGAAACTAACACAGTAAAAGGACGAAATTTCAATGAGTGAATATACTGGAAAAATATAATGTTTCCAAAACCTACTATAATTATCAATAAAGTTGAATGAGTTTTGACTTCTAAGGTATTTATTATTGTTGAACCAATAACACAGTAAAAGGACGAAATTTCAATGAGTGAATATACTGGAAAAATATAATGTTTCCAAAACCTACTATAATTATCAATAAAGTTGAATGAGTTTCGACTTCTAAGGTATTTATTATTGTTGAACCAATAACCATTATTTTATCACCTATTAAATGTACTCTTTCATCAAGAGTCAATGGCCTATATTTTTAATGTTGAAGTTGGGGAAAATATTGTAGCACGTATTCACTCAATATTGTTCTTGGAAATGATTTCCATTTTGATTTACGATCAATGTCACTCGTTGAATAAATGCTCAAAGTTATTTATGATATACATTCTTTCTGATACCAGTCCCAACAAATCCGTAGTGTCTGGGTCGACTGGAAGCGCAGATTTTGGTAAAATATTTTTTTTTAGATTCAAAATCTTTAATGGGTGTTTTTCTAATTGTTGTATATAAAATTCATAAACAACTTAGCCTGACAATATTCATACGTTAACACCTACAACACTGTTAAACATTAATAGATTATAAAAGAAATACTCGTTCAATTTATTAGCTTTAGACAATTGAAGTTCTACAAATTGAGTTTTTTAAAAATGAATAAATTATTTGCTTAAGATAACCTTAAACCTGCTCGTTTGCTGCATCCATTGAACGAATATTCATCGCCGCCTTAACTACTTCGGCCTTGGGCCCCGCTACTCTCCTAGCTTCTCCGCATACGATTTGATTGGCTCCATAGTTGTCTTCTGGTGAAGTGCCTCATTGGGGTAAGACCGCTCGTCTTCCCTTCTGTAAAGTTCCGTACAAGCTTGAAGGATTTTTGCTTCCGCTAACCCTATCTTGCCCCATTTTGTTTTCGGAACTCCTTGCCATATCATCTTCACATATGTGATGATCGGACGAATCTGGGTTTTATAGAGCAAAACCTTGCCTCGTTTGCTCGCTGTTGACTGCTTCTTGAAAAGAGGTATAAGATGATGGTATGCATAAGTCACTTTTTGAAAACATTGTCAACGTTTGTACTGAAGGTAGCCCTCCTCTCGAAAACTACTCCCTAGTACTTCATTTGCCTGGAGCAGTGCAATATCTGCCCATACAACTTAATTTCGGAGTCACAGATGACCACACCAACCAGTCGTCAGTGAAAAGATTCACCTGTACTCTAGGCTTATATTCATCTCTTACACCTACGACGTCAAAGATGAATATATTGAAAAAAATGGACCTAATATAAATCCCTGTGGGACCGCCAAGTTGATACAAAATTGATCTGGCCAAGCTTCTCTAGCCACTGCAATTGTAGTTCGTCTCCTCATGAAGCTGCCTATCGTTTTCATAATATGAGCCGGAAATCTAAAATTTATCATTTTGTAGAGAAATCCAACGATCCACACATAGTCAAAAGCTTTGGCTAATTCAATCAAGTAAGCAACAATAAGTTTATGGTTGCACTAACATATGATTCTTGCCTCCGCAGAGAATTATATGATGTCTTCACTGCCGACCATTGTCCGCGGCTGCTTATTGGTTATTCGCAGCGAACCTTTCGAGAAAGGTCTTCCCCTATCCGCAACCCTGGGGACTCTTCCCCTATCCGCAACCCTGGGGACATGATGTCTTCATATATTACCCTTTCAAACAACTTACCGATATTCGAAAGCAGCGAAATCGGACTAGTATTGACCACGTCAGTGCTGCTTGACTTTTTGATAATGTAAATATTTTTGCACATATTCATTGCGGTGTGAAGCAGCAAACGTTGATGCAATTATGTAATTATTCAACATGGGGAAGCTTTTCAAGCATATAATTGGAGGTTCCTTCGGCCCCTGCTGATTTTTTGAATTTTGCTCCGGTACCAACATAGTAAATCTCTTAGGACTAACAAAGACATTCTGGCCAGTCGAAACGTCAGAAGGATCCGAGTTGGAGAACCTGGTCAAGCACAATTACTCATGATCCTTGTTGAAATTCACTGTAGTGCTGCTCATTAACGAAGTAATGGAAGTATCCTCACTTGATTTCTCTCCTTAAAGAACTTTCGCGATATATTTTGCGACAGAGTCACGATACGTTTGCCATACATGAGCATGGAACCATCATAAATGGGGTCCCGGGGAGCCTTTTTCTGCCAGTTATCCTATTTATATGAGGAAATATACAAGCACCTGGCCGAATACTTTCCAATGTCCGTCCAAATCGCTCGTTAGCAAAAGTTGTGGTTCTCCCCGATATTATACAGTTTAGAGACATAATCATTAGATGAATGCGTTCGTGCTCTCGGTCAACTGGGAGCATATTCAAATTGTGGCTGTAGATCTTTGCGAGTAGCTTTCTAACTGGACTACATCTGCGATGAGGCTCCAAGATGTCACCTGGTAAACCTCGATAAATGTAGTTTATTGAGGATTTCTTAATGGAGATCTTTGATATGACAGTACCAAGGGTTGAGTATATTAAAACAATTCCCTCTTCGAATAGAATAGAAAGACTTTTCTATTTATTGATAGAAATACCCTTCAATTTTCCATTTAAATCAGCACTAATTGCTGCCAAATAAATTTGCCTGTATAGAATGAAAAGCGGAGGATCTGCAACCTCAAGTTTCACACTCTTTTTCACTTTTAACGTTGACTCAACTGAAAGATAATTAGGCTTGGCGCCAAGAACTCCACAGTTAAAATTCCTTCAACTGTGGGAGAGATTTACCAGATTGGTAGACACGATGAAAAAGTCAATAATGGTCAAGTTTCAGCGGAAGGTGAGCTTTTTTGGAGCAATCAAAATGTAACCCATATTTGATTGAGCTTAACAAGAGATAGCTGTACCACAGCCACTAGTAAATATTTTTGCATGAGAGATGCTTTGCATTGAAATCATTTTCCATGGAATAAGAATCAATTTTTTTTTTTTGCACAGAGTAAGCACTGCTTCCAAGTCGTCAATGAGTTCCCTCATCAGATATCTATGTCGAACACAGATCCCCACAATTGTGGAAGTGTACCCTCTCAGCCTAGAGCTTATTATATCTGCTTCAATACATTTTAGACTTGAAAGGCAGTGCCTTTGAACTTTCAGTTGATCTTTGTGAGCCATTGCAACTTCAAGAATTCCCTCTGGATCATCACGCCTGGTGATCTTTTATTTTCCCAGATGCACTCTGTGTCTGTCTTGAGTGTTATAAACAAGAAATCCGGTCTATGGGAGTTCAAATATTGTTGAACGGAATTTATTTTTAGAGCGTGTATCTAGTGAACATATGTTGAGGATGGAGAGTTTAACGGAACTCATCACGACAATGTACTTTGAAGACAAATTCAAAAAAAAATTAACTTTTTCGCATTAGGATTAGTTTGTTTTTATTTGTGGGGGATAAAGAAGTCCACTTTTTGAATTAGTGTGACACCCGAAAAATTTTTAGCAGTCAGTGCTCAAAACTGTATTTCGGTCATTCTGTGATTGCTGAGGTTGCTGTATTGTTTGATGTTTATGCTGCTGTAAGGGCTGTGTACGTTGCTTCTTTGCAACTTTCAAACACTAGAGTACAAGACCTTTTCTCGTACAATAATGATGATGCCCCCTTTTCTTTTCTTCTTCTAGAGATTCACCTTCCTCCTCAACTCCTTTTACTTCAGGACAACCTTTGAAACTCGCAGGGTGTCCCTAAGCACTGCAGTTGACACAAAAGATCTTTTATTTTTTCACATACTTCAAGATTGGACACTTATTCGACTTGTATTGCTTATTGCATTTTAGGCATCTAGCTTCAGGCTGCAGTTAGAAGCGACGCGGCCAAAGCTTCCGCAATCGAAGCACAGGGAAGTGCTATTTTGTGTAGATGTTGATACGTAGGAACTTGTATTGTATTTTTTGATACGTAGGAACTTTATATCCACCACTTTCTTCACTTCAAAGTCTGGTTTGAACTGGAGTAAAAAACAGGTACACGTACTTTTTTCGTATTGACGAAAAACTTTTAGCTGATAGGATATATTTTCCGAGATGTTCCTTCAGCTCAGCTATGACATTGTTCTTGGCGTATGAACTGTGCAGATGTTTGAGTAGGAGAGTCAGTGATCTCTCTCCCGGAAGAGCCACTTTCAGACATTTCAGAAAATTGAATAACCTTGTATGATCCTCAGACACTTTCGGGTGGAGTAATGTTTGTTAATAGCTTTTCCTCATTACGTTGGACTCTAGCTCATTGCCTGTATTTCGGGTGCATGCCCTTTTTACGCTACCCCTGAAAGTCTTGAGGTCAAGCCACTAGGATGCTTTTGGAGGCACTCTCTCTTTCGCATTTTTGCTTCTAATATAGGAAGCCACCACAGCTTCATTCCATACATATAAAAACATATAATTGATAAATCATACTATTAATACCGAAGTTGAGTGAATTTCAAATTCAGAGGTACTTGTCGTTGTTGTACTCATAAGGAACCACCTCCATCCTTATTTTAGAGCTTTTACTCATACAATTTGCCTATTCGGTTCTTGATGCTACATTTTCAATAAGGGATATTAAAAGATCTTAGCGAGACCTTCCATTTGATACCCTTCTTCTTCTTCATAGCACTACAGCACCTCTCGGGCCTTCACTTCCTGCACATAGCGCCTCCAAATGTCTGGGTCCATTGACCGCGTTCTCCAATTTCGATATCCGAGCAACGACGAACTGTCTTCATCGACTGAGTCAGACCAGCGTTTTCTCAGTTTCCCCTCTGGTCTTCAGCTTTCAGCTCTTCTAACGAATACCTTTTTGGTGTTTGATACCCTACTCAACTAAAAATGTTAAGGTTCACATCCGTATATGGGTTGAAGCAATTTGAATTTCAATTTGTCCAGTTTTTCCATTGCGACGATGCATGTGTGGGTTCTTGCGTTGTCTTGATGAAGCAGCACCTTCTTTCTCGTCAAGCGTGGTCGCTTCTACTTGAGTGACATCTTCAATCGGTCCAGCAATGCATCGTGATAGGGTCCGTTAATGGTTTTACCTTTTTGCAGGTAACCAACAATAATTACTCCACGGCTGTCCCAAAAAACTGTCGCCATCACTTTTCCGGCAGAAAGAATGACCTTTGCCTTCTTTGGAGCTGATTCCCCTACCACTACTGTTTAGTCTCCAGAGTATGGTGATGGATCCAGCTTTCATCGACAGTAATTAATCGGTGCAAAAACTCGGTAGGATTCTTTTGGAACAGGTTAAAAAGTCTGGCCCGACATGTCCATCCATACGCACTTTTAGTTGATCATGAACAAACGCGGCACCTACCGCCCGGATAGTTTTCTTATGCATGTAAAATCTTGTGCACCCATTCAGTTCTCTTCCATCACGTTTGTGTGGACTAAACTGACGATATCTTCCATTGAAATAGTTTTTGGATGTCCAGAACATTCATCGTCAAAAATGCTTGTGCGACCTCGTTTGAACTCGGCCACCCAATGTTTCACTGTTGTAAAGGCAACGATTCACCATACAAGGAGTTTAACTTTCCTTTCACTTTCCGATTATTTTCCCTCTCAATTAGATGTACTAAATCACCGCTCGATATCGATCTTATCCATTGTTCTTAACAAACGATTTTATCCACTGATCTTAACAAACGTCACCTGCCAACTTTGGAAGGGTACCATGCCTTTTGTACTGATCGGAATGACTTGAAACTTTTATGGCATTCATACGTAAAGGCCATCTATTGGTTGGCAAGAGAACTTGAGTGTGCCATGAATTTTCGTCGGTAAGGCCGGAAACTTTTCAAATGACCCTCATAGCTTCGTTAGATCCTGAAAAAACTTGCTCTTACACACTGACGGACAGACAGGTGGACGGATGGATGTACTGTATTGTAAAATATTGCTATTTACAAAACAGTAAAAAGCCCATGCAATAATTACAAATACCAGCAAAGGCGGCTCCGGGTGGTGGAAAAGGCAAAAGCGAGATGAATTCGGCTTTGATGGCGAGACAAAAATGTAGAAGTGAGTAAAATTTTTAACCATATAGAAATAAGGTGGATACATAGATGAACCATCCTGTAAGAAGGATTTTGAGCTCAACTTATGAAATGAAGATACCCATGATGAAAAAAATCGAGGAAAATTTTAGTAAAATGCACCTCAAATATTTGATTTGGAATCAACAACATTGTTACTCCCGAAGGGAATGTTTTACTTGCATGTATTCTTAGTACAAACGACATTATCATCATATCTGTAAATTTTGAAAAAAATTTAATGAAATCTTTAGTGTCTGGTTTGACTAAAAGCATATACAGCAAAGAAGCTGTGGTTGTTGTTGTTGCAATTGGAGAACATTTTAACAACTCATTAGATAGGCAAAATAGTCGACTTCAAGTAAAAGATTTTAATTTTGCTTAAACATGTCGAAAATTAAGGCAATTTATAGAACTTACCTAATAACAAAAGACAGTGGAATTTAGGCTATTCTTAGGATTTTATTGGGGAACATATGAAATTTACAAATTATGGCATTGTTAGCAAAGTTGAGTAAATTTCCACATTTTTATCTATATGCTGTTGTTGTATTCACAAAAATAACTCCATGATTTTCTTAAATTTTTCGAAGCAAATCGTCAGGAAAAGGAGGACATTAACACCGATATGTTTTCTCTTCATCTCCCCTTTGATGCAACTAACGCAAGATTTTGGCCTGGCATGAAATGATATTATCAAGATCTTCTATTTGACACCTCAAATGAATTCAGGTTGTAGAAAATGGGAGCCTTGCCTTCTCAACTATTTTAGTACACGTACTAATTTTAGTGTCCGTAACTCTTATGGCTGCAGAGAAAAGTGCTGTGACACACAGGTGGATATATGAATAAATAAGTCACCATATAAATGTGGTTGGCAGATGATGGCTATTTATGCCTTAAGTATGGAGCTCCAAGATGCGCAAGATGTCTGAACTACCGACTAAATACATCCCTTGTCAACCTAAAAACCTAGCCTGGAGCTGCTTGATACATTACTTCGAGGTAAGTCTCATTTTGCTACGCCAGGGGGCACCTTCAAATATGTGGATTCCTTCTCTAGCGAGAAGGGAGGCAGGAAGAGGGGTTGCTAGAAAAGTAACCCCCCAATCTCCATATTCCTGGCAGCTGTGAGCCCGTTTTATCTTTTAGGAATACCCGAAAATAATGTACTTCATGGTTCCGTTTGTCAACTGCTCCAAAAATCTTTTTGATTAAGCTATTCAATGGAAGCTCTCTTGTTTCCATGTAAAGGTCCCAGCGTAGCTTGTTCTATTTTTTGCAGGCAAGAAATGTATGTTAGGTATTGTCTTCTTCTCCTACACAAAACTTACATTCGGGGGATTGTGACTTAACAATCGTGTGCACTTAAGACTGAACATAAACGCCTGCTCAAGAATTGGGTCAGGTAGACCCAATTGCGGGATGAACTCAGATTAGGAATGAGTGGTGCAGTCCACCTTGTCTTCTTGCTATTCACCCAGGACTAATGCCAATAATTAAGTGAGCCTTGTCCCTCCCCGTAAGCATCTGTCTTCCTCGTGTCTTTGTTTCGTCGCAGTTAGATCGTACAATACTTTCTGGCAAGGGAGGTAATAGGTATCACGTCTAGCACCACCAAATCAGAGACTGTGGGATATGAAGATGCAACCCTCAGTTCTTCTTCCCTGTACCTATGACAAGCGTTTTCATTAAAGTTTCATGCTGAGAATGTCACCCTATATTTTTGCCCTACCGAGTAGCATTGCATCTACAGACCTCATCAAAAGTCTTTTTTTGATAGGTTGGGTACCCCTAAGTTAGTCGTGAGTTAATTCAGAGCCAATGCACCTAAAGCAGTATTTTCAGCCGTTTTTTCAGAGAAACTCATCTTTGAGTCGATCAGTAACCGAAGACATTTCGCTGATGGTTTCGATTCAAGTCAGGATAACCACTTAGGCTTCATACAGCACTAGATTAACCCGCGAGTAGTCATCCAGTCTCTCGACTAACGCATTAGCATACCTAGTCTAAGTTGCAAGTGTTTGTCCATGCGTCTAGCAACAAGAGCCACAGCATCATTTACACAGCCAATCAGTTGCGACTCACCCAAGAGCTCTGGTCTCAATTCTTCTTCTTCTTAGCACTACAGCCCCTCTCGGGCCTTCGCTTCCTGCAAATAGTGCATCCAACTGTCTCGGTCCATTAACCGCGTCCTCCAATTTCGAAATCCGAGCAGCGATGAACTGTCTTCGTCGACCGAGTTAGACCAGCGTTTCCTCGGCTTCCTCACTGGTTGCCGACCTTCAGTTCTCCCAACAAACACCTTTTTTGGTATCCATTGTTCGTCCATACGATTCATGTGACCAGCCCACTGCAGCTTCCACAGTCTTAAAATCGTTGAGACCTCCGGCTCGTCAAAAATTTCATACAACTCATGGTTGTATCCCAATTGCCCGTCGTATAATATGTTCCAAGTGTCTATACCAGGGATAGATCCTTGAGCAACACTTGATATAACTTCCATCTTTCATTGACCCGGCAGCGTATGATAAAGTAGACTTCAATCCTTCATGTAGTTCCTCAAAAGCCGCAATAGATATTACGTCTTTTGCCAACTGAGTAGAAGACGTTTAAGAAGTAATTTTCTTGTTTTGCCAACTGAAATTTCTTAAGCTACTGCAAGTTGGTCTGCCTGGATATCAATACACTTGAGATGAGCATTGAAAATTCGAGTACATCTGGTATGCTAAAATTAGGCAAATATAAAATGGGCTGGCTACGTTATACGTATGGATGAATAACATGTGCCTAAAAAGGCATTCATTTGAATAACTGTCAAATGGAGACCAGTGGTAGAACCGTGGAAATCTGTCAATGAGGATAGTGCTTCACTACTCGGTTTCAGATGTTGAAGGACGCGGTCGGTGGACCGGGACAACTGAAGGCACTGGCTTTAAAAAGTCAAGGCCTATTAGGGGCTATAGTGATATAGTAACGATGAAATGTTTAGCTGCTTTTTGTGATGATGAAAGGTGTAGTTGGGTGGTTAAGCATGTGTCAAAACCAGGATAAAAAAACTCCAGTTGGCATCACCAGATAAAACGGCAAATTTTACATAGATTTCCTTATTTTGAAATGCAAATAAAAAATTTGTTGGCCTCCTCTTTGAAAGTTAAGTACTGTTTATAAAGAAACTGATCCACTGATCAATTACAGGGGTTTTTGTTTTTTAGGCATAGAACTTTAAAATTAAATAAAATACAGATAAATTGTTTTGATTGCCATGAAATTGGTTTTATTGAAAAAAAAACTCTCTATCATTTTTATTTAAATATGCTTTTGGTTATGTGAGCGCCACAACTGGTGTAGAGGAAGTTCCATCGAGACATCCAATTTTCGACTACTTTAACCAATAATTGGGGCCGCATCTTCCCAATAATGTGGCGAATGTTATCTTCCGATTCATCCTATTCATAATAAAATGTCAAACCAAACTAACCTCAAAACGCATAACTGTTATCACGTTATATGTAGCATTAAAAAGTGTTGCCAACTTAAAGTTGTATACCTCTAAAAAACAAGCTCGGGTGAAATCGGAGGAGGGTATCCCATTATTTCCTCAACCCACAGCTTCCATGACTCCTCATCCTGAACCCCACGAACAAATAGTAGTAAAAAGTCTGGGGGTCACACATTGGGTTTGCTAGTTCCCCAATGATGGGATATTAAATGCGGAGAGATGCCAATAACTGCAAAGATACCTGCAGCTCTGCTGCTAAATCTTACTTACACTTTCTTTGTGGTGACATAAGAGGTGAAGACGAGTCTTTCCGCGCCTGATAACGATATAAAAAGTAATGACTATGCCGCCTGAATAGAGTGTGCAATGGGCTAACTCCCCATTCCTGGAAACCTTACATTGTTTGGACAGCTGCAACAGAGCTTTGGAGAGGATCTTACCTATGGCAACGATCTGGCAACTGAACAAAGGACTATGGAATTGGATCCTAGAATGTTAGATCACTCAACAGCACTGGCACTGTACAAATGTGACATTTTTCAAAATTTGGCTGATAAATGAACATGCCTTGACCGAAGAAAAGGACAAAGAAACGAAGGAAACATTCTACAATCACCTGAAAAGACTAGTTGACTCATTGCCTACCAATGACACAAAAATAATTCTGTGTGATTTCAACCCTAAGGTTGGATATGGCCTCCACGATGAAACAAATGGCAACGGTCAGTGTTTGATTGAGTTTGTGTGCACCAAAAATTTAGTCATACGTTCGACTTGCTTCCCACATTGACGCATACATAAAATGACTTGAGTATCACCGGATGGCAATACACAAAACCAAACCAGCGTCCGTACGTACTGAGGAGCCAATCGGAACTCGGGTCATTACTCAATCAAACTAACCTACCGATATCGTATGTCAAAGGTGTTTCAAAAATTCGACATCAAAAGGCTTAAACAACCAGCTAGCTCGAAGCTTATTAGACACACCGCTGAAAACAAGCAACGAGCTGTGGGTGAAAGTTAAAGCAATAATTAAGACCGTGGCAGAATAGATGATCGAACATCAAGCCTGGCGCAAAAGAAATGATCGATTTGATGACGAGTTCCAGGATGCGTTAGATAAGAAGAATCAGGCATACTAGCGATAATCAGGCATACTAGCGATATATCAGGCATACTAGCGACGAAGAGAAACCACTATGAAAATCTCTGAATCGTGGGGTATAAAATCATGAAAATCATAAAAATACCATGATGAACAATTAGAAGTATCGATGTAGGTCAAGCGAGCAAAAACATAAGACAAGCATGTAAAGAAGTGGAAAGCCTGAAGCGAGGCAATTAGCCCAAGACCACGTTCTGGGTTTAGCAAAGTCGAGCACCATATTTCTAGAGCTTCTTTAACTACCACTCACTTCCAAAACTTTGGAGTCTATAGATATTCCCTGAGAGCTTCCGTTGGCTCCACCAACTCTGGATGAAGTTTGTTCCATCATCAAGGCCAGGCATCGATGAGACTCTAGTAGAGCTCATTAAATATGACTCTGGAATATATCATTTGAAAGCTACGTGTCGATACAAGAGGTACGCTACTATGCAAGTCAAGCCAAGTGATAGCCTATGCGGACGACACTAATCATTTGACACGGTTGTTAATAATTGCGAAAGAACTTTTTCTGAAACTTGACAGCCAAACAAAGCTAGCAGGGCTACAAATCAATGAGAATAAAACAAAGCTCATAATGCAGTATACCTCAAATGCACATTATATCACACTTAGCGAATGAAATATCGAAAATGTGGGCAAATTTGTGTATTTAAGTGCCAAAATAACTAGAAATGCAAATGAAATATACGAAATACGCTGAATAATAAAGCTCGCAAACAAAATATTTTATTCAGTTTTGACAATCTTGAAGACTAGCTGCATGCGTAGAAAAACAATGCTCAAAGTAAAGAAATCTGTGATAAAACCTGTACTATGCTATGAGTGTGAAACATGGACCCTAACTCAAGCATCCGCAAACATATTGAACGCCTTTGGAAGACAGGTCCTGAGTTGAATAATCGGAGTGAAGCTAGACAGGGACCAATGGCGAATTCGATACAACCATGAGATGTATGAAATTTTTGACGAGCCGGAGGTCTCAACGATTGCAAGACTGCGAAAGCTACAATGGGCTGGTCACATGAATCGTATGACAACGGATACCCGAAAAGGTATACGTTGGGAGAAATGATGGGCGGAGACCAGTGGGGAAACCGAAGAAACACTGATCTGACTCTGTCGACGATAGCTGTTCATCGCTACCCGAATTTCGAAACTGTTGACATGGTCAATGGAGGCACATGTTGCGGAAAGCGAAGGCCCAATAGAGGCTGTAGCGCTAAAAAAAGGAGCAACTTTTGATAGGGCTCCACTTTTAATCTACGTGCGAAATTTCATGACTCTAGCTTATGGGGTTTTCGAGAAAACTTGCTGTGATACACAGACAGACTGATGGCGATTGTAAAAATTTCTTACAATAGCCTAAAAAGCAAAAAAAAGAAATGTTGCCCTTAGAATGAATCAATGTTTGTAACTGAAACTAGTGTGGAAGTTAAACTTCACGCAGCAATTGATTACACTGCAATAGGTCTTTATAAATATATCGAGGGTGTTGTAGAGAAACAGGGGATGGCCCTCATTTCAAAATGGGGCTTTGACTGTGATGCCAATCGTTCTTTTGAGACTGGTTGTTGTTTTTAATGAGAAGAAAATAAAAGGGAATCATAGGGCACAGTTCAGTGAGTTCATCCCTAAATGCTGTAGGCAAATACGGATACAGTTTATCGCCGAATCTAAAGACGTTACGGAATAAAAAATAGTGTATGTCAAAAGCAAAATTGTGCTCTTGAATCAAGCATAAAATCACATTTACAATGCTCGATACATATTTACAATGGTCGAGTCTGAAAAGCTGCCACTCATAACACCTTTAGTATGAGGCGCTACGTTTGTGGCAAACTTCAAAAGATTTTAATAAGCTTGTACCAACTACTCCAATCAATAAAGAAGCACTGAAGTTTACGTTGTCGATTCTTCGAGGCATTACTTTATTTGGCCATCCAAGTGGAAGCTCATGCAATACTTCCTATTATTCAGTTGTCAAAAGAGGTAGCTGAAACCCATAATAAGCATTTCTGATAATAATGACGGTTAAATTTTAGTTGAAAATTTTCGCTCATAGCTTGTAACAGAGAAATATTAAAAAGATTACTTCTGAGTAGCTGCAAACCAAAACAGCAAAAGAGAACCTAATCTTTCTCTAAAGAAATAGTTGATTTTATACTTGTTAACCAATTGTCCTCCCCTACAGCTGAAAGCGATTACCCATAAGATTTTGAAGACACCAAAGAAGAGTAAGTAGACAAATTGTTAGGTAGTGAATGTGATTAAAGTAGTTAAAATGTCAGATGTCTGAAAAATGTGGGTAAATCTGAGTGTGAACAATGAAATCTAATCAGAACTTATGTTTTATTCGGTTATTGGTAAATAATATCATAAAATAATTTTGGGCGGTTTTGTCAAATAAATACACGTATGCGCTCCTATACGAATCATTTCAGTTTTTTAAAGTCAAGAATACGGGAAGCATTTGTAGCTGCATGGATTTAGCGAGAGAAAACAAATTACATAATTAAGTATATAGTTCAGATTCATTAACCGCTTGAGTTCCCCAAAAATCTCAATTGAGTTTCTCAAAAATCTGAATTGATTGCCCAGAAGCTGCACGTAAAAATAAATAATCATAGTATAAATTTTCTGGGCAAAGAGTTTTCAAAATTAGACTGAGTTTTAATTATGTAAGTAAACATACTATTCCACATATTTCCATTTATCAACTGATCCAAGCACCTTTTCAATGAGATTATCTGGGGAGAGGGGCAAACAGAAGAGTATTTCATCGATCACGTCATAGCGCTACCCGATTTATTTCTTGCGTAAACAATGGATGGCAGGTGTCCCTTTCCACTTCTGTGCTAAATATGCACTAAAGAGACTAAGGTTAGACTTAAAAAAAAAACAGTATTATTGAGGAATAATAAGGTGGCTTTAGAGTAGCTAGATCGACAATAGGCCAATTTTTTAGAGATGCTGGGAGTTCAACATAGACGTACACTAAACTCTCGTTGACATACGACAGAACTGATCATAACGTACTGTAACAAATAATGCTTTGCTTAAGTACCCCAGCCAAATTAATCCGTTTTACCAAAATGGCAATGACGTCGACCATAGTACATACACATAGTATCCACACCTTCCCTTAACCCTGTGTTGCATACTTTCTGAATTTTCCCAGGGACCGGTCAGCTGAGCCGAGGCCTGTCGTATTCAAAAAACAAAATAAAAAGGAAATAAAATTTCCGACACACGTGCTTTTTTACGCATTTCAGAACATGGGAGTATTGACCAATCCGAATGAAGAAATTAAAAGGTTGAATGGAATGGGCTTTTTCAGACGCAGCGTTAAAAGTGAGCGTTAAACAGGTTATATGGGCAAGAAGAGTGAGAGGCATTGAGGGGACCTGATGGTAAAAACAAGCCAACATTTTGTAGGGTGAACGAGCGTAACGCACATACACAAACGCATTTTGTTGATCATTTGGTGGGGGAAATTTATACAAACGCCGGTAATCATTCCGAATTGAACATTCGGTGAAGAAAGTGCGTGCAAAAATGGATGCGTGGACGCGAGAAGCTACGCGTTATTCAATAAATTTATAAAAGCGGAGGCCATGTTCGATTTCAGGTAACAACACGACGAATATCTCGATTTCAATAAAGTTAAATTGCCTATTGTAAATCCATAGAAAATTAACAGTACGCATAATCTTTATAGAATCGCATTATAATATGCCAGTTGACAACACAACAAGAAAAATATGTGACTTAAAAGGATATTCAACTTTGGAATATATTTTTCAGAAAGCGGAAAAACACGGAGGTTCTAATAAATCCAATAGAAGTTTGAATCGACAAACTTCAACAATCAAAAAATACATTTTTCATTCCAGTTTTTGTTACCTCGTGCACAATTCAAGGCTAAAACATCAATTCTCAATCGCTTATCTCTCTGTCTTCGCTTTCATGTTGTCCGCACGACGTTTAACGATCAAATGATCCTTTTAACACATACACTCGCAAGACGTGTATCGTATACAAAAATAGGTTGGCTGAACTATGCAACGTGTAAACATAAGGGCGTAAGCGCGAAACCTGTTTGGATATGGGTTTTTACCATTCCCGTGTGAAAGAGCCCAATGAATTTGTTCTTCTGCAAAGTTACAAGTATCAGTTTTTTGAGATATGGTAATCCTGAAACCTCTCATCGAAGCACATCTTTATATTCGCGCCAATCCTGGCACCAGCATTTACCTACCTGCTGTGAAGATTTATAGGTCGCTCTTCGGCTTATGTTCGGTTTTTTCCGGAGGCTCAGTTGAGTGTGAATACTTTGTGAATATACTATGGCGTCGAAAACTTTCCAAGTCCGCATCAATAACCAACTAACCGATAACTTTGACACAAATATCGGACTAAAGCAGGGAGACAGTATGGTCCCATTCCTGTTCAATTCAGCTCTGAAATATGTCGTAAGAAAACTTCCCCTTGATATAAGAGGTACGTTATTATACAAGTCAAGCCAAGTGGTAGCCTATGGGGATCACATCAACATTTTGTCAGGTCATAAACAACCGCCAAAGAATTTTTCCTGAAATTCAACAGCAAAACAAAACGACTAGGGCTTCAAATCAATTTGAATGAAACTAGGCCTATGAACCAATCGAGGAAAAGTGCCTCAAATACACAAAATATCACATTTGGCAAAAAAGTATCGAAAATATGAGCAAATGTGTGTGTTCCCAAATATTGAGAACCGGTAATGAAACAGACGAAATGTGATGAAGTATGCAGCGCAAAAAAAGTATTTTATTCCGTTTGACGATCTTAACGACCAGCTATACGAGTATACACAGGAAAACAAATCTCCAAGTATGTAAATCTGTGATAAAACATAAGCATCCGCAAGCATATTTAGCGCCTTCGAAAGACGGTTCCTGAGGTGAATACTCAGAGCAAAGCTAGTCGAAGGCCAATAGTGAGTTCGATACAACTTCACAGCTAGTTTTGATTCAACTTCTACTTCACCGATACTGATCGTCCTTACTATGTGAATGAAAAATGAGTTTTTGTTTTGCTATGTTTTCAGACTAAATATTTCTCAATTGTTTTTCTTTGCAAATGTTGACGTTAAATATCTAACAATAAAAATGTGTACGTATATCTTTTTGACGAGCATGTTAAACTACTTAAACTGATGTTTGTAGACGAGAACAAACAAAATTCATTATTGGTTGATTGCTGACAAAAAATCCTTGAAAGAATATTGAACAAATATTATTTTACCGGCATTTACCATCAAAATTTAATTAAAAGCATCTGTAAAAACACATCTGAGAGTATTCTTTTAATGGATTCTTCGACCTCAGTATATTCGTCCATTTACATTTCTATACTATGCTCCCCAAACAATTCTTCTTAAAATTATATTCCATCAGTTTTTGTTTCCAATCTGTTTGCCCAATATATTCAGCTAGGCTAAGCATTCTAGGGTCCACCGAAAACGCCATCCATCATAGAATTTCCTGTGTACATTATATGAACACGACAAAAGGGAGCTTTGTATTTTTCGCTATTATCAACCCTTCGGGCTATACTCAGTGAATCTGATGGACCCCATATCAACGTAGCTGCTTGTAGCATGGGTACTATAATATTCAAGACTCATATGAAGTGGGGCGAAACACTCAGGCAGGCACTTGTTAATATTTTGTTTGCATTTGCGGTTAATTTATGTACTCGACTATCAAGAGAATGATAAATTAACGCAGTGGTAGAGTCGGTACTCGTAAACCAATGTTACACTCTCTGCAAGGCACTTTGTTATAACAATTCACGTAGCAGGAGTAGAAGAGCTAATATAAATATGCAAGTTCCATTTAGGAAACATATTTACTTATGTTACACTGTATGTTGGGTTTCTTTTTTCAGAAGGATTGACTAAAGTTAACGGTAATAAGAAAAAAATTACTGTTTTGTCAGAATGAAAGAAAATAAAGAAATCGGTGCTTTTATCCGTAGATTGACAACATTTGAAATGTAGAAATGATTAAATAGGGCTGGTTTGTTTTTTGATTACATTAATGATGTTTGACTTTGTCGTCGAACGTTGCCTATAAATGAAAATGGCCGTTCTATGTGAACTAACTGCGTTTACTCAGAGTGTTGTGTAGCAAAAATTCAACCCCTAGAACAGAGCCCATAAAAGCTTGCAGTTATTATTGTTTATACAACATTTGTACTTGGCTGTTTACTAGAATTTAATGGGCTCTTTCACACGGGAATGGTAAAAACCCATATCCAAACAGGTTTCGCGCTTACGCCCTTATGTTTACACGTTGCATAGTTCAGCCAATCTATTTTTGTATACGATACACGTCTTGCGAGTGTATGTGTCAAAAGGATCATTTGATCGTTAAACGTCGTGCGGACAACATGAAAGCGAAGACAGAGAGATAAGCGATTGAGAATTGATGTTTTAGCCTTGAATTGTGCACGAGGTAACAAAAACTGGAATGAAAAATGTATTTTATGATTGTTAAAGTTTGTTGATTCAAACTTCATTGGATTTATTAGAACCTCCGTGTTTTTCCGCTTTCTGAAAAATAAATTCCAAATTTGAATATCCTTTCTAGTCGCATATTTTTCTTGTTGTGTTGTCAACTGGCTTATTATAATGTGATTCTATGAAGATTATGCGTACTGTTAATTTTCTATGGATTTACAATAGGCAATTTAACTTTATTGAAATCGTGATATTAGTCGTGTTGTTTCCTGAAATTGAACATGGCCTCCGCTTTTATAAATTTATTAAATAACGCGTAGCATCTCACATCCACGCATGCATTTTTGCACGCAAATTAAAGAAAGGCAATCGTTTCATGACGACTACCTTCTTCACCGAATGTTCAATTCGGAATGATTACGGCGTTTGTATAAAATTTCCCCCACCAAATGATCAACAAAATGCGTTTGTGTATGTGCGTTAGGCTCGTTCACCCTACAAAATGTTGGCTTGTTTTTACCATCAGGTCCCCTCAACGCCTCTCACTCTTCTTGCCCATATAACCTGTTTAACGCTCACTTTTAACGCTGCGTCTGAAAAAGCCCAATAGTTTACTCATTCTGCAAGGACAACGTGCTTGATTTTTAGGGTTTTGTAAAATAATTTTACAAAACCCTACTAGTTTCGCGACCAGTCTGTCCGTCCGTCCGTCCGTGTGTCACAGCAGTTTTTCTCGGAAACTACTTAAGCTAGAAACATCAAATTTTGTGTGTAAGTGTAAAGTGGTGATCTCTTCGAAATTCAGCTACAAAAAAATTTTATAAGGTATTTAAGGGTGGTCTCCCCATATAGGAGAGTGACCCCCCGAAAAAAAAATTTCATTGAAGGTAGCCGATATGGGTATCAAATGAAAGGTCTTGATGAGAACTTTTCAAAACAGGTCTTAGTTTGGAAAAACTTGCTTCGAGGGGCGCACAGGGAGGGGAAATACACGACAAATTTGTGTCCCCCCCCCTCGCGATTGGACACCTGTGATCCGAAAAATCTGAAAAAATCAAGGATGTAGGCCTTGGTGCGTACAACAACAGCAAATACGTGAGAAGTCGCAATTCATTCAACTTTGTTAGTAATAGTATGATTTATCGATTTTATGTTTTCTTGAATAAAATCTTAACGGTACCCTTAAATTCAATGAAATTCAGTATGTAGATGTCTATTTATAAGATTGATCTATCCTGAAAGTTTCATAAAGATTGATTCGCGAAGTTATAGCGGTTTGAATTTTCCTGTATTACTATGGAACAATATGCGCTGCATGTATTACTATGGCAACATATGGCTATGGAACAACATGCGCTTTTTACAGACTCAGACACTACAGTTTTGCTAGGATTTGCATAAAAATTTCAGGAATGATAGGTGTCATGTATATCTTTGAGAATCGGTTCAGCTAGTAGTATCAGTAATCATAAAATAAGATAGTGGCTGTTTTAAATGCGAAGATTGAATAATTTGGAGTTATTTTTTCCCAACTTCAACGTTTAAGGTGCATGCTTTGAACAGTTGATTCAATTGAATGAATGACTGAAGATGAGTACCTACAATTAATCTCATAAGTGAAATAAGTCAAGGAGGCAGGAGAGAGCTCCTAGCAAAAGGGTTTTGTAACCATTCTAGGATTCGAAAAAATTCATCAAACGTAGCCGATATGAGTATGAAATGAAATTTTTCATGGGAGCTTTTCAAAACAGTTGTTAAACTGTCAGTTTTTGCTTCAGTGGGGGCACAGGGGGGAAATATATGAAAAATGTGTTTCCTCCGTCGCGGATGGACATCTGAAATAATTATCAAGGGATATATTTATGAGTATAACAATACCAAAAACCTCAAATGTCGAAATTCATTGAACTTTTTTAAAAATAGTATGATCTTCTTATTTCATATTTTCTCCAATAAAATCGTCTTCGACATGTTTCTTGATTTGATTCGATCTGGTGACTGCATTTTGTAAATTGAATACAAAACCCTTCTGACATGAGCGTAGGTCTGTTTACCCAACTTGTTTGTCCTTCATCTCATACTTAACTTGAATTAATTCGTTCCCACGTGGGAATCAAATGAAGACTGGAAACAATCGCTGGCACATAGTTAAATGTATAGTTCGCATGTCTAGAACATTTTTATACTATATATGTGTTTTGGAGATTTAGTTATTGCCTAATCCATTATTTGCTATTTAATTAAACCACTTTTAGACAAAAAAGAAAACCAACCGCTCAGCCCCCTAAAACAGAAGAAATAACATGTTTGCGATCAGCGTTAAATCAGTGTTTGCCCATTTTAGTTGGGATAGATAAATTAGTTTCTTCCAACCACGTGTTTGAAATGGGGTAAATGATTTGGCACTGATTCCAAGAATTTTATTTGATTCTTTTGAAAACGCTTTGAAGTAAGTTTCCTTTTTTTCTACAATTTTTTTGTCTCATAAATTTTAAGTGGTAACAGAATATCAACCGGGATTCACACTGAATAACAAATAATGAACATTATTTCCAAGTGCTAGAAACAATCTTAAAAAGTATTGTATTGTTGTATAAATGTTGCCAAATAAACAGCACGTTTTAATCCTGAGCTTAGAATCAGCATAGATACAAAAGAACAGCGCTAATCGTAAACTGCCAGTTAAACCGTTTTAAGTGTTCTCATAAACTTTTTTTTCTTTAAAAGCCGTCGAACCTTGCTTTATTGGGTCAGCAGACGCGTTTCTGTTTCTTTGAGTTATTTTCAATGTCTCTTAAATACAGGATTTTCCAATAAGAAGTGTTATTTTAATATTAAAAATAAAGAAACCATGTTTTAATATGAATGATGGGATGTTTATTTCATTATAAAGAAGTAGGTATGCCGTTAATAGTGAAAAATAACGCCAGGCAAATGATCACCACGACCACCCTTACAGGACGATATCCTTTTCATGCAATTTTCCATAACCAAATCGCAAAGTGGCTGCTCTATGTCCTCGATTGTCTCACGAATTTCATCTTTGAGGTCTTGAATCGACGCTGGACTGTTGGCGTAGACCTTCTCTTTCACGTGGCTTCAAAGGAAGAAGTCGCAAGGTGTTAAATCACAAGATCTCGGTGGCCAATTGTGATCACCTCTTCGAGAGATAACACGGTCCGGAAACTTTTCCCGTAAAATATCAATGGTTTTGTTGCTTGTGTAGTACGTAGCGCCGTCTTGTTGAAAGTAAACGTTGTTCAGATCAATACCATCTAATTCTGGCCATGAAAAATCATTAATCATCTCTCGCGCAATCCATTCACCGTAACTGTTGCTTCAGCCTCATTTTCGAAAAAGTGAGGTCCAATGACCCCGCCGGACCATAAACCGCACCAAACAGTCACAGATTGAGGATAAAGAGGCTTTTTAACAATAACTCTTGGGTTTCCTGAGCCCCAGATGCGATAATTTTGCTTGTTGACGAAGCCACCGAGGTTAAAATGGGCCTCAACACTCAAGATGATTTTTCGATGGAATTCCGGATCATTTTCATGCATTTCAAGGACCCAATTAGCAAAGACACGACGTTGTTGATGATCGACCGGCTTGAGTTCTTGTGTTAACTGAACTTTATAAGCCTTAAGGCCCAAATCTTTATTCAAAATACGGTGTAATGACGTTTTTGGAATGCCTAATTCTAAAGAACGACGAGGAATGGACAAACCTGAATTTTCTGCAACACTTTCGGCTACAGCAGCAATATTCTTGGTTGTTCTTGAGTGACGTGCACGGGTTTTATTCTTCACATCACTAAATTTTCCCGACAGCTCGAATTTTTCCACCAATTTCTGTATTGCGGTCCAACAAGGTGCGTCACGACAATCCAAAAATGTTGGAGTTTTACGAACCGTCTCTGCCGAATTTTCACCATTTTTATAGTGATTTTAATAATTTCAATGCATTGTTGAAGCATGTATCGTTCCAATTTTATTAATTACGCAGTTTTTACTTTTCAAACGTTAGAAAATGACAGCTTCAAAAGTGACATCTACCAAAACAGCGGGTTATTTAAAATAACACCTCTTATTGGAAAACCCTTTACCTTTGAAAATCTTATAAATCTCATCTTGGCAAGGAATAATAGCAAATTGAGCACATTATGATCAATTTATTTTGCTCCTTCTATCGATATCATTTCAGTTTTCCAAAACCATGAATACGGGAAGTACTTGGGATTACATTAACGTAATGAGGGGAAATAAATTATATAATAAAGTTGATAAATAGCTAGATTTTCTCGGACGTGTATTAACAAATTTATGCTGTCTCAATTATGCGAGTATGAGTGTGTAAATATTGTCTGCCTAAGTAGTAGTTAGAGTGCTCGATTCGTAAGCTGAGGGTCCCTAGTTTGAACCCCATTGATTATAACGAGATTTGTTTCGAGTCATTCTTTGGACAGACTATAAGCCCGTATCGCAGCTGGATGGATGGATCAAGAGGCAAAAGTGTGGTGCTGACCATATCACCTTGTCAACACATTCGATTTAGATAATGCGATACTCTTACTGTCTCTAAGCAAAGGCCTGAGAGGGGCTAAATTTTACCAAGCCAACAATGAACGACAATATAATAAGGTAAGTGATACAAATAGGGCCTACCTAATTTCAAACACTCATATCTTGATAAATTATTTGAAGAAGGTGATAATTAAAAGCAAGGCATTATTCTCTGGTCTATAAATTTTAAGTAATTGAGAAAATATATTATCAACTTTTATCAAAATTCACTTAAAAGGAGGTAATTCTGGAATCTTAGCCTCGGGTCTTTTTAAAACATAGTGACTTGACAAAGCCTTAAATTAAAGGAATATTGTTATTGGAGTATTAAATACGTAAAAATATGTATTTCTGAGCCTTAAACCAAATGTTTCCATGAGATTCTTCTATATTTTGATAGGCCTAAATTGAACAAGGTAACTAAATAAGGCCTTGGAACGTAATAAGTAGCATAATTTGTTTAGGAACATTAATCAGTCTTATTGATACTAAATACTAGTAGAGGTAACTCTATAATCTATTTTCCAGACAATTAGGACTTAAAAATGTATCTAGATCACATTTTGTCAAGCCGACGCAATCCTCATGGTTCCACCGACGACACTTCACGCACTGTCTCTTATCTTCTATCCTCTCCTCGTTCCATGCAAGACAGTACCACTGTTCCCTATCTTCAGTTGATTTTGGTTTAATCGAACGTTTCTTCTTTTGTTTGTGGGTTTCTTTTGTAGTTTTCTTAATACGTTTCTTTTGTGATACTTGAATTTTTTTGGTTTGTTATGTATATTGAATAAATCTTTGGTGGCTCTCTGACCTTTATAATTTAAACCTTTTCTACGTAGACAGCTCGTAACAACACTGTAGTCAGGTGTAGATAGACATTTTTGAAAATAAGTCTTCTTACTTTCAGCAATTTTAGCCAAAGGTTCGTCATCTTCAGTGTCTTCGCCATCAGACTTTGGTAAAGTAACATTATTGGAATTTACGTTTTCGATGCTATACTCTGTGTCTGAAGAAGTATAAATCCTTAAGCGTTTCAGTGGAATAAACCTGTTTATAAATGAATACATAGGTATAGTCTTCTTTAGATGCAATACTGTACCTGCTCATCTTCTGAATTATCAATATATTTTACCAGTCGATGGGTAATCTTTACGCCGCTGGACCCGGAAAGATTTTCGAGACAATTTTGGTCATTAATATTTATTCGAGGTAGTGTTCTGTGTTCTATGTGGAAAGCAAATGGAAATACTCGAAGATATGGTGTAGCGGGAGATAATGGTGAGACTTCTTCGGCATCGATCACATTTTGCAAATGCTGAATGTTCAAGATGGGTGAGGACTGACGTTAGTCATTATCTGTTTCAATATTCATATCGGATCCTGACAAATTTTCTTGAGGTCTTCTTACATTTGCATTGATTAATTGTGAAGATTCATCACAGTCAGTTGAATTACTTTCGCTGATATGACGCTCTGCCAAGATGGAAGGAGCGAAAGCAGTTTCAGGTATTGCACCAGCGTTTAATGGATAAAGTCTACATAGGTTATGCTCTTTGACCAGACCTTAGATAAAATTAGGTTAAATCGAGTTTTAGTGACCTTTTTGGCACGTTTTCGCAGAAATTCTTGATCTCAGTACGATTCAAAAAGTGTGTAACAAGCTTTGTCAAGAGGCTGTAATTCATGCGTCGTATTGCATGGTGAACAATAAAGCACAATGTCATGTTTTCAGCTGTTTCGGTAATACGAAAATCCAGATGATAGGGTAGGATCGCCCAAGAGTACGCACTTAACTTACATTGCTCAATAAAACATAAAGATAGTTTGAATTAGTTTTATTTTGAAATACTTTAGTATATTATGCATAAGTCTAATAAAAAAATTAAATAAAAGCTACTTCCTGGTCCATATAACAAATATATTGTAATTTCAACAAAAAAGAAAAATTGCGTACTCTTAAGAAAACGAATCCTATGAGTACGCAACATACAACTCTAAGAGTATGCAACATTTTTAACCATCGCAAAAGTCGCAGGAAAATATTGTGGTTCCTAAATAATTGGAACAATCTTCATGCCACCAAAGTTCACAGTTTAAGCATTGAATCCAATCTGATGAGCTGAAAGTTTAATTGCATCCTGGGCAAATTGTATCCTTATTATCATTCCCAAACGAATGTTTTTTGTTCTTTGTTTTGGGCCTTTCTTGTTTTGTTGCAAAAAGATTTTTTTTCCGTTTGATTTTTGCGGTTTATTTTCCTTGTCTTCTAAGATTTTGTTTTTATAAGGCGTGGAAGAAAGTAATTCAGATCTTTTCGATTGCCTTTTTCTAACTTGTTGATGTGTGGCCTTTGGAAAAGGCAAAATCATTTCTGGAGTGACAGAAGAGCTTAATGATTTTAGTTGTAGAGATGAGCATGAAGTTCCAGGTAAGCTTGAATGCTGTAGCCTAATGTCTAAAGCTGTGATTTCCTCATGTGTTGGATTCCGAATGGGTGATCTATTCAATGCTTCCAAGTTGAGGACCTGCGGAGTTTGATAAACTGAAAGAGGTATATCGTCTTCCTTATCGAAAAGTAATTGCTCTTCTTCTCTGTTGTCCGGATGTTCGAAATTATTGGCTACTTCACAATAAGGTTTATCTGAGACTCCAGCAGGCGCAAAATCTGCGTCAGGGTTGTATGGATAAATTCCAGTACATGCGAATGATTTTTCACATATTTCGATGGTCGCTACTTTCGAATATGTGGCATGAAACAGTCCAGCCATTTCTCTCATTGTTATTGCCCTTCCAGGGCTGTTTACCATCCATTTATTGCACTCTGAAGAAAAAGCTGTTTTTAACGGGAAGAAAAAACCTCTATCTAACGATTGAATTTTGTGACTTGCATGAGGTGGTAAAGTCAAAAGAATAATGAATTGTTTTCTTGCATATAAAATAGCTTCAAGAGAACAATGGGATACATGGCTGTCCAGAAGTAGTATTACTGGATCTTCTTCCGATGGTTTAACATAATTAAAAAAATGTTGAAGCCAATTTAAAAACAGATCTGAGTTCATGTATCATGTATCAGATATCATTTTCAATGTGCCTGGTGGTGCATTATAGAAGAGTTCGTCTTTCATACGCTTTCTAGGAAAAATAAGACCTGGCGAAACCCAAGTACCGGAAGCGCTCATGCAGCATACCGCAGTCACTAATTGTCCTCTTTCAGCAGACACAATTTTGGAAACAGTTCTTTTTCCTGTGGGAGCATAAATCTTTGGCAGCTTATTGGGGATGGTAGAAAGTCCCGTTTCGCCCATGTTAAATACCCTGTGGGGTCGAGGAGCTGTTTCTCCATAAATTGTTTTCAAATTTTGAAAAATTTTTTCGCACTGCGGCTTATTGAAACCAATTGCACGAGCTTAACTACATTTTTCTGGAGCTCGTAATGAGAGTCCATTTCTCGCCGCAACACTTTGCACCCAATGAACACCAGCCATTTTTGTTTCAACACTAAACCTATGTTGAATTTTATTCAATTCAGCGTATTGGTATGCTAAGGCACGTACGTTTTTGACGGTGAGTCCATACAGCCTCAATTCTAAATCCCTGACAT
This sequence comes from Odontomyia ornata, assembly GCA_963969285.1. Taxonomy (NCBI): domain Eukaryota; kingdom Metazoa; phylum Arthropoda; class Insecta; order Diptera; family Stratiomyidae; genus Odontomyia; species Odontomyia ornata. Next base: position 107,438,206 of record OZ017739.1, on the reverse strand, counting down.
GCTTCGTTAATTCCTTTTCTTCTTCGGCAGAAAATATCAGTTTAAACCTACCCAAGTTTGTTGGAACTGAGCCCTGAAAAAGATGTACTAATACCATTTTTTAGGCAAATTGACTAAAAAGCCTACTGGGCGCAACCGTTTCCTTAATGTGCACTCATTTACATTGAAACATCGTGTAGCAGACCGCTTGCTTTCGCCTCGATTGATGCGTTCAGCTGCCTCTTTTAGCATTGCTGCTGTGAATTTCAACTTCCGGTCGCTTTTTCTTATGTATTTACCCATATCCTACATAAAAAATAGAAAACGAAAGGATAACTGCATATAGGTCTAAGAGTACGCATGCGTACTCTTTGGGTGCGTACTCTTAGAAAAAGTGCACCAATGCCACAAAAATCACCTCATGGATGTAGCCGACGTAAAAAGTTGGATGATGTCTACTTTAATCTATTCACTACAAAGCATCTTTATGCACAAATTAAAAAACAACAAGTTGGGTAAACAGACCTACGCTCATGTCAGGAGGGTTTTGTATTCAATTTACAAAATGCAGTCACCAGATCGAATCAAATCAAGAAACATGTCAAAGACGATTTTATTGGAGAAAATATGAAATACGAAGATCATACTATTATTAACAAAGTTGAACAAATTTCGACTTCTGACGTTTTCGGTATTGTTATGCTCATAAATATCTCCCTTGATAATTATTTCAGATGTCCATCCACGACGGAGGAAACAAATTTTTCATGTATTTCCCCCCTGTGGCCCCACTGAAGAAAAAACTGACAGTTTCACAAATTTTTCGTACAGTACAGCTGTTGCGTACTCTTATGGAATGCGTACTCTTAGGCGAGCCTACCCTATTTGGCACCCTCAAAGATGAGGGGGCATTTTCCAGGGGTTTTAAGCTTTACTAAGTGTTCAATAAAAACAGTAAATAATTTCGCTGTCATATTACCTTTTGGTACCATATGGACAATTGATCCTACAGGCAAATTATCATCTCACTCTGATTTCTTCCTTTTTCCCTTAACAAGAATCATGGATGATATCGGATTCCCTATTCATTAGCACATCCAACTACAGTGACATTCTCACTATGCTCAGAGCCTAGTATGTGCATTCTTTTAACACTGTCCTGAGCAATCACTGTTTGTTGGTGATGTAATGTAAGCCAACTGCCCTTCTTGTCCATATTGTAAATTTTTTTAAGGATGGTAATGAAGATCTAATTCATCATAAAACTCACGAGCTTCATTGAATTGATGAGCGACAATAGTTTTATTTAATTTTTGGGCTCGAGTTTTGCTATGTTTGGATTTCGATTTAAAAATAATCTCAACGTGCCTTTTCCTGGAAGTTTTGTTTCTTTGTTGCAATTATTGTCAATGTTACATTTGTCATAAAAAGCAAATGCTTGAATCCGAATCACTTTGGCGTCAGAGGTATTCCTATTTGAGAAAATTTTATTATACGGCTGACAAAAGCTTTTTCTTGCTCTTTCGTAAATAAAGCATTTCTTCCTAAGCTCTTATGTAAAATATCACTTTTTAGATGATTTTTAATGGTTCTTCTCGGAATGCTACATTGCACCGAAGGTTTGTAGGTTGATAATGGCCTACAATGCACATCATTAACAGCCGCTCTCAAGCTTTCATTCGACCACGTAGCGCGTTTTGGTCTTGGAGGAGACATACTAAGATAATCATCCGTAAATAAACATAATAAAGTTAAGATGCAACAGAATTCCTATTAAGACCTAGGGTCAGAAATAAGGTCTATTATAACCGTAGGCACATTATACTTCATAAATGTTGTAAGCAGTATTTTATTCGCATGTTCTAAAAATTACGATTTAAAGTCACATTTACTCTTCGATGAGTTATATGATGATTCGTATATATTACTTGAAACAAAACTGTGAAGTACTTTTGATGTAAATACCAAAACAAATGAGACTTTTGTCATAGACATTTTTTTGTGGCGCCATCTGTGAATGAGATAGCGCGTTGAAAAGTTACATCCCTCCCTGACTTCCAGTGGAAGTTTGTTGACATTCGGTTCATTGGAAGCGAACTTATTGCGTCTACAGTAGTATCTTTTTGTTATCCGTACAAAAATGAGTTTCAAGTAAAGAGCCAATATCAAATTTTGTTTTAAAATCGGTAAAACATTTACCGAAACATTTGAATTGATGAAGAAAGTTTATGGCGATGATTGTCTATCTCGTGCCAGAGTTCATGAGAGGTTTACACGTTTCAGAGATGGTTGTGAGGATATAAATGATGATGAACATACGGGCCGCCCAATATCAGTGATCACCGAAAACTCCATCGAAATTGTATGTGAATTTATCAAAAATGAGCCGAAATCATCGTTGAAATTCAAGGAATTGGAGTTGAATATCTCAAAACATTGACTTGTTGCATTTTAACCGATCATTTGGGCATACAAAAGGTCTGTGCACCACGGTGTTCCAAAATAAAGGAAACTTTTGTCATAAGACTTTTTTGGATTTTTTGACTACAAATCGTAATTTAACCATCAATCACTCACTGTATTCACCTGATATGGCTTTCTGTGACGTCTACCTATTATGGAAATTGCATTTGGCCATGAAAAGAAAACGCTTTGCATCCGTAGAGGGTATCCAAAAGGCTTGTATCGACATCCTGAAGGACATTTCGGTCAATGACTTGAAACACTCTTTCGAAAAGCTTTTGGATCATGCTAAACAGTGTATGGAGACCGGAGGAGACTATTTTGAATAAATAAACTCGAATTTATTGGAACAAAGCTCCTGTCGTTTTTATTTTAGCTTAGTCTCGTTTGTTTTGGAACGCACCTTGCATATATTTTAATCGACTTTTCTGGACTACAGGCCTCATTTGAGCATAGGTTTTATTTATTCAGGCACCTAAATTATTTAAGTTTAGTGTTTATTATTGAATACGTCCATGTGGGGCTTTCTGGTCCCCACGAGGCGTATCTTTCGTTGTCAGATAAAAGAGTAATCTAGCTGTATGTAGGTGGAAAATAAAATACTGTCGCGTGTTATGGTTCACGGCCAATAATTTTAATGTTCCGGGAAAGTGAAAATGCAATGTCTTTTAAATTAGGTTAAAAGAGTTTATTTATTAAAAATGCACAATTATTAATTTTTAACTATTTCACCAAATTTTACTTTCACTTGTCTAACAATTTTTATTTTTACTGCCTATCACTTCACAATCAATATCGCTCCTAATTTGCACTCCACACTATCGCAGTTTTTAATATCCTAGTTGTAAAGAATCCCCCCATTCATTCAGCTCGGCTTTATATAGGGTATCTAGTCATTCAATTCATTTCTCGTACATTGGTGAATTACCTGGAATATTCGAGCGGCTTAATGAATGGGGCAGTGACTCACTTTCAGATGTTGATGATGCTTGGTGGGTTTTCGAGTACATTCGCTTGTTGATCATTATGTTCTTAATGGTTGTGAAAACAATTGCGACAGTAGCTCGCAAAATTATTCGTGCATGTAACAATACTATCCGTGAATTAAAACCAACTGATTCGAAGCACCGACAATGCTCCACTCAGTATTCTATTGTCATGAAAACAGTAAATCAGGTTTGGATTGTATCAATAAATGGACACGACATTTGCCTCAAAAAACGGATCACTAGACTCTTTCGTGTGATTTTTATATATGCCAAATTCATTGAAAAACTACTGCCCAGATGAAAAAATATAAGTTCAATATATTGGTAGTACAAGATATTAATCTGCATTGTAACGATGTCGATGATATGCAAACATACACTATCTTTCACAAGTGGCAAGTCGTCAGGCATTCATAAATATGAAGTGGCCTTTATCATGGACATGAAGTTCAAACAAATTGTCAACGACTTCAAGCGAGTTGATTATCAGATCTGTACTATGCGCATTGAGACGAGCTTCTTTTACATATGGTTAGTCAACTGCTATAATCTCACTGGGCCAGGGCAGACATAGTCATAAACAGAATTGCGACCTTTTTCAACTTTCAGGTTAGCTGAATCCGGCCTGGGGTCTACATGGTTCAACATTGCACCCATGCTCACTTTGTATATGATACACATTTTTTCAATGTATGTGTATCACTGAGTCCATTTCATTGTTGGCCGTCGACAAGTGAAGACGAGTAACATACATGAGATGTGTGTCCTGATTTTTTTCATCCTGATACCAAGAACGCATTTCCAATCTCTCATACGAGATCTTACCCCTTGAGCTGTGGAGACTTAGGAAATTTTCTGGGGCGCAACAGATAGGCACACATTAGTTGCAGTGCGTGCGGCCAGGTAGTTAGAAAATTTTCAACACTCATGCTTCTTACGAGTATTTTCTTCTTCTCGACGTCATGTCGTTCTTGTCTAAGAAAAGTGGATTTACCTTTTTGAAGCCGGCAACAAGCTGAAACATCTGACCTCGTCCGCTGAAAATTACAACAAGTTTGGGGTAGACAGACCTACGCTCATGTCAGAAGGGTTTCGTACTTAACCTCGTACTTAAGAAAACTCAAGCCAGGCACAAAAAAAATATATTCTTGCTTTAAAGGAAATTCATTTTAACTAGCCAACATTACGGTCAATGGAATCTTGAATGTATTTTGGCTATTCATCTTATCTGAAAATTTGGAGAGGATCCAATCAACAGTGTAGTGTCTGGATCGATGGAAAGCCCATGTAGTAGAAAAATCGTATTTGATTGTTGTAATCGGAGGAAATTCAAACGGCTATAGCTTCTGAAAATTTTTTGAATCTCATGAAATTAAGGATCTTTAAAAACTACTTAACTTAATGACACTATTAGAGTTTTACTGAGAAAAATGCTAAATTCCACTATTATTAGCAAAGTTCAAGGAATTTCAACCTCTTTGTTATTTGCTATTGGATGAAGTTCCATGATTTTTAGCCTACTAGATACGCATCCTATCTGCTCGTTCCTATATCTGTTCATGTATCCATGCATTATAGGAAGTTTCATCAGAAACTATAGAAGCAATAAAGCTCAAAATTTGTGAAAACGTCAGAAGTTGTGGTCCCTTAAAATTTTAAGGTGAAGGTGGCTCCCCCTTCCTGAAGCGTCCCTTAGCAAATTTTTTCATCAAATCCAGTCGAGTAGGGTATTAAATGAAAGGTCTTTGCACTTTCTGAGTCTGAAAAAGTAATTTTTTGCATCAGAGTGTCAGGGAGGAGGCAAAATATACGAATAATATTTGTGTCCCCTCCCCTGGCAATTGGACACTTTTGAGCCGAAAAACCATTAGTAGGTGTACATGAATACAAGGGCAACAAATACCATATGAATCAGAACTCACAACTCTATTAATAATAGTATGATTTGTAAATTGAACATTCCCCCCGAAAATCATAACGGTGTCCTTAAGCTTTTTAAAATATTACAGTTATGTAAGTCGATACAAAACCCTTATGCCTACGAAATTTCACGGGAATCAAATCATAATAAAGTGAGTTATCGCCATTTCAATCGTAATCTCGCCTTCCTCTGCTCCCTCGGTACTGATAAGCTAATTTTAAGTTTTGTTTGGAAAGATCTCATAAGGACCTTTCCAATGACACCCTACTCGACCACCAATGGTGAAATTTTTGTTGAGGGGTCACTTTCCTTCAAACTCTCTAAAAAATGTTTCAAAAAGTCTGACTTTTCCGCAAAGTTTCATGGCTATAGCTTCTATAGTTTAGGGGAAAAGTGCTGTAACCTACAGATGGATAGACGGGCAAACGGACAGACAGAAGGACATAGGTCGTGATTTGAATAGAGCTTTATATTTTAGTGTAAAACCCTAAAAAAGCGACCAGGAATGGTTCTTACGACACCGTAGAACATATCAAGGGCAGGCTGCCCTGAAATGAAATCAAAAACCTTTCAGGGGACTTCAGCACCCGAATTGGCTGGGAGTTGTCTCACATAAGAATAACAGCAGTATACAGCCTACATGCAGAAACCAGCTCAAACGGGCAGTGTCTAATAGACTTCGCGCCTGGCAGAAACTTTTCTGCTAAGCTTCACCTGCTTCCCGCATCGAGACATATACAAAAGAACGAGGACATTGTCCAATGACTGATCGTTTAACCAAATAGACACATTGTCATAGAAAACTGAGCTGCCACCAGCATCGTTGAGACACATTTATTCCGAGGCGCACACAGTGGCTCAGACCATTACTTATCCAAAGTTAAATTCCAGTGTCGCACCTCCAAATCAAAAACAATCAAAGCCACTAACATCATAGTACGAGTTAGATGATAATTTGGTAAAGTTCACATACGTACTCGTATGTTATATGCCATCGCTAGAAGATACACTCAAAGTGGTTCCGTAGACAGAGAAAAATAGCAAAGATATCTAAATAATGTAGAAAATGGTCAAAAATGCGATCACTGATATAGCGGGAAAGGTCTTAGAACATCAATAATAAAAATGATACTTAAAAATTGCTGGGATCTAAAAGACGAAGGTTACAATGCTAAACAGCAAGTCTCAGGTCAAAGTTAACCGAAATTAGCCAGGAAGCCAATAAACTTAAGAACAAAACAAAGGGATTTGTTTGCCCCAAAGTTGTTCTATATTGCTCTCGAACATAATGTCACAAAATTGTCAACAGATACCACGGGTATGCTATTCTCCAAGCCCATGGAACGAGTAGCGTATGCTTAGGACGTTAAAATTATGTCCTGATCGATTGCAGATGCTGAGGAAGCATTCACATGACTGGGGTTAGAAGTGAAAAAGTCGGCTTCTTGGTCAATAAAACCAAAACTATATTTAAACAAGGAAAGAAATGCTTCTATGACAAAACTAGACCGTCGGAGACTACAACCTGGAAAGTGTTGATAGTTTCCCATACTTAAAAGTTCACCGTGATAGAAAAGGCACAAAAAAAGAATGAAATATTGAAAAGGATAGAAGTAGTAGAAAAAGCCTGCTCCCAAGTACTTGGCTATACAAGTCACAAATAAGACCTGTCATATTCTTTCCGAAATGGCCCTGGACGTATTCGAACGTAAAGTGCTCAGTAGGATACCTGGCCCAGTAAAAGATAGAGCTTTACTAAAATCGGATCATATGCCAATAGTTTTACTGAGGAGTATCTAAGTTGTTTTAGAGCAGGTAGATCGAGAATAGCCCAATTGTTCGCTGTCAAGCAGGTACTTGAAAAATGCTGGGAGTTTAACATAGACGAACACCAAATTTTCGTTGACTTTAAGTAAGTATACGACAGTATTGATCATAATGTACTGTACCAAATAATGCTTTGTTTAGGAATCACAGCCAAATTGGTCCGTCTTACCAAAATGACAATGACGTCGACGACCTCCCAAGTCCGCATCAATAACCAACTCACCGATGCCTTTGACACAAATATTGGATTAAAGTGGGGAGATGGGCTGGCCCCATTGTTATTCAATTTGGCTCTGGAGTACGTTATAAGGAAGCTACCTGTTGATACACGAGGAACCTTACCATACAAGTTGAGCCAAGTAGTAGCCTATGCGGATGACATCAACATTTTGTCACGATCATCAACAACTGCCAAAGAACTCTACCTGAAGCCCGACACCGAAGCAAAACTAGTAGGGCTACAAATCAATGAAAATGAAAAAAAAACTCATGACGCAGTTGAGGGAAAATAGTTAAAATACACAAAATATCACACTTGGCTAAAAGTGTATGGAAAATGTGAGCCAAAATAATAAGGATCAGCAATGAAAGAGACAAAATACAACAAAGAATACAGCTTGCGAATAAAATACATAGAAAAACAAAGCTTCAAGCATAAAATCCTGTGATAAGACCTGTGTTATACTATTGGTATGAAACATGGATCCTTACCCAAGCATCCGCAAATATATTGACCACCATTTAGTGACGGCGCCTGAGTCGAATAATCGGAGCGAAGCTAGACGGGGCTACTTGTAGATTCGAAATGACCATGAGCTGTATGAAATTTTTGATGAGCTTATGTTCTCAATGATTTGAAGACAGTGGAAACTGCAATGGGCTGACCACATGAATCGTATGGACGAACAATGAAACCCATGAAGTTATTCGTAGGGAGAACTGAAAGGTGGAGACCAGTGGGGAAACTGAGGAAACGCTGGTCTGACTCGGTTGACGAAGACAGTCCATCGCTGCTCGGATTAGAAAATTGGAGAACGCGGTCAATGAACCGAAACTGTTGGAGGTGCTATTTGCAAGAAGCGATGGCCCGGAAGGCACTACATCGCTACAATGAAGCAAAAGAAAGCATGTAGCAGAGTGGAGACTTCATTGCAATGACGAGTTGTAAAATTTTTGCAACGACCCACTTACATCCGCATCCGTAAAGCTAGGCTAATTATAATGGGTAAGATATGAGGAGCGGATGGAAGAGTACAGGCTCCTCAGACGAACTTTAAAGGGTAGAACGCAAGAGAAACGCCCAGTTGAGAAATGAAGGAAACTGTAGGAGGATTCAACCAAAACTGACAGCAGATCCCTGCTTGGGGTTTATAATTGGTGAAAGAGGTCGAAGAACCGTGACAATTGGAGGCGAATGTCCGAATTGAAGCTATGCCATAAACGATTTAGAATGTGGTTGATGCTTCCTTTTTTCAACGTAATTTCCTTTGACTTATGTTACTCCATGGTTAACGCAGCATTGCTTAAGAAAGGTTTCTTCTTTACTTGTTTCAGTAACATTGCTTCTTCTTCTTCATAGCACTACAGCCGCTCTTGGGCCTTTGCTACCTACAAATAGTGCCTCCAACTGTCTTAATGCATTGACAGCGTTCTCCAATTTAGAGACACGAGCAGCGACAAACTGTTTTCGTCGACTGAGTGAGACCAGCGTTTCCGCAGTTTCCCCACTGGTTTTCGGCCATCAGTTCTCCCAACGAATACCTTTTTGAGCATCCGTTGCTCATCCATACGATTCATGTGTCCAGTCCATTGTAGTTTCCGCAGTCTTACAATCGTAGAGACCTCCAGTTCGTCAAAAATGCCATACACCTCATGATTGTATCGAATTCGCCATTGGTCTTGATCTAGCTTCGCTCCGATTATTCGCCTCAGGACCCCACGGTCAAAGGCATCCAATAGGTTTGCAGATGCTAGAGTTAGGGTCCACGTTTTACGCCCATAGTAGAACACAGGTTTCATCACAGATTTCCATACTTGAAGCTTTGTTCTGTTGTGTATGCAGCCGGCCTTCAAGATCGTCAAATCTGAAAAAAAAAAATATTTTATTTGTGAGCTGTATTTGCGGCGTATTTGGTCCCTTTCATTGCTGGTTTTCATTATTTTGGCACCTAAATAAACAAATTTTCTCACACTTTCGATACCGTACTCACCAAGTGTGATATTTTGTGTACTTGAGGTATTTTCCTCGACTGCGTCATGAGCTTTTCTTATGTTCATTGATTTGTAGCCCTCGGAGTTCTGCCTCATTTTCGAGTCTAAGGAGGGGTTTTTTGGCAGTTCTTAATAACCGTGATGAAATGTTGATGTTGTCGACAAAGGCTACCTTGGCTCAACTCATATAGTAATATACCCCGTGTACCGACAGGTAGCTTTATTATGACGTACTCCAGAGCCAAATTTAATACCGATGAAGCCAGCCCATCTCCCTGTTTTAGTCCAATATTTGTATCAAAAGCATCGATGCTGGTGATTGATGTGAGCTTGGCAGGTCGTCAACCTCATTGGCATTTTAATAAGATGGACTTGTTTGGCTGGGATACCAATGAAAGTATTATTTGGTACAGTACGTTACGATGAATACTGTCATATGCTTGCTTAAAGTCAACGAAAATTTGGTGTACGTCTATGTTGAACTCCCAGTATTTTTCAAGTAAGTGCTTGACAGTGAACAATTGGTCTATTGTAGATCTACCTTCTCTAAAACTACCTTGATAGTCTCCAATAATACTGTTGGCGTATAATCTGATTTTAATTTCTAAGATCTTTGAAAATGTTTTGCCTTACAAAGCAGTGGTATGCCTCTATAATTTTCATACTCTGGCCTTGCGATTGGCAATTAAGTTCTTCAAAATGTTCTCTCTGCCTGCTAACCTCACTGCTTGAAACCATTTCAACCTAGCTGCAGCTAGCTTAATTTGCCACTTAGCTGGAACTTGGTAGAATGATATAAAGTGTTTCAGTTGCATGAGAAGCCAATCTTCTGAAGTGTCTCTTGCTTATTCTAGCGATGTTTTATTTTGCATTATTGAATCGATCTTGACAAAAATAAAAATAAAAGCTTGAAGTTGATACACAGACATTGATGTTTCTCTAAAACAACAACAACAATAACGCACCATTTTGGTACTTTATGGACTCTCCATCGAATCAGACACTGCAGTTTTGATTTGATCTTCTTAACACTTTCAGATAAGAGCAATAACATAAATATTTTTGGGAATTCATGATTTGAGTGATTTTTGTTACTTTGCAACAAAATGGCAACCATTAAAAACGGAGAAACAATCGATTTTCTTTTGGAGAAATAATCGATTTTTGTTAAAAATGGAGAAACAATCGATTTTCTTGACTTTATTCGTTGTTAGTGACTGCAAATCGTAAGTTGAGTACAAAACCCTTCTGATATGAGCGTAGGTCTGTCTACCCAACTTGTTAATTTCTTGTTTTTGATTTTGATTATCGATACATTTAGGAAAGTATGGACAAAATGACAGGGTGTTTTGTTTTTTAATAATTATTTATTTAATGGTATTATAATCAGTCTGAAACGTTTGTAACTCATCTTAGGTTCATTGACTATCAGTAGCACAGCTTTTTGATTAAGCAAGAACTATAGTAAAATATATAAATGTATCATCACAAAAACCATTTTGTCCATAAAGTACGGACAAAATGACATATAAGGTAAGGACATAATGACATACTAGTTTTTAAGAACACAGTTCACAAATAAATAATTTTGTCCTCTTTGGGACATCAGCACATGACGCATGAGCCCAAAGGGAACAAGTCATACATCGTAACCAACCTTCACCGGGCTTAGAACGGGTAAAGAGGTCATTGCAATAAATGCAAGCTTAATCACTATCGTCGTCTTCAGTTTCGCATAAGAAATCTTCACTCCCTGAGCTATCATATATCAGATCAGTTGTACGCTGCCTCAATGCTCTCAATCTCTTCTCTGATGGTAGAAAGTTTTTGGAAGCAGGAATATTTATTTCATTCTCATCAAAAATTTTTCTTTAAACCTGTCCCTTCTTTTTTACCGGTGGATCCTTTGGTCTATTTTTAGCAATAATTTCTTGCATATTTGGAGTAGAAGTTAAAAGCCAGTCACCTTTGACAGGTTTCAATTTTCTTTTTCCTTGGCCTCGAATGAACTGCCCCTGTGGTGCTGGAGAAATAGTAGCAACTGGATATGTCAGTAATTGCTTTGATGGACCAGGTCTCGCACCGTCATCGTACTCTGCTCCAGCTACCTCAACTGTATTTGACTCTTCTTTACATGTTTCTAAACTCAGGTTCATCACATCAGAAACAACACCTCCAATATCATTATTGGTGGTGGCTTGCGTTGTGTTTTGTGTAGAATCTACTTCATCGTCATTTGTTGCTGATGGATTTAAAATAGATGCAATATCGTTCTCGGATCTTCTTGGATTGAAGAGGTGTTGATACATTTAGTTAATGTTAAATGTGAGCACGGAAGTTCAAGTATACTGTCTGCAATATCCTCCTGATTCAACGGAATATTTGTGGTCTCTACCGGTTCAAACATGTAGTCTGGAAAAATATCAGGATTAACTGGCCAGATGTCTGTCTTTTTAAAGCCATTACTTGCATTCTGAATAGTTGCGGCTTTTCCATACGCTTCATTAAACAAATACCCGATTTGTAAATGGGTAGCAACGCGCCCTGGATGATTTTTTAGCCACTTAGAAATTTCTTGTCTGTAATAAGTTTTTAAGTGGTCCATAGATACAAACATCCAAGGGCTGCATTCTATGAGTGCAATGTGGCAGTAGACACAACATATGAATACCATTTTCTTTGGCATAACTCAAACATTCACCACAAATAAGTAGAACCGGATCGTCGTTGCTAGATTTCGTAATTGCCTGAAAATGTTTTAACCGTTTTAAAACACCTCTTTGTTCATCCATCTTGATTCTTATGCTAGTCCAAGAGTGCCGGTGGGACCCTCATCAATGAGTTCATTTTTCATGTTCTTCCTAGAAAATATCATACATGACGGAATAAATGAGACGATGGCATTTGTACAATACACTATTGTCACATTCGAACCTCTCTCAGCACTGGTTAGACAGCTGACCTGTTTCCTGCCTTTGATGGCCAGAATTTTTTGTGGTTCCTGGATTATAGTGAGCCCAGTTTCATCCATATTGAAGATTCAGTAAGGTCCCAAATTGTGAGTCCTCGAAAATTCTTCATAAATACGGAGGAATTTGGCAACCTGTGGGTAATTAAACGCTTGCGCTCTTGCAGCAGAAGTTGGTTCTGGAGTACGCACAAAAATGTCTTTATTTCTTTTCAGGAAACCGTCAAGCCATTCTTGTCCAGCACGTTCCTTGTCCTTGCTGAAAGGGTGATCGATATCATTTTTTTGGCTAGTTCAAAGGCAAGCTCTTGGAGTGATGTACGCACGAAACCAAAAAAGTCGTGTTTCTAAAAACTTTATGTGTTCTACCAACTCCTGCTCAATTTCAGTTGAAAATGTTTTCTTGAATCTTCCTTATCCTTTAGAGTTAGAATTCAAGATTTTGTTCATATTGAGTGCATGTGTTCTAAGCGTTGCCTGAGGAACACCGAATGTGTTTGCGGCCAATTTCCATCCCAGTTCAATAGTCTTATTCACGGATTCTTGCGTTGCCTTCTTACTCAGGCCCATAAGAAAATCAATTAACGTACCTGACGTCACTTCCTGTACCGGAAACAGCTGATCAGTAGCTCTGAATTTCGACAAACAGCTGTCCAGAAAACGTGAGAGCAGCATCTCAGTAGGGTCTTGAGATTGTTAAATATGACATTTCTCTTATGAAATTTAGCCAAAATGATACAAACGAAAACGAAATACATATATTTGCGCGCTAATGTCTTCGACGCCTCATATTTCAAATAAATTGTTGACATATTACTCATAAAATTTCAAATTACGGTCACATTTCTTGTCGAAACTCTTTAAAAATTTTTTTGATTTAAACAGCACAAGATTGCGCTGTTGAGGCTACTCGAAGAGGTTAGTTCGCGACGTGACACAGTGTTTCCGTCTTCGGGCCTAAGTAAGAAGGCAACGATTCTTGGCTCCAAGACTGCCGATTAGTTTTTCTTTCGTATTTTTGCGGCATAGCATCTAAACAAAATAATAAATGTTAATTAACATAAACTCTACGGACAAAATGACAAGCCATGTCATTTTGTCCATTGTATATGTATGTCATTTTGTCCAAATGTGAACAATAATGAATCAAAAATCGCCTGATAATTGCAATAAAATTAATCGAAATCACTCGGTGCTGGCATAAGTTCATTGATTTTAAAGAAATAATTACAAATAACAACAAATAACTCACCAGAAAACAGGAGAGAACCATCTACAAAATAAGCTTTTGAAGGCGCGAAACACGTTTGAACTGGTTACTGCGACGCGACTGGGACAATGACGCTCAACATCTGACAGGATTGTGAATATGGCTGCCGTCATGTAATACAGTCGCGGAGACGTAACTAAAACCCGCCAGTTTCTTAATAAGGTGACTATGTCATTTTGTCCGTACTTCCCCTAGTCTTATTTTTGTTTGTTTTGTTTTGTGTCAATTGTTTTATTTTTCAGAAGTTAGAGATAGGTTAGAGATATTTCGATATAGGATAAGATAATGTTTTGTATTGGGATCTATTTGATTTAAGTAAAAATATTGTATATATACGCTATGAGCTCATTATCTCTTTTTGGTATATGTATAATAAGTGGTTTTCCTCCTCTTTTCCAAATTCATAATTCTTATTTGATTTAGATGCGCTATCGTTGTTTTTGAATTGTTTGATTTTAGAACGCCTAGTGAGCTAAAAAAGCTTTTAATCAGCTCATCATTTTGAAACCAGCCTTACGTTTTTCTAAATTTTATGTTAAAACGCACATTGCTTTACTATGACATATTGTTTTTGTTGTAATTGATAAATTTTACATTGACTGTTACTTTACTGTTTATGGCTTGAAAGCGTTAAGAATCAAAAATCTAAATACGATTGTTACCAATAACCCTCCTGATTTTATCGGCAAAAATGTAAAATTCATAACAAATAATATTACTAACAGAACTGATTGAGTTTTGACATCTGAGGGATTACTTTGCACTCATAAAGACTTGCTTCCATATTTTTTTCCTGATTTTTCTCCTCAAAAATGTCTTACCACACAATTTTCGTACATTTCCTCTCACCCAGCAACCTTCGATACAAGTATTACTGGCTTATGACCAGCTTTAAAAACTTCTTATAAAGATCTTCGTTTGATACTCATATTGGCTATGTTTGGTAAAATTTATGGGGAGACTTTTCTTAAAAACATTATACAATTTTTGATTTTTACTGAAACTTTTAAGAGGCTACATCATTTTGATTATACGGTTCGCGGGAAAACTTGCTCTGACACATGGATGCAAGGACAAAGATGTCGCGAAATTAATAAGAGTTTGCAAATAATTTTACAAAACTCTAAAAAAGCTTTTTCTCGACAAGTGATATAATTTACAAATCATCCAGTAACCTCAGATCCAGCTAAAGTCACACAAGGGAGCTTTTGTACTTCACTATTCCACACGTTTCACCTCTAATGAAGCCCGTGAGCAATTAAATCTTTGGAAATTATATAAAAACATTGAACGTACTTGTTCTTATCCTCCACATGCACAACATTTGGTACGAAATTTTAAACATTTGAAATTAACATTTGATATTTTGACTTTAGGTAACGTTTCTTCCGTTCTTCCCCTTTACAATATTCACATATGACCATTGCTATAAAATGCATGTGGCGCCCTATACGATAAATTTAATATCATAATTATTTTCCCATGTGAGTAAGTTTACGTAGCGGCGCTACAAAATAAATGAATAAGTATACGATACAGTGTCGAGAAGCGTAAGAGTAGAAAATACGAGTATATGTAGAACAGAATTTGCCTTTCAGTTTCTACATATTTAATTTGCAGTCTGCACACACAAAAAGGATCATTAACAAATCCAAGTGGTTTATATGACTGGTATGGCAACAAACCTGATGCAAATGGCTAGCTTTAGGAGTCATGGATAGTTTTGGTGTTTTGTATGCAATAGATAATAATGGTGGTGTGTAGTTGAGCAATAATATGAAAAACGTGCAGATTCAAGCGTAGGAAGTACTGTGCAGTGTTCATATGTTTACTTTGTTTGGACACAAAAAAACTGTTACTTCCTATATTAATTTTAAATTAAAATAAAACAAGCCAACTAGACAAGAGCACGCTCTTGCCAGAAGGCATTGTTTTTGTTCTCAACTTATGAACGCAGACATTTATAACATTAAGAAGCACTTCAATGATATGTATGATAGATTATAGGTTTAATTTAAAAATTTTTTTTTTTTGAAACAAAAAATAAACCAACTTCAAAATCCCCTAAAAAGGATCAAATCAATTTTGCGGGAGTGTTGCCTTATGTATTTTCCCCTGTTTCTTTTGTGATGGTGCACATGTAGGAAGTTATTATGTGGAAACGGGGAAATTGATTTAGCATCAATTCCCTAAAATTTATTTCATCCCTTTTAGGGCATTTTGAAGTCAATTTTCTATTTTTTCTAGAAATTTTTTTATGTCACCCTTTTTAGTTGCAGATTTTTTCATTTCAAATCTATTAAATTTCAATTTCTAGAATAATGTAAAAATATAATGTAAAAAGCTTATTGAAAATCAAACCTCATAATGATATTTATGTAAAGGGTGATCCAGTATGAGGTTTGATTTTCAATAGGTTTTTTTTTGACAGATCACGTGGGTAACATATTGTAATGTTTATTCACCTAACATCAATAATAGTCATTCACCCAACATCGATAATGTGCATTCAACCAACATTATAGCTAGGTCAAACCAAACATTACACTATATGCTAAAAATGCTGTTAGCAGCCAATTGCTCTTTCACCATAGTTGCAACTCAATTAGATCAGTTAAAACTGATCGATCATCAGTTACGATAGCATAAGATACAGTTCGAAAATAAACTTTAACTACGTTTTTTTTAATTCGATACGTTGGAAAATATGTTATGCGTGTGACTCCTGTCAAAATGTAATGTTATATTTATTCAGTATTGTTTGACAAATTATAAACTTTGACTTTAAGCAAGTATACGACAGTATTGATCGTAACGTACTATACTTAATCATGCTTTGCACATACTCGCAAGTCCGCATAAATAGCCAACATATTAATGCCTTTGACATAAATATTTGACTAAAGAAGGGAGATGGGCTGGCCTCATTGCTATTCAATTTGGCTCTAGAATCAGAAAGCTACGTGTTGATACAAGAGTAAGTTACTACATAAGTCGAGCCAAGTGGTAGCTTTTGCAGAGGACATCAATATTTTGTCACGATCGTTAACAACTGCCAAAGAACTTTTCCTGAAACTCGGCAGCGAAGCAAAACTCGTAGGGCTACAAATAAGTGAGAACAAAACAAAGCTCATGACGCAGTTTAGGGAAAATATCTCAAGTGTCTAAAATTTTACACTTGGTGAATACAATATCAAGAATGTGGCTGAATTAGTATATTAAGCCGCCAAAATTACGAGAACCGCTAAAGAAAGAGACGAATTACTCCAAAGAATATAGCTTGAAAATGAAATATTTTATTTAGTTTTAACAATCTTGAAGACCAGCTGCATACGCAGGAAAACAAAGCTCCAAGTATATAATTCTTTTGTATGATAAAGCCAGGTCCTTGCCAACATATGGATGTCAAATATAGACCCTAACATATTCAACGCCTTCGAGATACGGGTTCTGACACGGATAATTAGATCGAAGCTAAACGGGGATCAATGGCGAATCCGATACACTCATGAGCTGTAAGAAAATTTTGATGAACCGGAGGCCTCAATGATTGTAAGATTACGGTAGCTGCCACATGAATCGTATGAACAAACGCCGGATACCCAAAAAGGCATTCCTTGGGAGAAATACGGAAACCAGTGGGAAAACCGATGAAACGATGGGTTGACTCGGTTAACGAAGATAGTTCATCGCTGCTCAGGTTTTGAAATTGGACAACGCCGTCAATGGACTAAGAATGCTCAATTTATCAAATTATCAGAGTCGCCCTTAGTTCTACAAAAAAAAAAAAATAAATTAAAAAATCCCATAAAAGTCCTTCAGATCTGTAAGTTTCAAAACAGCTAGCTTATTGTTAATAACATATTCACTAGCATACATATTCACTATTCATACTATCTACAATAAGTATATTCCTACAAGTTCAATGTCATTCAACATCGCTCATATTGCATAACATTTCTTCATTCAATGCTTACCATTTTCATTAACTGAATATCTGCACGCGATATGCTCAAGTTACGAGCAAGCAAAATTGTAAACAAAGCAGCTTCTGTCATAAACATTCATTCACCAAGCGAAAATGAAATTGGAGAAATTGAACTTAGCGATATTGATGACACAATTTATGTAAGAACTAGGTTAGAGGATAAGTATTTAAGCTTAATGAATTGGTTAAATAAAAATCATTTTATTGAAGTTGAAACGCAAAGCAATTCCATAAGTAATTACGAGTGTTTAAAATCGCATGCGAATCTTTGCGATCAACTTCAGTTTAGTAACCACGGCCGAGAATTCTATTATGAGTTCTATGCCATTCTATCTGCGGTCCAACCGCTTCGTCAGGTTAAACGAATAAAATTTCGTTTTTATTAAAATTTAGAAAAATCCTTTCTGCGAAGCTCCCAATTTATTTCATGGCGATCCTGTCAGGATCTGAACGAGCGAATAACACTGATGTGGAACCAGAAATAGAGAAAGGCCAAATCAACGACATCGAGTGGAGACAGGGTATTGATAGGCTTTTTGAAAAGTGCAGCTCTAATATCGAGGAGTATGTTCCAAAACCAGTAAAAACCTGCGATCAAAGGCCACCAACGTATACTCCAACAGCGAAGGGCACTCCAAATTTCAGAGGCCCAAAACCTAGGTGATTTGAGGAGTTTGTGAAAAAGAAGAAGAAGGAGCACGAGTTGCCAGTAATCCCGAAAAAGCGACGTCTACAAGGTGGCCGTAAAAGAAAGTTGAAGAAGAAGCGAGCTGAACTCCCCAGGTTAATAAGGAAACACAAAAAAAAAATTTCAGCACAAACCATTGGAACTAAAGGATGAGAGAAAATGGGGAACAGCTGCTCCACCTCCGGATCTAGCAGCCTTGTTGAGGAGTACAGACAATAGAATTCAATTTAAAATGGAAAGATAATAATCATGTGTTTTATATAAATATTTTTTTTTATATGGGATTTACTTAGTTTTTTTATAAATTTAGCATTGTCTTGTGGAGCACATAGGGGAGATCGTTTTGGAAAATGAAAAAAAACCATTAGAAATTTGAAGAAAAGTGCAAAAAACTAATATATTTTTCCTACTTAAGTAGAAAAACTTGTGAACTTGAAACAACAAAGAGAGAAATTCCATGCATTATTGTCGAATTTCGATGAGGAAAGTTTAGACCTTAAGAGGAAAGTTTAGACCTTAAGGTAAAATTTATAGAACAGGCAGGTATCCTTGAAGGAGAACTTTGCTTATGATCAAAAACACTGGGGTATTCCGAACAGGATATTCAGTCAATTGAAGTAGGTAATAGTGTACTGGAAGAGGATTTACAAAAAAGTACTCCGTTATTAGAAGATTGATTTACCATGGCTGAGTTTTCATTAGAAATCGCATTAAAAATCGATCCGATTTTGGAGGGAAAATAAAAAAAATTGGTTCGATCTTGAAGATTGTCCAGATTCTGGGCTCGACCCTAACCACAGCAGGTAAATAATTGCTTATAGATTTAGTGGTAAATGTTAAACCAAGCGCTTAAGTTTGACTTTCACTTAACGATGTAACAGTCAATTCATTTAACTCATTGAAAGGTGCCCTGACACTGAAGTTCAAGAGCAACAAAACTTTCTATTCTGCCTTTAGTAGAACTTTCAAATATAAAAAATAAAGAAAGAAAGAAAGTACCCTTTAATTCTACTATTTTTATGTAAATTTAGTATTCAATTGTTTCGTTCTCTACTTGAAAACTTCCTCAGTTACTATTCCCTAAACTATAAGTGTCCTAATATTTACACTAAACTCGTTAAACTATTAAAATGAATCTCTAATTACATCTAATCCCTCAAAGTTCATTTACTTAATCTCTAATTACCTGATCCTTTTACCATCAAAAAATTTGTTTTTTCTTAATTATTACTTAACTACATTCATTAGTTTGTAAGCTTGAATAGCTAGGTGTATCCGTTACCTGGGTCGCCGTTCCAAATGTCCTGCGTATTTCGATTGAATATCTACAGTCTTTCTGCTACATCAAGCTCCCACCCGTTTGTAACCGTTTTCAGCATGATCACGGTTTGATGTGATGTCATGTTTTTCAAGGACTATATGCTCCACCACTTTTGCTTTGAAGTTTTTTACACCCTGCTTTTTGTTTTTGTTGACTGCTTTCCTTAAGTGTTCATTCCATCTGACACCTAGTGATCTCCTCGTTTGTCCAATATAACATCCATTACATTTCGTACACGATACCTTAAAGACTCCACTCCGCTTCATATTGGGTATGGGGTCCTTGGTTGATCCAAGCAAGCTCTGCTGTTTTGTGGCCCGGCTCGTATAAACTAGGTCAATGTCCACGTTCTTCATAGCCCTCTTCATTGTTTCCGTCCTTGAGTCAAAAGTTACAACCAACCTCTTCCGTTGCTCGACTTTCGCAGCTAGCGTTGTGAACTTTTTGTTGAAGATCTCCTTCGTTCGTTTGGCTGTCAATTTGGTGACTTCATCCGTAGGGTATCCAGTCCACTCGGCTAGCTTTTGAATGTGGGATGTTTCTTTTTTCCGGCCTTCCTTATTCAATGGAAGCGTGAGCATTCGATTCACAAGCCAGCTAAATGTCGCCCATTTTTGCTGTTGGGAATGGTTCGAAGTGAAAGGAATTATCCGCATGGTGTCCGTTGGTTTGCGGTATATTTTGATTTCCAATCCATTAGCTCTTCTACATACCATGACGTCCTCCGACTGCAGCTCGTGGGTGAAACTGATGTTGTTGTGTATTGAGTCGATCGCCGTGAGAGTTTGCTGGACCTGATCCTCTTTGATGGTCGTGAGGATATTGTCTACATAACGCACCCATCGATGTGGCAGTTCACCTTCTTGTGCTAGCTTCTCTTCCAAAATGCCATAATAACTTCGCTTAGAAACGGAGAAAGAGGGCTTCCCATTGGAGTGCCACGGATTTGCTTAAAAAATTCTCCCCTGAAGGTGAAATAGCTTTCTCCCATGCAGAGTTTAACCAGTTTCAAATACATTTTGGCTCGTGCTTTCCATTGTTCTCCTGATCCTTGTATCAGAATTCACTCCTCAAGTAACGCAAGTGCTTCTTTGACCAGAATACTGGGAGAAATTGCCTTGACGTCAAATGACACCATCGTATCGCCATCTTCCAAAAGTCCCCAGGACAAAACCTTTGAAGTGAATTCTGCCAAATTCGCTGGTGATCTAGTAACAAATTTTTTGTCCATATTATTGAATTTCTCGACTAACCACTTCACAATTTTCTGAGTGGGGGCGTTTTCTGCTAACACAATTTCACGCATTTCATGGCCTGGCTTGTGAATCTTCGGAAGTCCTATGTTCCTTGGCAGCGATGGGTTGGTTACTTTTCAGAATTTCTTGAGGTCCTGAGTCCATGGTTCACATTCTTTCAGCACTTTCTCCACTCTTTTTATTGACTCAGGCAGCGAATTATTTCGTAGACTGAAGCGTGGTCCCGTATTTATTTTTTCCCACATTCTACTGTCGTAATCGGCCTTGTCCATGATCATTAAGGTATTCCCTTTATCCGCTTTCATATAGTTAACAGGTAGATTTTTGAGCTCACTGATGATCCTATCCTCGTCCTGCTTTCCGACCCATCTAGTTGCTTTTCTCAGTGTATCTGCAGTGCGGGCTCTTATCCTTTGTTTTTCCTCTGCCGTCAGTCCATGCATGCTCAAAAGTTTATTGATCCCGGCTTCGATTTCTATGACGATATCTTCAGGTTTGGCGTTCGCGTTAATGGAGTATTTCAGCCCCATGTTCAGTAGATTCAGTTGAGCTTGCATAAATACCTGGGACGATTGATTGATGACTATGTTTTCGATTGTACGCACCTTAATTTGTTGGAACACTGTCACTTGTTCTCGTCTCAATTGATGAAACTTCTTTTGTAATATGAATTTCTTCCGCTTGCTTTCACACTCTTCTGCTACTTTCATTTTTGTTAGAATTGCGTCCTTAATATGTGAACTATACCAATTGCAGATTCAAAATTTAGGAGGTCAAGCTACAGAGGATGAGAAAAAATCGTGACGAATATAAATGATGGTTACGCACTTACAGTATTCAAGAATGGTTTGAGCGATCAATTGAAAAATACCATTTTTTCAGCCAGGCCTAAGAGTTTTATTGAAGCTGTGTACTTAGCACTGGAGTTAGAAAGTTTTGAAACTCAGCACTTTACCAATGTTATGTATGTTGAAGAAGTTCAAGAAAAAAACAGATAAATGATCATTATAACAGCAATAATAGAAATAATGACACTATGTTAGGTAAGGCAATAAACGAACGGTTGTGTGCAATCCGCATAAAAGCGAAATTTTTAAAAATCTGGCCAATTAATATTCACGCCCCGACCAAAAGAAAGGACGAAGAAACGAAGGAAATGTTCCACAATCACCTGGAAAGACTGGTCAACTCATTGCCCATAAACGACACAAAAATAACTCTGGGTGATTTCAACGCTAAGGTTGGCAATGAGCTATCTCATCGAGGAACGACTGGAGGATATAGCCTCCACGATGAAACAAATGACATAGGCCAGCGTCTAATTGACTTTGCATGTAGGAGAAATTTAATCATACGTTTGACTTGCTTCCCACATCGACGCATCAATAAAATGACCTGGTTTTACCGGATGGCAACACACAAAACTAGATCGATCATGTTCTGATCCAACAACGTTGCGCCTCGAGCATACTTGACGTCCGTGCATACCGGGGAGCCAACTTTAACTCAGATCATTACCTGATCCAATCAACTTATCGATGTCGTATGTCAAAGGCATATTCGGCAAAGACCAGCCCGCTGCAAAAATTTGACATCGAAAGGCTCCAAACGGCGTCTGTGGCCGAAAATTTCACAGAGACGCTCGACAACCAGCTGGCTCCCATTTTATTAGACGCATTGATAAAGACGAGCAACGAGCTCTGGATGGAAGTGAAAGCGGCTATTAGGACCGTGACAGAACAGACGATCGGACATCAAGCCCGGCGAAAGAGAAATGATTGGTTCGATGATGAGTGCCAGAATGCGCCCGATAAAAAGAATCAGGCATTCAAAGAATACGTAGGTAGGAAAACCAGGACGAAGAGAGAACACTATGAAAATCTCAGAAGAGTAGCGAATAAAATAATTAGGATTAAGAAAAGAAAATACTATGAAGACCAATTGAGAAGTATGGATGTGAGTTTAGCGAGCAACAACATAAGACAAGCAAACAAAGTAGAGAAAAGCCTGAAACGTGGTTATCAGCCCAAGACCACGCTCTTTCGTGATGATATCGGCAATATCATCGCTGATGAAACGAAGATTAAGGAAAGATGGGCATCATATTTTAAGAACCTCCTAAATCCTCCACACAGCTCCAGTGCATCGGAGCCTATAGATATCTGCGGAGAGCGTCAATTGGCCCCACCATCTCTGGATAAAGTTTGTTCCGCCATCAAAGCCCAAAAGAATAATAAAGCGCCGGGCATCGATGAGATTCCAGTGGAGCTCATCAAATATGATGGCAGTAGTGTTCATCAAGCTATTCACAAAGTCATCCAGCACATTTGGCAACAAGAACATATGCCAAAAAAGTGGAGCCCATCAATCTTATTCCCTATCCACAAAAAGGTGACAAGTTATAGTGCAAAAATTATAGAGGTTTATCACTACATTGTCCGGCATACAAAATATTTTCAAAGGTCTTAGAAAATAAAATCGGATCATATGCGAACAGTATTATTGGGGAGTATCAAGGTGGTTTTAGAGCAGGCCGATCGACGATAGACCAATTATTCACAGTCAAGCAGGTACTTGAAAAGTGCTGGGAGTTGAACAGAGACGTTCACCAAATTTTCGTTGACTTCAAGCAAGCGTACGACAGTATTGATCGTAACGTGCTGTACCAAATAATGCATTGCTTTTACATCCCAGCCAAATAAGTCCGTCTTACCAAAATGACAATGACGCCAACGACCTCCCAAGTCCGCATCAATAACTAACTCACCGATGCCTTTGACACAGACATCGGACTAAAGCAGGGAGATGGGCTGGCCCCATTGCTATTCAAATTGGCTCAAGAATACGTCATAAGGAAGCTACCTGTCGATACGCGAGGTACATTACTATTCAAGTCGAGCCAAGTAGTAGCCTATTCGGGCGACATCAACATTTTGTCACAGTCGTTAACAACTGCCAAAGAACTCTTCCTGAAACTGGACAGCGGAGCAAGACTAGTAGGTCTACGAATCAATGAAAATAAAACAAAGCTCATGACGCAGTCAAGGAAAAATAAATATTGTAGCGAAAATTTGAGCGGGTTTGTGTACTTAGGTGCCAAAATAACGAAAAGGGTAATGAGAGAGACGAAATACGCCGAAGAATACAGCTCGCAAATAAAATATTTTATTCAGCTTTGAAGGTCTTGAAGACCAGCTGCATATACAGGAAAACAAAGCCCAAAGTAGACAAATCTGTGATAGGACATGAGTTATGCTATGGGTGTGAAACATGGACCCTAAACCAAGCATCCACAAATATATAGAACGCCCTTGAGCGACGGGTCCTGAGGCAAATAAACGGAGTGAAGCTAGACGGGGACAAATGGCCAATTCGATACAACCATGAGCTGTATGAAATTTTTGACGACCCGGAGGCCTAAGCGATTGTAAGGCTGCGGAAGCTGCAATGGGCTGGCCACATGAATAGTATGGACGAACAATGGATACCCAAACAGGTATTCGTTGCGGGAACTGAAGGCCGGAGACTAGTGGCGAAACCTAGGAAACGCTGGTCTGACTCGGTCGAAGAAGACAGTTCATCGCTGCTCAGATTTTGAAATTGGAGGACGCGGTCAATGGACCGAGACAGTTGGAGGTGCTGTTTGCAGGAAGCGAAGGCCCGAGAGGGGCTGTAGTGCTAAGAAGAAGATGTTTGGTACTATAATAACAATCAAAGCAATAAGTATAACAGCAATATGAAAAATAGGGGTAAAAGTAATAGAAATAACTATGGCAATAATGATAATACCAACAACAGTAAGCAAATGGTGGCAATAGTATGTACAGAGGAAACAGTAATAGATATAGAAATAACGAGAATAATAATAATGGTAGGAGATATGTTAACGTCATATCTAACCAGGGACACTACGAGCCACCGGAGAGGAAGTGAAAAACAACCGAATAATGTTACAAACTACGTCATCATTTATTGTGCAAATGCAAAAAGAAACTTAACATTTTAAGTAGAGGAGCGCTGAAGTGTCTACATATAGCTAAGAACAATATTTGTAGGGATATAGATTACGAGTTTAACTCTCATAAGAAAATGAAATTAACGGGGCTAACCAAAAAGGTTACCTCTTCTTTAGGAACGTTTAGTGATAGGGGAGAACGAATAAACCAGCTCATTTCACATTGTAAACGATAATTTTCCTAATATTACTGATGGAATAATAAGCAGGGACATACTTGTAAAGTGTACGTGTAAGATTGATTATGTAACGTATACTAAACATACCTTTTAATATTGATGAGTTTGAAATTGTGTTGCCAATGAATACTAAAAAATCCAGCAATTATCAAATTAATATTTCAGACAGAACAGAGCCGATAGTTCCGATAAATTTGAGTCTCGATGAAGACAGCATCCTGTTAAACACTGAAATTCAGAAAGGTGTTTTTGTTGGAAATACCATCGTAACAGCGGAAGGGGTCCAATATATTAAGATTTTGAATACCGCAGATAATGATATTGTTATCAAAGAATTTAAGACAGAAATTTAACCCTAAACGAACTATGATTTTGTTGCAGCGAAGAAACAAAAACATGAGAGAAATGTTTCGAGAGATTACCCGACACCATCATCAAGGATAGCGTTAAGAAGTCACCTGTAAGGAGTTTGTTGAAAATAATTGAAGAATTTCAAGATGTATTTTATCTTGAAGGGGATAAATTAACAACAAATAATTTTAATAAGCAAAGATTACAAACAGTAGATCGTAGCTCTGTATACATAAATAATTACCGACTACCTCAAACGAAAAATGAGGAGATTCAACAAGTCAAAGATCTTGAGTCCAATGATATTATCGAGCCATCTGTTAGCCCATATAATTCACCACTTTTGGTTGTACCAAAGAAATCTATGGATGGTAAACCTAAATGGTGGCTAGCTGTCAATTTCCGAAAGCTTAACGACAAAATCGTTAATGACAAATTTCCTCTACCCAGGCTACAAGACGTTTTGGATAGATTACGTAGAGCGAAGTATTTTTCCACTTTAGACATGACCGGCTCTCTTCATCAAATTGAGCTTGTGAAAGAGTCTATAGGCCATTAACTGCATTTTCAACAAACGATGAACGTTACCAATTTAAAAGCTTACCGTTTGGTCTCAAAATATCATCAAATAGCTTTCAGAGAATGCTAACCATAGCACTCAGTAGTTTGAGTCATGAAGCTTTACTTTATGTTGTTGACATAATAGTATTCGGATGCAGCATTTAGCATCATAATGACAATCTGTGCAAGGTACGGGTGCTGAGTAGGTTACATAAGCATAATTTAAAATTAAACCCAGGTAAATTCCAATTTGTGTGGTCTAGTGGTTGGAGCATGAACGCATAAGCCGAAGGTTCCAGTTTCAAATCTTGTTGGGAGCAACGCTATTTAGTTGAGGGGATTTTTCGGACAGACCACGAGTGTTCACTTAGTGGTGATATGTACTGATTTAATCAGATTATATCATAGCTCAGCAGGCACACGGGAGCATGGTACTGAACAAATCAACTTCTGAAAAAATTAATACAGTCATGAAAATGAGATACTCTAACTATCTCTAAGCGAAGGCCCGAGAGGGGCTATAGTGCTACAAAGAAGAAGCAGGAATGCCAATTTTAGAGATCGAAAGTAGTGAATTTAGAGGGGCTATAGTGCTACAAAGAAGAAGAAGGAATGCCAATTTTAGAGATTGAAAGTAGTGAATTTAGACATTTAATTACGAAAAACGGTATAAGAACTGATCCATCAAAGAATGAAATTATTAGAAACTACCCGATACCAAAAAATGCAGATGAGGTACGCATATTTGTGGCATTCTGTAATGACTACAGGCGTTTTATTCCAAATTTCACTGAAACAGCCAAGTGCCTGAATGCTTTATTAAAAAAGAATGTTAAATGTATCTGGACTGAGGATTGTCAGAAAGCATTCGAGACATGAAACTCGTTCAACCCCCAATTTTACAATATTCAAATTTTAACAAATCTTTTATATTGGCGACAGATTTATCTAATTATGATGCATTAGGAGCTGTACGGTCACAAGGTGAAATCGGTACTAATCTTCCAATATCATAAGCTAGCATATCTTTAGCAAAATATGATGTTAACATACCAGCCATAGAAAAATTACTTTTGGCTATCCATTGGGGTATAAATTTCTTCTTACATACCTGTACGGAAGAAAATTTATGCTAGTTACTGAACATAGGCCACCAGTGTCTTTATTCAGTCACAAAAATCATTTATCAAAACTCACAAAGATACGTGTAGACTTATCTGATTATGGTTTTTCTATAGTCTATTAGAAGGGCAGTATGAATAACAACGCAGATGCCTTGTCTAGAATCGAATTGGATTCACCTATATGCAGAGCAACGATAGCTCCGAGCACTGATGAAAATGCCAAACGGAAATTATTGAGAGTTACCAGGGACATGGCAAATAAAGCAAATAATGAGCATAAAATCAACAAGGGTGTTAGGACCAATGCTCCAATAGAACCTGATTAACTCTACCGTTGGGACTGCACTAGCTTGACTGATATTATCGGTATACCAAAATTAAAATTTACCAGATGGCACAATCACCCTAATAAAGGTAAAGTAGTTCATACTGACAAAGAAATGGAAGTTTGTTACAGCGATAAATCTGACAAAAATCAAGATTCTGTCAATGAGAAGCTATCTGAACAGGATAATTAAGGTACCAACAATTCTAAGGAGAGTAATGATTATAATTTTAATTCGAAATATGTTTCAATATTAGAGAAGCTATTAGAATTCGCTAGGAAAGAGAACATAAGCGAACTTTCACTATCAATTGAAGATGAAATATTCAAGTCCATGGATAAGGAAGAATTGAAAGGAATATATAATATGTTGCAACAAAAAAGTACGCAAAATAACTTAAAAATTTTAATTTGCAAGCCACCCAAGAGAATAAATGATAATCAAGTTAGGTAGACAGACCTACGCTCATATCAGAAGGGTTTTGTACTCAACTTCAGTCACCAGTATCGAATAAAATCAAGAGACATGTCAGAGACGACTTTATTGGAAAAATATGAAATTCGAAGATCATACTATTGTTAACAAAAAACCACTTCTGACCTTTTCACAAAGTTTCATTGCTGTAGCTAGTTTCGGAGAAAAAGTGCGAAGACATACAGACCGACGGACGGACAGACGGACAGATGGACGCAGGTCGTGATCGCAATAGGGTTTTATATTTTAGTACAAGAATATCAGACACATTTTGGAGTAAGTAAAACACTACTCGAACTAAAGCAACGGTACTGCTGAAAAAATATGAACGTAATGGTAAAGTCACATGTTAATAGTTGCAAAACTTGTCGTATGAGCAAACAAGTTAGACACATAACAGAAAAAATGATACACCTTCCGCAAGCTTTCACACGATCGAGGTAGACCGTTGCCATCTTACTCAGGCCCATAAGGAAATTAATTAACGTACCTGACGTCACTTCCCGTACCGGAAAGAGCTGATCAGTTGCTCTAAATTTCGATAAACAGCTACTTTTGAGATTTTCAAATATGACATTTCTCAGATGAAATTTAGCCGAAATGATACAAACGGGATCGAAATACATATATTTGCGCGCAAATGTCTTCGACGTCTCATATTTAAAGTAAATCGTTGACATAGTACTGATAAAATTTCAAATTACAGTCATATGTACTGTCAAAAATCTTTAAAAAATTTGTTTGATGTAAACAGCACTAGATGGCACTGATAAGGTTGCTCGAAGTGGTTAGTTCGCGACGTGACGCGGTGCTTCCGTTTTCGGGGCTGAGTAAGAAGCCAACGGGTAGACACTATAAGTCCACTTTGAATTTCAAATTGTTATCGTTACATCCTAACATAATAATGTGAACTGAGACGAAATTCGTAGTAGTTTTTCCCATAGAAAATAAAGAAGCTAGAACTGTAGCATTAGGCATAGTCAATGAATTCATATTAAAATTTGGACATTTTGATAGGTTAAAATCTGATTTAGGAACTGAGTTCAATACTAAATTGATGTCTGAAATATGTACATTACTGAACATTAAATAGTTTTTCTCGACTCGATACCACCACCAGATCTTAGATGCAGTTGAACGTAATCGTTTACTAAGTGAATATATGCATTCTTTTGCTGATGATTACGAGTGGGATGAGTGGATACCGTACTATACAGTTGCGTATAACACGACTCCACGTATAGATACAAATTACACTCCTTATGAGTTAATATTTGGAAAATTATCATGCCTTCCTAACGAGACAATCATGATACTGGTAAAATCTATGATTTGGACAGTTTTGCAAATGAATTAGAAAAAAAAGATTGAAAACATCTCTTAATAAAGCACGAAAAATAATAGGAAAAGTCAAATCAAAGCGTATTGATCAACAAAAGTATGTAAATCCTTTGCACGTATTAACAAGTTGAAGTAGCAGGAGGATGCTCCTGCCAGGAGGGTATTGCAAAACAATTAGTAAATCAAACAATATATTCTGCATATCAAAACTTGACTAAAATATAGAATCTATAAATTGAGTTCGAAGAATCATTATGGTTATTATGATTTTAAACTCGGCAATATTTTGTTTCAAGTGGTTTGATATTACAAACCATTTCTAAAATTTTTATCCAAATTCCTACATATATATAGTGTCTAGGTCCGCTGCAAACGTGTATCTCCCTAGTATCACGTGTTAATGTTGTTGTAATTGTTAAATATTCAATCGGCTGTAACTTAGCTGTTTATTGTTCAATTATTGTGAAATTTTCGAACCATATACAATTACTTTAAGAAAATTTAAATTATAGATTTTGGGAAACTTAAGGGTCCCATCTTGATTTTATAGACAAAAAAGCAAAATTTATAAAATGTACTATTATTAACAAAGTTGATCGAATTTCGACTTCTAGGGTTTTTTTTTGCCCTTGTGAAGGAAAAATTGTCAGTTCAAGTACTGTTTTGAAAAGCTCTTATAAAGAACTTTCATTTGATATTCATATCGGCTACCTTTGATGAAATTTTTTTTCAGCGGCCACTCACCTGTACTGTAATCATCGATTCATGGCCATTTTTTCGAATCCTAGAATGGTTACAAAGCCTTTTTGCTAGGGGCTCTCTCCTGCCTCCTCGACTTGTTTCACCTATGAGTATTAATTGTAGGTACTCATCTTCAGTCATTCATTAAATTAAATCAAGTGTTAAAAGCATGCGCCTTAAAAGTTGAAGTTGGGGCAAAATAACTCAAAATTATTCAATCTTCGCATTTAAAACAGCCACTATTTTGTTTTACGATTGCTAATACCACTAGTTGAGCCAATTCTCAAAGAAATTCATGATACCTATCATTCCTGAAACTTTCATGCAAAACCTAGTAAAGCTGTAGTATCTGAGTCGGTAAAAAGCACATATTGTTCTATAGCCATATGTTTCCATAGTAATACAGCACATATTGTTCCATGGTAATACAGGAAAATTCAAATCGCTATAACTTCATTAAATACCATTCGATCTGTATGAAACTTCCAGGACAGATTAATCTTATTGATAGTCATCTGTGTACTAAATTTTATTAAATTTAAGGGCACCGTTAAGATATTATTCAAGAAAACATTAAATCGATAAATCATACTATTCCTAACAAAGTTGAGTGAATTTAGACTTCTCATGTATTTGTTATTGTTGTACTCATGCAGGCCTACATTCATGATTTTTTTTCAGATTTTTCGGGTCAAAGGTGGTTTTCGTACATTTCCCCTTCCCCTGCACCCCTGGAAGCAAAATTTGTCATCTGTTTTAAAAAGTGCTCATTAAGACCTTTCATTTGATACCCATATTGCCTACATGCGATGAAAACTTTTTTTCAGGGGTAGCTCCCCTAAATGGGGAGACCCCCCTGAAAGACCTTATAAATTTCTTTTCGTGTTGAAACTTTGAAGAAGGCGTCACTTCGCACCTACCTACAAAATTTTATGTTTCTAGCTTATGTGGTTTGCGAGAAAAAGTGCGGTAACACACGGACGGACGGACAGACGGACAGACAGGACGCGAAACTAGTAGGGTATTGTAAAATGATTTTACAATACCCTAAAAGCTGAAAATCTATAGAAACATCAACCACCATATAAAGGTCCATATGAAGTATTAGACATTAACGAAACTAATATTTTAATCAATACAAATGGAAATCATAAGTATGTGCATAAAAATAGATTGAAATTATATGATGTAAGAGAATGAATATAGTTAATAAGTTTTTTCGTAAAAAATTAACATAAGTAATATAAGTCTATTTAAATTTGTAATTCGTCTTATTGTACAAGTCTCATCAAAAAAGATGGAAGGTGTTGCATACATATTCATTATTCATAATATCTACAATAAGTATATTCCTACATGTTCAATGTCATTCAACATCGCTCATATTGCATAACTTATCTTCATTCAATGTTTACTATTTTCATTAATTGAATATTTGCACGGGACATGCTCAAGCTACGAGCAAGCAAAATTAAAAACTAACAATTTCTGTCGTAAACATTCATTTTTTTTCCTTATGGCACACGACGAGACAATTTGACGCCATAATTTCTCGTGGATTTGTGCATTGTTTATTTTTATTAGGCAACATTTCATGTGTTCAATTACGTGTATAAGTTAAATTTTAAAAGACATGAACTCTTTAAAAAATAACAATTAAGCGAGACGGGCGTCTCACGTCTTTATTTTTCCGAAGTTTAATTACAACTCAACTCTTAAAACAAGAATTACAATTTTTATAATAATAAAATGCAGCATTAGCAATTTGCACACCGTGGGATAGCTTGAACGTGGGAAGCGCTTGCCTTGAATTTCCCTAATTCTGGAAATGCAAGCGATAATGTTTCGTCTGGCGTTTCGTTGTTAACTCCTCCCCCTTTAAATTCGGTCGTCCTCGATCGTCAAAAGTATGGGATGTTGTTAAAACGGATTGCTGGTGCATTGAACTGTGTTGGCGCTACAGATGGCAAGGGTAACGTATGGGATGTTTTGGTTGGTGACTTACGTAGCTGTGGAGACTCTTGAGGTTTGCTGGAAGTATATATTTTTATTTTTTTTTTGTCATTTTGAAAATAGTTCCTTAATCAACACAACATAATTGATGCGAGCAAGAAAAGGATTCCAATTAGGCCGTAACTTGTGTACTGATGGTAAGTAAGGTTGCTTTGTAACAGAGATAGCTTTTCGGTTCTATTGATGTAGATTTCTGGTAGTTGTTCCATTTTCTCTACGCTTTGTACCTTCAGGATTTCAGGTGATGGTTGTAATATAGCTGGTAGGATGCCGATGGAAGATTCTTCCTGCTCGATAAATTTCTGCCCATTGATGTTGATCGTGGTGTTAGATTACTTTATCAGGACCGTCCCATTTAGCTTATGTAGGGAGTCGTTGATGGTTATGTTTCCACAAAAATCGTTCAAAAGAATGATGCCAGGTGGAATGTTTTCGATGGTTTGTATGATATTACCGCTTATGATGTTGCATTTTGCTTCTAAGCTGTTTAATAATTTTGATATACATGTATTGTGACTTATATCTAAGAGATCTTTATATTTACAAATTGAAACAATATTAAAAGATTTCTTCTTCTTTGTAGCACTACAGCCCCTCTCGGGCCTTCGCTTAGAGATAGTTAGAGTATCTCATTTTAATTTTTCATGACCGTATTCATTTTTTCGGAAGTTGGTTTGGTCAGTACCATGCTCCCGTGTACTTTCTCAGCTATGATATGATCTGATTTAATCAGTACATGTCAACACTGAGTGAACACTCGTAGTCTGTCCGAAAAATCCCCTGAACTAAATCACGTTGCTCCCAACGAGATTTGAGCCTGGGACCTTCGGCCTATGAGTTCATGCTCTAACCAGTAGGCCACACAGACTAATTAAAAGATTTACATTGGTTTATTACTCTGAATAATTTTTCATCTCTTCTCAAAATTTTATTAAAGTTAAATTCATTTATGTATTTGTTTTTCTTAATCGGCTTTATCAAAAGCATTTCGAAAGTTTCTTTATTTACTATTGGTATGTTAACAATATAAAATATTGAGGTGCCATTCGTTATGACTTTAATATTGGCAATATTCAAACCTTCTTCGATAGTGAAATATACAATATTATCTTTATTAATCAGGTCTGTAGCCATTTGTATGTATTATTGAATTGAATTGATGATGCCAACTTTTGCCCAGTGAATTGCAAAATTAATATTGCTCAATTCTTCTTTAATCAATTTGATTTTGAATTGCATTTCATATATGATATCATTATTTATTCTATGATCTCTTTTAACAAGTTCTACTAATTCATTATTTATTTTAGTAATATTATTAATTCGTTGATTGTATAATTCATTTATAATAACTTGCTAGTTTGAGTTTCTTAGCATATCGTTCATAGTTTCCGTTATAGTAGTGAAATCCGCGTGATCCGGACTGCCTGCTAACCATTTTCAGGCAGTTCCAATAAAATTTAGGGATCTTTTAACTTTTTTTGGTTTAAGATTATGTATCAAAGACTCTATTTGATTTAGTTCGTGGTTCAAATATCCTGCGAGTGGATTGCGTTGGATAATCGATGAATTAACTACCTTTCCGCTTTCTGATAAAAATTTCTCATATAGTTCTAGATTAATTTTGTGTATCAGTTTGAAGTTCCCGTTTTGTATTCTTGTCTGTCCTAACTGCAAGGTCACGATTTGAGAGTTTATAAAGTCGAGGATTTGCACTTTAGCCTGTGCAGATATGAGGGTCAAACTGAAAAATTTAATTGCTGATTTTATCTTTATGGATAACGATTCCGGATTCTGTTAGTACAGTGGTGTGGTTATTTTCTTTGACCTTTTCTTCCTCATAACGTGGGGTTAGTTTTGAACCTTTACGCTTGTTCTACCTAACAAAGATTGTTTGTCCTATATCATAGTTCTTGGTTGGCTGTCTATCCTTATTATGGAATTTGAGGTTTTTTTCTTGCTTAATCTTAAGTTTTTTGATATTTTCCACTCGTATGTTTTCTATCTGTTCGGGGTTAGCATTGGGAAAATGGCTAAAAAATAAATCTACAGGCTTTCTCCTTGTTACGGTGTGTATTGAATGATTATACTCCTTGACAGCTTTTTCCAAAAGCTGATCAAATTGACTTGATGGATCCTCTCTTTTCAAACACAGCATTGTTTCTACAAGTGTTGAATGCCATCGTTCTACCTGTCCGTTTACCTCACTTTTGTACGGTTTAGTTTGGAAGGTTTTTATCTGGAGCTCGTCCTCCATCATCGACATTAAGGTGGGTGACCTTAGTGCTCCTTAATTATCAATTACTACATTTTCTGGAATGCAAAAATAAAATAGAATATCTAGCAGAGGGCTTTTTATATCCTCCGCTGATTTAGATGCAATTTTCTTTGCAAGGGAAAATTTTGAAATTTATGAATTGCTGTAAGGACTCGGTGTTTTCCAGTTGAGAATAAATCAATGTGAATGGTATGGCCTGGATAATTAGGATAGCAGTAACTCCTAACAAAGGTTTATTTGGATGGCAATCATACTTGCATTCCTTACATACAATGCACCTACTTACTAGTCGTTTGATTTTCGCTGCCATTTTAGGAAAATAAAAATTATTTAGTATTTGAATGCGGTTCTCATCTGCGCTCCTGTGAGCTCTTTTGTGTACATGCAGAATTCGTTCCTCCTGCTCTACTTCATTTGGTTTGTCCTCTACCAGCTTTCTTGTGAACCTTACTTTGTAATTTCTAAAGTGATTCGAGTAGATTGTCTGTATTAATCCAAATGTATTCTCATCAGTAAGAAGTCCGTTAATCGTTCCTGGGTTCAAGTCTCGTTTAAGTATTTGTATGATGTCCTGTCCTGTAAAGTTTTATTTTGTTATGGTGTGTCGAGTATAGTTGTCAAAAGGCTTTTGAATTTGGTAACTATCTTCAGTTCCTAATTTGAAAATGAGCTGATTACGAAATGTGTTCAAGGGTGTTTCCGCCATTTGGATGAGGTCATGTGAGGAGCTTTCATCGCTATGTTGAGTAGGGGTCATAGAATTGATTTCAGAAGTATTTGGTGGCCTTGAAAGGGAGTCAGCGATGACATTGGCTTTGCCTGGCTTATACTTTAGCTCATAATTATATTCCTCAAGAATAGCCTTCCACCGCTTTATCTTGGATTTTTGCTGCTTAGAGCATATGTTAAGTGTTGATGGTCTGTAAATATTTTGATCTTTCTGGAACTGTACAGGTAATTCCTTAATGCATTAAGAGCCCATATAATAGCCAGCATTTCTTTTTCGTTTGCCGCGTAGTTTTCTTCAGTTTTGCTCAAAGTGCGGGACAAGAAGGATATCGGTTTGTCTTCTTGAGACAAAACCGCACCGATGGCGAAATTGGATGCGTTCGTCGCAAGTTCAAAGGGCTTAGAAAAATCAGGGTAGGACAGGACTACTTCTTTTGAAGTGAGAGGCTTTCTTACCTTGTCGAAGGCTTGCATAGCTTCTTTGTTCAGAACAACAGGCTTATTTTGGATATATTTTTGGATGCATGTCCATCCTCCCCCCTTAAAAGGGATGTCAGGGGCTTAGCAAGTCGAACGTAACCGCAAATAAACCACATATAATAGCCTGACATTATAAGAAACGATCGAAGCTGTTTAAGGGTTTTTGGAGGTGGAAAAGAAGCAATGGCCTGTACTTTCTTTGGATTACTTCGGATACCTTCAACGCTAATAATTAATCCTAGAAATTCTACTTCTTGTTGAAGAAATTCACACTTATCGAGATTGATCCTCATGTGCGCTTTTTCCAGTGTTTTCAGGATTGCTTCAAGGACCTGAAATGTTCGTTTTCATCTCGTCCAAAAACGATAATGTCGTCTATATAAATGTAACATTTTATTCCAATATGCTCTCTTAAAATATCATCCAGGGTTCTCTGGAAGATAGGTGGACCATTTTTAAGTCCGAAAGGAAGGCGTACAAATTCGTACTTTCCATTATTTAAGGAGAACGCTGTTTTTTCAATATCTCGCTCTTTTAAAGGTATCTGGTGTAAACCACTTTTAAGATCTATTACAGAAAAGTGTTTGTTATGGCCAAGGTTTGAAAGAACCTCGTTTATCTCTGGAATCGGGTGAGAGTCAGGTATTGTAATGGAATTCAATTTCCTATAATCTATTACAAGTCGAAATTTTTTTTCTCCCGAAGCATCCTGCTTTTTTGGGACTACCCAAACAGGAGCATTATACGGGGATTTTGATGGCCGAATGATGCCATGTTGAAGTAACTTTTTTATTTCAGATTCAACTGTATCTTTTAACGCTTGGGGATAATGATATGATTATGAGTAGACAGTTTCATCTGATGTTGTTCGGATTCCACCTTCAATTATTGTATTATACTTTTGACCAGGTTCGGGTTCCAAAAAAACATTACGACAGTTGTTAAGAATTTTATTCAAATGATTTTTTTGAGCGGTATTCATATGGTTAGTTCTTATTTCGAGATTGCTGACAGAATTAGATTGTTGCTGTTTAAGAGGAATACACAATTCAGTTTTGATGATCATATGATCAGTATCTGTATGTATGACTGCCTGCATCTTCTTTAGGGTGTCATTCCTTATGATGCCTGCAAATGTTTTAAGATTTGCTAAAATATACAATTTTATTTTTTCCATAAATGGTCCAAACAAATTTATGTAGGCAAAGTGGGTGACCCTTACTGTACCACCAACAGGATTGACAGAAAATGGCTTCTCATTTGGTGTTGGTTTAAATATGAACTGTGGCTGAACATAGTTTTTATTTGAATCCGTGTCAATCAGAAATTTTAAATTTTCCCCGCTCTTCGCCATGCACTCAAAAAAGGGGAATCGAAGAACTCACAGATCTAAAAAATTAACATTTTCATTTTCATTCTCATTATTTTCGGCAGCCTCTGTGTTATCATCCTGTGATTCCATTGGAAACGGTTCGGTTTCTTCTTCGGGCAGGAAGTCTTGGAGTCCTTGTTCATATTGGAGTTGTTCCATCATTTCGTTTAGAGTGTCCGGCTGGATATTGTTGTTTTGTGTAAAATAGAGCCGTGGTTGTTTGTATCTTTGTAGATGTTCCGAGGGTTGAAACCTTTTTGGTGCATATGGAGGTCTCGGGCCAGGCCTATTTTGATAGTTGACAGCACGCGTCCTAATAGATGGGTCGATATCCATGAGTGTTACTCGTTGTTTGGGTGGCAAGAGTAATTGGTTTGGATACCGGTGATAGTGCTGATTGAATCCGGGAGGATGTGGAATGCTTCCATTAGGATTTTGATATTGTACCTGTCTGTGGAATTGAGGTCTTTGAGGTACTATGGGATAATGTAAGAGTTCTGGATGGAATTTGTTCTTCACAAGTTGATGTTGGTAATTGTTGTGATTCTGCTTATGTCCTTCCCTCTTTGGTGGCAGAGGAAGAGGAGCAATAGAATCAGGTTTGCGAAAGCTGTTGTTCTCGTGTTGCATCCTGTAATGCACGTTTTCAAGCTTTAAACATAAAGACAGGGCTTGTGGAAGATTCACAGGCTCTCTTATACTCAGAAGAGAAAGGTGGTGATAAACACTTTCGTAGAATACATTTAGAGTCCCAGAACCTTGAAGTAATGTTGTCAGCTGGTATTCAAGGGTACTAAAGTCACGTTTGTTGGCATAATGTAATGTCAGACACTTAGAAATTCTCAGCCAATTTAAGGGAGTATTATATGATTCAAGGGCCACGTCGGCCTGTCCTTGAATTTAATTTCGTATGACCGAAAGAATACCATAGTACCTGGGTGTCCCTTTTAAGTGATCATAAATGTTGAGTATGCGTTCAACACTTTTTCTTCAAGAGTTTTACTCTCCTGGATCTCTAGAGAAAGTCCTAAGTCTTTTAATCACATCAGGGATTCTGTCCATGTCAGTTAGGTTTCTGTCATTGTCCGCGTTTATTGGTACGTCATTGTCATTATTGATGTCCGCGGCAGGATTCATCATAGCAGTAAACAGCTGTCGTCCCTGTGTCTGTAATACCTCTGTGACTATACGAGAAATTAAAGGAACAAGCTCACGATTAATGTCAATCTCTGGCGGATTACCCGCCGTAACCTCCTCACCAGCAGGCATATTATCTGTATTGATTATAGCAGGACGAATTAAATTCCGAGGATTCGACATTTCTCTTTTAAAATAATTGTTTCGTGAAATCAGTCACAAGGCTTCTGATTCTTTTGCAAGGCCAAAAAACAAAACCGATAAATTGGCGTGAACAATTTTATCACTTTTCGATTGAAGAAAGTCAAGCAAACAAGTCAAATACAAAAGGAAACAGTATTTTCACCAAAAAATTTGTAAGTTGCACGAATTTCATAAAACATCAATAAGGGACTTTCACTTTGTAACTTAAAAAATCAATATTTCATGCGCAACAAATATATGTAAAAATATATGATAATAATATAAAATATATGGTAATAATATAAAATATATGATAATAAAATGAATGGCATATAGAAATATAATGATGAAAAGCAAGAATTCTGATTTGACTTACATCCAGATAGCTATCGCAAATAAATGCATTTTCTCCAATTGGCTTTTTGAAGAAAATGTATTTCACTGTTTTAGAAAGCACAAAAATATTTTCTTCAATTCTCTTCAAAAGTTCACAGTGTACAGTCTTTTTTCTTTTTCCTGAATATTTTATTATCCTTAATTTCTTTTTTAGGGTTTTGTCAAATAATTTGACAAAACCCTACTAGTTTCGCGACCTGTCTGTCCGTCCGTCCGTCCGCCCGTGTGTCACAGCACTTTTTCTCGCAAACTACTTAAGCTAGAAACATCAAATTTTGTATACAAGTATAAAGTGATGCTCTCTTCAAAGCTCAACTACAAAAATTGTTATAAGGTATTTAAGGGGGGGCCTCCCCATATAGGGGAGTGGCCTCTGAAGAAAAAAAATTTCATCAAAGGTAGCCGATATGGGTATCAAATGAAAGGTCTTGATGAGAACTTGTCTTGGTTTGATACTTTTATCTTCGAGGGACGCGCAGGGAGGGGAAACACACGAAAAATTTGTGTCCCCCCTCGCGATTGGACACCTGTGATCCGAAAAATCTGGAAGGTCATAGGTGTTCATGAGTACAATAACAAAAAATATCTCAGAAGGCAAAATTCACTCAACTTTGTTAATAATAGTATGATATTCGAATTTCACGTTTTCCCCAATAAAATCGCGTCAGTACCCTTAAATTGAACGAAATTGGATATTTACGTAGTCCCGCTAAAGGTTCTTAAGCTTTGTAAGGTTGATGAAAATCGAATGATATACACGGAAGTTATAGCCGTTTGAAATTTCTCGAATTACAACAGCACTTTCCATCCAATCAGTCACTGCAGTTTTCACTTGATCTTCTTGAAATTTTCCAATAAGATCAATAACATTAATATTTTTGAGAATTCATGATTTTAGTGATTTTTGTTGGTTTTCAACAAAATGGCGACCATTGAAAAAAGAAAAACCTCGGATTTTTTTATAAACGTGCACATCTCTGACATATTTCTTGAGGTTATTCATTGCTGGTGACTGCATTTCTGAGAAGTTGGGTACAAAACCCTTCTGACATGAGCGTAGGTCTGTTTACCCAACTTGTTCTATCTTTTTTTTTCACTTTCAATTTCAATTTCTTTTTATCCTTAGTTGCTTTCTTTTTATCTTATTTCTCACTTTCACTTTCTGATTCTTATTTTTCACTTTCTTATATTCCAGTTATTTTTCACATTCAATTATCTACTCTCATAAAAAATTATTTTTGCTCAATTGCAACTTTTCCTTTATATCAAACACTGTTTAGCAGTATCGCTTGATTTTCACTTTTCTTCTTTTCCTTTTGGGGTCCCACGTTCACTTTTATTCAATTAGCAGTTATCCTTTTTCTCAGCTTTTAAACTTCTAACTACTCGGGGGCCTTTCGAAAATAAAGTCACTTTAATAGCGGGGCACGCTAAGTTTTATTCGAACTTTCACGTTCTCGAACTTTCACGTTCTTTTGATTGAACTTGTACGTTCTTTAATATGCACTTTGACCGCTTTTACACGAATTCAAAATACAAAACACTGGTGACGACACAAAAGCGGGTCCCTGCTCGGGCGCCAGTTAAATTTTAAAAGAAATGAGCTCTTAAAAAAATAACAATTAAGTGAGACGGGCATCTCACGTCTTTATTTTTCCTAGTTAAATTCCAACTCAACTCTTAAAACTAGAATTACAATTTTTATAATAATAAAATGCAGCATTAGCAATTTGCACACCGTGGGATAGCTTGAACGTGGAAACGCTTTCCATGCATTTCCCTAATTCTGGAAATGCAAGCGATAATGTTTCGTGTGGCGTTTCGTTGTTAACTTATCCAGTATATGTCAACGTTGACCAAGTAAAAATGAAATCGGAGAAATTGAAATGAGCGATATTGATGACACAATTTATGTAAGAACTAGGTTAGAGAATAAGTACTTAGGCTTAATGAATTTGTTAAATAAAAATTATTTTGTTGAAGTTGAAAGACTGTTCTTTCCACTCAAGAGAATTCAGCTGTGCATCCGCGTAATTCCATAAGTAATTACTAGTGTTTGAATTTGCATTTGAATCTTTACGGTAAACTTAAGAATTCTATTAACATATGAGTTCCGCGCCAATCTATCTGCGGTGCAGCCGCTTCGTCAGGTAAAACGAATAAAATTTCGTTTTTATTTATTTCAAACTATATGAGCTTTGCATTAAACCTGATAATAGAGTTTTGACTAAATTTCGTCAACGTTTTCACGTAGAATAAATAATAAAAATCCTTTAAGCTACTATTCAGTCAATGAAATTGACAAAACAGCAAAAAATTAAGCTGGTTATAACGTTTATGTATTTCACTATAAGTTTCTTGAGTTTCATCAAAAAGTGATAAAATATTGCTGTCAGCATCTTCAATATTGAGTTCATCACTTCTTTGACAGTAGCATACTTCCCTCTACTTAACTGAGTCCTAGATATTTTTTAAGAACGTCCTTATAAATTAAGGTTTTAAATAATTAAAAACAGTAGATAACGAATTCAAGACCATTTTTTATGCCTGAAAAGAGTACAGTTTTCAGTCTGGCTTCATTAGCTAGGTTTATTAATGCATGAGTTCGGAAGTTGACTCAATCGGGCGTCATCCAAATTTATACCACTGGTAAAGCAACTTTTATTTCAGATATCAAATTGATCCAAGTTTCCAGTAGTTAAATGTCTACACGATAAAATGTTTAGCTAATGAAACTACATATTACTATACAAGAAAGATTTCCTTTTTCTAAGATTCATAAAGCAAAAGAAGTTAATCTACACAGCAATAGAACAACCACTCCCAGTTCTGAATTCCTGTACAACACAAAGTAAACCCTTTTCTTCTTCGCTAACATAACCGTTTCAAAAGACTTGTTGACATGTGTAAAACTCAAATTAAAGTCCACTCTTAACTTCAACTAAACATTCACATGGGATATCCGTTTTTCATCATTTTCTTCATACCTTTCTAACGACATAATTTGCTTGATTGTTAATTATACAATTTTCCTGCTCTTTCTGCACTTTCACTTCACTTTCATAGAATGGAAGTCATGTCCATTTTCGTCACATCATGATAACGTGAAGAATGGATTAATTATTCACTATGTGTTTGTACAAAAATTTGTTTTAGGAAGGATTTTATGAGTTTTTGAAGATGTTTACCTCGTGTTATTTTCATTTGGTAATGATATTGGAGCATGTGTGAGTATAGTGCATTTGGTTATGCGGGTTTTGATAAAGGGTAAATATTAATTAAGGAGTTGAATGTCTTGATTTGTACAGAAAAAAAGATATTTTAAGTGTGAAGAGGGGGCAAAGCATTTCAAATGAACATATGAACTTGAGAATCATTTAAATGTGAGCAAATTGGCAATCAGACGAAAAGTTTTGCACCTCAAATTCAAATATAATTGCATTCTATTGATTC
Organism: Odontomyia ornata; assembly: GCA_963969285.1. Lineage (NCBI taxonomy): Eukaryota > Metazoa > Arthropoda > Insecta > Diptera > Stratiomyidae > Odontomyia > Odontomyia ornata. The sequence goes on along the minus strand of OZ017739.1, from coordinate 107,396,172 downwards.
AATAGTTGCAAATTAAAAAATATATATATAAAGCAAGTTTTAAATCATTACAATACTTAAAAATTTATTGAGCCGTATGGTACTCTAAATTTCAACAATATTCAATTAAAAAATTTGTCATCAAAAACAATCAATTAATGGGAAAATAGGAGAAAAAACCAACAAACTGTAATAATATAACTCCAAAAAAAAAAAACCAAAAAGAGTACTTCGAGCTCACAACTGATATGTAGCAGCTTAATTCTAATCCTATATGATAAAGTTATCAAATTACAATTGAAATTAATATAACCATAATGAGCAACAATAAAAAAATAAAAACCTCAAACGACCATGAATAATTTAATGATTACCATTAAGCCACCAAAATTTAGACTGCTCCGTTTCAGTTCGACCAGCCTAAATATACCTCGCAAATGAGTATCACCATTGATGCCGTTGCTTCTGCGAGCTCAAATATGGAGGGTATTCTATGTTCTATAAATGGAGCACCATCATACAGGGTTATCCATTTCGTGGTAGGAACCCTGCCATTTGACATCTGTCAGTATTAAATGTCATTCAAAGCGTGTTTTTTGTAGTTGAAGGTGATTCTGCTGTATGAACATTTAGGGCTCTACGAGCCGATCACGGTCGACATAATCGACCTACACAGCAAACAATTTCGAATACAGCGAGAAAAATTGAAGAGACTGGATTGATTATTGATATTGCAAGGCCTGTGCATTATCGCAACATTCGTTCTGCTGAAAATATCGCTGTCGTTGCTCAAAGTGTGGAGGAAGACCCGAATTTGTCGATTCGTCGACGTGCTCAACACTTATGCTTGTCTTACGGCTCATTGTGGCGGATTTTGCATTTGGATTTGCATCTCAATCCGTGCAAAATCCAACTCACTCAAGAACTTAAGCCTCAAGACCATACACAACGCAGAATGTATGCGAATTGGGTGATTGAACAACAAGTCATTGATAACGATTTTCGGAACAAATTTTCTCTAGTGATCAGGCTCATTTTTCGCTCAGTGGTTACGTGAATAAACAGAATAGCCAGAAAACGTGACCGTTTAGTGTGCATTATGATCTGGTGGTGTTATTGGCCCGTAATTTTTGAAAACGATCAAGGAAGAGTCATTACAGTTAATTCTGATCGCTATGGACGGATGTTAATCGAGTATTTTTAGAGAAAAATTGAAGATTATGATCTGGAGAACATGTGGTTCCAACAGGACGGAGCGACAAGCCACATAACACAGGCTACTCGAGCACTTTTGCAAGAGAAATTTCCAGGACGCGTAATTTCGAGATTGAGTGATGTCAATTGGCCCGCAAGATCCTGCGACCTAACACCTTTGAATTTCTTTTTATGGGGCTATGCGAAAGATCATGTTTACGTGAACAATCCCCAAAATCTTGAGCAATTGGAAACCAATATTCGTAAAGTTATGGCCGAGATATTACCGGAAATGTGCCGAAAAGTCATTGAAAGTGACCTCAAAAGGATTTAGGCTCGTAAGAGTTCCTGTGGAGGATATTTGAATGCTGTTGTATTTCATGTATAATGGCAAGGTTTAATCTTTATATGAAATAAAAAACGTTGTTTCTATCTGAATATTTTATGTAGTTTTTAGCTTTACTTTCCCAAGTGTAAAATGGATAACCCTATAGTAAAAAATATGCCGATTCATGTCCAAATACACGAATGCTTCTGGAGGAATGAAGCCAGTGGTGAGGCAAGCCTCAATGTACCCGTCGGTAGGGTAAAACGGTTATAAAATCCAGGGATTTGTGCTGTGAGCACTGCGCGACATGATTCTGAACCAGCTACAAAATGAATGCATCGACTCTCATCACTTTGACAGCTTGATACATTTTTCGATTTGATACATAGTACTTCCAATCCGTCTCAGGCTTTCTGTATGGACAAGTTTATGCGCGAAGTATTGTACCTCTAGTCTGCTTTGCATTTTGGTAATGGGTAGGTACTACTAGCAAATTTTTGTAATATTTGATTTTTGAAATTTTTGTTTGTTCTTTACTCCTGATAGGAATCTTCTAAGAATTTTCCTGATATCTATCTATCTATATACAATATATCACAATGGATGTACGAGTATCTATGTGTGGCCGGCATGGACTGCTAAGCCTCCCAATGGAATTTCATGAAATTTTCAGGGTAAATAAAGTTTATTTCAGGGATCGTTCCTGTGAAGGTTTGGTGCCGATCGGGTGGAAGGAAAAAAAATCCGGTTTTTGGCAATTTTTTTTCAATGTTTTTATAATAAAAATTTGTTTTGCGTTTTTTCATCAATTTTTAACGGTTTTAGTTCGAAAATAAATAATTATTTATCGCAATTATTGATGACAAATTTTTCGGAGACAAAAATATCCATTGGTTAATTATATTGCACACGAGTTCAAGTTATCCTTCGTAATTCCAGTGCAAATAAGACAAAGCAAACCATTCGAAACCATATTTTAGTGAACATTTTTTTGGACAGTGGAGTTTTGCTTTTGACAATATTGCTACGCATCAAATGTCTAGGCTTAAATTGTGTGACGTCATTAGATTCTTCTAACTAATATCCAAGCATATGGTGCCCTCCCCGTCAGTCATTGGTCGAATGTGCCGAGGAGAAGCTGACAACGATATTGGAGGCTATCAATTTAACGAAAACATATTTTGAAACAAAAACGATTGGTAAATATATTTTGTGATGATTGATTTGTATTCAATTTTCAAAATGCAGTCACCAGATTGAATAAAGTCAAGAAGCATGTCAATGACGATTTTATTGGAGAAAATATGAAATTCGAAGATCATACTATTATTAATAAAGTTGAAAGAATTTAGACTTCTTAGGTTTTTGTTATTGTTATACTCATAATTATCTCCCTTGATAATTATTTCAGATGTCCATTCGCGAGGGAGGAAACACATTTTTCATGTATTTCCCCCTGTACCCCCACTGAAGCAAAAACTGACGGTTTAAGAACTGTTTTGAAAAGCTCCCATGAAAAATTTCATTTCATACTCATATCGGCTACGTTTGATGAATTTTTTTTCAGGGGCCACTCCCCTGTACTGTTATCATCGATTAATGGCCAATTTTTTCGAATCCTAGAGTTGTTACAAAGCCCTTTTGTTGGCTCCCTCCCGCCTCCTTGACTTGTTTCACTTATGAGTATTGATTGTAGGTACTCAGCTTCAGTCATTCATCAAATTGAATCAAGTGTTCAAAGCATGCACCTGAAACGTTGAAGTTGGGAAAAACTCAAAATTATTCAATCTTCGCATTTAAAACAGCCACCATTTTGTTTTACGATTACTGATACCACTAGCTGAACTGATTCTCAAAGTTATTCATGACACCTATCATTCCTGAAATTTTCATGCAAATCCTAGCAAAACTGTAGTGTCTGAGTCGGTAAAAAGCGCATGTTGTTCCATAGCCATATGCTGCCATAGTAATACATGCAGCGCATATTGTTCCATAGTAATACAGGAAAATTCAAACCGCTATAACTTCGCTAAATATGACGCAATCTTTATGAAACTTTCAGGATAGATCAATCTTATAAATAGACATCTACGTACTAAATTTCATAGAATTTAAGGGTGCCGTTAAGATTTTATTTAAGAAAACATAAAATCGATAAATCATACTATTACTAACAAAGTTGACTGAATTGCGACTTCTCACGTATTTGTTGTTATTGTACTCATTAAAGCCTACATTCCTGATTTTTTTCAGATTTTTCGGATGGAAGGGGGGGGGGGACACAAATTTTTCGTGTATTTCCCCTCCCTGTGCGCCCCTCGAAGCAAACTTTGCCAAACTAAGACTTGTTTTGAAAAGTTCTCATCAAGACCTTTCATTTGATACCCATATCGGCTACCTTCAATGAAATTTTTTTTTCGGGGGGTCACTCCCCTACATGGGGAGACCCCCCCTAAATACCTTATAAAATTTTTTAGTAGTTGAACTTTGAAGAGATCATCACTTTACACCTACATACAAAATTTGATGCTTCTAGCTTAAGTAGTTTCCGAGAAAAACTGCTGTGACACACGGACGGACAGACGGACGGACGGACGGACGGACGGACGGACGGACGGACGGACGGACGGACGGACAGACAGACGGACAGACGGACAGACAGGACGCGATTTTAGAAGGGTTTTGTAAAATTATTTTACAAAACCCTAAAAAGAGCCGCTGAAACTGAAGACCAACGTGAATCTTGCCGTCAGCAAATGCGCGACAGAGCTTTTACTTCCAGAGCCGCTAAAACTGAAGAGCAACGTGGATCTCGCCTTCAGCAAATGCCCGACAGAGCTTTTACTTCCAGATTCACTGAAACTGAAGAGCAATGTGGATATTTTTTTCAGGAAAAGCGCAACAGAGCTTCAACTTCTAGAGCGGAAGAAACGGAAGGGCAACATGGATGTCACTTTCAAGAAATGGGTGGCCAAGGTTCAACTTCCAGAGCAGAAGAAACGCTCCAACAATATATCAAACAATTTGATTCCAATCGATTACGATTGGCTCGATAAAGGTAACAGATTGATTTGAAGTTAAAAGCATTTAATCATGACCGAGACTATGATCACAGGAATTATTTGGATGTAGTTATTGGACCAATAAATAAAGTTTGCATGCATTGCCATGTTCTGAAGTTCGCTAAGGAATCAACTGGAATGTGTTGTTTGAACGGTAGAGTTGTTTTGTCCCGCCGATCGAGCCACCTGAGCGGCTTCAAAGTTACCTTTCTGGTGAAACTCCAGTTTCAAAACACATTTGCAAGTACAACTCATGCTTTTGAATGACTTTTTTCGGTGTAACAAACATTGGCAAATACGCCGGTTACATGCCCACTTTCAAGGCCAAATATATCACCAAATCGGTTTGTCGCTTCCTGTCCTGAATCTAGAGGCAACGTTTTTGCAAATATATTTTAGCGGCAACGAGGAAAGAGAAGTTGAACAGCGTTTGGCAATTAGTACTCGAAAAGGACGCGAAATAGTTTCGAACTTACAAACAATGATGCATGGAAGCAACAGTTTTGATTCTTCTATTCAAATCTGCTATAGACTAGATGCCATAGGTTACGATACTATTGTGGTAAGAGTAGACAAAACACCGTCTGGGGAACACAAATAACGTTTCAATACACCAGTGATAGGTGATGTCGCAGTTGTAATGGCGGGTACCAAACTCGATCGAGGTGTCATAATCATCCACTGCCGGAACGCAAATGTGCAACGCGTTTCCGAAACACTCTGCGTAGAGAAGTTAGCTACCATTTCAAGATCATGCAAATAAACTCCAACACCAGTGAAGAGTCAACGAAGAAAATTTTCTGCATGGATTATTACGCGGAACGCATTGTGATTCCGCGTGGTATAGTGGTTAGAGCACTCGTCCCGTAAACCGAAGGTCCCTGGTTTGACTCACATTAGCGGCAACGAGATTCAGCTCGAGTGACACTTTGGACGGACTTATAAGCCACATATTCGATCATGATAATAAGATACTCTAACTATCCCTTAGCGAAGGGCCGGAAGGGGCTGTAGTGCTAACACAACAATAAAGATTCATGCATATGAATCCAACTACATACTGAAATGCCGTGAACTATGTAATCAGTTCACTGTTAACATGTACGCGGAAATTGAAGGCGAAAGTCTTCTCTTCATTGGGTGATGCAATAGTCAATGATAACAACGCTGCTAATATGGGACAAATGGAAATCTTGCCAGCAATGTATACCGGTAGTCCACAACACATGCACGGATACGCCAAAGTGCCATGAAGTATCTTCAAAAGTATGGACGCTCAGATTTGTTCGTCACCTTCACATGCAATCCAAAGTGGAGTATAATTACACATCTACTATCCCCTGGCCAAAACTCATCGCACAAACAAGATCTTCTCGCTCTAATTTTAAATTCAAAGCTAATTAGACTAATGAACGTCCTCACCAAGAACCATATTTTAGGAGAAACTCGATGCTGGGTGTTCTTAATTGAATGGCAAAAAGGAGGCCTGCCATACGCTCATATTTCAATTTAGTTGGAGCAAAAAATCGTCCTTAAATTATTTGATAACAAAATTTCTTCCGAATCAAAAACAAAATTCTGTTTGAAATCATAAAAAGAATGATTCATGGGCCATGCGGAGCACTTAATACAAATTCATCATACATGGAGCATGGTAAGTGCACAAAACGATGTTCACATGAGCTGATCAACGAAACCCAAACTGGAGGCGATGAATACCCAATACGTAGGTGAAGGAAGCCCCATGATGGTGGGTACACAACCACAATTAGAATGCAAAATGTAGATGTTGACATGGGCAACCGATCGATCGTGCCGTACTCATCCCTGCTTTCAAAAATGTATGATGCTCACAATGTCGCGTACTACAATTCGGTGAAGTCGATCAAATACATTTGCAAAGATGTCAACAAGGGCAGTCACATAGTAGTATTTGGCCTGGCCAATCAAACTGATGAAATCACTCAATTACAGATGGGACACTACATCAGCAGCAATGAAATAGTATGGCAAACATTTGCATTCAACATCCACGAACGCTATCCAACTATTCAACATCTCGCTGTTCACTTAAAAAATGACCAGTGTGCCTACTTTATCGAACAAAACGCACAAAATAGCGCAAAATAGCCACCAAACACAACCCTTACCGCCTTTTTTAAATTGTGTGCATCCATTAATTTCGCAAAAACGTTGCTGGGTCCTAAAGTTCCCAAACATTACACTTGGAACACATCCACAAAAAGTACGCGCGAAGAAAGCGGGTCGCAATTGTTCTAGAGTATGCTGGTGTACGTTTGTTGGATAACTTGGGACCTCCACAAACAGTACATCCTAATGACAATTATTATCGCATACAATCAAAAGTCCTAACTCATTTGTAGCCTTAATAACCGACGATGGGGTAGTATGTAATAAACATAAGCAATCGAGCCGCCCCATGGTGATCAGGAGTGGCTGTTCCTGATGAAATAAGATGGCCACCCAATCGAAACTGCTTAGTTTGTTGTTTTACTATATTGAAATTAACTACATCCGTCAAGTTTCCATCCTTTAGGCAGAGATGAGTGGTTCACTTCAGCCACTTTAAAATCTTTAGGTTTCATATTCCCCTTGTAGTGCAACGACCTTCTTCGGAGAAAATAACGGTTGCTTTTTGTAGAAGGTTTGCCTCTGTCTCAAGCCTCCATGTCAGCTAACTTCAATGAGACAAAAAAAAATTTTTTTTTAAGTAGCTTAGTTGACATATAATAGAGCATTTCTGAAGGTAATGAAAATTGATTGGCACGTCTGGTAGAGTAGAGTACGCTTGATATATATTTTGTAGTGTAGCTTTGTGGCTCGACAAGAACCCGCCTCATATGACCCGGCAAATACGAGTAGCTAGTCGACAAGCATGCAAACACAGTCATTAAGCGAAGCTAGTCAGCTGAGCTCGGTCTTGTTATAGGTCGCTGATTCTTTTGCCAGATAATCGGCAGCCATGTTCTACACAGATTTATAGAAAAAACGCAGTTCCAAGTAGTGCATTTGAAAATCGCCACTCTGATCACCACAGGGCTGCTCAACTGCTTATGTTTATTAAACGTGGCGCCCAACATGGGGCCCAAGCCCACGACTCTGAGGTTAAGAGTCTCATGCTCTACCGACTGAGATAGGTGGGCTTTAATTTGGCAACACCAGTGGACAGGTTTCTGATCCGGATACAGTCACTAGTAGCCAGTACGCATGGAGGAGAGTTCTCGGACTTTCTTCGACACGCCCACCTCTTATTCAGCGGAAATGCCACCGAATGGTATTGGAGTTTGAATGAGTCCGTAGCATGCCTTGATTGGAATTCTTTCTGTGCAGCTCTTCGCAACCACTTTGATGAAGGTCTCACTGAACGGAAATTATGCGAACTAATACGGAAGCGCAAACAAGGCTCCCACAACCAATTTTATACCAGTATACTTCACCTAACAACTCGGCTACGAACACCTGTGTCCGAGGATGAACTGGTGGAAACCATCAGAGAGAGCATACGGTGGGAGCTTCAAAACAGCCTTCTTCATGTGCCAATATAATCGGCGTAAGCCATACGCCTCCATGCCCATAGACATAAATCATTGCAAATAGCGCCCAAAATGGGGCCCCAAACATCCTAAAGGGAAAAAATTCGCGTCCTCTGACGTTTTAGTCCTTTACGGAGGATGTACGGTACCTCGGTACTAGAGTCTCACGGACAAGAGTGGTGGAGTTGTGTGAGACACCCCTTCAGTCACTTCACGTGAGTTGTAGCTTACGCTCTCCTTTGTTTTATTTTTTTCGCGACGGGTTAAGCCTGCAAGGACCTTATATTTTCTTGATGGGAACTTTCAGCTAGATAGGTTTCTCCTATCTGCCTGGACTCTCAAGAAAAAAATGGCTATCTTGCCTTCATGCTGCGGAAGGATTCTACCCATCTTTTTATACATGATAGATCACGACGCTAGCTCGAGACCCAACACCACGTTTTATGGAGAGTTGACGACTCAGCTTCACCAGCCTTACTTCAGCAACAGCAGTGGACAGTTTCCTATTCCGAATACAGTCACTAGTAGCCAGTACGCTGGGAGGAGACTTCTCGGCCTTTCTTCGACATGCAGATCTCTTATTCAGCAAGAATGCCGCCGAATGGTGTTGGAGTTTCAAAGAATCCGTAGCACATTCTGATTAGAATTCCTTCTGTGCAGCTCTTCGCAACCACTTTGATGACGGTCTCACTGGATGGGAATTGTGCGAACAAATACGGAAGCCCAAACAAAACTTCCACAAAACATTTGACCAATTTTATACCAGTATACTACGCCTAACAACTCGGCTACGAACACCTACGCCCGACGGAGAATTGGTGGAAACCATCATGGAAAACATGCGGTGGGAGCTTCAAAACAGCCTTCTTCATGTGCCAATATACACGGTGCAAGCCATACGCCTCCATGCCCATAGAGAAGAATGACTAGATGAACGAGACGTGATAAATCATTACAAGTATGCCAAATGTATAGAGAAGCATGTATCAAACTGGGCTTACTTGAAAATGATCAGCATTGGGACAAAACACTGACAGTAGCATCCCTTACGTGTCATCCAAAGTAAATAGGTACTTTGTTTGCGATTATTTCAACAAAATACACACCATTGAACCCCGGAAATCTGTGGGAAACGCATTGCAAAAGTTTCAGTGAGAATAGTCTCAGGCAAGTATGCACAATCGATCCAAATCAAGAGTATTGGGAAGACATTTTCAATGAAGCTCCAATATTGATTGAAGAATTATGCATATCAATCAACAACAAAGTCTTTTGTCAACTTGGTATGCCGGCATTGACACGAAATAGAAATGACGTGCAAGACAGAGACTTAGTCCGGGAACAGCAATTCATTTCTTCTTCTTTGTAGGCCTACAGCCCCTTTCAGGCCTTCGCTTAGAGAAAGTTAAAGTATCTCATTGCCATGATGTAATGTATCGGCACCCCACAAGGTGAAAGCATCATTATCACGCTTTGGCTGTATGTCCGCCCACCCAGCTGCGATACGCTCTGATTAAAAACCAGCGCGTATCATAACTGAGCAGGCTTATAGTCCGTCCGAGAACTAAATCTCGCTGACGCCAACGAAACTTGAACCAGAGACCTTCGGCTTATGGGCTTAGTGCTCTAACCACTAAGCCACGCGGACTACCAGCAATTTATTTATTTATTCATTTATTTATAGAATTCTATATACAGATTAGAAAAATCCAATTATAATATAGAAAAAGTAGGAGTAATAAGAGATTTAATCCATCAATACATGTCCAAACAAAACTAGAAAAATTAGGTTACAAAGCAAGAAAATTTAAACTTGAAAGTACGCTCAAGTTAATCTACAAAACTATGAAGAAGAACTTATTATTTAAGTTTATTTTTGTATTGCGCAAAAAATGAAGTATCGGACCAAGACCAAGAGAGTTGTGATTACGCGAGACTAAAGAAGGCATGTGCAAGAGGGATAGACGATCATTATAAGGGGAATAGGAGATGCAAAATTTAATGAGAAGAGAGCGGGTAAACCTACGTTGAACAGTCTCCACAGTACCACATAGACTGTGCCGATGAGGACTCTAAATTTGCGAGCAATATTCCAATAAATTTCTTACCAGTGAGAAAAATAAACAAATACAGGAAGCCTTTGGTGGATCTTAATACAAAGCCTGACATTAGAGAGGCTTTGCAAGCCACCTGGGCTATATGTTACCCATAATGCAGCTTAGTGTCAAAGAGTACTCCAAGATCTTTATGGAGAACGACTGATTCCAGGAAGTTGAAGATAAGGAATTATCGAAAGGAATGGTAAACTTTCTCAGTGAGTAAGTCATACTATGACATTTGCTTATATTTAGTTTCAGACGATTATTCGTACACCAATCTAGTAGAGATTGGAAATCTAGTTGTAAACATACAAAGTCTTCCGAGGACTCAATTATTCTAAAAATTTTCAAATCGTCAGCATACATAAGCGAAAAGGATTTGAATAAGGATGGAAGTTCGTTGATAAAAACAAGGAATAGTAATGGGCCGAGAATGGACCCCTTGGGGAACTCCAGAATACGGCAAGAAAGGAGAAGAACTCTGGAAATTCACAGTGACTACGCAATGACGGTTGACAATGTACGAATGGAACCATCGACAAATAGATGAGCCCACACCAAGATCACCTTATGTATTAATAAGTATACGATGATCCACTGAATCGAAAGCCTTAAATAAATCTGTATAAATGACGTCTACTTACTTCGTTCTGTCGAAAGCTAACGCAATAGTATTTGAAAACGAAAGCAAGTTTGTGAGAGTGGACTGGCCTTTGATAATACCATGCTGTTTACTAGCAAATGATGGAAGTAAGAAGGGATAAATCTGATCATACACAATTCTTTCAAAAAGCTTACTAAAACACGGAAGTAGGGAGATTGGACGATAATTAGAAATATTAGACTTATCACCCGATTTGTAAACCGGAAATACATTAGTCTTTTTCCACAGAACAGGAAATTCATTGTCAGAAAGAGTACGATTGAAAAGAATGGATAGGGGAACACACAAAGAAGATAACAAAGATTTGGCAAAAATATTAGGGATTCCATCCGAACCACAGCCAATATTATTGTCTAGATCTTTTAGTAATGGCTCTATGTCAAGAGGACTTACGTAGGCAAAGGACAAACCGAAATTATGACCAGAATTTTCAGCAGTTGAAATATCATAAAATGAAGAAAAATGTTGAGCAAAGAGTTCACAAATCTCCAGAATCCATTATAGTGCATCGAATTCGGCAAATCACCTGATTTTTTAAGCCCATTGATGTATGACCAGAAACGTTTGCTCAGATTCGTTCTAATGGAATCTTCACCATAATCAATATATATAATTTTTTGCGCAATATTAACCAATTTTTTACCTTCTCTGCGTAAACTTTTATAGCTAAGAAGATGAGTTGCAGAGCCAGCAAGACGATACTTAGTACGGGAACCATTCTTTGCTTTTAAGATATAGGTGATATTTCTATTTAGCCAAGGAGCGTCTTTTGATCTCTTTCAAAAGCAGACCGGTGTATACTGTGCAATCAGAGATTTAAGGAAGCTATAAAATATTTGTACAGCATCATTAATACTTAAATGAGAGAAAAAGAAAAACCAATTAATGGAGTTTATTTCAGCCTCCATTTGACTATATTCAGCACTCACGAAATTAAAACCGCGAAAAAAGATTTTGTTCAGAGCAGTTTTACAAGGCAAGAAAAAAAAAAATTAAGTGGAGGGCGGTGAGGATCAGGGTTAACGTACTCATTTAGCGGGGCAGAAAGAAAAACGGATGATTTAGGAATGTTAGACAAGACTAGATCTAAAGCTTTGTTATTATCATTGGGGACATTGTTGAATTAGGCAAGTAATCACATGGAGAGAAATGAAGAAAGGGCAATGGATTGACAGTCAATTGAGCTTATTTCAGAAGATCATGCCTCCCACATAACATTTCGGAGGTTAAAGTCACCACAAATAACAAGCGAAGAAGAAGGAAAGCAGTTGAAAATAAAGGAGGAGAATTCCGAAATGAATGTATCATAGATATGTAAAGAGCAACCAGGGGGATAAAGACTGTAAGGATCAATAAAGAAATGTTAGACGGTAGGAGAACTAAAACACTAATGCACTCAACAGGAGATGAGGGTAGAAAGTCGCAGGAGCAATATTTTGTTGAAACACAACCAAGACTCTTAATTGCTGATCATAAAAATGCCTACGGCAAAGTCATGGAACGTGTAGTCAGATGCTCCAGGAGTTACATACATTACATTTCTTATCAATTTGATATCAGCTTCGGTTCGAATGTGGAATGAAATTGCCCTCGTAGTGGCATTATCGGATATCGCATCAACGCTACTTGTTGTAGACGTATAGCGTATTCAGCACTCAAGGCTCCGTTGAATTTGAAGCAGACCGAAGCACCAACATGCAACGTCAGAAAAAATTCCAGAATCACAACAGTCCTTAAAACGTGCAAAATCATCATTTGGGAGGAACGCACCATGACCCATAAAAAATCGCTTGAGGCGCCTGACTAGACTCTGCATGGTTCCCGAGGAAAAACCAACCGATGAGAGGTGCTCCAATTCTTCTTGCAGGTTATTAACGCCAAATCTTTCCATTATACATCGATCAATGCCCACAGATGAGCTGAACGCTTGCTTGAAAGCGTCATATTTATGGAATGGAGTTGAAAAAGTCATGCTCTCAACGAACATGCGTGTGAATTTGGTGCAAAACGCATCGCCCAACAATTTTTCAAACAACTTCTAAAAATTAGAAATGGTACTAATTAAATTAATCGCACAACAAATAAAATTTCGTTTCCCCCCATTTTTGTCAAAGATATTCGAGCCATTTGGACAAGATGCTCGCAAATTCAACCGGCAACTACAAAAATCTAGATTGGCTGTATAAACATGCAATATTAGCACCCAAGAATCATGATGTCAATAGATTGAACGAACAAATTCAGTTGAAACTGTCCGGCGAACCAGTCAAATATAAGTCTATTAACACTGTGATGGATGAAGAACAAGCAGTCAACTATCAAATCGATTTTTTAAATTCGATAGAGCCATCAGAGATACTAACAAACATATGAAGATTGAAAGTTAGATTGCCCGTGATGCTCATTTGAAACTTGAACGCGCCAAAATTATGCAACGGCACCATACTGGCGGTCAAAAAATAGACTCCAAATTTGATCAAGGCTACTATCATCATTGGCAAATTCAAAGGGGAAGACATGCTAGTTCCACGCATACCAATGATTGCTAACGATTTACCATTTGAATTCAAGTGGCTTCAGTTTCCTTTAGGTCTTGCCTTCGCGATTACCATCAACAAAGCACACGGGCAATCGTCAGCTATTGCTGGTTTACAACTGGAAAATTCACGTTTTTCGCATGGCCAATTGTATGTTGCTTGCACTCGAGTTGGTAGTCAACAAATATGTACATTTATACACTAATCAAAACGGCCAAAAATATTTTTTATCCGCTAGCATTAAGATAAAATAATGATATTTAATTTTACATTATATACATGTTTTTTCTTGAGTGTACTGCACGCCAGGTACCGCTTGTTTTGGAAAAAATGTGCTGGAATGCTTGAATAAAATAAAATAAATGGTGACACATTTTCACCCTTCCTAGCATATTGGCACAGATAATGCACTGATTTAAAAATATTTCATCTAAATCGATAATTCAATGCCTGCTGTGTCTAAAATTGATAAAAAATTCACTTCCTAACGTCACTTCCATATTTTCAAGACCCCACAAAATGCATTCGGGGATTAATGCCGTTTTCTTTTGAAATTATAAAGTTTAAGTTGATAAGTTATCTCATGGCTGCTGAACTTCCTGGCATTTTCCCTCCCCAGAATTAGAAAATCTGCACACACTAGGCTAAAATTTTTTCTTCTAATCTTTTTTTGTTTGAGACAAAAGAAAAATCAAAGGCTCAGTTTTGCCGATCATCGCATCAATAATCTTTATACTGATCACGAGAGGCAAATTTTAGTTCCTACATAATGAAGGTGTTGTTTTAAACCTTGTATTTTAGGTCAAATCTGATAATTGAAACAAAAACAAATAATTATCTGTAGAACATCCTAAGCATATTGTACATATGTATATGAGTATGCCTGTCTAGAAAAGAAGCCAACATTCCTATTAACTCCTGTGCCCAGCAAGATGCGAATTTCTAAGGACACATGAACGAAATTGATTCAGTCATTTGTTTCTGATTTACTGTTATTCGCAAAATCCCACACGAAGCTTTTATTCTTCTTCTGTACAATTTGTTTCTCTCGTAGACAACGAAGAGTACGCGAACCTATGTACAAGTACATACATATATGTATGCATGCATATATGTATGTATGCATATATGTATGTATGCACTCGCACGTATGTTTATACTGTTGCGTATTATTATTCGCTTTGTAAGGAAACTTTGAAAAAAATATATAGGCATGAATCTAATGTTAGTTCTATGTTTGTATTTTTTTTGCCCTTTCAATCTAGATTGTGATATTAGCCCAGGATTAACTAGATTTTAGTCCTAAGAAGAGACAAGTTTGAAAAACTGCTTTGGTGCTGTTCCAATGCAAGTTATGCATCATAAACTTTGTTATTGCCTTGAAAGAATTTCGAATTTAAAACAAAATTTGTAGTTTTCGTGCATTCCATTCCCGACGCTTTTCTGGAGGTTTCTTAGCCAATAAAATTGTCAAAAGTTAAAATCTCTTCAAAACACATATTTTCAAAACATGTTAGGATCGTATGTTCAAGTATACATCCTGAATTGCAATTCTATTCAATTTTCTTCAAAAATAAATGAAAATTTTCCATTAGCCATGAAATCCGCGAGACCGTGGGAACCAGCCGTAACTGACTTTCCCACGGTCGCCCATAAAATAATTCCGAGAAAGCTACAGGGTGAACAAAATTATGTGCTCCATATTAAATTTGTAAATAATTACAATACATTGAATAGATGAACTTAGATTTTAATCAATTTGTTTTAATGCGCAAGTAAATTTTTGATTTGTGCGAAATTTAAATGTTTGCACTAGTGACATTCTTATTTGGTAAACGCCTTTAGAAATGGTGAAATTCCTAATATTAACGGTTGCATCCAATGCACTGTAGTTTTTTTGTAATTCATGATTCAAGAATTCGATAGGGCCTTTAAGGCATTTGAAAATCGTATTATTGAGAAGATATACATATAATTTTACGGTACAGTTTTCTATTGAATATTCTAAAGCTGGGTTAAAGATCAAAAGTGACATTGATTAATTGTGCATTTTTAGCATTTTATTATTAATTTAATGAACGTAAAAGAAACCAAGGAAAACTAATAAGCACATTTCTTCTATCAACGGTGATGTGAACGGTCCAATTCATCTTTTATGTCTTTTGGGAAACTGTAGGAATTTTTTTTAAAGAAATACATGCATTTCATTGGACAAAGTCTTAAAGTCTGGAAACAAATTTTGTATGACTTCAGTTTTAATTGCTGCGTTTTATCAAACTATTAATCGTGAGCAGATTACCCACCCATTTACAACAAACAAAAATTTAATTATAAAATATATATATGTGCATATATATATATATATATATATATATATATATATATATATATATATATATACATATATATACACATATATATATATATATATATATATATATATATATATATATATATATATATATATATAAATATATATATAATTAATATTTATATAATTATGCTGAAAGTTTGATATAATGAGCTTGCTACGATATTTTGTATGATTTTCACATCTTCTTCTTTGTAGTATAGCAGTCCGTGGCGGGCTTTCGCTTCCTACAAACAGCGGCTCCAGCTGGTTTGATCCGTCAACTGCGCCCTCTGATTTCAAAATCGGAGCAGCGGTGAATTATCTTCCTCGATCGAATCAGACCAGAGTTTTTTCAGTTTCACCACTAGACTCACTCTTCAGTTTTCCCGACAAATGTCTTCGAATTCGATACAACCATGAGCTGTATGAAATTTTTGACGAGCCGGAGGTTTCGACGATTGTAAGACTGTGGAAGTTACAATGGGCTGGACACATAAATCGTATGGACGAACAACGCATATCCAAAAATTTATTCGCTGGGACAATTGATGGCAGGAGACCAGTAGGGGAACCGAGGAAACGCTGGCCTGACTCCGTCAACGAAGACAGTTTATCGCTGCTCAGATTTTGAAATTGGAGGACGTGGTCAATGGACCGAGATAGCTGGGGGCGCTTGTTGCAGGAAGCGAAGGACCGAGAGGGGCTTTAGTGATATGGAGAAGAACGAAAATTTGGTTTGCAACTTTGTTGAACTCCCAATATTTCTCAAGCACCTCCTTGACTGTTAGCAATCGGTCTATCGTCGATCTACCTATTCTAAGGCCACCTTGATATTCTCCAATAATACTGCTGGGGTATGATCTGATCACACTGCTGCCATCATATTTACTGAGCCCCACTGGGATCTCAACGATACCCGTCTCATCATTATTCTTTTGGACCATGATGTTGGAATGAATTAATCCAGAGTTGGTGGTGCCAATGGGAGATCCCCGGAAATATCTTTTGGTTCTGATTTTCTGAAGCTATGCGGAAAAATTAATAGGTTTTTGAAATATGATGCCCATCTTTGCATGATCCTGGTTTCATCAGTGGTGATGATTTTCCACATAATTTCCATTATTTGTGGATTATAATTGGGACGCTTTGGTACAAAACGGTAATTTTGTAAATTCTAAAAAACGGATGTCCAATGTTATTGATCTATTCCAATTAAACCGTAGAAAACAGAGTGCTGTCAGTATTGAGTTGAATAAAAAAGTGAGAAATAAAGTAAATTGTGCCGACTTGAAATGAACGGAGCCATACCTTTGGTAGAGTTCTTTCAAGAACCTGAAAAACTTTTTTATGCTTATTGATGCGATAGAAATCATGCTTATCAGGATGCAAGCATAAAAAAAATCAAGTTATGTATTGTACATAATCTTGGATGGAAGTTTCCTTAAAAGAATTGGCAAAATAATAAGCTAGAAGAGGTGATAAGGTAAAAATTATACGTCAAAAACAAATTTTTTAAGCGAAAAATTGACATATTCAAATACTGACACATTATTTTTTAATATTAGCACTACAACTGCTTTTGAGGTCTCGCTTGGAGAAAGTTAGAGTATCTCATTATCTAGATCGTATGTTTCAGCATTCAAGAAGGTGATATGATCCATATCATGCCTTGGCTATATGGCCATTCATCCAGCTGCGATACAATCTGATTAAACCAGCACATATCGTAACTGAACGAGTTCATCGTCTGTCCGAAGAATCACTCGAGACAAATCTGTTTGTCATCAACGGAATTCGAACCAGGGACCTTCGCCTACGTAGTGAGCTCTTTAACCACCACACCATGCTGACATATAATTTACCCTTACAATAGTTAGGTAGCTTAAACAACCATTTAATCATCAGAAAATCGTTCAAATTTATAACAAGAGCTGTATAATATGTAATAAAAAAAAGTCAAATTGACGCTGGGCGTAATGCGTTTGACTTACAAAAATCAAAGGCAGGAATTAAAATTGAGCTATTTGCCACCTTAACTTCCCTAATCTAAATTAGACCCATTAATTACATTCAAATGTATGATTGTTGTGGTGGCTGGATTTTACCTTGAATCATTCACAATTTTCATAGTTCTAATTAAAAAAATTTACTAAAGTCAGTGTAGTTGATTTTATCATAGATTTCTATGAGCTGATTTCTCCTCACTATTTCCCTTCAAAAAAATAGTACCAAAATTATTGAGCATTCAATATAAGCTTATTTTCTAGATATTTCTAGACAACTCGACTGTTATAGTACTAGATATCTCAAGTTTTTCAGGATATATATCGATAAACCCACTATTAAAGTTAACTCTTGCTTGAGAGCCCTATTATGTTCAAACAAGGTTTCTATGAAGCTTGATCCTAAACTACTTGATGATATATTGTGTATTGTAGATACCAAATTCAGTAAAAATTATCATATCAACAGTCTCTGCAGAGAGTATACAAAGGATCGGAAGTATTTGAAAAAGAGGGGAAGCTAATGAAACCACATGAATTCATTAGAGCTAAGGAGCTCCAAATATGTGGATAGTTTGAGTTGTTTGAGCTTTTGAAGTATGGCAGTCAAAAGAAAAAGCTAAATAAACAAAATCTGTCAAAAAATTCTCATCAAACTATATGAATTTTACCAGTAAATTTATAAGTTTAAAATTTGGGTCATATAAGGATTCTAACGGTTTGTAACTTTTAATAACAGTTTAATGGCTTTGTCTAAGGAATACTTCATTCTGAGTTAGTTAAAGAGACTGGCGTCCTGATAAGAGACAAATTATAAAAAACGGTGCATATTGTGCACTATCAATTGCTTTTAGAATGAAGTAATCTGACAGCTTCCTAATTGGTCACTTAAGAATTTTTAATAAAAGTA
Source organism: Odontomyia ornata (assembly GCA_963969285.1). Classification (NCBI taxonomy): domain Eukaryota; kingdom Metazoa; phylum Arthropoda; class Insecta; order Diptera; family Stratiomyidae; genus Odontomyia; species Odontomyia ornata. Next base: position 107,377,489 of record OZ017739.1, on the reverse strand, counting down.
ATACAGAAAGTATGTATGGTGCAGTGATTAGAGCACTTACTCCATTGCCGGAGATCCCTGGTTCGAGTCTCGTTGTCGACAATGAGACCTATTTTGAGTGATTCTTCGGACGGATTCTAAGCCTGCTCAATTATGATACGTACTGGTTTAAAATTAGAATGTATTGTATGAGTGGACGGACACATGGCCAACGCATATTACTGACCATATCATCTTTCCGAGTTCCAATAGATTTGATCATGATAATGAGGTACTCTAACTAAACTATCTAAGCAAAGCATCTAAAGGGGCTGTTGTGCGAAAGCAAAAAAAAAAAATTATACGAAAGTGGTTCAAATATGATCGAGAAAATGCTCTGACACGTCTATTTACTATCGAAAAAATTTACAAAAATTTACAGCTTTTTTATGTGCTCCCTCTACAAGTTACGTATTTTATCTACCTTTCCGGTAGCTTTTTGATGCCGGTATCGAAGAATTCCTTGGGCAACTTGGACAGCCATGTGTGCACGAACTCCTCTACCTCGTCGTTGGAGTTGAATCTATGCCTTCCGAGTGCTTCATTCAGTGGTTTAAACATGAAGTAGTCGCAGAGTGATAAATCCGGACTGTGGGAATGGTGTTCCAGTACTTTCCACCCCAATCCCGATATTTTATCGAGCTGGAGACGCGCGGTATGAGAGCGCGCGTTATCTTGGAGAAGAATCACAATTCGTGCTGGATTGCTACTCCGTTTCGAGCGTTATTATGCGGTGTCAAAGGTGTTCAAGGATAATAGACTCTACACTACCAATACTGTTGCCGAGTTCAGCCAGAATGTCTTGAAAAATTTCCATGTTTTAAACGACTTCCCACACTAAAAAAACAAATGACAATACGTTGCGCAACGGCGGTTGGCACTTGAAGTTCACTCGTGGTCGAAGCACGCGTGTGAAATATGCACTCCCGACAAAAACTATGCCATGTTGTTTATAAGGGACCCAACTATCACATAGTCAAGCCACGACCTTCAAAACATACATGCATGCCATATACACCGTTTGTCTTCATCATATTTGAACCTCGTTCGTATATATTTATAAACTCCATATTACTTTTGTAATTAGTAAGTGAACGAATGTGATTGGTTTGCAGCTCTTTGAAAGCTTATAGGCGAATATATGTTGAAGACTCAGGCTTGAAAAGCTGGTTCTTTTTAGGATCCAGGATTGATAAACTACAAATCAATTTCTCAATATACTCTCCCCCAAATTCGATTTATTGCACGTTCCGGTTTCTTAAGTTTTGAAAATAATCATCTTGATAAATTGACATTACCGTTGGTTTTGAGCTAGAAATATCGACTTTAACAGTCTTTTCATAAATTTTTGCATCATTTTTGCTTTGTTACAAATGCTACTAAAGAATACATATGAAGTCCGCATTCAAAGCAGTCACATGTGTCTGTTGCAATCAAAAACGACACCGACGCCGTGGATTGCTCTCTTGCTCTCTTTTTTATCTGCAAAAAGTGCCTAGACTTATCTTGGTTCATTGACCGCTTCTGCCAGTTTCAGAGTCCAAGCAGCGATAAACTGTCTTTATCTAGCAAGTCAGACCAGTGTTTCCAAAAAAGTAAGTTTTCCCAATGAATCCAGGCCTAAGAAAGGGGAACCGGCTTGCTCCAATGTTGTTTAATATTGTTATGGAACACGTGGTCAGAAAAACACCAGCAAAAACTATGAACATATTATTCAACAAGTTTACGCAACTAGTAGCGAATGTCAATGACGTGAACATTATGTACAGACCAATTCTAGATGTGAAGGAAGCGTTCATACGGCCGGAGTTGCAAGCGAAAATCATTGGCCTCCATGCTTGACACGCTTGTAAAACAAAATCTGACTTTAAGAGGTTAGAAATTGTAGATATGGTAGTATTTCATACATAGAAGAACTCATTTTGATAGAAAGGACATAGAAAAGAATGAAATTTGAAAGAAGATAAAGGCAGTAAGCAAAGTTTAGTTTTAAGGACTTAGCTTGCTATACAGGGAAAATAAGATTCACATATACAACCCACTAATTAAACCTATGCTGCTGTTTGATGAGAAACCTGGACTCTTAGAAATGTTTCCGAAGAGGCCCTGGACGTGTTTGAACACAAAGACCTACAGAGGCTTTCTGGTCTAGTAAAGTATGGAGCAAAGTAGAGACTTCATTACAACGACGAGCAATATTGATGCCTACCCACCTACAGCGACATGCGTACAGCTCTGCAAACTGCAATGAGCATTACATATGTAGAGAACGGAAGTGCACAGCCCCACAAGACGAACTTTGAAGGCTAGAGCGCAAAAGAAGTGCCCAGCTGGAAAACCGTGGAAACGTTGGGAAGTTTCAATCGATGCCGATAGCAGATCTTTGATTTGCGTATCCAATTAGCGAACACGGTTGCAGAGCTGCGATGATTGGAGGTAATTCCTACTGGAAGCAATGGCCCGAATTGGAGCTATGGCATGAATGATGGTGATTATAGATTCGTACTCAGTAAAAATCATTTAACCGAAAGAACTGGATATAATATCTACTAAATTACTTACTTATTCTTCACATTTAATTAAAGCAACGCCAGTAATCTCTTTACCTGAAATAAATAATAATCTTGTCCAAGAATAATTGGTTTTATTTAAATTAAATATCGTGTTTAGCCGTATTTATTGTCTATTTGCTTCAAAAATTTTTAGATAGTTTTTATTTTTTACTGAAAAGGGTGTTATGTTTCTTAAAAAAACATTAAGTATTGATTTATTTTATTATTAGATATGGTTTGACTCGTTTGAGCATTCTTCAGTATCTGAAAGATACGAGGTGTGTTCAAAAAGTAAGTTGACTTTGCATTTTTAGGAAAAAATATTTATTTATTTGTCAATATTTATGTTGCCCCCTTCAAAGTAATCAATACATTGGTGCCAATACGCTTGTATCAATGCTTTTTCCCATCCTTGAAGCACTTCTCATAAGCACTTTTCAGTATAGCTTTGAGCTCTTCCAGCGATGCAGTCTTTATCTCCTCAATCGTTGCAAATCTCCATCCTTTCATAGGTCTCTTCAGTTTTAGGAAAAAGAAAAAGTCACGTGGGGCCAATTCCAGTGTATATGGTGGCTGAGGCATAATTGTGGTGTTGTTTTTGGCCAAAAAATTCTTGATCTTTGATCCATTTTTTCGATAGCAAGAAATCGCCAAGCACGCAAAACACGTCTAACCGTTATGCCTTTCAAAAACAAATTAACCATATTATATAGCTGAAACTGTATATATACTGATGTTCGTGACGAGTGTACTAACATAAAAAATCGATAATCGAATGTACGTTGCCCGCGAAGTTTGAAAAGTCACCTTACTTTTTGTACACACCTCGCATGTGTAAGGATATGATTTTATATAGGTTTGGGGTGGGTTAAGCATGTAGGTCATAGGTTAGGTCAGGTAGATGATCATCGGATTTTCGATTAAATTAATTTCATCATGTAGTTGAGAGAACTCAAAGCCATCAACTTCGCACATCTGTTGAGCCAATATGAAAGCGTAGATCGCCGTATTATGATACATGGGGGGATAGGCTCAAAACATTTCCAATCAGCTCAGCCAGTTTTTTTTGAGAGCTTTCAAAAACGAATTTCACAGAGACCTACTAGTTTCGCGGCCTATCTGTCCGTATGTCACAGCAAGTTTCTTCAAAAACTATTGAAGTTACAAAACTCAAAACCTGTGGTAAGTTCAAAAGAAATTGTCTCTCAAAAGTTTGGTTCTTAGCAAACATTTCAAAATTTTCTTAGGAGGTCTTCTTATACCAAAATGATCCTCACACAAATATTTAAAAAAAAGTTAGTTAAGTGAGGTATCAAATGAAAGGTCTTGATTTAAACTTTGGAATCTGAAACAAAAAAGTAATTTTGTGCATTAGGCGTACAGAAAATTTGTGTCCTACTCTTTGCAATACGATAGCTTTGAGCCGAAAAATCCGAAAAAATTGCGGAGATAGGCCTTAATGAGTGCAAGGGCAATTCGAAATTTGTTCAACTTTGTTAGTACGAGTATTATTTGTGGATTTTATGTTTCGCTCAATAAAATCGGAATAGTGCCCTTTAATTTTAGTGAAATTTCTCGGCTATTCATTTCATGAGATACTTGTACACAACAATTTTCATTGAAATCAAATTAGAATTAAGTGAAATATAGCAATTTCAATACATATATGGAAAAACAACAACAATAACATATGGTGATGGATAGTATATATTGCGAATCGACCCAGATACTACAATTTTCCTAAGATTCTCATGAGGGTTCAAGAATAGCGTTTTATACGAATATTTTCGATTTGCCAAGTATTCAGAAAATTTATTTAAGAAGGAACAAAATTGCGGCTGTTGTATGTTTATGAAAGAAAACCCTCAATCTTTTGAACATAATTGAACGATTTCTTGATTTATATCAGAAAAGCTGTTTTGAACCTTAGATGGATATAAAGCCCTGCTAGTAAGAGCATGCTCCTGTCTATTCTGTTTATCTCAGCGTTTCTACTCGTATAAGCCTTGGCGGGAAAATCAGCTAAAAATTTAAAAAACCTGTTTTTCTGTTATAGTTAAAATGAACTCCACGTGTTTATAATATTTCTCCAAAATATAAACTTCTACTCGTAGTATGTTGTTCAAAGTATGGTATGGTCTACTCGTAGTATGTTGTTGAAAATATGGTATGATTTTTCGATTGCCATGTTTTTGCAGGCATATAATCTTTATATATTGTCGCGTGTTATGGTTCGCGGCCAATAATTTTAGTGTTCCGGGAAAGTGAAAACGCAATGTCTTGTAAATTAAATTAATTTAAAAATTTTATTTAATTATTTAAAAATGCACAATCACTTATTTAACTGTTTTAATTTTCATTATTTTACAAGTCGTCTATCAATTTTTACTTCAACTGTCCACTAAAATCATTTGGCAACCAACGAAAATGTCTTTTCAATTGCTCGATCAATATCGCTTTTCGATTCACTCCACACTATCGCAGTTTTTACTATCGCGGTTCTAATGAATGATCCCCCCATTAATTCAGCTCGCCTTTATATAGGGTCTCTACCCATTCAACCCATTTCTCGTACATTGGCGAATGTTCTGCCGAGAGGTACCTGGTATATTTGAGCAGCTTAATGAATGGAGTAAGGTCACTTTCAGATGTTGATCATGATTGGTGGGTTCTCGTGGTTTCGAGTAAATTCTCGTGGTTTCGAGTAAATTCACTTTGCAACAGTAGCTCGTAGAATTATTCGTGCATGTAACAATATGATAAGATCTATTTATTGTACAACCGATATCATATATGCTTATACTCGTACTCTAAGCTGCATTATGTATTTGACATTTATTTGTTCATTCGTGGTGCACAAGGGTTTAATGTGTTAAGCTTTCTTGTTCAGGGAAGTCAAAGCAACTCATCCTTGATGTTAATATGTCAGACTTGTAATCTGCAATGCACAAGTTCAATTCCACGCTACTACTAGTATCGTTTTGAAATTAATCAAAGAATCTGACTGAGTGAATAGTTCAAAAAAAAAAAAAAAAATTAAAAGAACACACTATTGTGGGTTCACAATGAGTTTGCTGTGTAGGAAACAGTTGAAAATGTGATGGTACGCTCTCATAATAAAATTAGAAATACTTGTTTCATACTAACCGATGGGACGTGACCTTCGAGTGATATACCAATTTTAAAACTTCCCATATGTTGCAAAAGCAAATACTATTAAGGTCTAAGTTATATACGCCACATGTATATTATGATTTCTTAAATTTATGCAACGCAGCGGTGAAGTACCTGGGGCTACTGATTGACTCAAAGATGAGTTTTTCTGAGCAAATCAGGGCAATGGCTGAGAAGGCTGCTTCAGTAGTATTGGTCCCGAGTCGACTTATGGCCAGCGTATTTGCACTCAACCCAACATGATAAGTGCTGTAGGGTCAGTGCTACTGTATGGACCAGAAATACGGAGTGACGCTCTCGGTAAGGAGGTATACCGAAAACACTTGGTACAGGTATAGAGAAAAGAAAGCATGAGGATTGCATCTTCATTTCCGATAGTCTCTGATTCGGTTGTGAGAGTTATTGCAAGCGTGATACCTGTTGCCTTCCTCGCTAGAGAGCGCCACGCTATTTACCTGCGTCGAAGCTAAGACGTGAGGGAGGTTGTTACCTGTGAGGAGAGACAACACTCATGCAATGATTGGCAGTAGTCGTGGGAGGGTTGCACGAAGGTAAAGTGGACTGCGTGTCCCATCCCGGATGTGAGACCGTGGCTGAATCAAAGGTATGGTGAGATTAATTTCTATCTGACGTAGTTTTTGAGCGGGCAAGGATGTTTTCAGTCTTACCTGCACACCATTGTCGGTTTTACCCAGGAGAGAATAACGATGCTTGCTAAACATTTTCGAGTACCCAAAATTGGACAGGCTGTGACAGGACCTCTACAGACGAGAGCGCTCGTGTTCGATAGTATAGTCGTGGATTGGATTGGTTGACAAATGGAATCAGGTGGCACATTATATTCTGGGCTGGTGGATCACAGGTCTGGTAATTGAATTTATCTAGTGATGCAACCTCTTACTTGACTGTGTCAAGTAGAAAGCTTTTCGAAGGACGAGGCTCTTATTTTCTCTCAAAAAAGTATTATAGTGATCTGAAAATGAGTTTGAGTATGATTGTACACGTTCATATAGTACACTGAGTTCAATTTTAATAGCCAAGAAGAAAAGTAAATAGTTTGGCTCGCTTCTTTTACAGGCACACCTTTTTTAGAGTAGCTGACAGGAGAGGTGATAAATGAGCAGTTCATAGTGCCTTATGTGCATGGAAGTTTACACTTAAGACTTCTTCACCTTCCAACTACAAAAAAATCATTTCTCACGAACTATCGAAATTCTTTTTTCTACAAATAATTCCATACAGTCAGTATATGCTTAGAGGTCTGGAGGAACATACGCATCGGTAAATTTTAAAAGCAATAAGCAAAACCCTAGTGAAACCTAGTACAAGTAATTTCAGATACGAGTATTTCTGATTGCACTAAAACCACTTAACTTCTGACTCCACAAGCCCGGATAGATTTTGTTAATGATAGGCTTTCCTCACATTTCGGGGGTAGCGGAAATCGTTGTTGAAGTGTTTTGGACTTGCAGAGACGTTATAGCTAATATTTTAGCCCGAAAATTAGACCAACTAACGCTACGCTGATATTCTGTACATTGCTTCCATATTTATTATGCATTTATTGTTTTTTTAAAAGATATCATCAAAACATTTCATATGATATATTTTAAGGGATGCTTCAATATATTGGGAGGTTCCTCTTAAAAAACCTCAAAAAAAATATTTGTCTTGAAAATTTAATAAACCATCACTTCTAACCTTTAAACAAAGTTTGGAGGTTGAAGCTCAAAGAGTTTTCACGAAAAACTGCTGTAATACAAAGACAGACAGACATATAGACAGACAGAAGCCAAGACTTCAATTTTGTTTTATATTTTGGCACAGTCAGTCCAGAGTCTATAGATGTTCATTTAGAAAATAAGCTTCCCATACACAAGTAATTAATAGAACTTGGACTTCTATAAATATTTCCGAAGAGGAGGATATATGGCCCAGTGGATCATGGAGCAAAGTGGAGTTTTCATTACATTGTTGATGACTCATCTATATCTTCATGCGTAAAGTTATGAAAATTGCAATAAGTAGGACATGTGGAAATAATTAAAGGGCGTGGGCTCCACAAACGAACGTTGAGCATTGAGAAACCAGGGTAACGATGGAAATATTCAATGGATGCTTACAGTAGATTCCTGCTTGATGCTTCTAATTGTTGAATAAGATTGCAGGACCGTAATGATTGGAGACTTAATTTGGTGCTTTACCATAGATAATGATGACTTCAGTTCAAAACTATTGTGCACGTGCTAGAAAATCTTCACTTAACATTGATTAAAAGTTAACACCCAAACATTTTCTGTAGACCAAGATACATTTTAAACAAAACTGTCAACTGTGGATAAAATCTTTTCAATAAATCAGACATTGAAGATATTCGGGGAATATAATATCAATCTATGCCAACTTTTCGTAGATTTTCTACAAACTTATCATAGTATCGATCTATAAACTACGATTTCCACCGGAATTGCCCTGCCTCATGGAGATCATAACATACAAAGTCGATTACGAAGTCAAAATTTAAAACAAAACCTACAAAAAAATATCACTTAAATAACACTTAAACGGAGAAATAATTTGGCAAAAAACCTCTTCTATCTGAGATTTGATCAAGTCCTAATAAAAGCGTTCTCCGATGCACTTCTTATAATGGCGTGATGGCTTCATAGTCCGAGTATGTATTTCAACAGTTTACTTGATTATCAAAGTATATAGGATTACAGGTCACGAAAATAAAACCAAATTGAGCCCGTTTACAGCGGTCGATTCTTTGGACCCAACTTTCCAGCAATCTGGCACACATTTCGATCGGAACATTGGTAATTTCACGTTAGATGTTGTCTTTGAGCTCGTCTAAAGTTGCTGACTTATTGACCTAGACCATTGACTTGATATAGTTTCATAAAAAGAAATCCAATGGCATTAGATCGCATGAACAAGGCAGAAGTTTACCAAATTTGTCTTTCAATAAATCGTTTGTTTGACGTGCTGTGTGGCTAGTGGCACCGTCTATCAAGTTCATCCCATTCCGGCCAGAAATAATCTTTCAACATAGCACGATAGCGCTCTCCATTGACGGTAACATGATGGTCGTTTCCATCCACAAGAAAATACGGCCCAATCGCACCTCTGACATGAAACCCGCACCAATCAGTAATTTTCTACGGATGCAATGGTATCTCAACAAGCACATGTGGGTTTATTGCAGACCAATATGCGTATTTTGCTTATAATTTGCCATTGAGCGTGAAATGAGCTTCATCGCTAAAGATGATTTTCCGATGAAATTCTTCATTTTCTTCAAGCCTTACCAGAGCCTAATTGAAGAAGTTTCGACGTCTTAAATGATCAAGTGGCTTAAGTTATTGAGTCAATTTGATCTTGTCCCCAGTAGGCCAAATTTTTTTTCGCAAAACACGCCATAGTGTCGTTAGAGCGATGCCCAATTCTTGGAAACGACATGGAGTCAATTTAAATCGCTGCACTTACGGTTGCGATATTTCTTTCGCTTCGCACCGGAACGTAAAAAAGTGAAAATGTGCTCTCAAAATTATCCACTAAAGTAAGCACGTTTTATTGAATAATGGAATTTTGTCCTAAAAAGGCCACAACAATTAATTCAAAAAGCAGATCAACAGTACTGTAAGTCATTTCTGGTGATTTTGATTCTGAGCAAGCAGATAATTTTATATTCTAAGGATCTACGTTTTTAAGGGACGCTAAGTAGAAAGACGAAAACAATAGGTGCAATGTAGTTACAAGCTCCAGGTCTGATCTGAGCTATAGTGGAATTGAAGAAGAAAACATTTCCCTCTTCTTATGAGGAAGGTCATTCTTGAATATAAATAAAAGAGGAAGGTCATTCTTGAATGTAAATAAAAATCGTCTGTTGTCCTCTTTTCTCTACTGCCTACGTTAGTTCACATCTGCCGCAATTATTAGATCCGAGGCATTATGTACAAGTATAACATGTTCGTAATTATTATGAGTAAATTTTTATACTACTACGAGTATATTTTCCCTTATCCTTTCTCTGTAACTCAAGTCTAAAGGCTGAAATCATTCTCAATATTGAAAAGATGTAAATATAATTCTGTGTTCAATTATCATCCTCTATCCTTGAATATTTCTGTATCTTTTAAATTTACTCTACGACTCCCAGCTTAATTTAGTTTCTGGACGAAATCAGAGGTATTTAGATAACACGTTACAAGTCCATAAGTTACTGGGGGTCACGCTTTCGTTCATTGCCCGAAACAAAGAATTTGAAAAATGAATGATTGCTGCTATATTTCTTTAGGTTGGCAAGGAAACAAGAGTTCTCTTACTTGTATACAAATTTAGACTCCTACTTGCAATGTTAAGGATGGCAAATGTAACAAAATTCCTTTAGATATTTATATTAGCATAGATTTGACATGCCTATCTGAAAACTTCATTTACGCCCATTTTAAGAATGGAATGTCTATCATTATTTTAATGATAGTTTTTACATCTCTACGTCATCATCATATAATGCATTACAAAAAGTTTAAGCAAGTTTAAAGTTAAGATTTCCATTCCATTATATCCTTTTCGAAATCTTGTCTTCTTAATGCAATATGTATATGTGGAATGTAAGGACTATCCGTAAAATTCATACGTTTCTATAGAACGATTCCAAGGCTTAGCTTACTGACCTTTCTTTTTCTGTGAATTTCATTCATGACTTTCTTAGAACAGTTTCCTTGTAATGATGACATTTTAAGATATTTTGAGTAATCAGGTTTTCAAAAGACTGTCAATAATTCCAGGGAGAGTTGCTAGCTTTTAGTTAATTATATGTCATATTTTCATTGCTTAATTTTAGGTTAGTCAATACCACGTTTGTTCTTCAGTCACTTCTGGAGTATCCAAAGAACTTGGAGTAAGCTTGAGCTCAAACAAGTCATTTAGTGCACACATCCATAACGTGGTTTTATACGCATAAATAGCCAAAGAACCAGGAGAGTGCTTCTGCATAAAAGGTTTTCTAAAGCAATTAGTAAATAAGACAACGTCTTTTGAACACTTACTAATATATATATGTATATATATATATATATATATATATATATATATATATATATATACTTGTATATATATATATATATATACTTGTATATATATATATATATATATATATATATATATAATTGTATATATATATATATATATATATATATTATATATATATATATATATATATATATATATATATATATATATATATATATATATATATATATATATATATATATATATATATATTCCATGAATTGAACTTCGAAAAGGGAGAGCTGAGCCTGGTCATTAATTAAGATGGTTCCTCACTTCTTATACAAGAACCACCAACCCCCATACTATATCGTCTAGTTCGAAGGTGCGTGCTAAGCAGAATAGCTAAATTACCGTTCATATTTGATTCATCCACGTAATTTGCGCCATTTTGTTTTCAGTGTGTTGAACTCATCACTTGAGTTACCATGATAAAATATCAATGGTAAAAAATGTTTCTAAAATTATCATCAATATCCATACACATGTAATTGTGTAGGTCGTTGTAATTGTTAAATTTTTTATCGTATGTAGCTTATGAAATTTTCAGAAACCATCTACATATTTGACATAACAAAATCTAGAAACAAGATTTCGGCAAATTCAAGGGTCACCTTTCAATTTTATAGATGAAAGCATAAAAAGCGTAAAATTCACTATTATCAACAAAATTGTTTTTGAATTCTCAGACATTGTTGACCTTGCTTATAACGACCTAGTTTCATGATTTTTTCAAATTTTTCTGCTGCAAGGTGTCAAATCGCGAGGAAGGGGATACACATGTTTCGAAGGTTTCCGCTCACTCTGTACTCCTTCATGCAAATGCTACTAGTTTTAAACCTGTTTAGAAAGTTGTTATCAAGTTTTTTTTATACCCATATTGGATACCTATGGTAAACGATTTTTTGAGGAGTCATCCCCCTATGTGATGGGAAAAACTTTTGAGGAAGCACAAATTTTGTCCTTCTAACAGAATTGCATCATTTTAGTTTATATGGTTTGCGAGATAACTTGAGTTGACGCACGGGCAGACAGGTTGCACTTCTAGTAGGATATTTCACAAGTAAATCTTTATATGTAAATGTGAATTCTTATCTATTCGTATATTTTTGTATCACTTCTATTTGTTCATTGATTTGTTTTGCCCATTTATTCCTCGACCACTTTTTTAGTTTACATCTCAACATTTCTACCAATCAGTGTCGTTATTAGCTGATGAGCATGAGTTTATCCAGATCCTCTACTATCAACCTATCTTTTCAGTTCCATCAAATTTCATCTACCCTCAATTTTTATTGCTATTACGTTGATTATACTGCATTACAAATAAAAAGAAACTATGTATTGATTTAAATTCCATATAACAGATTAAACATAATCCAATTACAAAATGGAATAAAACAAACAGAAAAGAAAATTAATGTTAAAGTTAATATAAAAATAAATTCAATGATATTAACAATAGTAAGTATGTTACTTAGTCAAATATGCACGTAAAATTAAATTAAAGTACAAAAAATGTCGAACGTTTACTCCAACTGAGTTGTAACAATCAGGCTTCTAAATCTCAATTTAAGAACAAGGTAGGAGTCGGAAAAAGGACTCAAAGCTCAAAGCTTACCATGATTTCTTGTCGTTCGTATAATGGGAGAGTGAAAGTAAAAATTTGTACGGGCATACGGTGGTACGAAAAAATTGTTTGCACTAGAAGAACGCGATGATTAGCGAAAACGTAAGTCTGCATACAATGTTGATGAGATTTGATTGTGGCAGAGTTGATATAGAAAACACTGATCTAGATACATGTGATGGAACGACAGAGTAGGCAAACTTAAGAAGGATAAACGACAGTCATAAGGTTGATACGGGACTTTGAATTTGTAAAACAAGACACAAGTAAACTTTCGCTGGACATTCTCTAACGAGTTAATGAGGTAGGAGTGTCAGGGAGACCAAACTACAGAGCAATATTCAAGGATAGGATGGACAAGACAGATAAACAAAGCGGACGGGGGTAGGCATATTGTTAAATTTATGAGCATGCTAGAAAATAAGTCCCAATATTTTCGAGACCCTAGTAATCGCGATTAGAATGTTTGCATCGAATTGAGCTTAGGATCAAAAGCAACACCAAGATCCTTAGCAGAGCTCACAGCAGTGAGTGGGACTTCATTTAACATATACGTTAAAGTCAGTGGAGATTGATTTAGATTAACACTAATCTTATAGCATTTGGCAACATTAAGACAGAGGTAGTTAGACAAACACCAGTTTCTTAGTAGAATCAGGTCCATGTGAAGCTATTGACAATCTTGTACAGAACTGATAGCTTGGTAAACTTTGAAATCATCGGCAATAGTAGGCAATTGGAGGCGATAACCGAAGGAAGGTCATTGACAAACAATAGGAATAAGAGAGGACCTAAAATGGAACCTTGAGGAATACCAGAGGACGGATTAAATGGAATATAGGTAGTTCCACAGTACGAGAAGACAGGTAGGAATCCATCCATGATAAGAGAGGGCCAGCAACCCCAAAAGCTTACAGTTTCTAACAGAGAAGTTGATGGTTGACCATGCCAAACGCCTTCGAGAAGTCAGTGAAGATGATATCAACCTACAATCGATTGTCTGGGGCCTTATCAATGTAATCGGTTAATTCAGATAAATTTGAGGTCGTAGAGTGACCTTTGAGAAATCCATGTTGCTCCTTCGACAAGATAGGGTTCAATAAAACCGAAAGCCGGTTATATACCAGACACTCGAGTAATTTCGGAAAACAGAAAATTAAGGGAATAGGACGATAATTTGATACAGAAGAAGGATCACTGCTTCTAGGAATAGGAACAAGCTTTGCTCTTTTCCAATAAGTAGAGAAAGTACCAGTCCTTAGACTGAGGTTGAAGAGAAAAGCCAGAGAGATACAAAGTGAAGACGCTAATGACTTGACAAAAATATTCGGTGAGCCATCAGGACCAGGTGATATATTAGGATTTAGTGAATTAATGAGGGGTTCAGCTTCAATATAGTCAGTGAAAAATGAAGAAATGTCAATGGAGTGAAGTACAGTTGTAGTAACTGGATTGGAGACATGAGAAGAAGGAATAAAAGTTGACAAGAAGAACTGAGAGAACAAGTTGGAAATATCCTGTGGAGAAGAGCTAACGAGATAATTCCAGTGGACTGAAAGAGGAGCAGATGAGGAGGACTTGAAGGATCTAATGCTTGCCCATAATAGTATCGCATTATTCGCTATCAGGGAACTCTCCAAGCTCATGTGGACTCATGTGAAGAGGCTTCCGTGTAATCAATTCATAATCTAGTTGTTTTTTTAGGGTTTCGTACTACGAGTAACTTACAAAATCGTATTTAAACCGCCAACTACCCGTCCATCCGTTTGTCCCTGTCACAGTCTTTTTCTTAGAAACTATAATAGCGACAATGAACAAACTTTGTAAGAGGATGTAACGTTACGCCTTTTTGAATATTTGGAGTAGAAAAAAGCTTTTAAGAGGAACACCCTACATATGAAAACGTACCTTTAAACAATTTTTTTTAGCAAATTTTATCATACGGCGAGTCGAACAAAAGGTCTGGAAAAGAAAGTATAACAGTGAAAAAAAGTATAACGGTGAAAAAAACTTAGGAGTGGACATTCAAAACAGCGGCTGTAACTTAGCTGTTTACAGTTCAATTATTGTGAAATTTTCAGAACACATACAATTGCTTTCAGAAAACTTAAATTGTAGCTTTTGGGAAATTTAAGGGTCCCATATTGCTTTTATAGGCAAAAATTTAAAATTTATCAAATGTACTATTATTAACAAAGTTTGTCGAATTTTGACTTCTGAGGTATTTGTTGGCCTTGTACTTCTAAAGTGCCACCTTTGTGATTTTTTTCAGATTTTTCAGGTCAAAGGTGTCCAATCACGAGGGAGGACATAACATTTTCGTACATTTCTTACCCCGCATTCCTCAAAGCAAAACTTGTCATTTTAAGACCTGTTTTGGAAAGTTCTCATTAAAACCTTTCATTTGATACCCACATTGCATACATGCAATAAAATTTTTTTTCAAGGGCTACTCCCTTTATGGGGGAGAAACGCCTTAAACACCTTATAAATTTATTTTTGAGGTGAAATTTTAAAGAGGGCGTCACTTTGCACTTACTTACAAAATCTTATGTTCCTAGCTTATGCAGTTTGCGAGAAAAAGTGGTGTGACACATGGACGGACGGATAGATAAGAAGCGATTTTAGTAGGGTTTTGTTATATGATTTTACAAAACCCTAAAGCAGAAACATGTGATATAAACACCTTGAATATACATATTGGAGTTTTCATTATTTGGAAGCACTGACAAAAAAAATTCTTATTAATCGAATGGCTCATGTCAAAAATAAAACTAAAAATTAATTCCAAAATAGATACAATTTTGAACATTTCGTTTTGTTATTTTTTAGGGTTTCTTTTCACTTCAGACCCAGTAGCAATCGTTGCTTCATTCCATCGAACTCGATAACGTTGCTCAATAATTGTTATAATCCTGAAACATATCCTCTTATTCACGATTTCAAGATTTGATGGCTAAAGTAGATTTGATGGAAAAAAGAGTAATGGGTCTTTTGATGTATATACGTTAGTAGATCGTTCATCCATATTCCAAAGTATTCGCCTCTATCTAAAAGTCATTTTGACTGAAATTTTTCAATTTTTAATATCCATTTTGAAAAGGATTCTGTATAAATTAAGTATATTTTATCTAAGAACCAACTGTGGACACCAACCAATGGAACGAAGACCGATTTCCATAATGATGCAATGCGATTTTATATAACAGGCTACAAATAGGCATAGCTTTATCACAAACTTTATTCGCGTGACAAATGAAACTATTGACGGATTAGTTCACTTAACTACATGAAACAGTTCAGAACAAAGGACCATAAGCCCAGATTAATGTTACCTTTATTATCCTTAACAGAAGAATAATTCCGTATACAGTTAAGTACAATGTCACGAAAAAATATTTAATTAGCATGATATTAATATTAAATAAACGGTTTTTTTTAAAAGCAGTAGATACGGCATGTGAGGGTCATCAAAAAGGAATCATACTGTCCTAAAAACAGGACGTCATAGAAATAAAAGATATACTCTGCCTATTACTTTGTTGTTCTTCTTCTTCGTAGCACTACAGCTCTTTGCTTCCTGCAGATAGCATCTCCATTTGGTTTGGTCCATTGACCGCGTCCTCCGGACCAGCGCTTCCTCCCTTTCTCCACTAGTCTTCGCCCTTCAGTTTTTCCAACGAATACCTTTTTGGGTATCCGTTGTTCATCCATACGATTCATGTGGCTAGCCCATTGCAGCTTCCACAGTCTTTCAATTGTTGAGAAATCCGGCTCGTCAAAAATTTCATATAGCTCATGGTAGTGTCGAATTTGCCATTGGTCCCCGTCTAGCTTCGCTCCGATAATTTGCCTCAGAACCTGACGCTCTAAGGCGTTCAATATGTTGCCTACTTGCTTTACCTAATAGCAATCTAACCATTATAGTCATCCATTTTCCATGTACGCAAATCAAGTTACGCAGTGTTTTTGAATGAAGTATTTCCAGTATGAACTCTATGATTTTATAGTGGCTAGATACCTATACAGACATACGCTTCTGTCGGTTAGTGCAAGCTGATTTAAAAAAAAAACTATAGATTTGATATTTTTATTGTTCTTCCACTTAGCTTGGTCTTTTATTGTTTTCCTTTAATTTGTATCCATTTTGACGTTTATGTTCTTTGAGCCTTAATGATATTTGTAAATTTTTTCTAAAAATTTTCAAAAAATGCACACAAAAACGTAGTGCCTCAATCGATGCAAAGCCCATAGTAATATTTTTTTCTGCCTTGAAAAGCCATCGAGCCTTGCGTTGTTGTGCGAACAGCCGCATTTCGACTCCCTTTGGTCATCTTCAGTGTCTCAAAGGGTTGCAAACGCCTTCACACACACAACAACGCAAGGGCCGGCGGCTTTTCAAGAAAAAAGAGAATGTGGCCAATGGATATCAAATAAATAAAATGATTGACTGCAAGCAATCATCGTGCACTAGTCCAATTTGAACCTTGGCATTTCGATTTGTTAGAGAATCTCGTTCAATGACCGTAACGGTATTCGAGGTGATATTGTCAGTATCGCACTCAATCAAATGATTATTACCTGATTTTTTGACAAGTACCCATCACAGCTAGGTAAGTTGATAGTCTAATAGAAATGCCATTGCCATCAACGAACTTTGAACTTGAGACCTGCAGCGCAAATAGTGAGCGCTCTAACTACTACGCCACACGAACTAAAAGGCCCATAGAGTGGGAAAAGCTTGCGTCATTGTAATTGGAGGAAATTCAAATGTAAATATGATTTGATCTCAACAAAACTTCTCAAATGTAAGGATCGTGCATGGAAATACATAGAAAAGAAATTCAATCAAATTTAAGGCTATATAGACGATTTTGTTAAGGAAAGTGTGAAATTTACAAGTCCTACTATTGTTAGCAAAGTTTATTGAATTTTGACTTCTAACATATATGTCGTTGCTGTACCCGTAAACGCCTACCTCCATCATTTTCACAGATTTTTCGAATCATATGTTTCCAATTGCGAGAAAGGGTACACCAATGTTTGGTACGTTTCCGCTCCCCTGCATTCCTCTAGACAAAAAATGATAATTTGAAGCCAACTTTGGAAATTTCTCATCTAGACCGTACATTTAATACCACTCCACATGACCATCTGGGATCAAAAAAGTTGTAAGGTTTATATAGATCCATATATGGGGAGACCCTACTTAAGAGCCTTTGACTTCTTTTTCTACCCAAAGTTTTAAGTAGCTTTCACTTTACACCCACCTACAAAATTTGGTCCTTGTAACTATTATACAAGTAGTTTCAGGGAGAAATGACGTATGGACGATCGTATAGGCGCGCAGATGGACAGGCAAGTGGTGGTGAGAAAGGCAAATATCTTGAAAATAGGATTATATGCTACTAGAATGCTGATTGCAACTTACCCCCATGAAAAAATCATTAACGAAAAGAAGTTGGGTAGACAGAACTACGCTCATATCGGAAGGGTTTTATACCCAACCTGCGATATGCAAACACTAATAACGATTAAAAGTCAAGCAAATCTTTAACGCCATCTACAGCAAATACATACTCGCTTTAAAGGAAAAACTATTGTTACGCCATTTTCACCTGCCACCCATTTGTTGCAATATTACTAGCATCTATTGTCTTAATGAAACCTGAATGACATTTTTGTCATTCATTTGATATGAAGAGAAGAGAAGATGAAAATCCAAATGCAAAACTTAAAAAGTCCATAAGATCTCAGTCAATCTGAAGCGTTTATTCCCTAGCCGTGTATTTTTGTTGTTGTAATGCAGGAATATTCTTCATAACTTCAGTAAGTATATATCATTGGGTGATTATTCCTACAAGTGTTCATCTAGCGAAGTATATTTAAATGCAAAACCAATGTGAACCGCTGATGAAAGAGATGAAATACGCAGAAGAAACCAGCTTGTAAATAAAATATTTTATTCAGTCTTGACGATCTTGAAGAATAGCTGCACATACAGGAAAGTAAAGCTTAAGTATGTAAATCTGTGATAAGATCTGTACTATGCTATGTGTGTGAAACATGGACCCTAATCCAAGCATCCTCAAACATAATAAACGGCTAATGGTGAACTAGACACAACCATGAGTTGAATGAAGTTTTTGACGTGCTGCAGGTCTCAACGAATGTCAAACTGCAAAAGCTGGAGTGGGGTAGCCACGTGAAACGTGTGGTCTAACAACATATACCCAAAAAGGTGTTCGTATAGACAAATGAAAGGCGAAGATCAGTGAGGTAGCCGAGGAGGCACGCGTCTGACTGGGTCGAAGAGAACAATTCATCACTGCTCGGATTCCAAAAGTGGAGGTCACGGTTGATAGACCGAGCTAGTTGTAGGCATTTTTGCAAGAAGTGAAAGCCCAAAAGAGGACGTAGTGCTACAAAGAAAAAATCAAAAATAGGCTTTTCACTTCTCCTGTTGGGTTAGGCAAGATAAGTGCAATTCCAGGGCCTTGCGTTGAAAGATCTCGTTGAGACCTTTTATTTGATACTCTACTTGACTATTTTGAGTGAAAAAAAAATTTGAAAGAGTCACATTATATAGTGAGATTCCATTCAAAACACTTTGAAATTTTTTCGGCTCGGATAAATTCAGTAAACAACAACTTCTGAGCCACTGAAAACATTTGATGACTCTATCTTCTTTAGTTCCTGAGGAAACTTTCTGTGACGGATGGATGGATTAACTGGTACTAATTTTGGCAGGGTCGTATTGAAAAATTTTTCTGGTATGCCCAAAAAAGTATCTGTTAACTTTCATCAATACTCGAATACCATTTAAAGATCAATTGCTTATCAAAATCTTATAGTGCTTACGAGAAACTTACCTTTCCGGTGGGTAGTACCAACGGAGATATTTCGTATTCGATAGAGTTTGAGTTGAAGAATTGATTCAAACATGGCCACTATAGAGGAGGAGTCTAAGTAGCTGAAAATTTAGTTATCGGAAATGATGCCGTTTTAGGCCCCGTTCACAGAACACATAAGGATTTGAGTATAATTAGACTATACGAACATCGATCCTTATTATAAATCGAACGAAAATTTAAGCTCCTGAAACTCTCCAAAGTGCTGCAGTTCAATTGGCCCCCACTTTTTAATTCAGCAATCAACGTTTTACAAAAAACAATCTGTTGTATAAATACTTCATTTTAAATTTAGTCATCACTTTGGTTGTTATTGAAATAACAAATTGTATTTCTTTTCTAAAATTCCAGGGACCGACGTTGCAGATTTGAGTTTTTGATTTGGTATTATTTTCACAGGAATCCATCGTTTAGTCTGAGTCAACTACCGTGTCAAATATCGTTCAAATTGAAGATTTTTACTACAAAGGATAGCTAAAAGTAAAGCGTTTTAAAGTTTTGAATTTTTTATTTATCATCCGATTGATGGCCTAGTATATTTAATATCATATTTCATTGAAATTTGTCGAGTAACTTGGTCGCTGGGCGGCTACGAATTCATGAAAAAATCACACTTTTTAAACACCATGACATAAATAGATCTAATTGTCTTAAATCCTTATATCATGAACCGTATAAATTCAATGAAAATTATTACCTTTGCAGGACTTCAAACTTTTGCACTTTGACTAACCAACATATAGAAATTTGAAAAATGATCATGAACATTTTCTGTTGCTTTCTAGATGCTTGCTGCATCGCCAAATTTAATTAACATCGATTGAACGGTTTGGTCATAACTAACTTTTGCAAAGTTTTTAGAATTTGAACGGCCACCCTTTTTTGGACAGTTCAACTTAAAAGCTTTTATTGTGAGCCCCCACTTTGTCTAAATTGGAGCTGTAAATATCACGGATGTCCTCTAGAAATGATCACCATTTTATGTTTGCATGGCCGAAAAAAAAAAAAAAAAAAAAAAAATATATATATATATATATATATATATATATATATATATATATATATATATATATAAATATATATATATATATATATATATATATATATACACATATATATATATATATATATATATATATATACATATATATATATATATATATATATATATATATATATATATATATATATATATATATATATATATATATGTATGTATTTATTAATTAATTATATAATTATAAAGTACTCCCCGATTTAGGTAAGTACGTGTATGTTTTCAAAATGTGGATTTTGATGAAAAATATCTAAAAATTAGTTTAAATTTTACAGAATACAAAAGTTTAAGAATCATTTTTACGGCAAAGGCGTTGTTGTCTTGCCTTATTATCTTGAACCGTATCTTCTTGCTTTGGTATTCAACGAATAAATATTTAATGTTATACGAAACATGATAATTATTTGGATAAAGTCCAATAAAACTCAGTTTTAGCTTTCCTAGCTCTGGTTTCTCAGAATTTTCCGCACGTGAAAATATTGCATGCATGAAACGTCTTCTGAACCACCCTATGAGACAACGCATTAATCACGCAAAATTCTTGGAAATGAGCCCTATAAATAGAAGTCAAGATGATTCCTTGTTATAATTCCTAGAAAATCGTCAACGATTCGTGTGTGGGTTGAATTTTACTGTGCAGGATGACTTCGCTTACTGTTAATGGCTACTCCTATCCAGTGATTCAAATAAATGGTCAAAAAATTATAGGACCATGTCTAGGCTGGGAGGGTTTTGGAAGAAAACCAAATTTATCTATGGAGGTAAGAAAGTGATAGTGCTTGGTGATTTCAATATCGCGCTAAGTTTCACATACCTATATTTCAGTTATTTGTGAATCGTATACCGCATCATTTAACCGAATTTGAACTGTTGCCGATCTTCGCATCGATCGGGCCGATTTTCAGATTTCGATTAATGATGAACTTTTCGGGGGAAAATCGTGGATTTGCCTACATCCAATATATTCATGAAGAATGTTACGTGCAGGCATTTCAAAAGTACTCTTTACATATAGCATACACCGATGATATTATTTATATACTCGTATATGAATTACTTTTCAATTTGTAGGTTGAATGGAGTGACGGTTCTTCCGAAATTTCGAATTAATCTGAAAATTAGTCGAAATATTTGTAGTTTGATGATGGGAGATGTGGATTCGCGCTTTGATCCGTTATTAGTGATAGAAAACTTACAATCTTTGGTTACTTGTAAGGAAGTGAAGATATCCTACGGAAATAGAGGAGGTGAAGTCTACATTATTGAATTCTACAACCATCGTGACACTGCTATGGCTCGTAGAACAGTTCTTCAGTATTTACCAGCGTTTGGAGATAAAGCATGGGTACGCTGGGGACCTCATTATTAACAGCAACTTATGTGATGATTTAGAGTTTGAACGACCTGAAAAATGCGCAAATGAAATCCCAACACCGTTCACACTATTCTCGTTTAAGGATATCAATGAATGAAGTACAAATATTTTTTTTTTATTTTATTATCAACTTTCTAATCGTATTTCTAAAATGAAGTGTGAATGAAAGAGATAAATTTCAACATCAGTCATTTTTTACAAAATGTCAGCAGTATGCGAAAAAATCTTTATGAATTGTAATTTGCAGCATCTGATTAATATTTTTCTTTATTAAATCTGTTTGAGAATTTGATGGCTTTTTCTCATTAAGTTGATCTACCAATTTTACACACCAAATGAACTAGCCCTAAACCCCCACTTGATTATTTTATATGTAGATGCGAATTTAATTTCACGTTGATGAAAAAGCTTTTATGTTGCGGTTTTCTTTGAATGATGAAATTTTTAAATTTAATAGTAAAAATTTTACACTGAAAGTCAACGATTTCATATGAATGAAATATTTCGTTAATGGTTTCTTGCAGCCAATCCACAGCGAATTAATTAAAAATTGTTCATGAAAATTGGTAAATGAGTGCCTTATGATAATTATCTTCAATTAAATATTTAAGGATATTATATGAGACGCAGTGCACTCATTATGCCAGAAGTGTTCTTTGTTGTGGCGTAGGTAGTTTTATCATGGATATATTTTATATAAAATTCGATTGCAACTTGGCATGATTTAAGTTTCTAATTAGTTGGTTGTTCTCGAAACATCAACTTGTCCTGAAACACTAGTTATGATAAACTTCATTGCATTCAGTATTTAAACGCAAACGAGTGAAAATATTAAAATTTTACCATAAGGGTTGGTAGTCGAAATTATGATATGTAGACATTCCTGCAATAACTACGAAAAGCATATAGTCTGAGACAAAGCTAGCACAAGCTAGTGCTACGGCCAAAACAATCAACGATCAGCAGACTTTTTGTATTGCATTATTTTTTCAACTTGAAAATTCTGTATTACATAATTTGACAGACATCTGTGGCGTCTTTCTCATCAAGTGATTGTTCTTTTGTTTTAAATATGTTTGAGCATAAATAGACCATACTCATCAAAGAAAATTGATTGTTTTGTGATTTATATATCTTCAATTCCATCAAAAAATAATAATAAAGCTGCTTAAATAAGCTGCAATAATCCTCTGATTCATAATACTTGTAATCTTGGCTGAAATTCAGTAGAAAGTGGAGTTCAAGACTCCTTCAAAATTTTACAGATAGCCAGTTATTATTTAGTTGGAGAACGTCACTTTCATATTGATTCCACTTAGTGTTCCAGAGGTGAGATGCTTACGAACAAATTGTTTGTAAGATTACATGCATCATTGATTTATAAGATTTTGATGGATGCTTATTGCTGCATTCACAATACATAACTTTGGAAAACCACTATAATGAGATGGTAAGATCAACTGATGTTTTAATTCCAACTGTACTAAGTTTCACCGAACCACAAGCTAGAACGATGCAAGAATCCTTCGAACAAAGCCGTGTGTAAGCTGAAGAAGGTTCTTAGCAATTGGGCAACCTTGTTACAATACTAGTGTACTCTACGTATACTGGCATGAACTGGGAGCTCGATTTCATGTGTATCCTATATACACAGCAACGCTCCTGGGGAGAGAGAAACTTCCTGCAGTGACACTTATCTGCTACTAATTTCCATTTCAAACTAGATTGACAAAGATTTATGGTATTTAGTGAATTACTTTTATTTAATTGTTTCATTGTCATACACGTTGAATTTAATTTACATTTACACTAAAAACAAGTTGATTGATTACATTTTCATATGTATTGTACTGTTGCTTGATGCTCCTTGATTAATATTGAATGAGCCGCTTTTGACCCTGACCTCAGGGTCAGCTTAACGTGTAGCTCTTCTCGTGTGAGCATTGGCCTGTAAAGGGATCCAAGTAGACAAGCTATTGGATTGGGATTACCAGACGGCGTGAAACAGCATAAGGCCTAAAAAGATTATCGGCTTAAGCATACACCTCACCCCTCAACATTTGGTAGTGAATAAGCGTTCAGTAGTAATGCACGGCTGGGACAATACTAGCGTACTATTGGAACACTAATAAATATGACGGCGGCAATCCGTCGTTGAATAGTGTTGAATTCTTATTGATCTGCAAGTACTCAACCAAGCGCTAACATTTGGTAATGCAATGAGCTTTTATTCCAATTGTTCCCGAAAGCTGCTGAATATACGAGCACCTAAGTTCCTATTCCACAAAAGCTCTCCCTCCTCGATCCTTTTCTTTACAATTAAACGAAGAGTGCCAAAAAACGACATTCTCTTAGGAGAAACAGACTTTGTAGAAAAGCGAGGATAACTTTTGAGCTGATTGCAGCATTTTCCTCTCTGGAGCTTTTGCCTGGCTATTTTTCCCATCTTCTCCATGCTCATTGTTGTTTTCTGCTGGCTGATCGTACTTGCTTATGAGATGAAATACATGCCACTCCCATCTCTTCACCTCCACCGCATTTTTGCTATATGATGCAAAATGGCTAGATCATAACTTGATAGCTTTTATCATGCAAATGGGTGAGGTTAGACTCTTCAGCTTATGGCCGGCTTCAAATAGGAAAATCCACTTTTCTTATACGGGAAGAACGCGACGTCAAGAGGAAGTTTTCTATAAACCTGGCCGCATGCATTGCAACTTCTTCTTCTTCGTAGCACTACAGCCCCTGTTGGGCCTTGGCTTCCTATAATTAGCGCCTTCATCTGTCTCGGTGCATTGACCGCGTCCTCCAATTTTGAAATCCAAGCAGCGATGAATCGTCTTTGTCAATCGAGTCAGACCAGCACTTCCTCGGTTTCTCCACTGGTCTCCAGCCTTCAGTTCTCGCAATGAGTATCTTTTTGGGTATCCGTTTTTAACCCACGCGACCCATATGGCTAGCTTATTGCAGCCTCCACAGTCTTAAAATCGTTGAGACCCCCGACCCGTCAAAAATTTATCGAATTCACCATTGGTCCCCGTCTAGCTTCACTCCTATTGTCACCTCAGGACTCGTCACTCAAAGGCGTTCAATATGTTTGCAGATACCTGAGTTCGGATCCATGTTTCACACCCAAAGCATAGCACTGGTCTTATCACAGATTTGTATACTTGGAGCTTCGTTTTCCTGTGTATACAGCTTGTCTTCAAGATCGTCAAAGCTGGAAAAAATGTTTTATTGTATTTGCGAGTTGCATTCTTTGGTGTACTTCATCTCTTTCATTAGTGGTTCTCGTTATTTTGACGCCAAAATGTACAAATTCAATCACAGTTTTCATACTCTATTCGCCAAGTGTGGTATTTTGTGTATAAGAAGTATTTTTCTTCGGTTATGTCATGAGCTTTTCTATATTTTGATAGATTTGTAGCCCTACTAGTTTTGCTTTGCTGTCGAGTTTCAGAATGAGTTCAGTGGCAGTTGTTAATGACCGTGACAAAATATTGATGTCATCCGCATAGGCTACTACTTGGCTTGACTTGTAGAGTATGTATAAGGAAGCTACTTGTCGATACACAGACAGGTAGCTTCCTTATGAAGTACTTCAGACCCAAATTAAATAGCAGTGGGGACAGTCCATGTCCCTGCTTTATTCCGATATATGTGTCAAGGGCATCGATGAGTTGATTATTGAGGTGGACTTGCGAGGTTGTTGACGTTATTGTCATTTGGTGGGAAGGGCTAATTTGGCGAGGATGTCAAAGCAAAGCATTATTTGGTACAGTATGAGCTTCTACATGACTAAGTTATAGCCTGAGACCCATGAGTCCCGGTTCACGTCATCTACTAGTTCATGCTAGTGGTTGGCCTTACTGCTATTGATGAGTTTGCGGAGGCATTTTCTTGTCGACTTATACGCTATTAACTTGGTGCCTGTAACTTTTTGAGCCCGTGTCTACTGGGCCTCTCATTGGAATCTTTTACACTTAGAAATAATCTCTTTGTTTTTGGAAACCAGTGATACTTCTGAATATTAAAAGAAGCCCCACAGGCGAAAGGCATTTGGGTTGCTTTTGATATACCTCAGAAAATACTGACTTATAAATATAGTAAATTATTGTTCTTCTAGCATTTAGGAAGAATAACTACTCTACGACTAAAAGCTTTCGTGCTTACAGTCGTCCCTTTTTTTGAAAAATACACCGGAAAAGCTTGTAAAAATCATATAAAAAGTCCTATACTGAGAAAGCATCCTTCCTGAATTATACAGTATGCACATTTATCAACGAAAGTAAGTATGATAAGCTTGCATTCATTCACTCAGAGCGAAAATTCAGGAGGTAGAAGGGATGTGTCTTCCCAATATGAGTGTTTATCAATATTGAAGTAGCTTTTAATCATTCAACATACGACCCCTTATGTGATGCAATAAGAGCTCATTATGTCAAAATGAAATATTATTAGTTACTCATGCACAATGCTTTCCGCAACAATGTGTTTAAGTCCAGGCAGGGAAAGGATGCCCTCAAAGAAATGCTCTTTCTTCACTGCTGTGAAGCATATTGTTACATGTACAAATAATTCTGCGAGCTACTGTCGCAATTGTTTTCACAATAATAAAGAACATCAACAAAACGAATTTACTTGAAACCACGAGAACCCAACAAGCATGCTCCATTCATTACGCTGCTGGAATGTTCCCGCTAATTCACCAATGTACGAGAACTGAATTGAATGATTAGAGACCCTATATAAAGGCGATCTGAATGAATGGGGGGAATTATTCATTCGACCGCGATAAGAACTGCGATAGTGTGTGGGAAGTGATATTGTTCGAGTAATAGAAAAGTGATTTTTGTAATAGTGAAGTGATTTAGAAGACAATTGCGATAAGAAATTCATGGACAAGTGTTAGACTTTTAATAGTGAAAATTAAAATTAGTGAAAGTGTTAAATGGATTATTGTGCATTTTTGTAATTAAATAAACTTTTTTAACTTAAATTAAATGACATTGCGTTTTCACTTCCCCGGAACATTAAAATTATTGGCCGCGAAACAAAAACACGCAACAGTGGTGTCAGAAGTGGGATTGAGAAACGGCGGATGGCAGCTCCCATAGGATGCAAACTATACTACCCAAAAGCCGAATCCACGATGTGGTTAGGGAAATGCATGAAGGATCCTCGGGAGGCCACCTTGGTGTTAACACACCCAGCGTCCCAAGATGAATGTAGTGGTGTGTACTGACACTGATGTTCCAAATTCTTCCGAGAGCATTGTATGGGCCAAGCTTGATGGTGATTTGGAGACCACCGATCTTTTCTGATAGAGCCAACGAACAGGTCCGCATTGCGCAATTTGATTGTAGGACGAAGGCTTGTAAGATCTATAAGGAACGGATACGTGCCGGTTAGAGTTCTTAACACCGCAGACCCAACCACGAGTATCAAAGTGGGAGAAGTCATCGGTGGCTGCCAGCCTGTTTTCACCATCACCTCTTCCGAAGCCACTCACGACCAGCATTGAAGAAGGAGGCAAGACGCAGACAAGGCCCGAGAACCAACGTCTGCAATATTGAAGCAGACCAAATGGCCAGTGCAGCTATTCAAGTGAGCCTCTGATCTGGTCACCAAGTCCAGTGACATCTTCTTAACGAGCCCGCATGATCAAGGCCGAACTAGTATGGTAACTCACGTCATAGGTACACAGGGAGCCAAGCCGTTTCGACAAGTACCGAGACGTCTTCCTATAGCCAAACAAGATGAAGTGAGCGCACTGATCTCAGACCTCTGTTCAGCAGCTGAACAAGAGCAGCTTTCTCTTTCACACCTACTACCTGAGTTGACTGGTGGGCAGAAGGTGCCGAAGGGCCTCACAGAGATGCAGGATAACTTTTTACCCAGCCTACTCCATGCCACGCAGGCATGATGACCCATCATCATGCATTATGACGCGTCATAACGCATGATGACCTGTCATCACGCCTGAGTGGCATGGGGTAGGCTGGGTAAAAAGTTATCTCTTTGAGGCCCTTCGGCACCTTCTGCCGACCAGTCAACTCAGGTAGTAGGTGTGAAAGAGAAAGCTGCTCTTGTTCAGCTGCTGAACAGACCACTCATGACCCTACCAGACGGTTCAACTGATCGGTGATTGTGGATAACCCTCTTTGTATGATAAAGAGACCTGTCGATCATATGATGCTAACACATTGACGCTTGATAGCTATTATAATATACATGCCTAGAGAGATTTACCCATGATGTTTCATCATTTCACAAGTTGTGAGTAATGATGCAGCATAAAGTCATCAAAACCATTCAAAACTCTTCTGAAAACGGATCAATGACAGATTTTTAGTCAGTTCGGGGCACCAAAATTTTACTCAATTGTACAATGTTAGGGAAAAATCGTTCCGGTCATACCATACTGATCTTTCTGCATATCCCGGATAATGCAAAAGGGTTGATCATACATGAGGGAACCAAGATGATTCAATATACTTAATAAGTTCCACTATAAGCCTTTAATACATCGACTAAACAACAGGCTAAATCAACTCATGTTAGGGCCCTAGCACTGGTTTGCATGAAGTAGAGGTTTACTCAACAAGTTTGTGCTTTACAAAATGATTCAAATGGCTGATCCAAGGGATCATACGATTTTTGAGCATTTTGGATAAGTTCATAAGTATAGCAACATGATTTCAATGCAACGGAACATCATTGTGGGCGGAAAGAGTCTCAAGCATTATTTACTTAAAAAATAATGACAGACCCCAAGTCCTATGAAGACGAGTAAAGATTGGAAAAATGAACTCAAATTGCTGTCAAAAAGGGTTCCTACAGATAAGATGGACAGGGGTCAGGAGAAAAACTGATGCACATGAAAAAAGAAGTGTGTATTGACTCAATCTTATGAAGAATATATCAGCATGAAATACGATCAATTAATTCTCGAGCAACTGACAATGGCTTCCTCCTACTCAAGATTTGTTTACCAGAACAGCAACCTAGACGTGAATATTCTCGTCTGACCCATGTATGCCTACGAATAACTTGGAAGATGATCAACATGCAGTCTTGGTAACCAATAGGCCTTACGTAAATCGTGATAAGCATATGACATTTAAAGTAAGGTGTAAAAAAAAGCTGACTGCAACTGTATGGAAAGTAAGAATTTTTTTATGGATAAATAATTACCAACAAACAAATAAATTTACCAAATGGAAGATAGCACGTTAGGTCATACGCTCAACTTATCAACTAAACATAGCTATACAGACAGCTCAAGAGACAGCATATCAACTAAGCAGACAGGGCATCAGCTAAAAAGATAGCTACATAGACCACTTGCCAGCTAAACAGACGGGCTTATCAGCTAAACGGTTAGCTCAGCAGACAGCATAACAACTAAACAGAGAGGTCATCAGCTAAATAGACAGTTGTATAGACAGCATTATACAAAAAATAGACAGCTCATCAGCAAAAGTGACAGCTACACAGACAGCTCAAGAGGATAGCATATCAGCTAAACAGACAGGGAATTGGCTTTAAAGACAGCTACATATACAGCATTACACATAAGATAGACAGCTCATCAGCAAAAGCGATAGCTAAATAGATATTTAACAGATAAAAAGACAGCTAATTAGCCTAGAAGCAATCTATTGTAGCCCAGCAGTACTACTAAAAATTCTAAAGAATAAACGGAGCAAAGTGTCATTTCCTGTTACTGACTCCTACTCCTGTTAGCTTGGTGGTTCCATAGCACTTTCTTATCTTTGAATTTAAATCATGAGAGTAAGCAACATTATAGCATCCAAGGGCTAAACATATTTACTTATGCAATAGAATTATCAACATATATTGAACTTGACCCCTCCTCCATCCTATATATGCTGGTGCAATAAATATACATATTTAGTTTTACTACGAGAAGCAGTCATTTAAAATGATCGGAGCAGATCCAGTGAATTCGTCAGCTAGTCAGAAGCATGAAAAGGCCAGCCAGACTGATAAGGCTACTTCAGCCAGAAAAGTGAACAAGAAAGAGAAGAGACTAAAAAAGAATCGAGAGAAACAGCGAATCTATGAGAAAAACCTGTTGCTGAACTATACATACTTCTTGATGAAGGCTTCCACAAAAGCAAAGTAATACTTGGATTTGACCCGCTGACATTTCAAGCGAAAATAATCTTCCAATGCAGTGGGCAAAACAGTTGGAGTTAGATAACAGTCAATGAACTTCACTTTGCCAATACCTTATTGATCTCAAGGATAGAGTAGATGAATTCCCTGCGAATCAGCTTGGACTTCTTGAACTCTTCTACATACCTATTGGAGGAGAGAGACTAATACTTAAACATCCCGAGCTCTTCACGCTTTTCATCTTGATGGATTTTTTCAACATTGTCATGCAATACAACAATTTGCTTACCGATTGTGTGAAGGAATACTATGACCAATATTGTGCAAGATGCAGAGAAAAAAGCGTAATTAAACTGGATACAAACGACTTCTTCACTCCAACTCAAACATCATTAGTAAATATAAACTACTCTAGGCTTTTTTAAGAAATACCAGTACTATGTAAAGATCTAATTTTCCATGTGATGAAATAAAATACTAAAACCCTATAAACAATGTTTTACTTCACTTAAAGGAATTATTCATTAGGAAATTGTAAATTGAGACTTGGTAAACTACAAACTATTGTGAAAGGCTTTGAAATCAAGTATAATCTCTTGAGTCTATAAAATACTGAAATTTAATATTGACAAACAGACCCTCATCTTAGCTGCACTGTACAAACTAGGACATGAATGTATGTTAACTTAAAGGCAGCACGTCGTTTTTTCTATCACTAGACTACATATAATTCTACAGATTATTATGAGGTTTTTAAAGTTCAGCAAACCAACGTAAACGACGTCAAGAAAACTGGGAAAGCAGAGGTCAATACACTTTCACCGCGATAAGATCTATTACAATGGTTATCCTATACTTCATGGAAGTGTACCGTGATATTTTTCCTGAACACCGAATACGAATTGAGAATTATATGCTTAAATATGGTAATATGGGTGAGAAAGTATCTAATAAACATGGAATACGCTACCAAATATGTGAATGGTCCAACTCTAATACGACATCAGGCACTGATACATGCATTTGTCATTCATATGATCAAGAGACAAGAAATATTTTTAAACTAATAAAACAGTATATACTCCTGCAGTCTCGCATACATACGACAAAGTAATAATTCATAGCATCGGGTAGTATAAATAGTCCAAACAAAATTAGAGCCAACTGGTGGCCAGCGCTATTAGAATGAAAAAGTTGATAATTGACATTCACTTTGTATCGGGAAATCCTCACCAGTAATTCATCAAGGAACATACTTTTCTCATAAAATGCAACCAAAACTATATTGGAATTGAAACATCAACAGTTTGCACTAGAGTGAAGGGGACATAAGCTACAATTATATGCTGAGGATATTGAATTGCTATATAAATTGTATAATAAACATTAAAAAAGACGTGAGAGGACTTACTATATATTTGTATGGTCGTAATGCAGAAATAGTGCAGCTGAATAAATCTAGGTTAAGTTAACTTGAAAATTGTTCAATATGCTATAGAATTCATAAATATATCAACTCATATATTAGATGTCCTGTAAATTGTATGAAAATTTATTTATATATAACAAAAGATAGCATTACTCAATAAATTATTTCTATTAGAAAGAAACACAATCTTTTTATTTTAACAACTAATCTTACACTGCTCAAGTAAACAAATACCTCAAACAACAAACCAAAAAAAAAACATAAACATTCCTAGTATATCTGATACTCCCAAATATCAAACACTTAACTCTAGCATTCAAAAATATCTAGCGATGGACAAAAAAAACCTACATGAGTTCATTCAACTCAAGTATACATCTGTTCATCAAATTACCAGCAGACAAACACCTCCTGAAAGTAATGATCATCTCTTAGCATCCTACAATGACTCGCGAACATTCTTATCAAGAACCCTCTATACAAGATACAAGATACAAGATACGATGAGATCGATCTAAAAATAGCCTACCATAAACTCATCTGCTACCACACATCGTTATCTATACCGAACTATCTTACATAAACATCAGCCTAAGTGGTCTAAAGTAGCAGTGCGCCAACCCTACTCATTAGGACCACCACGATGGTTTCTACATCCATCATACATAAACTCCATGAAAAAGTAGCATTCGAGAAGCCATAAACCGTAATATATTTCCTATACAACATCCATAAATAATCTCAAATTTAGAATAGATACCCAAAACATACATGTCAACATAGTGATCTAAAAAATACACCCAAGCACTTATCAAAAGGGACAAATCATATGATGTACGAACAAAATTATCACCATCTCATGCACTACAAGATCATTAATTTGAAACAAGTTGGGTAGACAGACCTATGCTCATGTCAGAAGGGTTTTGTACTCAACTTACAAAATGCCGTAACCAGCAACGAATAAAATTAAGAAACACGTCATGTTCGAGAATCATACTATTATTAACTAAGTTGAAAGAATTTTTTAATGCTGAGGTATTTGTTAAAGTTATACCCATAAATGTCTCGCTTGATAATGTTTTTCAGATTTTTTTAGATCGCGGGTGTCCATTCGCGAGGGAGAAAACACATTTTCCATGTATTTTTCATGTGCCCCCACTGAAGCAAAAACTGTCAGTTTAAGAGCTGTTTTGAAAAACTCTCATAGAGAAATTTCATTTGATACTCATATCGGCTACCTTTCATGAAATTTTTTTCAGGGGCCACTCCTCTGCACTGTAAGCATCGATTCATGGCCTATTTTTTCGAATCCTAGAATGGTTACAAAGCCCTTTTGCTAGGAGCTCTCTCCTGCCTCTTCGACTTGTTTCAATTGTATGTAGCCATCCTCATGATACCTATCATCCCTGAAATTTTCATGCAAATCCTAGCAAAGCTGTAGTGTCTAAGTCGGTAAAAAGCGCATATGGCTCCATAGCCATATGTTTCCATAGTAATACAGGGCACATTGTTCCATAGTAATAAAGGAAAATTCAAATCGCAATAACTTCGTTAAATACTGTTCTATCTTTATGAAACTTTCAGAAAAGATCAATCTTATAAATAGTCATCTGTTTGCTAAATTTTATTGAATTTAAGGGTACCATTTAGATTTTATTCAAGAAAACATAAAATCGATAAATCATACTATTACTAACAAAGTTGAGTGAATTTCGACTTCTCATGTATTTGTTGTTGTTGTACTCATTAAGGCCTACATTCATGATTTTTTTCAGATTTTTCAGATGGAAGGTGTCCAATCGCGAGGGGGGGGGTACGCGAAAAGTTCGTACATTTCCCCTTCCCCTGCCCCCCTCGGTAGTCATAAGGCAATTTTAAGACCTGTTTTGAAAAGATCTCATTAAGGCCTTTCCAATGACACCCTACTCGACTACCAATGGTGAAAATTTTTTTTGAGGGGTCAACTCCCTATATGGGGAGACCCCCCTTAAACCCCTTTGAAAAATTTTGTCACCCTTGAACTTTCAAGAGGTCACCACTTCTGACCTTTTCACAAAGTTTCATGGCTGTAGCCTTTATAGTTTCGGAGAAAAAGTGCTGTGACATACAGACGGACGGACGGACGGACGGACGGACGGACGGACAGACGGACAGACGGACACAGGTCGTGATTGCAATAGGGTTTTGTATTTTAGTACAAAACCCTAAAAATAACTCGTCTTGGAAGAAATGACAAGAAACCAATGGGCATCCTATAATAAAGAAAAAAAAAACAAATGAATATAGTGCCATACTTCTACATAATAGTAAAATCAGAAAATGAAGTATAGAAACTGCTTTAAGAAATAAGTGATGGTGACAAAGACAAACAAATTGCTGCTACAAGCAAACTAAAATTTAATACTATACTAAAATCAGGAACGCATTACAACAAACATTAAGATCTCTTTCACTGCATCCATAGATTTGAGCAATCAACATAGTAGACGAACCGAACAAAATACATTGTAGACGATTCTTAAAGTACTATTAACATGAAACCGATAAAAGCCATTATATAGAATAGTAATGAGTCACAAAACAAAGAAACGACGTATCTAAGCAAAAAGAAACTGAAAACGATCAATGTAAAAAATAATCAGCAAACTAGAACAGGCGCATCTTTGAATGGACATTTATGAAAACACGTCTCAATGTCGCGATTCACGTTACCCGCTGCTCACGGCCAACGCAACAAAAAAAACCGCCGCCATCAAGCAAAACCATATTGCAATGCAATGTACACCATGCCACTTCTCTTCAACGCTGTAGATTTCGATGCCCTAAAACTGCCATCCATAGATAAGTCTACGCGCACAAAACACTACTCTTGACAAGCAAAGCCAAATAACATATGACACGCATCCCCGAGGACAATTTCCATGCTTAACAGAACTCGCCGCTGAGCAAATCTACAACCCAATCAACATCCTCCAACAAGCGACGCAAATCATTCCTAATCGCCAATAAAGCCATCCATACTTAAGAACATGCACACTTTGACGAACAACGCGGGAATTTAACCAAGCGTTCATGAAGTAAATTTCTACGGCTCATAACATCCGCTGCCACTGAAACCTATACCTCAAATTACTTCTTCCAGCGACCAACTCGCGTGACGTTTCCTCGCCCACAACGCCATCCATCCTTAACCGCCGACGCCAATCGAAGAGCAACGCACACCTTAAGCAAGCACCCACGGAGCAAATTGTAACGCCTTAGAATACCCGTCGAAAAGTAAACCCATCGCCCATCCATAATGCAAAGTAACCTATTTATAGCAGCGCCCTCTGTCACCACGCAGCCACTCGCGCCATAAAAACTTCCCGCACGCCTAACATGATCAAGCAAATTGTTTATTTCCGCGCGCTGTCGTCTATCCTTAGCCAAAGACACCAATCGATGAGCAACGCGCTCCGTAACCAAGCACCCGCGAAGCAAATTCCCATGCCTTAGAGCACCCATCGAAAGGCAAGCCCATCGCCCATCCATAATGCAAAGTCACCCGTCTATGGCAGCGCCCTCCATCACCACGCTACTACTCGCGTCATAAAAACTTCCGGCACACCTGGCATGATCAAGCGAATCGGTCATTTCCACACGCGGTCGTTCATCCTTAACCACATACATCAATCGATGAGCAATACCCACCTTAAGCAAGCACCCATGGAGTGAATTCTTCCGCCTTAGAATATCCACCGAAAGGCAAACTTATCACCCATCCGTAATGCAAAACCACCCGTCTATATTAGCGCCCTCTGCCATCACGCAACCACTCGTGCCATGAAAAACGTCCAGCACGGCTAGCATGATCAAGCGAATCGGCCATTTCCACACGCGGCCGTCTATCCTTAGTCAAAGACACCAATCGCTGCAACGCGTTCCTTATCCAAGCGCCCATGAAGTAAATTCCCACGGCTTAGAATACGCGCTGACGAGTAAGCCCGTCGCCCATCCGTAATGCAAAGCCACCCGTCTATAGCAGCGCCCTCCATCCCATACAACTACTCGCATCATAAAACTTCCAGCACGGCTAGCATGATCAAGCGAATCGGCCATTTCCACACGCGGCCGTCCATCGTTAGCCACATACACCAATCGATGAGCAACGCGCTCCTCAACCAAGCACCCGCGAAGCTAATTCCCATGCATTAGAGCATCCGCTGACGAGCAAGCCCATCACCCGTCAATAACGTAGTCACCCGTCTATAGCAGCGCCCTTCGTCACCACGCAGCCACTCGCATCATAAAAAAATCCAGCCCGCCTATCGTGACTAAGTAAATCGCTCGAACCAAACGCATTCAATAAGTCACACACTAAAGGAGCCACCTAGCCCGCACCTACACTAATCTGATACACCTATCCACATACCCTAGACACGCACCCTCCCCTGGCAATTACCCAAGATACCCATACCTATCCCGGACTCATACCTTCTTATCCCAGGCACCTACCTATGCCACCCTAATACAAGCACCCATACACCTTAGACACACACCCACATACCCGAAACACAAACCATTAGCTTCATTCCCGGCCGCTTCAAGCGCCATTAGTTCCAATTTCCGCCACTAGGTGGCGCGCAAAATCAATCTCAATTCGTATGGAAAAAGTGGATTAGAACATACATTCTCTAGCTACTGAAGTTAAAAGTGAATAAGCGAGTTATAATGCAAAAATTAACAATAAAGATATGTTTACAAAATTATATAATTGTCCGAATGTGAAAAGACTTATGAAGTAAACTTGATACTAATTTAAATAACAATAACATGTTGGAAATCCCGCGGAACAGTTTCTTTAGTTGGTATCGTGAAAAACATGAATTTATTGTTGCGTTCTCAACAGGAATTGAGCGTTTCCATAATCCTAGGTATATACATTTCATGTATGAAAATAGTTTCAACATAGACTGTGCAAGTGAAACATATTGATCAAAAGAAAAATAATTTTTACGATTATATCCATAGTGTGTGTAGAAGTGATATATTCCATAGAATAGAAAACCGGGATAGAGCAATAAGAAGAACAGTTTCGATTTAGTAATCAAGGACAAGTCGAGCCAAGTAGTGGCCTATGCAGACGACATCAACATTCTGCCACGGTCACTAACAACTGCCAAAGAACTCTTCCTTAAACGCGACAGTGAAGTAAAACTAGAAGGGCTGCAAATCAACGAAAATAAAACAAAGCTCATGACGCAGTCGAGGAAGAATACCCCAAATACACAAAATATCACACTTGGCGAATACAGTATCGAAAATGTTAGCGAATTTGTGTATTTAGGCGCCAAAATAATGAAAACGGGCATTGAAAGAGACGAAATACGCCAAAGAATACAGCTCGCAAATAAAATATTTTATTCACTACTGACGATCTTGAAGACAAGCTGCGTACACAGAAAAACAAAGCTCCAAGTATACAAATCTGTGATAAGACCTGTGTTATGCTATGGGTGTGAAACATGGACCCTAACCCAAGCAACCGCAAATATATTGAACGCCTTTGAGCGACGGGTCCTGAGGCGAATAATCGGAGCGAAGCTAGACGGGGACCAATGGCGAATTCGATGCAACCATGAGCTGTATGAAATTTTTGACGAACTGGAGGTCTCAAGGATTGTAAGACTGCGGAAGCTGCAATGGGCTGGACACATGAATCGTATGGACGAATAACGCATACCCAAAAAGGTATTCGTTGGGAGAACTGTCGACCGGCGGCCAGTGGGGAAACCGAGGAAACGCTGGTCTGACTCGGTCGACGAAGACAGTTCAGCGCTGCTCGGATTTCGGAATTGGATGACGCGTTCAACGGACCAAGACAGTTGGAGGCGCTGTTTGCAGGAAGCGAAGGCCCGAAAGTGGCTGTAGTGCTAAGAAGAAGAATCAAGGACATCCGAATTATAATATTAGTACAGCAATTTTTAAATAAAACTTTTGTAACCGTCAAATTATATTTAATATCATACAATTACAATTCAACAAAACAAAAGCAAATTACAATAACAAAAAAAATGGTGGTGCGAGGAACGATAAAAAACAAGGTATCATGTATTTAGAGGGTTGGTGATTTACTTAATTTCACGGTCAAACTATATTCAGTAAGGACTATTTTATTATTTTTCTTTATATGTACGAAATATTAGATAATCTTGCCTACTTACTTTTAAGAGTTAAATTAACACGATGATTTTTCCCAAATGCAATATTAGTTATACTTACGATAAAAAAAATTCTTGCATTTAAAATTTTTTTCAATTAAGAGTCGAAAATGTATATAATTCATTTCTGAGATATTGCTATTGAAATGAATTTAATTTGAATCAATTTTGAAGCCTTTCGAGATTGAAAATGATGATCACAAATTAATATTCCCATTTTTAGGGTTTTGTGAAATAATTTTACAAAACGCTACTAGTTTCGCGACCTGTCTGTCCGTCCGTGTGTCACAGCATTTTTTCTCGCAAACTACTTAAGCTAGAAACATCAAATTTTGTATACAGGTGTGAAATGGTACTCTCTTCAAATTTCAACTATAAAAAAATTTATAAGGTATTTAAGGGGGGGTTTCCCAATATAGGGGAGTGGCCCCTGAAAAAAAAATGTCATCAAAGGTAGCCGATATGGGTATCAAATGAAAGGTATTGATGAAAACTTTTCAAAACAGGTCTTAATTTGATGCTTTTTACTTCAAGGGACGCGCAGGGAGGGGAAATACACGAAAAATATGTGACCCTCCCCTCGCGATTGGACACCTGTGATCCGAAAAATCTGAAAAAAATTATGGAGGTAGGTGTTTATGAGTACAATAACAACAAATTCCTTAGAAGTCGAAATTCGCTCAACTTTGTTAATAGTAGTATGCTAATCGAATTTCACGTTTTCCCCAATAAAATCGCGTCTGTACCCTTAAATTAAACGACATTGGATATTTACGTAGTCCTGCTAAGGGTTCTTAAACTTTGTAGGTTTGAGAAAAATCGAATGATATACACGGAAGTTATAGCCGTTTGAAATTTCTCCAATTACAACAACAATAACATATGATTTTGGTATTTTATGTACTTTCCATCATTGCAGTTTTCACTTGATCTTCTTGAAATTTACCAATAAGATCAATAACATTAATATTTTTGAGAATTCATGATTTGAGTGATTTTTGTTGGTTTGCAACAAAATGGCGGCCATTGAAAATAGAAAAACCTCGGATTTACTTCTAAACGTGCACATCTCGTTGACATATATGTATCTTGAGGTTATTCATTGCTGGCAACTGCATTTCTGAGAAGTTGGGTACAAAACTCTTCTGGCATGAGCGTAGGTCTGTTTACCCAACTTGTTTTATTAATATATTGAGAAAAAAAAAAAATAAAAAATATAGAAAAATGAATGAAGTAATTGAGATAATTCAGTATTTTGCGAGTTTTATTTTTATCTTTCTACTACAGAATAAAGTAGTGTGTAAACAAACAAACGAGAAAAGTTTGTAACCTTGAAAATTGAGAAATTAAACAAAACTATTGAAAATAATTTTTGGGCCGCCACTTTGGTGCAAGAAAATTAACACTTGCTAATTTTGATTCTTCCAGCGTTTTCTATTTGAAGACGTCCAGTCAATGGTCCATTAAGAATTTCAAATTAGGTCCTCCTTTGCATAAATTTCAAAAGCAAAGTGTTCTTATGCGTAGCTTACATTCAAAGTAATTTTTAAAAGAGAAACTGAAGGTTTATATCGGAGGTATATGAACTTGAATGAAATTATTTCCTACATTTCTTGCATTGAACGAGGCGGTTCAAAGAACTTAGTTGCTAAATATTACAATCCTTTTAAGAATTAAAATATTTTATATTATACCCCTGATGCATTGACGATTATACCCTATTAGTGCTTATATAAGTTTGTAAATATTTTTGTTAGAAACCAGAAAGGAATTTGGTCGATTAACTATAAATTGAACAGGTCACAGATTTAGTATTGGGATGAAAAAAGTAATGCGGTTTAAATATAAGACTGAACTTATTAGTTTAAAACAAAAGATGTAACATACCATTAAACAATTACAATAAATCGCAGAAAATAGAATGTGAGAACATGCGAGTAAAAAGCGAAGGCGACTGAATTGATCAAATAACACCAATAATGAAAAGCATCGCAACAAAAGTAAAGAAAATGAAACCTTGAAAATTTAACACCTACCGTTAGTTATATAGGTACATTTCATTTTTCAAAAAAGAAAGGTAAATAGATACAAAGTAGTGTTATGAAAGAAATAAAGACGAAAATGAATTGCTAGGCTTACTCAGTCTTTCTTTTCCAGCAAACCCTTCTTTTTTCCAGCAGAAGTGGCAGCGAATGGTAAGTATGCCATTACAAGGGTAGGGTTCAAGGAATCCTTGGATGGCCGGTTTTGCGTCGGTTTCGGTACGCGGTACCACAAGTTGTGTTGTGTTTTTATTAGAGTAGGGTTTTTCAGATTCGGGTTAAAGTAGGATATTTTTCGGTACCACGTAGGTGATACTCGTATGAGCTTAAGAAATACGGTATAAAGTAAGGATATGTTTCTCTTCCGTATGTTAATGTTTTCGATGCGTTAGTAAAGCGAGCATGTGAACCGGTGGCTGAATTTTTGTATTCCGGACTTAGTCTGCTCGCGCAAGACCCGCGACCAAACTCCTCTCCGAACTAGCTAGCCAGCCAGCAGCCAACTCGGAGTAGACTAAGTGTGTCCAGACTTGTTGACCTGTAGGGTACAGTCCATTGTCACGTCCCAAGACTTCACGTCTAGAACCGATGAGAGGTCAGTTTTGATTTCATTCGAGCTAAGCGAAGTAAGAAAATCATTACATCACTTTCAGATTTTCGTAGGACGTATCGAATTGTACATCACTATTCTTAATGGATTTGAAGTACTACGCGGTATGCTTCATAAGGGTGCCTCATCAGGAACGGAGAAGTCATAATGCCTACACGTCACTTTCAACGACAGACAGAGAGCTGTCATCTCACTTGTCAACTGTTTAGCAAATTGTACAAGGATAACAGATCTCTGGCGGGTATCGCTCTAAAATATCGAAGTTATAACACTATATTCACAAAATGTCTTAATTGGTTAGTAAAACTTCATGTATTATTAAGAACGTATTTAGAAACAAATACAAAAGCTGTCATTCATATGAACAATTTGATACATTTTGAATGCACTGTACAAAATAGTGGTGTCCAAACAGAATAGTCTGCATGATTATAGGCACGATTCTAAATAGAGAATCCTAGGTCTAGGTAAACGGCGGGGTAACAAACAGCTTGGTATTGGAATCAGGCTTGATGGACTTGCATCAATACTGTTTAATATCGCGCTGGAATACGTTGTCAGGAAGACATCAGCTGAAATTTCGTAAGCACTAATGCTTAAGTCTACACAATTAGCAGCATATGCTGATGACGTCAATATTATGACAAGTTCAATTTCAGATGCCTAAGAATCATTTCTAAGCCTAGAATCCAAAGAAAACTAAATCATTCTACGAATTAATGAAATTAAAACTAAATTCATGACTCAAACGACGAGAAAACTCTAGTCCGACAAAACCTGACCGTAGGCGACTGTAACCTTGAAAGTGTGGATAATTTTATCTACCTTGGACTCAATTTCAATAGAAGAGGCACTGAAAAAAATGAGATTGGGTGCCGCATAAATGCCGCAAATAAAGCGTTTTACTTCGTATTATCCATTCAAAGATCCAAATAACATGAGTAATCTTTATATTTACAAATCACTGGTCAAACCATTGCTGTTATACTTGCATAAGTGAATCATGGACGACGAGCAAATTCGAAAAGTGATGATTGAGGGATTGATCTTGGGGGTCTAAGCTTTTTGCCACACAATAAATAATGATGATGATACATATTGAAGTTCTTTTTAAAAAGCTGATTTAAAGTCATTATTTCCAACTAATTTGACATTTTACTAGTTGTAGCCTGTGGAAATACCCTCTAAAATCTTGTGTTTTCTATGATATTGAGCATTCGCGGCTACTAAAAGTATCTATTGAGGGATTGGTACTATTGAAATCGTGACCTGTACATCTATCTGTTCATCTATGTGTCACAGCAGCTTTTCTACCGTAACCCTATCTATTAACACCAAATTTACTAAGTTTATGTGCCAAGGTGGCCTGTTGGAAATTTGGTTACTCAAAAATGTTCAAAGTTTTTATGGAAACCTAACATTTGTTTTAGTCGTACCATTGATGGTAGCATCAAAGAGTGCAAGGGAAGGAAAAATGTAAGGAAAATGTGCTTTCACCTAGATTGGCTACCTATGATTCGAAAAATCTGCAAAAATCATTGAGGTAAGTGTTTCTAACTGTTGTTACGAAATATAAAACTTAAAAAAAAAATACACCCCAGAGCCACTTATGGAATGGAAGAATTCCTTGCACTCCAGCATTTAAATCGGAATGTTTTCAAGGAACCACTCCACGCACTGAAGGACTGGTAAGAAAGATTGATTGATCAAGTAGAGTTAATGTTAGTATAAATCATGTTATTGCTAGTGAAAAGTAAGGTTGGCGAAGAAGTTAGCAGGAAGCAGCTGTTCTTCGCTAGCTACGACAATCTAACTGAGTAACGTGTCCCGCATTTAAGCTTCACCGGTATTTTAGAAGCAATCCTAGTACGCTTTGATCAAATTGCTAATTTCTATGCTAGGCATTAGAAAAAATGAGGCGATTGGAAATGAAAATGCCCCGGGATTCAATCTTTTTAGAACTTTTACAAAGAAAAAAACATTATGAAAATGGATATTGACGTTTAGATACACCAAGAGTGATAAAATTTTTTGTGACAAACGCGGCAGTTAAATCGAGTTACTACGAATGGGAATTAAAAATGCCGTGTACGTGCATGTACATGAAAAAAAATCAGCAACAACAATAATTAAAAAAAACTAGAAAAGAAACAAACAAACGTGTTTCACGGTAAAACCTTAAATGTCGTCCCTTTTCTCAAACGGATTCAATGTTCTCAAAATAACACTAAAATAGCAAATTAACAACATTAAATTCAAACAGTACCGCTATACCACC
This sequence comes from Odontomyia ornata, assembly GCA_963969285.1. NCBI lineage: Eukaryota > Metazoa > Arthropoda > Insecta > Diptera > Stratiomyidae > Odontomyia > Odontomyia ornata. Next base: position 107,334,989 of record OZ017739.1, on the reverse strand, counting down.
ATTAAATTTGAAAACTAGCGTCGATAGCAGTATATTGCATTGCGGAAATATTCCCCGTAAAATCCAATCGGACTTATAATCTATGAATGCCAGTCTTATACATAAATTTTTAAGTTGATTGTTAATATAAATCCTACATGGAGGACAAGTGTTCTGATAAGATGCCAAACAATCAGCACAACGGTTACACAAATACAAATGTTTGCAAGGGAACAGTACGATACATCTTTGCCGTTCTTGGCATATCACACACAGAAATTTTTCTGCTTCCATATCGTTCTTGTTGCTTTCAGTTTTATTTTGAGTGGAGCTTGATTTTCTTAATCCCGATCTTGGTTGAATTGGACTATGGCTTAAAACAGCAGATCTGCGCGATTGAATAGTGCTTCTGGCACGAGATGGATGTCTTTATATGTCAGATTGAAGCCCCAGGCATGGTGATTTCAAATCTTACTGGCTAGATGCATTAAAATTTGAATCAAAAATCGCATCAGCTGTCTTGCAACTGCAGGAAGTAACAATGAATTCGTTACCAAGATGAAGAGTATCGTAGCTTCTACGACTGACCGAGCGGGTATATTCTTCAATCGAAATACGATCAAAGTATACACTTCTACAGCTAAAGAGGTTAACGTTGAACACCCCAATAATATGCAGAAAAAAAGCAGTTGTATCGCAAAGACTAAGGACGATATTAAAAACAAAATTATATTTGGTACAATCACAACAAAATGTGCTTACAAAATTTTTGAACTTATCGTCGAACACACAGTCTATCGCTTTGCCGCGCAAGGACAACCATATGAAGAACTAACTGCTCGAATCGGAATGACGATCGTACACCTAACCACAAAGTATCAAAATAACAAATGACATTACAACCAAAACAAATCGATATTGCTGTTATCGATAATGCAGATAATAGTGCGCCAAAGAAAGATGGCCACCAAGAAAAACTGGTTTGGAGACCAAAGAAAACGCTGTAAGGTTGAGCAGCCATGGTGGTTGTTGTGGCCTTGAACTTGGAATCTTCACATTAAGAGAAAGAGCCGTTGCGACAAGTTGATAAAAGAGCCAGCGACGGTCGAAGCGGTCTCTTTTATGGATTCTTTTAACGACGACAAGGACAATCTTGCTGCAAATTGGATAATCACGAGTGGAATCATAGCTACCATGACCAGCAATCAACAACCGCAAGCGCTCAAATTGGGCAGAAACGGAAGAAGTGGAGAAATCGGAAGGCGTAAGGATTTTATGTGTGGCAGCTTGACCATCAACGGGGCCCCCAACGTAAGAAATTTAAAGAAAAAATTTTAATTTTGTGAATCTTTACCTTTCGAGGGAAAATATTAAAATTAACTTTGGATTATAATTTGAATTGTAATTTGGATATTTTTAGGGTTTTGTAAAATAGTTTTACAAAACCCTTCTAAAATTGCGTTCTGTCTGTCCGTCTGTCCGTCCGTCCGTCCGTCCGTGTGTCACAGCAGTTTTTCTCGGAAACTACTTAAGCTAGAAACATCAAATTTTGTATGTAAGTGTAAAGTGGTGTTCTCTTCAAACTTCGAATACAAAGAAAATTTTATAAAGTATTTAAGGGGGGTCTCTCCATATAGGGGAGTGACCCCCGAAAAAAAAATTTCATTGACGGTAGCCGATATGGGTATCAAATGAAAGGTCTTGATGAGAACTTTTCAAAACAGGTCTTAATTTGGCAAAGTTTGCTTCGAGGGGCGCACAGGGAGGGGAAATACACGAAAAATTTGTGTCCCCCCCTCGCGATTGGACACCTGTGATCCGAAAAATCTGAAAAAAATCAAGAATGTAGGTCTTGATGAGTACAACAACAAATACGTGAGAAGTCGCAATTCACTCAACTTTGTTAGTAATAGTATGATTTATCGATTTTATGTTTTCTTGAATAAAATCTTAACGGTACCCTTATATTCAATGAAATTCAGTACACATATGACTTTTTATAAGATTGATCTACGTATTTATAAGATTGATCTATCCTGAAAATTTCATAAAGATTGAATCATATTTAGCGAAGTTACAGTGGTTTGAATTTTCCTGTATTGCTATGGAACAATATGCGCTGCATTTATTACTATGGCAACATATCTGTATTGCTATGGAACAACATGCGCTTTTTACCGACTCAGACACCACAGTTTTGCTAGGATTTGCATGAAAATTTCAGGAATGATAGGTGTCATGAATATCTTTGAGAATCGGTTTAGCTAGTGGTATCAGTAATCGTAAAACAAAATAGTGGCTGTTTTAAATGCGAAGATTGAATAAGTTTGAGTTATTTTTCCCCAACTTTACCGTTTAAGGTGCATGCTTTGAACACTTGATTCAATTTAATGAATGACTGAAGATGAGTACCTACAATTTATACCCATAAGCGAAGCAAGTCAAGGAGGCGGGAGAGAGCTCCTAGCAAAAGTGGTTTGGAACCATTCTAGGATTCGAAAAAATTGGCCATTAATCGATGATAACAGTACAGGAGACTGGCTCCTGAAAATAAAAATTCATCAAACGTAGCCGATATGAGCATGAAATGAAAGTTTTCATGGGAGCTTTTCAAAACAGTTCTTAAACTGCCAGTTTTTGCTTCAGTGGGGGCACAGGGGGGAAATACATGAAAAATGTGTTTCCTCCCTCGCGAATGGATATCTGAAATAATTATCAAGGGAGATATTTATAAGTATAACAATAACGAAAATCTCAGAAGTCGAAATTCGTTCAACTTGGCTAATAATATTATGATCTTCGAATTTCATATTTTCTCCAATAAAATCATCTTTGACATGTTTCTTGATTTTATTCGATCTGGTGACTGCATTTTGTAAATTGAATACAAAACCCTTCTGACATGAGCGTAGGTCTGTTTACCCAACTTGTTTTTACATGCAATAGTGTCTTCAGCCAGTGTGTTTGCGCATGGTGCCTGTAGTATTGGCATAAGGCATAAATTATGCCTGAAGTGGCAAGACTCCGTTCCGTTGGGGATTCCGAATTGTATAGGTGGTGATTTTGGAAAGGGAGTTCAAGTTAGTATTTGTGGAAGTGTTGATAAGTGGCCTAACTAGCCGGGAAAGAACTATTAGCGATTCAAGTTGGGTTTGGTGGGTGTTGATGGGCGGCTCAAGGAACTGAAAAAGAACTATTAGCCACTAGGGAATATTAGCCAGTTAGGACAAGGTGTAGGCCTGGTGTGTGACACAACTCCGTGTTTTCGAGTGTCCTAATCATTCCGGGGAGCCTCAAATTCGCCAATTGGATCTAGGGGCCGTTCAATGGTCGCCTTTCTATCCCGTCTCATCGGGGTAGGAAGGCGCCAAAAAATACCTTCGAGAACAAAGTCACTCAAATTAGTCGATTTGTAAATTTCACTGCTTAGGGCTTTATACAAAAATACAAAACCCTATTGCAATCACGACATGTGTCCATCCGTCCGCCCGTTTGTATGTCACAGCAGTTTTTCTCCGAAACTATGGAAGCTACAGCTATGAAAATTTGTGGAAAGGTCAGAAGTGGTAACTTCTTGAAATATCAACGGTGAGAACATTTTGTAAGGGGTTTTAAGGGGGGTCTCCTCATATAGGGAGGTGATCCTTAAAAAAAAAAAAAATTCGCCTTTGGATGTCGAGTAGGCTGTCGTTGAAAAGGTCTCAATGAGGTCTTTTCAAAATAAGTCTTAAAATGGCCTTATCGGTACCGTCGGGTGCATGGAAAGGGGAAATGTACGAACTTCTCGGGTACCCCACCTTCACAATTGGACACCTTTCATCCAAAAATCTGGATGAGTGCAACAACAACAAATCCGTGAGAAGTCGGAATTCACTCAACTTTGTTAGAAATAGTATAATTTATCAATTATACATTTTCTTGAATAAAATTTTGATAGTATCCTTACATTTTTATAAAATTGACCTGCCCTGAAAGTTTCAAAAAGATCAAGTAGTATTTGACGAAGTTATAGGGGTTTGAATTTTCCTGTATTACTATGGAAGAATATGTGCTGTATTACTTTGGAAACATATGGCTATGTAACAATATGAGCTTTTTACCGACTCAGACACTATAGGTTTGCTAGGATTTGCATGAAAATTTCAGAAATGGTAGGTATCATGGACATCTTTGAACATTGGTTCAGCTAGTGGTATCAGTAATCGTAAAACAAAATGGTGAATGTTTTAAATGAAAATATTGAGTTATTTTTTCCCAACTTCAATGTTTATGGTACATGCTTTTAAGACTTGGCTCATATTAATGAATGACTGGAGATGAGTATCTACAATTAATAATCATAGGTGAAACAAGTCGAGGAGGCAGGAGAGAGCTCCTAACAGATGGGAAAATTTTTTTTGATGCTATGAATCGATGATTTGAATTATTCACCCAATACTTGTTTAAGAAATTGAACAATTTCTTAAACAAGCATCGGGTGAATATTCCAAAACATACAGAGTTTCCTTCACAAGCACACAATAGTCACAATTTTGTTCCATGTTAAATAATTTTCCTGAATACTTGGCTCATTGAACATATTCAAGTAAACCACTATTCCTTAAATTTTCTTGAAAATCTGATGAAAATAAGAGTGCCTTGGTCATTTTGAAATATATACTAGTTATCAACATGTGTTATTGTTTTTGTAATTCCATACAATTGAAATGGCGATAACTCACTTCATTATGATTTGATTTCCATGAAATATTTTAGACATAAAGGTTTTGTAACAACCTGCATAAATATAAAACTGTAAGAAGTTTAAGGGTACCTTTTGGATTTTTGGGGAAATATGTAAAATTTATAAATCATACTTTTATCAACAGAGTTGAGTGAATTTTGATTTCTGAACTATTTGTTGCCCTTGGACTCATAAAGGCCTGCTTTCGTGATTTTTTTAGATTTTACGCTCAAAGGTTTCCAATCACACAGGAAAGGGGAGGACACATATAGTGTTCGTGCACAATGTCCTCTCTCTAGACTCCTATCGCAAAAAATGACTTATTTTTCAGATTCTGAAAGCGCTAAGACCTGTCATTTGAAAAAAGACCTTTCATTTGAAAAAAATTGTTAACAGCCACTTCGTCATAAGGGGGACCCCCTAGGAAAATTTTGATATATTTGATAGAACCTTAACTTTTGAGAGACCACTACTTCTGACCTTTTTGCAAAGTTTAAGGTTTTTAGCTTCTATAGTTTTGGAAGAAATTTCTAGTGACGCACAGATCGACGGACAGATGGACAGACGGACCGACGAATAGACAGATGGACGGACGGGCAGACAAAAGGACATATAGGACAAAAAACTAGTAAGTTTTTGCAAAATTTATTCCAGAAAGTCTTAAAAATCATGGCGCGAAATCCAATAACAAATAATTTAGAGGCTGAAACTTTACTAATAGTAGTAGGATTTGAAATTTTCGTCAGTCAAACTGTATTAGTATCATTAAATTGAATGAATTTTCGTAGTTCTTTAAGATATCATTTAATCTATAAGTTTCAATGAAATGTACCGACGTGATAGCCATTTGAATTTCTTCTGATTACAACAATCATATACGATTTTTCTACTAGATGGGCTTTCCATTGAACCAGACACTTCACTTTCCATTGAATCTTCTCCGAATTTCTAGATAAAATGAATAACAAAAATATATTTAAGATTCAGGTCAGTCAATAATTTTAATAATATTGGAATAAAATGCTGGCTGGTTAAAATGGAGTTCTTTTAAAGCAAGAATATATTTGTTGTGCATATCATAAAAATTTTTCTTGAATTAAGTTATTCTTTTTATCCACATATGGTAGGTTAAGTACAAAATCCTTTTGATATGAGCTGAACTTGTTTTTTATAAGATCGTCTACCAGGCACCACAATTTTGATCGGGTGTTCTCAAAAGTTTCAGGTTAAACTACTATCTTGATTATCTCTAAGATTATGTTAATTCAATTATATCACCAATATTGCAACCAATCAATGGCCACGCTGAATAGAGTAAAAGTTGTTTTTCTTTAAAGCAATCATTTAATGTGCATCTGATTTAAGAATTTCCTTACTTTATTTTTTAGTTTTCTCGTTCATAATTTGAGTACAAACCCCTTTTGACAGACGAACGCATCGGTCTACTTAAATTCTTTTACTTTGTATCTATACTTCAAATTTCCTTGAATGTGAAGGAATATCACATTTATTTAGATATCATCAAAGAATTTTTAATAGCAGTTGAGTTTAAATTTCTTCTAATCAAACCCATGAATATAAACTTTAAGGTCTAATCTATCCAGCAAAGAATCAATTAAAGTATCTCAGTTAGGATTTAAATAAATTGGCTATCATACATTACTTGTCTATTCCCAATACAAACAGAAATAAATAATTTGAAAACTCACCTTCGTGAGTTTACTTCCAAGAAAAACTTAACAAGGAAACCAAAATAGGTTGATTGAAAAAAATAAAAGTTTCAAATGCATTCACTTTTCACCTTTTGATCTAAGCGTTTTCGAATGGGTTAAATCTAATCAGTCGTTCTTTTATTGGATCCTTTCTACATCACTTCAACTGAAACGAATCGTCATATTCTCAGTAAATGTATAGGATGCTCCGTTTCATCCTTTTCAATTCAATAAGGGATAAGTGATGGGGATTTAGCTTCCTCAGTGAACCAAATGAAAGAAGTTAAAAAGATCTGATGGATGAACTAATTGGCTTTTGGTAGATTTGTGGCTTTGTTCACATTTTACAGAAAAAAGTTCATTCAACTGCTGGCTGAAGGGAATTAGTATCTTCCTTTAGCATCTCGTGGAAACATAATGGAGATGCTATAAGCTGAATACTCTTGTTCGTGTGCAGTGGAAATGTTTAAATTAAAAAATCGTTGTTTGAGCAATTATTTCTGATCTTTTTGACAAAGTGGATAATTAAAACGAATATCCGTAACAAGTAGTGCAACCAAAGATTGAAGTAGTAAAATAAGTTCTTTATGAAAACGAAAACACTCATTTGAAGAATGTATGGTAAATTGTTTCTGGGATTTCGATGTTCTTGTTTGAATTACGTGTGGGTAGTTACTGTTTTTTAGGCTATTGCATTTTACAATATCCTAATCACGATCTGTCTGTCCGTTTATCCGTACATCCGTCGGTGCTGCAAGCTTTCTCGCAAAGCACATACGCTAGAGTGATGAAATGTTGTAAATCAAAAGTGATGCCTTCTTAAAACTTACAGTGCAAATAAAATATTTTAAAGTGCTTAAGAGGGGTTTCCCCATGTAGGAGGATGACACATAAACATTTTTTTACCAAAATTAGCCGCCACAAATATCAAATGAAAGGTCTTGATGAGAACTTCTGAAAATAGGGGCTAAAATAGAAGAATTTGCATGGAGGGGTGAGGGGAAATGTACGAAGAATTTGTGTCCCTCCCCTCCTTACGATTGGATAAAAAAATCATGCAAGTAGGTCCTTATAAGTACAAGGCAAACGATAACCACAAAAGCAAAACCTCTATCAAATTTGGTAATAATAGTACATTTTATGAACTTTGCAAATACATCTATAAAATCCAAAGCTGACCCTTAAATTTGCGTATGTTTTCTGACAGTTTCATAAAAATAGAGCCATGAACATGTAAGTTATAGAGGATTTTTTTAGTGGTAGGGAGCTGAATGCCATTTATGCACAGAGTGTGGGACTCTCATGCTCGCAAAAAAGCGACTGGACTACCCACTAAACACCCCCCTGTCAACGTGAGAACCCAGGCTGAAACCGTTTGACACATTACTTCGGGCCAGGTCTCGTTTTGTTACGCCGTGAGTCGCCTTCAAGCTGGTGGATCTTTTTTCTAGCGGGAGGAGAGAGGGGAAGAGAAAGTGCCAGAAAAGTGATCCCCCAGCCCCAGCGCCCTTGGTTGCTGTGAGTCCCTCCTATCTTTTAGGACTGCCCGAGCATAATTCGCCACCTTGTTCCATTTGTCAAGCGATTCGAGCATCACCGCAACTACATTATCCGGGGTGAGCTCTTCCGTCTCCCTGTACAGTTCCCTTCGCAGCCTGACCCATTTGTGGCAGGCATTGTGCTCCTCTCCTGGACAAAAGCGACAATCGGGAGACCGTGACTTACCAATCTTGTGCAGGTAAGACTGAAAACTCTCATACCCGCTCAAAAGCTGGGTCAGGTGGAAGTCATTCTCATCATGTCTTCACATCCGGGATGAGGCGCGCAGTCCACCTTCCCTTCGTGCAATTGACCCAAGACTGCTGCCAATCGTTGAGCGAGCGCTGTCTCTCCTCACGGACAACCATATCCCTCGCATCCTCCTTTCAGCGCAGGTAAATAGCACGGCGCTCTCTAGCAAGGAGGGTGACAGGTATAACACCTGCAATAACTCTCACCGCCGAACCAGAGACTGTCCGAAACGAAGATGCAATCCTTAGTGCTCCTCTTCTCTGTACCTGTGCCAAACGTTTTCAGTATACCTCCTTGCTGAGAACGTCGCCCCATACTTCTGCTCTGTACAGTAGCACTGACCCTACAGCACTCATCAAGAGGCGTCTCCTTGACGGGCTTAACGTCCCTCTACGTTGGCCATAAGTCGACTCAGAGCCGATATTCCCGGAGCAGCCTTCTCAGCCGTTGCCCTGATCTGCTTGGAGAAACTCATCTTTGAGTCGATCAGTAGCTCCAGGTACTTCACCGCTGGCTTTGATTCGTATCTCCAATACTGATCATCCTTCTCTCTTATTCTCTTTATTGTCAAGATGACCACTTCAGTTTTTTTCAGTGCCAAAATGAGCCTACGACCAGTCATCCAGTCCCTCACTTGGCACATTAGCATAACTGGCCTAAGTTGCACCTGTTCAATGGTGCGTCCAGCGATCAGAGCCACAACATCATCCGCATAGCCGACCAAGCGTGACTCATCTGGCATCTCAAATCTCAGTAGCCCGTCGTAAGACACGTTCCACAGGACCAGATCAAGGATAGATCTCTGGGCAACACCCGATGTAATTTCCATCCTTCGTTGGCCCTGTGTCATGTCGTAGAGCAGGCTTCAGTCCTTTAGGTTGTTCCTCAAAAGCTGCATTAGATATTCTGGAACTTGAAAAGAGTTTTCCAGCGTATCCAGAATATTCACCCATCTAGCGGAGTTGAAGGCATTCCTGACGTCAAGTGTCACCAACAGGACGATCCGTCGCTTGGTGCGACTATATGCCTCTGCCTTTTGGACCGCGTTCACCACCTCTGCAACCGTATCAATGGTAGATCGTCCTGCTCTAAAGCCGTACTGCCGAGGAGATAGGTCCCCAGCAGCACGAATCGCGTCAGTGAGTCTTCCCTTGACGAGTTTCTCTAGCACTTTCCCAGCCGTGTCTAGCATGCATAACGGGTCATATGCAGACGGCGATTCGGGATTTCCCTTCCCTTTGCTGATCAGCACGAGCCTCGCCACCTTCCATCGTACCGGAAAAATCCCGTCCCGTAGGCAAGCGTTGAATGTGCTGAGCAGCAAGTCAGGACAATGGTGAAAGACGAGCCTTCCTCGCATTCAATGAGAGGACTGCCTCCTCCAGTTCCGGCCGCGGGAAATGTGGACACTCGACTGCTGTTTCCCCATGGATAGCGTCAACATGGATGGGATGGGTGGGGAAGAGTCCCCATCTTTTCCGCGTTATTTATACAAGGCTTCCGTAGGGCACCAAGCTTCCGCATAACTAGCTTGTAGCCAAGGCCCCACGGATCCTTATTCACATTGTCTATAGTTCTTGCCAGCAACAAGTCTTGCTATTGCTTATCAATTTGCGAAGGCAATTCCTGGCCGATTTATATGCTGCCACCCAGTTGCATGCCTCGGCACGGTTCACCACCCGTTGAGCCTTACGTCGAAGCTTGTGACACTCCCTTCGTTTTTCAGCGATTTCAGTTGACCACCAGTACACTGGGGGCTTGCCGTGCCAGGGTCTTTGACGGGGCATAGAAGCGCAACAAGCTGTCGTAATGATGCTGATTGTAGAGTTCACCACATCTTGAGCTGCGAGTTCTTTCGTCCCCTCCGAAGCTCCCTGCAGCGGCTCACCTGCTGTGAGCACCTCGATGAACCTCTTGACGTCCATCCTTCCAATGTTCCATCCATTTGTAAAACGCCGAGAGCATGGACATCAGGAGACAACATCACTGATCTCAAGCAGAATCAATCACTGGCTGAGTAGTCCTCTAATTCTCTCCAACTGTGTATCCTCCACACTAAGGACTCTGAGGCAAATGTCACATCTGGTATGGTTCCTTTAAAGCCAATACGGTGGAAAGTCGGCATGTTTCCGGTGTTCAGTATGACGAGCGCCGTCCTGGCCGCCATTTTCAGGATTCGTTTTCCCCCCGAATCTGTTTGAGGCATGCTCCATTTGATTGCTTAGCGTTCAAGTCACCCCAACGAGCACTTTGCCCTCTACGTTCAAGACAGCACCCTCCAAAGCATTAAGCTTGGCTTGAAAAGATGATATTGATTCGTTAGGCGTTAGGTACACACTAAAGAAGGCGGTTCCTGAGCACTGAACCCATATGAAACCATCCCCCCGTGCACAACTCTCCGCTTGGAAATCACTGCTCCGAATCCAGATGGTGGCAGTACCAGTTCCGTCAGAATACCATAATGCAGGACTTTTATCATGGTGTTGCTCACTCAGCAGCAAGAATTCGGCTTTCATGTCCCTCGCAAACTGCTCAAGCAAATATTGAGCGGTTGAACTGTGGTGTAGGCTTATCTGCAGGATGCGGGCCATTAGACTCTGATTTTGCCTTGGCTACGGCCTCCTGGAACACTCGGCAATTTCCTGATCCCAAGACATGTCCCAAACCAGTTCTTGGATCAGCATTCTTGCAAAGAATACAGTGTGCCTCCTTGGTACACTCTTTTCTTTTATGTCTCATTTCACCGCATTTGTAACATACTCGTACGGAACTCCTATTGGATCCTTTGCATACTTGTGTGGTGCGACCATAACCAAGGCATTTGAAGCATTGGAGAGGCGTTGCTTTTCACCGTATCCTACAGACAACCCACCCTATTCTTACTTTGCCCTTGTTCAGGAGTTGTTTGCCTCCTTTTCGGTCAAGTCAACTATGGCCATGCGTTGTCCCCTGTTGTTTTCTGGTATCAGTCTCGCTTTGATCCTTCCCACGCTAGGAAACTCCCTTTTGATGGCCTCTTCTACCTCGGCCAGATCCGTCACTCAGTCAATGCCTCTTATTTCGATCGTTGCAATCGGTTCAAGCGAGGCTATAGTTGCGCTTTTGCCGAGGACTTTCTTTACTGCGTCGCAGAATGCTTCCTTATTGCCAGCCTCTGCTCCGAATTCGACCAGTATGTGGCCCGACCATGTTGGTCGTACTACTTTAATGATAGTGTTGGTGTCTTCAGGCCTTATATTTCCCCTGATGTTCCGCAGTACCTCCGCGTAGGATCGGCCATCTTGGGGCTTTGCGAGCTGTGCCTGCTGCCGAAGTCTTCGTCGGGGCTTTTGACCCTCCTGTTTTGCATCAGGTCCTTCTTCTGATTGGGCGGCCGTGCATACTGTATTTTTTGGCACTTTTTGAAGAAGTTTCTTTGCGGCTTTCTTCGCTCCTTTTGTAAGCACTATCTGGAACTCGTGATCTGGTGCTCCATGCCCATCAAGTGCCTCTTCCTTCCTTCTTTTATACCGATCTCCTTCGATTTGGCTAGATGCCATTCTTTTATTGATTTTTAATGGTGAAGCTATCTGCATGTGGCCTTTAGATTTCGCCCCCAGCGCTTCTTTAGCCTTCTGCTCATCTTCGGCCTTTAACCAGCTCCTCCGATAGTGCCCTATGCGATCTAGGAGCTCCTCAAGTTCAAGGAGCCCAACCTTTACTGCTTTGCTGATTTTTGGGGAGTCATATGCAGATTGTATTCTTTTCAGATCATCTCCCGCTTTTTCGAATAGCCTTTCCTCTCCGTATCGCTGGACGGCAATTGTACTTTGGAACCATCATTGGGAGAGGCTATCGCTTTCCGTTTCCGAGTGCAGTACTTTCGCCACATTTTCGATGTTCGCGGTGCAATCACACAACGTCGCTTTATTTGTTTGGTCGTTTGTAGCTTTTCGTACTGTAGTCTCCTCGTTGGCTTCAGGAAATTTCTGTACAATGTCGGGATTTTTGAACCTTGCATTGGTCGCTTCGGTTACGATCGCAGCAGTGACCATCGAATTTTCGATGCTCTTTATATTATCTTCGACCACTCGAACACCTGTTGCATCCTGCAGAGTTTTCCGCTTTTCCTTCATGGGATGCTCTGGCTTTCGCATAATTTTTTGCTGCGCCCGAACGCCGCAGGAACCTCGGTCTGAACCAGACTGTCTGCTAATCTCCGTATTTCGTCCGTCTTCACTTTCATTGCACTACTCGTCGTTGTTGTCATGGTTAGTACCGCTCTCGATATACTGTTAACATCGTGGCTGCAACCGCTGGTTGCGTCATCGTTGTTATTATTTTTTGTTTCTTTTTTGGATTTTTTTGGACTTTTGATTTTGGTTTCTCCAGTTTTATTGGGTCCCCCCTCGGAGCCGCTATCTCCGTTTGTATGTGCAGTCGCCTTTTTGGTCCCATGGTTATCTTTGCAGAGCAGGGAGGCCATGCGAGGGTTGACACAAGCCCTTATGGGAACAAGTACTCAGAGCTAGACCAGCGCTAATCGGGAGTCCGCCTCAACAGAACCTACACCACCAACCCAATGGTGCGAACTTCAAACGTACTCCGAGGCCTGCCAAGCTTTTACCGTGACGGAGACGGTATGATAGTTGAATTGGAGCCGTTTACACACAAGTGTCACCTCGGCGCTACTGTGCAAAGCAACTAGGTCCAAACCATCATATCCGCCAGCCCAAAGCATCAATTCCAGTTCGTTGTCCAAAGCGTTGTCCAGATCCAATCAGAGTCGTTACCTGTCATCCCAGGAGGGAGCCTCACGGCGCCCCCCATATCCTCGGGTCCGTGGGGGCGGTGCTCCCCAAATAATGCTAGCCTCCAAGAGTGCTCTTGTCGACCGGCATTTCCCCTGCGGGAATTTTTGTCGAGTACTTTGTGGGCGGAACTCCCCAATGAATGCCAGCCTCGAAGAGGATTCTTGTCGACCTCGAAGAGGATTCTTGTCCCCACAGTCCAAGCCCTTCAACAGGAAGGTCTGATTTTTTCCGCCTTTGACATGTATGTGAAGTGGAGAGCTTTTACACTATTAAGAGCATCTTTCGCTAGCTTGAAATCAGCCAATGTTTTTGTCTTAATTGTGAGTTTATCAGCGGTCACTCTCTTAACTTTGAAATTATCGATTTTATGCTGGGCTGCCAATAAACCAACCGTATTCTCTCCACGCTGCCCAAAAACATTGATTGGAGGAACTTTCGTATTTATCTTATAATTTTTAATTGAAGAACCAGCAGACACACCAGTTGGCTTCTTCTCGTTCTCCTTATTTTTTAATTTGAAATATTGAATGAAATTATTTCTACAATCATTAATATTATTTTTGCTATCCTGGCACTCCATCTCGATGGCCATTTCGTCATTCATCGCAGACACTGTCGCATAGTAATTGGCGTTGTCGTTTGTTCGTCCTGCGCTTAGTATGTTTTCAGCATCATGGATTGATGTCTTGTTCGTATCTTGTAGTTTTGCTTTATATGTTTGAGCCTTTTGCATTACTACTGCTTTTTTGTTGGTCTTGTTTGTTGTTGCTTCCTTTTTCTCATTCTCTTATTTGTTATCGCTTCTTCTTTGCGAGGCACATTTGTTTTTCGTTCACATTTGTTAATGTCTGGATCATATCCTCCAAACTTTGTACTCGGAGTTTCATCTCATTGTTTTGCCTTTTCTCTGGTTACTCTTTTGTATCCTTGAAAGCGTAATGCGCTTGTCATGCTCACAGCTGTGTTGATCATTTTTCCGCTTCATGATTTTTTCATTCGTCATATTAGAAATGCCTAGCCCTGGGTCCCACAGCGGTGGGAAGCCGTTGAGCTCCTCCAGCTCTCCGGTGAAAAAACGTTGCTTCTTTTCTAGCTTTTTTGAAACTTTCTCGCAAGTAAAATCCAGATACTTGATAAATTGTTCAAATAGTTTGACGATGTAATAAATTTTTTTCTAAAACTACTTTCTAATTGAAGTATTAAAACTATTTTAATTTATAAAAATTCTTAACAGGAGCGAATTAAAAACACGTCTACACGTAACGAGTGCTATTATAATATTGGTTTTGTGGGGGTTTTCGGGTCTGGCTACGCTATATTTTGTCTACAATAATGCAATTCTTGTTTTTTCAGTCAATGTTCTACAGAAACATACAATTCAATTGTTGACTTAATTGTTGGAAATTACATTTTAACGGAACTGTGACACATACCATAAAACACCTAAATAATAATTTCAAACATATGTCGAAATTTTATACATCACTCAGTTATCCGTCTGAATTTCATATTACTAATCCTCTAATCGAAAATGCGAGAAAGTATAAAATCAATAATTTTCATATCTACGTACATATACCTGCCGCTAAAAGAATTATTTGCATGCATCTGTCTGCTGGCATGATATGCATCATTTATTACAATGCTCCATGCTATCTTCATTTCTTTCGTATCACAAAATTGACACTAACTTGAATTGACAGGTTGTCAATCATACATAAAAATATGTTTTTAAACTAGCACGCATTTTCTGAGTGTCTGTACGTTTCAATTCACCAATGGTTCCAGCAACAATTTAATTTCCCATAAAACATTGTTGGTGATGACAGAATGGATTGAAGTATACCTACTCATTTTCTAATGGTGTCAGAGTTAAATGAGTTTGTCTATTTGGTATAAAGGTTTTGGTTCATACCTATATGTATTTTAATTACAGGGGTAGCAATTTGGTGTAGAATTTTATATGTATATGAATGATTTTCATGCTGATGATTTTGCGAATTATCGGACATACTCGTATACAGGTATGTATAAATTGACTTTTAAAATTGTGATTTCAGAGTTATTCTGATTTGCAGTCTAGCCTTATTAACAAAAATCAGAAAGGTGCAGGCAGGCAGGCATGAGTTAAGGAGCACTGAAGCTCCTACAATGAATGGTATGCGTACGAGACCACTCCAAAAAAGAAAACCGTACATAAAAGTGACACATTATTGTGTATATTCAAGACTCCTTCAAGTTTGGTGCCAATAACTAATTTACAACACTAGGTACGCGCTATTCTGCATTTATTTTCAATAAAGCTTTTTAAGGCTTTGTGAATATCTCTAAAGATTCCATCTTGTTTTTCAACCTGTCTGTCAAACTGTTCGTCTATATTTCACATCAAGTTTTTTCAGAAACTACAATAGCTACGATCAAAAAAATTTTTGATCAAGCCAAAAGTGATGACTTCTTCAAAGTTTCAGCTGAGATCAACGGATACCAAATAAACATCATCGATAAAACATCGAACGGGAAGAATAAGCGAGATGCAAGAGATAGCCTAACCATACTGTCCAAGCAGAACAAAGATCAAGAAGAAGTAATTATAGCAGCTATAACATACTTAGCAGCATTCAATTGTCTTCTTATTCCTCGTAGCATTTCAACCCCTTTCAGGCCTTCGTTTCCTGCAACACGCGCCACCAACTGTCTTCATCCATTAACCGCCTTCTCCAATTTGGAAATGTGAGCATTGGTGACTGTCTTTATACACTGAGTCAAACCAGCATTTTCTTATCCCTATTGGTTTCCACCACTCAGTTCTCCCACCAAATATATTTTTGAGCATCCTTTGTTCGTCGATACGACTCACATGGCCAGCTAATTGTACGTTCTGCAGTCTAACAATCGTTCAGCTCGTCAAAAATTTTATACAGCTCATGGTTGTATCGAGTTCACCATTGGTCCCCACCTGATTTCGCTTCAATTATCCGCCTCAGGACCCGTCAGTCAAAGGCGTTCGATTTATTTGCGGATGCTGAAATAAGGGTCCATGTTCCATACCCGTACATAGCACAGGTCTTATCGAAACTTTGTATACTTGGTCTTGAAAATCGTTAAACCTGAATAAATTATTTTATTTGCGAGCAGAGCTCTTCGGCGTATTTCGTCTCTTTTGTTAGCATTTCTAGTTATTTTGGCGCCTAAATACACAAAGTCAGCCACATTTTCGATATTATTTTCGCCAATTGTGATATATTGTGTGTTTGAAGTATCTTTCCTCGACTGAGTTATGAGCTTTATTCCATTCTCATTGATTTGTAGTCTTGCTAGATTTTCCTTACTGTCAAATTTCAGGAAGAGCTATTTAGCAGTTGTTAACGCACCTCTTGTATCGGCAGGTAGCTTTCTTATGACGTGATGGGGACAGCCCATCTTCCTGCTTTAGTCAAATACTTATGTCCAAGGCGTTGGTGAGTTGATTATTGATGTGGACTTGGGAGGGTGTCAACGCCATTGTTATTTACATAAGACGGACTAGTTTGGCTGGGCTACCAAAGCAAAGGATTTTTTGGTGCAGTACGTTACAATCTGATTTTATTTTTCAAGGTTTTCAATATAAATTTGTACGCCGGGCAAAGTAGTGATATGCCTCTATAGTTTTGTGGATAGGGAATTTAATTGATTGGCTCCACTTATTTGGCATATGTTCTTGTTGACAAATGTGCTGGATGAATTTGGGGACGAATGCCACTGCCACCATATTTTATAAGCCCTACTGGAGCCTCATCGGTTCGCAACGCTTTAGTATTCTTTTGGGCTTCGATGGTGGGACAAACTTCATCCAGTATTGCTGGGGCCAATGGAAGCATTCAATGGAACAAGACGGTACAAAATAAGCGGATGTGTAAAACTCAAGACCATATTGAAGAGAATGAAAGATCCCCAGAAGATACAGGAAAAAAGGGTATTTATCGAATTACGTGCAACGATTGCGAGAAGATATACAATGGTCAAACAAGAAGTCTAGTAGGAGTAAGCGTGCACAAATATATTAAGAAGATCAAATGCGTCAAAAAACGAAAGAACAAACTAGTGAAAATAAGATCAACAGCAGTACGCCACGCAATAGAAAACCATGTAATCAAAGCAGAAAACGTTGAGTGCTGAAATAAGTCTACAACCATAGGGAGCTAGATTTTTATTCATCAGCAAAGGAAATTGCGGAAAACATTAACGCAGGGTTAGGAAATAATTATTCCTGGTTATTTTCATTAACTAAATATAGTAGGGTCATTTTTTTATCATTTTACTGTCGTGTTGCTAATTTATTTATCCAAAAATATAAAAAAAATTATTATTTCCCTTTTTTATTCGTTGTAACTATTTATTTGCCCATACGCCGACGTTTCGAAGCACACACTTGCTTCTTCATCAGTGGTACAATAACTAAACTTACATTTTGCTTAAAGCTACTTATAAACCTACTACTTTTACAATTTTACCCCTTACCCTAATTACTTCCTTAATTGGTTATTACGGCTAATTACTCTCATAAGGGGTGAGAAACTATTACCTAGATCGGTGTTTAATAGTATCTCCTGTGGTTGTCTTGCTATCACCAGGCTTTCGTAGGCGTCCAATTTGTATGCCGATTTGAGTTCTTTGATTAACTCAAGATTCTCGTCGCTCATGCGGCCAAGACATCGTCAACGTATCGCCACCATATTCGAGGCGTTATTTGGAGATTGTCCATTTTTTCCTGGCCAAATTTGAGGAAAAAATGGACAATCTCCAAATAACCCCTCGAATATGGTGGCGATACGTTGACGATGTCTTGGCCGCATGAGCGACGAGAATCTTGAGTTAATCAAAGAACTCAAATCGGCATACAAATTGGACGCCTACGAAAGCCTGGTGATAGCAAGACAACCACAGGAGATACTATTAAACACCGATCTAGGTAATGATTTCTCAAGATTGATCTTTTCTGAAAATTTCATAAAGATCGAATTGTATTTACCGAAGTTATAGCGATTTGAATTTTCGTGTATTACTATGGAGCAATATGCCCTGTATTACTATGGAAACATATTGCTATGGAGCCATATGCGCTTTTTACCGACTTAGACACGACAGCTTTGCTAGAATTTGCATGAAAATTTCAGGAGTGATAGGTATCATGAAGATGAGTACATACAATTGAAACAAGTCGAAGAGGCAGGAGAGAGCTCCTAGCAAAAGGGCTTTGTAACCATTCTAGGATTTGAAAAAATAGGCTTTGAATCGATGATTACAGTACAGAGGAGTGGCCCCTGAAAAAAATTTCATGAAAGGTAGCCGATATGAGTATCAACTGAAAGTTCTCTATGAGAGCTTTTCAAAACAGTTCTTAAACTGACAGTTTTTGCTTCAGTGGGAGCACAGGTGGGGGGGAAATACATGAAAAATGTGTTTCCTCCCTCGCGAATAGACACCCGTGATCTAAAAAATCTGAAAAAATTATCAAAGGAGATATTTATGGGTATAACTATAACAAATATCTCAGAAGTCAAAATTCTTTCAACTTTGTTAATAATAGTATGATCCTCGAATTTCACATTTTCTCCAATTGAATCGTCTTTGACATGTTTCTTGATTTTATTCGTTGCTGGTTACTGCATTTTGTAAGTTGAGTACAAAACCCTTCTGACATGAGCATAGGTCTGTCTACCCAACTTGTTTGTGGTTGCAAAGTGTGAAGGCTATTTTTGAAGTATGAGGATTCTAAATGTGCAAAACGTTTGAACTGCGAACTTCAGCTGTTGATTTCAGGACCCAGCCTAGAAGCCTTTGACACATTACTCTGGGTTCAACTTCATTTTGTTACAGCCTACACCTTCAAGTCTGGAGATACCTCCTATGGCGGGAGAAAAGGAAGGAAGAGGAATTACTCAAAAATAGATCCCCCATCTCCGATGTTCACGACTGCTGTGAAGCCTTTTTATTATATTTTTCCTATATGGTTGTATTTCTAAACCAATCTAATCTACCCAATTAGACCATCCAAGGAGAACTCTCCTGTTTTCTTAAAGAGGTCATGGTATTCTATTTTTTGCATGCAAAAAATGTATGGCAGACATTGTCTTTCTCTCCTGCGTGAAACCAAAAGTCAGTGGACCACAACTTACTAATCTTGTGCAATTAAGACTGAAAACACTAGGGATGCCGGGATAGTCTTTTGAGAGTTAGTTAGATACGCAAGGGAAAAGGACTTCATCATCAATACAGCGAAATTGAATGGATATGAACGCAAAACTATAAAAAAAAAAGATAGACAAGAAGAAGAAATAAACAAGGAGAAACAGCATGACCATTCTATTTCAAACTAATAAATTGATAGACTCTGTATGCAAGCAAGAGTGGTCATACCATATTCGACAATGTATGGATGATCGGCGGGTGTATTACGAAAACATCAGCTCGAACCAATAGGCAGCAGCAGGAATAGGCAGCTTAAAGCACTGTTGGGCAGCGAAAAGATCGGAAACTCAAGGACAAAAATAGCGGGATACACAAAATTACAAAATTATAGTATATGTGGGACAAACTAAATGATTAGTACGAACAAGGTTCGAAGAAATAGTGGGAAATCATCAGTTGCTGAGCATATCGTAAGCGAAGGACATGCGGTACCAATGGAAAACCGCAGGACCATTAAAGAGGGATTAAGGAGCAATAAACTTGATATATGTGAAAGTATTGAAATTAGAAAAGTATCTGCGAAACGGAGATTGAAAGGAGATGTCGGAAATAGTGATTCAAAATTAAAGAATTTTAATTAATTGTTTGGAAAGTAATTAGAATTAAGTTTATGATTGTTTGGAAAGTAATTAGAATTAAGTTTATGATTGTTGTAGAAAAAAGGAAGTTGTATAAATACTTGATCAATAGGGAATTATTTAGTGTACTGAAAAAGACCGGATGTTCCGTGTCAAAATGCGTATCCACTATAAAAATGAATAAGTATAGTCGTAAAGAGAACAACGTTGTTTTTATTTTGAAAATTACTAGTAAGAAGGCAATGTTATTTGGTGTGTGATGCGCGTCTTTCTTTTTACTTTCTCGTTGCTACCCTTTCATGCTGGTACACAAAGTAGACAAGATTTTTGACTTTTTTTTCGTCGCACTACAGTCCTATCGGGCCTTCGCTTAGAGATAGTTAAAGTATCTCATTGTCATGATCTTATGTATCGGCACTCCACAAGGTGATATGATCATTATCACACTTTGGCCGTGTGTCCATCCACCCAGCTGCGATACATTCTGATTTACACCAGCACGTATCATAACTGAACAGGCTTATAGTCTGTCCGAAGAACCACTCGAATTAAATCTCGCTGACGCCAACGAAACTTGAACCAGAGACCTTCGGCTTACGAAGCCCGTAAGTTATAGAGGAACTCATTAAGGGATGACTCACTGACGTGATTTGTACTGCTGGGGACCAATCTCTTTGACAGTACGGCTGTAGAGTATGATGTTCTACCATTGATGCGATTGCAGAGGTGGTGAGCGCGATCCAAAAGACAGATGCATATACCCACACCAAACGACAGATCGCCCTGTTGGTGACACTCGACGTCGGGAATGCCTTCAACTCCGCTAGATAAGTGAGAATTCTGGATACGCTAGAAAACCTTTTTCAAATTCCAGAATATTTAATGCAGCTTCTGAGAGACTACCCGAAGGACCAAACCCTGCTTTAAGACAAAACACAGGGTAGACGAAGGATGGCTGTTACACTGCGTGCTGCCCAGGGATCTATCCTAGGTCCAAACCTGTGGAACGT
This sequence comes from Odontomyia ornata, assembly GCA_963969285.1. Lineage (NCBI taxonomy): Eukaryota > Metazoa > Arthropoda > Insecta > Diptera > Stratiomyidae > Odontomyia > Odontomyia ornata. Next base: position 107,314,175 of record OZ017739.1, on the reverse strand, counting down.
ACCTTACAATGGGCTACTGAGACTGGAGATGCCTGGTGAGTCACGCATGATCGGCTATGCGGATGATTTTGTGGCTTTATCCTCCCTTCCCACTAAAAAAGGGATGACTCAGCTTAAAGGCGCCTGATGGCGTAACAAAACAAGGTTTGGCCCAAAGTAATATGTAAAACGGTCCCAGCCTGGGTTCTCAGGTTGACAGAGAAGGTGTTTAGTGGGTGGTCCAGTCGCCTTCTTGTGAGCATGAGAGTCCCACACTTTATGCGTAAATGACATTCATCTCCCAACCACAAAAAAACCGTATATTATTTAAGAATTTATGCGATTGGTTCTGCAACCATATGATGAAGGATGCGGAGCGCAATCTTGATTGTGATAAATCTAGTTTAGTATAAGGAATCATGTTTGCTCTGGACATTTGTGCAAAATTTGCTTAGTTTTCAAGAAGATAAAACTTAAAGATTATAGTTTTTTCACTAACAAACTTCATTATACTAGTAGTTTTTGATTTCATCACTTGATTTGGGGAGTGGTTGCATTAGAGACAACATTTTATGTGACAATTTGTCATAAAAATTAATTAATTTTGTCTGCTTTTCTCAACAAATTAAGTCATTCCGCAAAAAAGTGCACAAGAAGAGTGGTCCCTTCACCAGACCTGACTAAATGTCATAAAATCACGCTTTGTCTCCCAAACTCGTATCCTGGGTTATCTGCAAATAAATTTCAGCCAAATAAGCTTTGGAAACGGGTGTGGTTAAATGGTGGTGATGGTGTCCATCATGGATAGGATTAAAAAAACTTTTAGTTTCCGGACCGTTTTCACCTCGGGGAAATATTAAAACTTTCCTGTTTGGGTAAATTATATATTTTTTTTTTTGTTCATACCCGCGTTTTGGAAGGTACTTCCTTCTTTAATCAGTGAACTAATTAGTTTGTGAGCTAGCGATTCTTAGACTTATTTTTTAACCGACTTCCAAAGAAAAGAAGGTTATCAGTTTGTCGCATATATTTTATGGCTGTTGCTTTTTAGGGTTTTGTAAAATAATTTTACAAAACCCTTCTAAAATCGCGTCCTGTCTGTCCGTCTGTCCGTCTGTCTGTCCGTCCGTCCGTCCGTCCGTCCGTCCGTCCGTCCGTGTGTCACAGCAGTTTTTCTCGGAAACTACTTAAGCTAGAAGCATCAAATTTTGTATGTAGGTGTAAAGTGGTGATCTCTTCAAAGTTCAACTACTAAAAAATTTTATAAGGTTTTTAAGGGGGGTCTCCCCATGTAGGGGAGTGACCCCCCGAAAAAAAAATTTCATTGAAGATAGCCGATATGGATATCAAATGAAAGGTATTGATGAGAACTTTTCAAAACAGGTCTTAGTTTGGCAAAGTTTGCTTCGAGGGGCGCACAGGGAGGGGAAATACACGAAAAATTTGTGTCCCCCCCCCCTCGCGATTGGACACCTTCCATCCGAAAAATCTGAAAAAAATCACGAATGTAGGCCTTGATGAGTACAACAACAACAAATACGTGAGAAGTCGCAATTCACTCAACTTTGTTAGTAATAGTATGATTTATCGATTTTATGTTTTCTTGAATAAAATCTTAACGGTACCCTTAAATTCAATGAAATTCAGTACACAGATGTCTATTTATAAGATTGATCAACCCTGCAAGTTTCATAAAGATTGCATCATATTTAGCGAAGTTATAGCGGTTTGAATTTTCCTGTATTACTATGGAACAATATGCGCTGCATGTATTACTATGGCAACATATGGCAATGGAACAACATGCGCTTTTTACCGACTCAGACACTACAGTTTTGCTAGGATTTGCATGAAAATTTCAGGAATGATAGGTGTCATGAATAACTTTGAGAATCAGTTCAGCTAGTGGTATCAGTAATCGTAAAACAAAATAGTGGCTGTTTTAAATGCGAAGATTGAGTAATTTTGAGTTATTTTTTCCCAACTTCAACGTTTAAGGTGCATGCTTTGAACACTTGATTCAATTTAATGAATGACTGAAGCTGAGTACCTACAATTAATACTCATAAGTGAAACAAGTCAAGGAGGTGGGAGGGAGCTTCTAACAAAAGGGCTTTGTAACAACTCTAGGATTCGAAAAAATTGGCTATTAATCGATGATAACAGTACAGGATAGTGGCCCCTGAAAAAAAATTCATCAAACGTAGCCGATATGAGTATGAAATGAAAGTTTTCATGGGAGCTTTTCAAAACAGTTCTTAAACTGTCAGTTTTTGCTTCAGTGGGGCACAGGGGGGAAATACATGAAAAATGTGTTTCCTCCCTCGCGAATGGACATCTGAAATAATTATCAAGGGAGATATTTATGAGTATAACAATAACAAAAACCTCAGAAGTCAAAATTCGTTCAACTTTGTTAATAATAGTATGATCTTCGTATTTCATAGTTTCTCCAATAAAATTGTCATTGAAATGCTCCTTGACTTTATTCAATCAGGTGACTGCATCTTGAAAATTGAATACAAAACCCTTCTGACATGAGCGTAGGTCTGTTCACCCAACTTGTTTGAATGTATGTTCACTCATAGCTTTTGAACGGGGATAGATAGAAGTGTTCTGTTCTCGGGAAATAGTACGTCTTACTTTCTTTTAGATCCTACTAAAAGGACAAGAAAAGTAAATGACGCTAAAGGACTTTTACCGTTAAAAAAAAAGTTTCCGACTTTCACCGCGATTCTGCAGCATAACTGATTGGCGCCTCTAAGGATTTTGATTTTATGTGTGCCAAATGAAGGACAACATATTTGGCTAAATTGTTTTGGGACAGAATTGTATTTTCTTCAAGAAGTCTGTATTTATTAAGAGTTCAAAATGGTATTTTGATGTCGAGACATTGAATTTTCATGATCTTACATACAAAATATGCCAATTGTTTTGCGTCTCTTCAAGGAATGGATGGAGATACCAAATCGTTTGGTCATGGATGATAAAAATGATCAGTATCCCAAATTTTCTGCATTAATGGTACATTTCTACTGGAAATAATCAGTAAATTAATGCAAAATGCAGTATAAATGCTAGAATACAAGATACTCCAGAGCAGTATCATTGGATAAAATTTCATAATTGCTTTTATCTTCCATACTCATCCTTCGCTTACCGAAAAATTTCTAAAAAGGTTCTTCTCGTATACTTAGATGCAGATGTTTTACGTAGGATTTGCAGAAATCCCTTAAGCGGCAATAAGCATTGAATGACTGTAATTTACATAGCTAATCTTTCCAGAGAATATTACAAGCTAATTTGAAATTTTGTTTGAAAATCGGTAAAACGTTTCACGAAACATTTGAATTGATTAAAAAAGTTTATGGCGATGATTGTTTATCTCGTGCCAGAGTTCATGAGTGGTTTATACCATTGAAACAGAGATGGTCGTGAGGACATAAATCATTATAAACATACCGGCCGCTCAAAATCAGTGATCACCGATAACTCCATCGAAATTGTGGGTGAATTTATCAAAAATGAGCTGAAATCATCGTTGAAATTCGTGGGATTGGAGTTGAATATCTCCAAAACATGGATTTATTGCATTTCAACCGATCATAAGGGCTTACGAAACCAGGTGGCACATTATGCTCGGGCAGTCCTAAGATACAAAAGGGACTCACAGCAGCCGGGGGCGCTGGGGCTGGGGGATCGCTCTTCTGGCATTTCCTCTTCCCCTCGCCCCTCCTACTAGGAAAGGGACTCCCCAGCTTGAAGGCACCCGACGGCTTAACAAAACGAGACCTGGTCCGAAGTAATGTGACAAACGGTTCCAGGCTGGGTTCTCAGGTTGACAGGGGGAGTGTTTAGTGGGTAGTCCAGTCGCGCATGGAAGTCCCACACTCTGTGCATAAATAGCATTCACCTCCCTACCACAAAAAAGGGCTTACGAAAGGTCTGTGCACGTTTTGTTCGGAACAGGTTAACTGATGATCAAAAATTGCTCAGAATTCAACATTCGAAAGACATGATTTTTTGACTAGAAATCGCATTTTAACCATCAATCACTCACCGTATTCGCCTGATATTGCCATGAAAAGAAAACGCTTTGCGTTCGTAGAAGGCATCCAAAAGGCTTGTACCAACATCCTGAAGGACATTTCCGCCAGTGACCTGAAACACTTTTTCGAAAAGCTTTTAGATCGCGCAAAATAGTGTATCGAGGCCACAGGAGATTATTTTGAATAAATAAACTAGAATTTATCAGAACAAAGCTCCTGTCGTTTCTATTTCAGCTCACTCTCGTTTATTTTGGAACGACCCTTATATATATATATATATATATATATATATATATATATATATATATATATATATATATATATATATATATATATATATATATATATATATATATATATATGTGTGTGTGTGTGTGTGTGTGTGTGTGTGTGTGTGTGTGTGTGTGTGTGTGTGTGTGTGTGTGTGTGTGTAGAAATATAAAGGATGTAACGAAATTTATCCCTGGAGGTAGCATTTTTGCTTCGATTTTCGTCAAATTTTCAGAAATGGTGTGTTGTGCAAATATTACGGTTCGTTTTTTAATCATTCAAATAACCTTAGCACAAACAAAATATTGCTATTTTAGATGAAAAACCATGATTTCTGTTCTGACCAAAGTATGGCTTCGATTTGCACCAAATTGATTCAACGGTTTATTAAAGTTTATGGTAAAGTTGGCAATAAAAAATCAAAAGTCGAACCATCTGTAGCAAAATGGCGGCTGCTCAAAGGTCGAAAAACGTGTAAAATTTTGTTACTGTAGTTTTGAGTAAGCTTTTGAACAAATGTTGATGAAATTTGGTAATGTGATAGAAGCCGTAAACGTCTAATGAACAATAGAAAAAATTTCAGGGTCAGGTCAGACTAGGCAAATTTAGACTTTCGAAAGTTTCTTAAAGCTGCAATTTATATACGATTTTTATGAAACATGATATAAATGTAGACGATGATGAAAAATTGGACTAAAATTTACCAGAAGAAAATTCAATTCCTCTGGATACTGATGGTTTTAGTAGTAGTGACTCTTGCGTTGCAGCCAGGAAATTAAATTTTAATAAGCCTGATACAATGTATTCAAGAAACTGAATTTTAAGAGATTAAAGGGGACTTATTAAAAATAGAGAGAAGGATGGATTTAATATCGCATTGTTTCTTCTTGCCAATTTTGTAGTTTACGCTTCTCCAAAGTGCTCCTGCAGTCTTACCCCGATCAACCGTTGAGTTTGTGCGATATACTCGTATACAGATTTGCATTTGCTACCTCCACTATTTCACGGTGCTCCTTAAGAACCTCCGACTGGGGCCCTTGGACCCGATAAGCCCATCGAAGAGGGGTCGTTCACCACTCGCTTTGCCAGTGGGCCCCAAATGAGGTCGCCAAGCGAGAATGCGACCGAGTCGGAAGGTTCGCACCGGCCTAACCTTTAATCTAATTTCGCGGAGAACCAAACCCCTTACCTAACCCCTAACTTGCCCCGTTCTGCAATGCGCTTCGCGCTCCTACCCCATGGGTAATGCTCGGGGACACTTTCACGCAGCGGTTGAGAATCACCCCGAAACCTCGTCACTTTCGCACCAACGCCTCAAAAACCTCGCGAGCCAGACCTTATAATGTTCACTAAGTACACACTTCTTGTTTTTCCACTTGTTCTAACAATTTTATTTATTTATGAATTTTTAAATTTACAATGTTTATGAATATGTAAATGAATATGTGAATTTTCAATATTTATGAATATGTAAATGAATATGTAAATTTCAATGTAACCAAATTTCAACAAATTAAATATCTTCTACCTATCGATTTCCACATGGTTGGGGGCCCCCAGTTTCCCTCGATGGTTGATTTGTTCGCTGATGATCGTGAACCACTGTTGGTTTGATTGGCGGGTTTATAATCGTGGCAACTGTTGACTTGATTGGCGGGCTGATAATCGTGAACAACTATTGATCGTGGCAACTGTTGATTTGGTTGGCGCCCTGATAATCGTGAACAACTGTTGATTGATTGGCGGGTTGATATTCGTGGCAACTGTTGATTTGATTGGTGGCCTGATAATCGTGAACAACTGTTGATATTCGTGGAAATTGTTGCTCCTCATCCCTTCAAGATTCGCCTCGTGCTAATTCTTCTTCGCCGCGTGCTCCTTGCCGTCTAGCTCCTTCCAATTGATACGAGGAAAAGAGCTTTCCTCGTGCTCCAGGGTCTTTGAAGCCTCCGGGGAGACATGGCCTCCTATCGTGCAACACAATTTCCAGTTAAGCTTTGCATTCAGCAATGTGGCAATGCCTCACTGCATTACCGTCCTGTAGCTTCCACATCTACCAGCGGGCAACTCGTGTCATCACTAACTTGCTTTGCTGCTGCACTTATACATTGGGGGTGGAACTATGCACACATTGAGACGAAATTAGATTGGTAAAAGAAAAATTGATCAAATCCACAACGCATTCAACTCAATGCATTTATTCTTTGCAATTTGATGATTTTAAGGGCTACTAAAAGCCTCGATCGTAGTTTCGCTTAACATAGTTGTGCACTGTTTTAAGATTTAATGCATTAATTCCCAATACTTTACTGAGCTCACAGACAACTTTGATGGGAGCTGCTTCGCACACACCACTGGATATATCTGTTTGAGTTTCAACTGCATTCATATTAGCCGCTGGTAGAACATATCTTGCAACGACAATCCTATTGCTATTAATCATATCATCATTGCGTAGTTTTTCCACCGCCCCTGTTAATTTGCATCTTTCAGTTGTGATGTACTTTTCCCAGATATCGAAGATTTATAGTCTTTACGACTTTTCCCGCATAATGTGAATTTGAAGGATTCGTAGGTTGACCAACAAATTGCTATCGTGGGCATTGATTATAAGAATAAAGTGTATTGCCTGATATGATAGATTCATAGTCAATTGAGAATGAGCGATAAAATGCACCAAACCCTTCATTTCTATAGATTCCTCTCGTGCATTCTAAAGCTGAGTTATATGGCGAATTGTATATTTGCAGCCTATGCTTTATCACGTCTGCTGGATTTGATATGGCATCATGTTAAGTGTCGCGGCAAAACCTGATACCATGTAATTGATTTGATTGTGCTTGTGTATCTTGCCAACGTTTCTTTTGTACTGCAGATAGAATTTTCCCCTTGTCGAATTTAGCACTGTGAACACCTGCAACCACCAAACCATCTTCAACGCTGTACTTTTTCTCGAGTTTCCCGAGATCTTCCTTAAATTCTGGAATGGGTTTTGCTTCCGGATCAGCTTCCTCACATATTTTCCCAATATTTCTTCAGTTCCCTCAGCCGTTTTCGCCAATCTCAAATATTTCCAATTCAAACCGGAGTCCTTCATTAGTATTCGAAGCTTTTACGCACCATTTTATAGAGACACTATGATTTGGCATTCCGCTTAGGATCTACTTAGCCTAGTCATTACATGTACCAAGAAAATTACACTTGAAAATACAATATTTAATTTAAAAAATTACGTTACCAATTCTTCTTCAGTCTGGCTGGCTTGATAAATATTAGCTTTAGCTCGCGAAGGTCTTGCTTGTAGGATCGCATGTGAAAGTGTCCCGTGACACATTCTGGTCATGTTATTTTAAAGATACCATTCTTCTCCTACATGTTTTTTGGATCCTTTGGGTTTCCGAGAACGGTTTTCATTTGCATACTTATGCTCGAACCAACTATGTCGATGTTCTTTTTCTTCAATATTGTTTTTACCCTTTGTAATGTAGGTGTGTTATCGCCCCCCTTAACATTTTCGGGTTCAATATTTTGTCCGATTAATACCTGAGGATGGTTTGTTATATCCTTGATATCTTTTTATTGATCACTTGTTCGATCATAGTTCCATCAAAATCGTTAATATCTGCTATGTTTTTCAATTCCATTCGATATCGGTTTTCTCTGAGGCAATGTCATTGACTGGTGTATCATATCATGAAGGAAGGAAGTACATTCCAAAACGCGCGTATGAGCAAAAAATAAGAACAATTCACACAAAAAACAAATAAAAATTGTTTTCATATAGGATTAACAGCTTAACATTACTGTTCGCGTAAGGAATTTGTTCAATGATACGATTTGACAGGTGAAAGCAACTGCATTCACCAATTTCTCAAATATCTGGGGTTTAATGTGCCCCACGCGTAACTAATATTTTCTTTTTAATTTGTGCTTTAGATACTGCAACCATTTCACTTTATGCTAACAACCGCATTGGCCTCTATTTTTAAACCCAGAGCACGATATCTTTCTGGAAAAAGTCTAATATTTGACTTAACCCCACTTTCCACTATTGGCCTGTTCGGAAGGGTTAGTATTGTCCCACCAGAAGTCCACAGTCACGAGTGCACTGCAATTTGGTTTTGCTATCAGATCGTACCCGGGGTTTTAATTGATAAAGCTCTTACCTGTGCCCTTCCCTAAAGTGGGTTTTGCCTGTCACGTCACTGACCGGGTTGAGATTCACTTTGCACTTCCTCCTTCGAAGTTTTTTTTTTCTGCACACAAATTGAAGGTGCATTCATTCTAAAGAATATGGCTATAAATGTATTTTAAATAAATCACGCTACGCGAAACTCCCATCTTCCACTTTGCCGGTGTTTAGCTTAGCTGACGACACCCACGAAAAAAGAAGTCACAAAGTCTCACAGCCGTTCCCGGTCAGAGAGAGGTCTGTAACTCCAACACTTGTTGAACCGATTGGAGTTGCCAGAGTGCTGAGTTCCAGATCCCTCTCTAGGAACAAGCCACAAACCATTACAAGAGCGACCGAAAATAATCGGAAAAATTTTCTCAATACCAATTAGTAATGCTTTTATGGAACGTATTTCAAAAACTTTTTTCAAATGAAAATTAAACGAGATACTTTCTTATATTGGATAGTGAATCTGTTGTTTCTATCCCGATTTCGTAGTCCTAATTAAAAATAGGAAAGAGGTAATAGGATTAGTATCTCCCTCGGCCGCACTGCTTCATATCTGATTTTCAGTCAGTACCCAAATAATCAAAGATGGTTGGATTCATAATCCACCTAAAAAATCACAAGATACTGATACATAACAGGAAAAAATAGTATTAAATTTAACATTTTCATTGAAGTTTAAAATACATGTTCATATAATTCTCATCTCATGTGTTATATACCATACGAACCAATCAAAATGGAATCACATGATCAGAATAAATTTGAAGTGAATCGATAAAAAAGAAAGCTATAAATGAAAACAGTACATCGTTTGTTTGTGTTGCCGAGAAAAAATATTGGACGAACATTTTGCATTATTCATTTCCTTGAATTTACTACAGGAAACTTTTTATGATGGATCCCTTCGGTATTGAGCGATACTCATACAGGTTAGTATACCAAAGTAGTAGAGACATGACGCATAGAATCATGTCATGAGAACCAGCAGAACAAGAATGTATGAAAAATTTTAATAAAGGACAAATAAATAAAAATTATCATAAGTAACAAAGCCATTAGATGATTGTAATCAGAAAACTTACATACTATCCAGCTTCCATTAATTTACCAGACGACGCATGCCAACGTCTAATGGCATTGTTGAATTGCAGATGAAAGCATATTTAACGACACTGTTGTGTTGTTTCCTACCTGCAATTTTATGGTTACTTCCATACATGAAAGTTATTAAAAACATGGATGGGCAAACTCCTCTTTTACTTGAGAAACTTCGGCAACATCTCAACCGTAAAGTATGTCATACATTAGACTAAATTCACAAGTTTTGTGCGTTGCAAATGTGAAAACAACTTTATAAAATTTATGTGTCTTCAAAGTTAGGCCAAAGGATGCCTTGGAGGACTTTTCATGAAAGCTTGATCTTGCTTATCGAGTGAGCACACAAACTTCCTTCACTACTTTTCGTTGACTTTTCGACATGTATCTTTCATCATAAAGATGGCTTTTTATTGCTTAAAAACTAATGGTTGAAGCAGGAACTGAAGCTGAAGCAGAAACTTGAGCTAGATGACTTGGCTATTAGCTGCAGAAGTATCAGTTTCACTGTCGTGCAATAAGTTGACGATATGACGTAAAGGAGAGGAGGGGTTGCTCGTATACAGAATGCTTGGAATATACAATATATTCGTGTGTTTCCAATATTGGAATGCTACTCGTTGCTTATATGCAAACATATTAGATGGGAAATTTACCTTTTCGAAGAAAGCACAAGTTTTGCGATTAAAACTTTTAACAGCCCATTAGAATTTTCAAGCGCAACATTTTTTCCTTCGATGTTTACTGTATGACTCTAAAATCGATAATACATACGAGTACTCGTACTTCGTATTTATCCTTCTTTAAGCTGGAAACCTACTTATTTGTGAACAGAGAGGAAGTTTGTCGAAAAGTAAATTGTGGGAATTCCCAAATTTTCTGATTTAATGCTACAAACCCTTCTAAGAAACGAAAATATTTCAAAGTGTTAAGGTGAAAGTGCCTAAACAATTTAATTGAATTAAGTTACTAGCAAACTAATATGTTTTTCCGACAGTTTTCTTTTAGCTTTCATGTACAGTTAGATTACTGTTACAAATTGGTGAGTAAAGCGAAACATTTCGGAAATAATTATTCACATTCTAGGAAATTGCAGCTTTGATTTAACTTAATTTAAATTATTTATTTAAGCCTCAACAGTTTTTAAGAGGAAAACTGCAACAATTGTTAACACTACTTTAAACATTGTAAGTAAGGTCGAACAAGTTGACTAGGCAGAAATATGCTCCAGCCAGAAGGGTTTTGCAGCCAACCTGTGTTATGTTGAGCATCATCTTCAGCTGTTCAAAATAAATCTCAAAAGTAGTGCAATATAATGCCGTGCTGGCACTCTCTTATTCGCAAATTTAAAATTCCATCTCTTTTCGGGCCCTTCTACTTTTTTTTCTCATTCTAAGTTTTTTATAAAAATACGTATTCATTTAGTTTTTTTCTTATTCGCCAGTTTCATTAATATTTTATTTCCTACTCTTTTTTCTAAATACATAAAATTTAATATTCTTATCTTCCCTCCTAACAACGTTTCACTCTTTTATTTCCCACTGACAAAATTTCATTCTTAACTATACTAACGATGATTCATTCTTCCCTTCCTATTAACAACATTTTATACGATTGCCCATTACAATAATATTGATGCAAGCTTTCAAATGTCTTGCGCACTTGAACTTGCCTGTTTGATGAATGAGAGAATATCGGAATTGGCCTTAAGTGATCGCGGTGGGCCCTCAATCTGGGGGCCTACTTGGACCGTGCGTTCAAGTCGCCTGGGCGCTAAAAAACCTTTTTAGTTGCGTCAAATGTAATTGTTTTCATGTGTATGATGATTAGCATATAACTAAGATTTATCATCGTTACACGGAGAGAAATCCGTGTAATGAATTCTATTAAATCAAACAATAAAATTAACCACCGACTATTTTCACATCAAATCAGTAGAAGTTATTACCGAAGTAATGAACTTTTATCAAATTAACCACAATGGTAGTCATTTCTACAGTTAATAAAACTCACAACAGAGTAATGGAAAAAATCATTACACTATATTTTCACCAGAATATTCTTTTCCATTACTGAAACTGTTACTTTTACCGTAATTTCTGTCCGGCAGAGAACATTCATTGATCCTGTTGTAAAACTCACATTTTCTAGCAAATGTATTACGCTTGTAGTAAATATTCAGACGCGTTGTGGGCTTTGATAGAATGCGAAAGTTGCATTTGAAGCATTCGATTAGACAAGTCGCGTTGGTTGAGTTCAAAGTTATAGGTTGTGCTATAACGGTTTATTGTTTCTATAAGTGTGTCGTGTTTTGAAGTAGTAAGTTGATATTAATACGGTTAGTACACAAGTTACATTTTAATAACAATAACAACGAAAGAGTCAAAATGGACAACAATAATTATGAACATGTGAACGTGTTAAACGACGTTGTATATGAATATATTTTTGAGCCAGACAGAAGCGAACCTTTAACCGAGGTTAGTAGTTTGCTTCGGCAATGGGATTTAGGAGAGTTGGAGAATATTTTCACCGGTAAAATCAAATTACCTAAAATTTTCCAAAAAAATTTCATCTTATTTACTTTTATAGAATATATCATTGATCGTCAATGTTTGATCGATATAACAGCATCCGATATTGATGCCTTAATTCCAAAGGAACTTATTAACCTAAGAATAAAATTTAAGGCAAAGTTAGTGACATGGCGAATTTCGCAAGGGAAATATCTGAATGTTTACTTTTCTAAGCGATTAAAATATGTGATCTTACAGGGATATACCTCTGCATCTGTTGCTGATACCTTGAGTGTGCATTCTAGTTTGCAGAGTGAAGTTTCGAAATGGCTCGAAAATAATTTCCCGAGCCCACCTTCACCTGCATCCTCAGGAAGAACTGAGTCAAGTTCTGGAACTGTGGAAAATATGGTCAATTAACCATTTACTATTAGGGTCTTTTATATTTGTATTATATTTTACCATAACAGGATCTTCAAGCAACTCTTTTATCTTATGCACGAGGAAAGCATCTGCTTTCTGAAGCGAAGGAAAGTAGGCCACTTTTGTCTTCTTTGTGCAAGGAATTGATATCCTTGTTAGTCGATCATTGTATTCAAGAAAATATTCTATTGGGTACCGACCAATGCGAACGTCTGGCTATTAAAATTCAGGAATGCTTTCCGTTAGAGTCCAAAGTTTGTAATGTTTTATGCTTGGCTTTCAACGAAGTTGCTTTAAATATTTCGCAGGAAAGTTATTTTATAAAAGCTGGAGTTGAAGGTCGAGCTAGAGGTTCTCTTTATACGTGCTATAACAACAAGCTCAAATATCGACGGAAAATTGGTATAGTAAAATATCCAAATAAAAATCGAAGACAAAGTAATTGGAATGTGACATCAGTATGCTCAGAAGGCAACGCAGATGCTATATACATACATTTTAAAATATATAAATATTCATTAGGTACCAATCAAAAGATTTGGCTGAAATTCAATTCAGAGCCATGGGAAGTGGTGGAGATTAAGTGGGAGGAATCATATTTTAAAAGACGAGCCGAAATTTTGTCCAACCCGTTAACAGAAATTTTTAAAGACTGGCCACTTTTCACCCAGTCAAAAGCATTACGCTTAGTAAGATAAATTTATTGCGGTGAATACTAGCATATTTCTTATTATTTACCTATTTGCAGATAGAACTTGACTTTGTAAAATTATACGGAGAGAGTGCTTCTTTTGGATTGAAGTTAAATCGGGATGAATTTAAAAATAAAATCATTGTGATTGCGGCAAACGAAAAATCTAATATTAAGCAGCTTACCAAAGATAAAGAAGCTGAAAACGTCGATAGCGGTAAGAAATTTGGTCGATGTACGATGTCATAAACAAATTATTATTCCACAATTATTTCCCAGACTCTAAACACTGCAAAATTTTCGAACTGCTGCACTTCTTGCTACCATCATCCAAAAAAAAAATTAAAATCAAGGACACTGAAACAAACAAGTTGGGTAAACAGACCTACGCTCATGTCAGAAGGGTTTTGTATTCAATTTACAAAATGCAGTCATCAGATCTAATCAAATCAAGAAACATGTCAAAGACGATTTTATTGGAGAAAATATGAAATACGAAGATCATACTTTTATTAACAAAGTTCAACAAATTTCGACTTCTGAAGTTTTTGGTATTGTTATACTCATAAACATCTCCCTTGATAATTATTTCAGATGTCCATCAGCGACGGAGGAAACCACATTTTTCATGTATTTCCCCCCTGTGCCCCCACTGAAGCAAAAACTGACAGTTTAACAACTGTTTTGAAAAGCTCCCATGAAAACTTTCATTTCATACTCATATCGGCTACGTTTAATGAATTTTTTTCAGGGGCCACTCTCCTGTATTCTTATCATCGATTAATTGCCAATTTATTCGAATCCTAGAATGATTACAAAACGCTTTTGCTAGGAGCTCTCTCCGACCTCTTTGAGTTGTTTCACTTAATTAATTGTAGGTACTCATCTTCAGTCATTCATTAAATTGAATCAAGTGTCAAAGCATGCACCTTAAACGTTGAAGCTGGGAAAAAATAGCTCAAAATTATTCAATCTTCGCATTTAAAACAGCCACTATTTTGTTTTACGATTACTGATACCACTAGCTGAACTGATTCTCAAAGATATTCATGACACCTATCATTCCTGAAATTTTCATGCAAATCCTAGCAAAACTGTAGTGTCTGAGTTGGTAAAAAGCGCATGTTGTTCCATAGCCATATGTTGCCATAGTAATAAATGCAGCGCATATTGTTCCATAGTAATACAGGAAAATTCAAACCACTATAACTTCGCTAAATAAGATTCAATCTTTATGAAACTTTCAGGATAGATCAATCTTATAAATAGACATCTACATACTGAATTTAAGGGTACCGTTAAGATTTTATTCAAGAAAACATAAAATCGATAAATCGTACTATTACTAACAAAGTTGAGTGTATTGCAACTTCTCACGTATTTGTTATTGTTGCACTCACCAAGGCCTACATTCCCGATTTTTTTCAGATTTTTCGGATCACAGGTGTCCAATCGCGAGGGGGGACACAAATTTTTCGTGTATTTCCCCTCCCTGTGCGCCCCTCAAAGCAGACTTTGCCAAACGAAGACCTATTTTGAAAAGTTCTCATCAAGACCTTTCATTTGATACCCATATCGGCTACCTTCAATGAAATTTTTTTTCGGGGGGTCACTCTCCTATATGGCGAGCCCCCCTTAAATTCCTTATAAAATTTTTTTGTAGTTGAACTTTGAAGAGATCGCCACTTTACACCTACACACAAAATTTGATGTTTCTAGCTTAAGTAGTTTCCGAGAAAAACTGATGACGAACGGACGGACAGACGGACAGACTGGTCGCGAAACTAGTAGGGTTTTGTAAAATTATTCTACAAAACCCTAAAAAGAAGGTTTTGTCACACGTCAGTAAAGGACTCGTTCGAAAGCTGTGTTTTAAAGGTTGACAAAAAGCGAATATCCTCATTGAGCACAGAAAAATGCAAGAAAAGTACCGAAGTCTCGGTCTGCAGTTACAACCGCTGATTGTAGAATGCCCCTTAGACCACTTTATTGTGTTTGATAGTATTCTTCATAAAACAAACTCGTTTTTGTCTGCTTTAAATAGTTTATTTAAAATATTTTATGTTCTAAATATTCATTATCCGCAACAAAGTGTGAATGTGTGGTGTTTTCTTCAGCAATATTTTTACGGAATTAACTTGGGAAAAGTATCATCCAACGTGAATGCATTACTTAATTCTTTAAAATATTAATTTGATTTATTAATATGTTTTCTTGCTTTGCCTGTAAAGAAACTTTTTTATTTCTACCTAGTTATTTGAATCATTTCAAAACATTTCACAGGCATAAACTGTTTATTAATTATATTTGCAATCAAGGCAATTGCCCCCAAAGATGTTCAAGTTTCAGTAAGCTAAAACGTCATCTTGTTGTTGTTCATGGCAAGAGCGATTCACTGACTGGTGACTCACATACTAAATCAGTTGACGAGCTTTTAAATGTGATTACAAATGACACATCTACTTTCACAACAATACAATTTGAATCATGCAAAATTGCTGCAGAAAATGCTTGCATAGAATTAACATATAAGGATAATAATGTTCAAATTCCTCATCCTTCTCATATTAATTTAGCCAACTCATTTTTAAACAAGTTGGGTAGACAGACCTATGCTCATGTCAGAAGGGTTTTGTACTTAACTTACAAAATGCAGTAACCAGCATCGAATAAAATCAAGAAACATGTCAAAGACGATTTTATTGGAGAAAATGTGAAATTCGAGGATCATACTATTATTAACAAAGTTGAAAGAATTTTGACTTCTGAGGTATTTGTTTTACAAACTATTAAATTATGTCGGATGCTTCAACGAACTAACTAACCAAAAATATAAAAAAATTATTATTTCCCTTTTTTATTCGTTGTAATTATTTATTTGCCCATACGCCGACGTTTCGAAGCACACACTTGCTTCTTCATCAGTGGTACAATAACTAAACTTACATTTTGCTTAAAGCTACTTATATACCTACTACTTTTACAATTTTACCCCTTACCCTAATTACTTCCTTAATTGGTTATTACGGCTAATTACTCTCATAAGGGGTGAGAAATTATTACCTAGATCGGTGTTTAATAGTATCTCCTGTGGTTGTCTTGCTATCACCAGGCTTTCGTAGGCGTCCAATTTGTATGCCGATTTGAGTTCTTTGACTAACTCAAGATTCTCGTCGCTCATGCTGTGCTTCTGCTCTACAATATGTCTTGCTACCGATGATTTAATTGTACTGCTGCTTTTCTTGTGCCTAACTGCCACTTCCGCCTCCTTAATATGCTCTTTAAATCTTGTTTTGATTAATCGCTTTGTCTGGCCGATATAAACGTGTGAGCACTGAGTACAGCTAACCCGGTAAATTCCGCTGACTTTCTCTTTGGTTTTCTTGTCCTTAGCTGATCCTAACATCGTCTTCAGTTGATGGTTTCTGCTGTGTGTGACGACCTGAATATCATGCGCTTTAAATAATTTCTTAACTTTCTTCGTTAAGCTA
The DNA here is from genome assembly GCA_963969285.1 of Odontomyia ornata. NCBI lineage: Eukaryota > Metazoa > Arthropoda > Insecta > Diptera > Stratiomyidae > Odontomyia > Odontomyia ornata. The sequence goes on along the minus strand of OZ017739.1, from coordinate 107,297,478 downwards.
GAGTATGGTACCGAGATTCTACGGTTTTTTCGAAGATTGGTTACAAGATGGCAATGCAGATCATGTATCCAAAAAAACAACTAGGCAATATATAAAATTAGCAGCATTATGTATGAGAGAGAATTATTTTACCTTCAGAGGTAAGTTTTTTAAAACAAAAGACGGGACTGCGATGGGAAACCCCCTTTCTCCGTTAATAGCTGAAGTATTCATGGCCAAATTTGAGGAAAAAATGGACAATCTCCAAATAACGCCTCGAATATGGTGGTGATACGTTGACGATGTCTTGGCCGTGGTGAAAAAGGACGAAGCTAAAGTAACGTTGGAGAAAATCAACAACATTCACCAAAACATACGTTTTACCATGGAAGAGGAGGTAAACAACGTATTGAATTTCCTGGACCTCAAAATTATTCGCAATAATCAACACCTAGAATTTTGCATCTACAGGAAACCTTCAAGCACGCAGCGCACGATCACCAGTGATTCTAACCACGCATATCAGCATAGAATGGCAGCCTATCATTCGATGGTACATAGGTTGATAAAAATACCGTTGAGTAGTGAAGAGTTCAAAAAAGAACGTGACTACATTGTTAAGACAGCAAAAATAAATGGATTCTCAGCCGTAATAGTGGATCAATTAATTCCCAAAAAAATGAAGCGGCAAAGGCAGGACGAACTAACAACGTTGTACACACAAAATGAACAGCTTGAACAAATCCGTAGAATCTCGGTACCATACTCTAGCTTAACGAAGAAAGTTAAGAAATTATTTAAAGCGCATGATATTCAGGTCGTCACACACAGCAGAAACCATCAACTGAAGACGATGTTAGGATCAGCTAAGGACAAGAAAACCAAAGAGGAAGTCAGCGGAATTTACCGGGTTAGCTGTACTCAGTGCTCACACGTTTATATCGGCCAGACAAAGCGATTAATCAAAACAAGATTTAAAGAGCATATTAAGGAGGCGGAAGCGGCAGTTAGGCACAAGAAAAGCAGCAGTACAATTAAATCATCGGTAGCAAGACATATTGTAGAGCAGAAGCACAGCATGAGCGACGAGAATCTTGAGTTAGTCAAAGAACTCAAATCGGCATACAAATTGGACGCCTACGAAAGCCTGGTGATAGCAAGACAACCACAGGAGATACTATTAAACACCGATCTAGGTAATAATTTCTCACCCCTTATGAGAGTAATTAGCCGTAATAACCAATTAAGGAAGTAATTAGGGTAAGGGGTAAAATTGTAAAAGTAGTAGGTATATAAGTAGCTGTAAGCAAAATGTAAGTTTAGTTATTGTACCACTGATGAAGAAGCAAGTGTGTGCTTCGAAAAGTCGGCGTATGGGCAAATAAATAATTACAACGAATAAAAAAGGGAAATAATAATTTTTTTTTATATTTTTTTTTTTTATATTTTTGGGTATTTGTTTTAGTTATACCCATAGATAATTTTTCCAGATTTTTTAAAAACACATTTTTCATGTTTTTACACATTCTTCCCTCCATTGGCCCCACTGAAGCAAAAACTGTCAGTTTAAGAACTGTTTTGAAAAGCTCTCATAGAGAACTTTCAGTTGATATTCATATCGGCTACCTTTCATGAAATTTTTTCAGGGCCCACTCCTCTGTACTGTAATCATCGATTCATGGCCTATTTTTTCGAATCCTAGAATGGTTACAAAGCCCTTTTGCTAGGAGCTCTCTCCTGCCTCTTCGACTTATTTCAATTGTATGTACTCATTTTCATGATACCTATGATTACTGAAATTTTCATGCAAATCCTAGCAAAGCTGTAGTGTCTAAATCGATAAAAAGCGCATACGAGTATAGCTCCATAGCCATATGTTTCCATAGTAATACAGGGCATATTGTTCCATAGTAATACGAGAAAATTCAAATCGCTATAACTTCGTTAAATACTATTCGATCTTTATGAAACTTTCAAAAAAGATTTATCTTATAGAAAGTAATCTGTTTGTTAAATTTCATTGAATTTAAGGGTACCGTTTAGATTTTATTCAAGAAAACATAAAATCGATAAATCATACTATTACTAACAAAGTTGAGCGAATTTCGACTTCTCATGTATTTGTTGCTGTTGTACTCATAAAGACCTACATTCATGATTTTTTTCAGAATTTTCGGATGGAAGGTTTCCAATCGCGAGGGGGGGGTACGCGAAAAGTTCGTACATTTCCCCTTCCCCTGCCCCCCTCGGTACTCATAAGGCAATTTTAAGACTTGTTTTGAAAAGATCTCATTAAGACCTTTCCAATGACTTCCTATTCGACTACCAATGGTGAAAATTTTTTTTTGAGGGGTCACCTCCCTATATGGGGAGACCCTCCTTAAACCCCCTTGAAAAAATTTTCTACCCTTGAACTTTCAAGAGGTCACCACTTCTGACCTTTCCACAAAGTTTCATGGCTGTAGCCCTTATAGTTTCGGAGAAAAAGTGCTGTGACATACAGACGGACGGACGGACGGACGGACGGACAGACGGACAGACGGACACAGGTCGTGATTGCAATAGGGTTTTGTATTTTAGTAAAAAACCCTAAAAAGAAATACTGCGACGATTTGTACTCTAATTCCTTGATGTTCGCTTTAAGAGTAATTAGTAACGATAATATAAACAGGAAAGCAGCATTCGAAATATTTCATGATGTTCAAAAATATATTCTAAATTCAATTCTAACACTATGCAAAAATTTAGATCCTTCCCTGGCTTTAGAATTAATTCAAAAATTTTGTCAGGAAGGCGTCTCGAACATCAATACTGATCACAAAGTATTGAAAATATTGGAAAACAAAAATTTAATGAAAATTCCTCAGAACATAACAATTTCCACGGAAATTCAAAATGGGATCAAGAAAGGTATTCCTTCCTTAAATTATTCCAATGTTAAAGTGACGCTTTTATCAGTTCCCTTGATTATTAAGAATTTTTTTCAAATGGATAATTTACTCGAAAAAACACTCGAAAATACTGAAAACTTCAGTAATTCTAAAAATAGTAAAGTAGAAAACTTTGCATCGGGTTCAATCTGGCAAAAAATACCCTATCAGTTCTCAAAAGAAAAAAAAACAGCTATTCCGTATTTTTAGGTCTTTGTAAAAATTTTTTTACAAAGACCTACTAGTTTCGCGACCTGTCTGTCCGTCCGTCCGTCTGTCCGTCCGTCCGTCTGTCCGTGCGTCACAGCTGATTTCCTCAGAAACTATAGAAGCTAGAATGCTCAAACTTTGTGAAAAGGTCAGAAATGATGGTCTCTCAAAAGTTAAGGTCTTAACAAAAATTTAAAAAATGTTTAAGGGGGGTCCCCCTAAGAACGAATTGGCCCTTAAAAATTTTTTTTTCATCAAAGGTAGTCGAGTGGGGTATCAAATTAAAGGTCTTGATTAGATCTTATAGAATCTGAAATAAAAAAATCATTTTATGAATTAGGGGGTCCAGGGGAAGGCAAAATGTACCCAAAATTTGTGTCCCCCCCCCCCTCGCGATTGGACACATTTCAGCCGAAAAGTCTGAAAATTGTCACGAACGTGGACCTTTATGAGTACAAGGGCAACAAATACCGTAGAAATCGAAATTCACTCAACTTTGTTAATAATAGTATGATTTGTAGATTTTAAACTTTTGCCCATAAAATCAAAACGGTAACTTTAAACTTCTTGAAATTTCGCAATTATATAGAATAATATAAGATATATATGTTCACAAAATTTAATTGAGATCGAATCATAATCAAGTGAGTTATAGCCCTTTCAATTATATGGAATTACACCAACAATAACACGTGTTTATGGTTGATATAGGGTTTTCCAATAAGAGGTGTTATTTTGATATTAAAAGAAAAATGCCGTTTTTAATACAAATGATCGAATGTTTATTTCATTATAAAGAAGAAGATATGCCGTTAATAGCAATAACTAACATTGAGCAAATAACCACCACGACACGCTTACAGGACCATATCCTCTTCATGAAATTTTCCATAACCAAATCGCAAAGTGGTTGCCCTATGTCCTCGATAGCCTCACGAATTTCATCTTTGAGATCTTGAATCGACGCTGGGCTATTGGCATAGGCCTTCTCTATCACGTGGCTTCAAAGGAAGAAGTCGCAAGGTGTTAAATCAGAAGATCTATTCAAAATAACACCTCTTATTGGAAAACCCTCTATATATTTAAAATTGACTTAGGCGCTTTTATTTTCTTTCAATTTTCATGAAAATTTAAGGAATAGTGTTTAACTTGAATATGTTCAATCGGCCGAGCATTCAGAAAACTCATTTAAGCTAGATTAAAATGGCGGCTGCACTGTGCTTATGAAAGAAACTGTGCATCTTTTGTATAAATTTGAACGATTTCATATCTAAGTATTGGATGAATAATTCAAGTTATCGATTCACGCCATGAGAAAAACTTGTTTCTAACCCTAGAATGTTCACAAAGACCTTCTGGTAGGAGCACTCTCCTGCTTACTCAACTTGTTTATATTATGATGATTTTGATCCGGGAAACGTTTTAGGTTCTCATTCCACTTGCAACTCCATAGCAGCATTTTATTTAAATTTTCCCACTATTCCTAAACATAAATTTTCTTTATTAGAAAATATATTGCCAGTAATGCAAATGAAATCAAAATATATGAAAAAATATGAATATGAAGATATTTTGTAAAGTCTTTTACAAATTTTATTAGACTTGGAAGTCAATGGATTAAACCTTGTACGAGTATGTAATCAGACTGAGATGAAGGTACATTTTATATTGGGAGTTGTAACAGGGGATAATTTGGGAGTAAATTCTATTCTAGGGTTTTCGAGATCATTTTCTGCTTCATATTTTTGTCTTCATTGTAATTGCTCCAAAACGGAAACTCAATACTTGTCTGAAGAAATTGAGGAAAAGGTTCGTAACGAAAAAAGTTACAATTTAGATCTTTCTCGACATGTTCCTCAAGAGACGGGAGTGTACACAGCATGCATAGTCAATAATTTACCATCTTTTCATGTTACAGTCAATGCTAGTGTTGATATTATGCATGATTTATATGAAGGTATTGTTAAAAAATGATATGTCTCTGATAATCCTGAATTTTATTACTAAGAAAAATTATTTTACTTTAGATGATCTGAACAACAGAAAACGATTATTTGATTCTGGGTCTATAAATTCTGGAGCCATTTCTCCTCCAATTAAATTAGATGTTCTTCAGAATAATACTTTAAAAATGTCAGCCAGTGCAATGATGTGCTTCATACACTTTTTCAGTCTTATGATAGGAGATTTTATTCCGATTAATGATGAAATTTGGCTATTTGAGATGAGATGTGCATGAAATCGAGTTTCACGCTTAAGGATCTTGAAGAATTAGATTTCCTTGCAAAATATCATAATGAAAAATATTGTGCACTTTTTGAACTTCCTCTTAAACTTAAAGCCCATTTTCTCACACACTATTCGAGAGTGATTAAGAGAGCAGGTCCGTTTAAATTAATGTGGAGTATGAGGAACGAAGCAAAACATAAAGAATTAAAAAAATATTTTTGTAGCAATTCTTCTCGCATCAATGCCTGTTATACTGCTGGTATTAAAGTCTCTTTGAAACTTGCATATCTTTTTATGATGAAAGAGAAAAAACCAAATTATAAACTTTTGAAATGTAAAGACGGATGCAGCAGTGAACAAAACTATTTTCATTAACTAAATAAATTCAATATTACCTCAGAGAATTTCCAGATAGCTATCAAACTAGAGTACAAAGGAACGATTTATGAAAAAAAATCAGTTTATCCTCAAAACAAAAGCTGAGAATATAGCCTACAAAATATTAGAATGTATTGTTTGTCTAGAAAAGATTATAGTTGTATCTTATAAGTATAAAATAGACTACAATAGACACTTGCACTCTTACATTTTAGTCGAAAACGCAAATGATTGCTTAAGTATAAATTATATTGAAGAATTCCTTTATTACCCTGCTTTGTCGCATAAGTTAGGTGAAAAATATGCGTTAAGATTTAAGGAAATTTAGTGAGTTATAACTAGTTTGCAAAAGCGTTGAAAATAAATTATTTCTTAAATATATTTCTGTGAGTTTTAAATTCGACAGCGCATTTAATTTTAATTACAATTGGTAATAAAGTTAATAGTTCAAACAGTGAAATTTAGTTTTTGTTATTGTTAATTTCATTGTAACTAGTTGTCAAAAGCACTGCCTGCGTAGTAATATTCATTGTTCCCAACGGTATATTTTACCACAAAACGTAGTTAATATTATTATTTTTCATTGTAAAATGTACTTTTGACGTGGTGATTATTATTGCGACTTTTTGAAAAATTTGTAGTAAGTTTCATTACATAGCAATGACATTTTTAACTACAGTCGAAATATTTATAATTACAAAAGCAATGGGGTCAAAAATGACTACATTCACCATAACATTCATTACAATTTTAATTCTATTTCACCACAGTTTTTCTCTCCGTGTACGTACAATTGGAATTGCTGCATTTTGCGAATGTCAAAAGATGAACGGAGGGAACGGGATTGAAGGGGCTTAAACTTCAATCACGTTGCCTTTGTACGGCAGCGGATACTTGAAAAAAGGGTTGGCAGTAAGTTTTTGAGGGTGACCGCTAGTCGATGATGTTAGCGAAGTGAGGGATGAGCGAAAGTTAGTGGCCAAAGTTGGTAAGTGATAAAGAAAGGAAAGAACCACAGCTTGCTAACAATTAAGAATTGAAAGGAGTCAAGTGAACAAAAATAAGAAAAAAATTAACGACGGCTTAAATATCCTTGTAAAAGCAAACCACCAACATTGTGTGGAAAGTAAAATCGAGTGTTCGATACAAAAACCACAATATTAAATGACCAAGTGCCTGGATTACTAAACTGTAAAAAAAACTCAAGTTTGAATTAATGCTAAAACTGAAGGTTGAAGAAAAAATTTTAATTTTTGAGAGTTTATTGGACTATAAAGAAAGCAAAGTGCTGAATTTTGGATTTTCATCTATTAGTCAGAAGTGATGGGACTGTAAGATGGCGGGTGTTGTTGATGAAAGTGATTTGTTTTATGACCTAATTTGATACCTACCTGCTTAACCCATCTTGTAATTATAGAAAGTCATTTCTTTCCGCATATCCTTTAGATACTGAAGATGACTTAAAGAAGTCGTAGTGTGTCCAACAAAGAAACACATCAAGGCTTCAAAATAAAACAAGTTGGGTAAAATGACCCACGCTCATGTCAGAAGGGTTTTGTACCCAACTTCTCAGAAATGCAGTCACCAGCAAGATTAACCTCAAGAAATACGTTAAAGAGATGTGCACGTTCAAAGGAAAATCCATTGTTTTTCTATTTCAACGGTCGCCATTTTTTTGCAAACCAACAAAAATCACTCAAATCATGAATTCTCTAAAATATCAATGTTATTGATCTTATTGGAAAATTTCTAGAAGATCAAGTGAAAACTGCAGTGACTGATTGGATGGAAAGTCCATAAAATCCCAAAATCATGTGTTATTGTTGCTGTAATTGGAAAAATTTCAAACGGCTATAACTTCCGTGTATATCATTAGATTTTCATCAAACTTACAAAGTTTAAGAACCTTAAGCAGGACTACGTAAATATCGAATTCCGTTTAATTTAAGGGTACCGACGCGATTTTATTGGGGAAAACGTGAAATTCGAATATATTAACTATTATTAACAAAGTTGAGTGAATTTCGACTTCTAAGGTATTTGTTGTTGTTGTACTCATAAACGCCTACCACCATGATTTTTTTTCAGATTTTTCGGATCACAGGTGTCCAATCGCGAGGGGGGACACAAATGTTTCGTGTATTTCCCCTCCCTGTGCGCCCCTCGAAGCAAACTTTGCCAAACTAAGACCTGTTTTGATACCCATATTGGCTACCTTTGATGAATTTTTTATTTTGGGGCCACTCCCCTATATGGGGAGACCCCCTTAAATACCTTATAAAAATTTTTGTAGTTGAACTTTGAAAAGAGCGCCACTTTACACCTGTGTACAGAATTTGATGTTTCTAGCTTAAGTAGTTTGCGAGAAAAAGTGCTGTGACACACGGACGGACGGACGGACAGACAGACGGACAGACAGACAGACGAACAGGCAGGTCGCGAAACTAGTAGGGTTTTGTAAAATTATTTTAACAAAACCCTAAAAAATAAATAAATAAAACAGGATTGGCCTGCAGATGTGATATAAACAAAATAATTCAAAAGAACTTCTTTTAGAAGCTAAACACACAAATGTTAGGGTGTAATAATATTTTTCAAATGACAATATCTTGATGTATCTATTTAAGGACATAAAGAACCAAGCCACACGTTGTGATTCTAGTTTCGTCAAATGCAGATGCAACCAATGTGACAATACAAAACAAGTTGGGTAGACAGACCAACTTACAAAATGCAGTAACCAGCAACGAATCAAATCAAGGAACATGTCAAAGACGATTTAATTGGAGAAAATGTGAAATTCGAGGATCATACTATTATTAACAAAGTTGAAAGAATTTTGACTTCTGAGATATTTGTTATAGTTATACCCATAAATATCTCCTTTGATATTTTTCCGAATTTTTTAGATCACGGGTGTCCATTCGCGAGGGAGGAAACACATTTTTCATGTATTTCCCCCCCTGTGCTCCCACTGAAGCAAAAACTGTCAGTTTAAGAACTGTTTTGAAAAGCTCTCATAGAGAACTTTCAGTTGATACCCATATCGGCTACCTTTCATGAAATTTTTTTCAGGGGCCACTCCTCTGTACTGTAATCATCGATTCAAAGCCTATTTTTTCAAATCCTAGAATGGTTACATCGCCCTTTTGCTAGGAGCTGTCTCCTGCTTTTTCGACTTGTTTCAATTGTATGTACTCATCTTCATGATACCTATCGTTCCTGCAATTTTCATGCAAATCCTAGCAAAGCTGTAGTGTCTAAGTCGGTAAAAAGCGCATATGGCTCCATAGCCATATGTTTCCATAGTAATACAGGGCATATTGTTCCATAGTAATACAGGAAAATTCAAATCGCTATAACTTCGTTAAATACTATTCGATTTTAATGAAACTTTTCGAAAAGATCAATCTTATAAATAGTCATCTCTTTACTAAATTTTGTTAAGTTTAAAGGTACCGTTAAGATTTTATTCAAGAAAACACAAAATCGATAAATCATACTATTACTAACAAAGTTGAGTGAATTTCGACTTCCCATGCATTTGTTGTTGTTGTACTCATTAAGGCCTACATTCATGATTTTTTTGGGATTTTTCGGATGGAAGGTGTCCAATCGCGAGGGGGGGTACGCGAAAAGTTCGTACATTTCCCCTTCCCCTGCCCCCCTCGGTACTTATAAGACAGTTTTAAGACTTGTTTTGAAAATATCTCATTGAGACCTTTCCAATGACACCCTACTCGACTACCAATGGTGAAAATTTTTTTTTGAGGGGTCACCCCCCTATATCGGGAGACCCCCCTTAAACGCCTTTGAAAAAATTTTCCGCCCTTGAACTTTCAAGAGGTCACCACTTCTGACCTTTCTACAAAGTTTCATGGCTGTAGCCCCTATAGTTTCCGAGAAAAAGTGCTGTGACATACAGACGGACGGACGGACAGACGGACACAGGTCGTGATTGCAATAGGGTTTTGTATTTTAGTACAAAACCCTAAAAATAGACTAGCATTTGAATATGCGAAATGAAACCTCAGCATGATCCATGACTATAACAAAACCATGGGAAGAGTGGATGATTTGGACAAAATGTTAGTTGCCTATTTGCATGAGCAAAGGCCATTCAAGTATTGGGAAAGATGGATTCTAATTTATTTGAAGGAATTAAATTGAACGCTTTCATTTTATATATATCTAACATTATGGAATGGCAGATGATCTCTAGAGAAAGGAATCTCGGTATTGGGAAATTACTAGTTGAAATGAAACCATCAATAAAGTACCTGGGGTTGTCAAATGACTTGAAAATGAGTTTCTCTGACCAAATCAGGGCAATGGTAAATAAAGCTGCAGGGTTATTGATTTTGAGTAAACTTATGGCCAACGTAGGTGGACAAAACCCATCAAATAGGCAACTTTTGATGAGTGTCGTATTGTTGTTACTACTGTACAGAGTAAAAATATCGGGCAATGCTTTCAGCAAGGAGCTGAACCGAAAACGCAGAGAACAAGGACAGAGAGGACGAGCACTGAAGATTGCATGTTCATATCCGTCAGTCCCTGATTTAGCAGCGCTAGTGACTGCAAGCATGATACCCATCGCTCTTTTTCATAGAAAGTGACGTACTATCAACCTGCGGTGAAACGAAGAAACTAAAGAGACATTTGCCTGCAAGAAGGGACAATGCTTACATAATAATTCACAGAAAGCCTAAGTGAGACTGAATTCTACCTCACCCAACTCTTGAGTAGGCATGAGTGTTTTCAGTCTTACTTCCACAAGATTGGTAAGTTGTGGTCCTCTGACTGTAAGTTTTGCGCAAGAGGGGAAGGTGTTGCCTACCACATATTTTTTGCATGCAAAAGATGGAATAGACTGCACCAAGATCTCTAGAAGGAAACAGGAAGGAGATGGAGATGTTTGTATCAGGTGACAAATGGAACCATAATGCACATTATGTTTGGGGAGTTTTCATCAAAATACCTCACTGCAGCTGGAGATGTTGGAACTGGGTGATCACTTTTCTAGCAGTCCCTCTTCCTCCCTCCGTTTCTGCTAAAAGTGATATTTTCCAACTTGAAAGCGCCTCACAGCGTAGAAAAACCACGTTTGGCCAAAGTAATGTGTCAAACGGTTCCAGGCTAGCTTTTATGGTTGACAGGGGAGGTGTTTGGTAGACCGTCCAGATGACTTCTGCGCTTACTAGCCTCATACTTAGGTCGTAAATATTCTTCAGCCCCAACCACGAAAGAACGCAATATGGAATATCGAAGGCATTGAAAAAGAATGGATGGCTCACAGAAACTTCGGATTAACCCAACCATCTCCTTTAAACTAAAAATTCATTCTAGGAAAATCGTCTGGATGCAACATAACATACATCAGTGCAAAATCTGATAGAGTGAGATCAAGCATTCCAACTTGATCTGTACTCGATGTTAGAAGGAGCTACATGACCTTTGTGTAGGAAAATACAATTGTTGATCAATATTTTGTTCCTTTATTTTCACATATATTTTCATATTTACCTCCTTTTCTTTGCTTTTGGTTTTAATGCCTGAAACGTAAAAAGAAATACGAGTACTGAAGTTGGTTTATAGTATTACAAAGCTACAGGCATTTATTTAATAGCAAAAAGTTATATTGTTAAAATACCCGAAATACCTATGAGATTGTAGCTATATTAAAGATGCTAATGAATAACACTAAAACCTGAAACGACTGACGGCTTCAATCTATTGGGATTCTCAATGTTATTTGAAAGTAAACTCTGACGTAAACATATAAATTAAACAAATAAATCTTAGGCCTCGAATAGTGGATAAATATTGATCAAATAATCCTCAACCGTTGAAAATTGAGGACATTTTCAGTGAATATGGATGAATTCTCTAAAAGTCCAAAACATTTACGTTAAATGGGCTCTTGAGTACAATAACTACTCGCGTAGCGTCACTGATCATATTACGATATTAAATAGTTGCACCAATTATTTTAACAAATGGATTTTCAAGTGAAACTACTTAATATACTAAGGATTTTAGACCACAAAATAGAAATGCACAAAAGATAAACTTCGAATTTTATTCAATTTAGTCTCATCGTATCGAATAATAGTAATAACAATTTGTTTACAAATCAAGAGCTGTGAAATGAAATACAGGCACAGAAAGAGGAAAATGGAGCTTATTCACGCCAGACAGACAATAAGCGGGAAATGGTTACACATTATGATGGTCAATGGAAAAATGTGTAAAAAAATTTGCTAACCGATTTTATGAGTTATATTTTGTGAAGGAAGACTTTAACGTTACGAGATGCTTTAAGTACCAAAAATAAAACCATAAAACGTCCAAATGCGAGGGAGAATAAATTTGTGCAAAATTTGGAGAAAAGCATGAGCTCAAAGAATGCAAAAGCACAAAGGAGAAATGTTAGAATTGCATGGGTAAGGATAAGGATGCTGATCACTCACACAGAGCAATGGATATGACTTCTGCACAGTAGTAGGTACAATATACTCTACTGAAAAAAATGTAATCACAGTTGCCGACAAAACATAGACTTGATTGCAGAATCTTTAGAATTGAGGATGTACAAGGATACCCTGGAAACAAACGGAGTAACAAAATTACTCGCCCTGCCTGGATCATATAGCGAATGAGAAAAAAATTTCTGAAAACATTAGATGCGCACTTGAAGACAGGCTGGAGTTAGATCATCGTGTTCTAAAAATCGTCGCCCATGATCAAAGTTTCAGAAAGCAAAAACCTACTCACAAAATATTGAGGTATTGAAACAAGAATCTTTTCAAATCGAAATTTCAACAGTTATTAACAAACTGAAAACCTAGCGGAGCTCAAATATATCATTACAGAGTCCAATCATAACTCGATCATTGAGAAAAGTATTAGATGTTGCCAACATGCATGGATAAGATAAAAAGTTATCGAGGCTATCGCGAATAAAATGAAGGCTTATAAAAACGCAAGAAGAACACTGAAGATCACGCTGTAAAATATCTGTAAAATCAAGCTTTAAAAAAATCAGAACGTCTCATAAAAGAAGATAAAACTCGCATGAAATATGGAAAATAACAAATCAATTAATAAATAATTCATCAAGTTGGATCCTGCCACCAAATGCTGAATTTTTGGCCTATGTTGTACAATAAACTGGCTAAACTACTTTTTTTTTCAAAAATTTGTAAAAAATTACCAAGGATCTTGGTGAAAAGTCTACTTTTTCTTCTTCTTTGTAGCTCTTTTCGGGCCTTCGCTTCCAACTGTCTCGGCTCATTGACCGCATCCTCCAATTTCAAAATCCGAGGAGCGATGAACTGTCTTCGTCGACCGAGTTAGACCAGCGCTTCCACCTAAATCCATCTTCCATATTCATCAAACGAATAAAAGAGAAGTATTAAATACAATTCAAGATTTGAAAAATAATGCAACACCAGGTTTTGACAAAATCACCATACATGAAATTATTCCAGTCAAAAAGGAGATAGCTGAACAATTGGGAAATTTTTTAAACGCGCATATTAGAAATGGAATATTTCCGGACGAAGAGAAACTGGCAAAAATAATTCATATATTTATAGGATGAGGTCATCTGGGCGCAAATAACTACCACTTGGTTGCACTTTAAAAAGCTTTTAACAAAATATTGGAAAACTTGTTAGCAATTGTTTAAAATCTTCCTCAATGGACAATTTTATTGTGGGTGTTCGATAAAGAATGTAGTTTTTTCTTGTTTTTCAAAGTCAATTTATTTATACTAACAACAAACATTAATCAAATATATATTGACGATTTTGGTGGATGACCTGTTGCCATCTTTTGGATGGTTGAAAAATTCTACGTTCAAAGAAGTCTTGGTTTTTAGAAGCAAAGAGCTGGTCCAACTTATTTATAACAGCCTGATCGTAATCGAACGTTTCACAATTCAAATGGTTTTGAAGGGAGCGAAACAAGTCAAAACTATAGGGAGGATGTAGCCTCAGTTCCCAATTGAGCTCCATTAGTTTTTGTCGGGTTATCAAAAAGGGCGTGGGGTCTGGCATTATCATGATGGAATATCACGCCTTTGCAATTGGCTAGTTCAGAGCGTTTCTTCTTAATTTCTTTGTTCAATCTCGATAGTTGACGATAATAGGCATTTAGGTCAGTTGTTTGATTTCTTGGAAGCAGTTCAAATATCGACTATACCCTTGTAATCCCAGCACATAGAAAGCATAATCTTCTTTTGGTGAATATAGGCTTTGGATGTCGATTGTGGGGCTCATCTTACTTGCTCCATGAACGTTTTCGGGTTACGTTATCGTAAACAATCGTTTTTCATCGTCCGTTATGATTTTTTTTTAGAAATGGATCGTTTTGGTTATGATTCAGCAAAGAGTCGTATATGTTAATGCGTTTGGTGAAGTGGATTTCCTTTAGTTGGGGAGGAACCCAAACATCCAATTTTTTTACATAACCAAGCTATTGTTAGTGCAAGTAAATGGTTAAATTCGATTCATCGAGCTTCTTCGCTATCTCTCGAGTTATCATACGCCAATTAGTTTTGATTAACGCCTTTATTTTGGCATCATCAGTAGTGGTTGGACAACTGGTATGTGGCGTATCTTACAGATTAAAACTTCCAGAGCCAAAGCGAGCAAACTAACACTGATACTGGCATTCAGTAAGGCAGTCCTCACCAAATACGTCACACAATTTTTTTTGAACTTGCACTGCATTTTTGCCCTTTAGGAAGTGAAGCAATAAAATATGCCGATAATGCCCTCTTTCAAGTTAATATTTAACCAATTTGTTGTTTACTAACCTCGCTTAGTTTTTGATTGAAGATAGTCTAAAGTTTAATCTTAAAAATAGTAAAGGGTTTTCTGTCAAGGGCATAACAATTTAATCTATAAATAAAACACAGAAATATTTGTGTACTGCAAGCATTATATTTTAGTCAAGTCAGTCAAAGTCAAAAGCACTTTATTTAAAACTAATCGTTATAAATTTTAAAAGAATATAAAGCAAATTCCAAATAATAACAATAAAAAACTTAATGGCCCAAATGGCTCTCTAAATTTATACGTTATCATTAACACATTTCATCAAAAAAAACTATAGCAAATTCAATGAATTAAGATTATTACATATTTTTAAAATGCAATTGGAAAAAGGAGAAAAAACCAACCAACACTATCCTAAAATTATTTATAATTTAAACACAACTGTGAAACTTTGATCCTACCCCTAATATGTTGTAACTTAATTCTAATAAAATGCAATCAAAAACTTTATCTTATACTAAAAAAATTCTATAACAATGTTCCTAACCTAAGCGTTTAATCTTATCTCTAACGTAATACAGTGAACATAACATATACCTAATCTATACCTTATTTTTAACACAAATAAACAACAACACCAAATGTAGCAAGGATGAGCTGAAACTCAAAAACTAAATAGCAACAAAAAAAACCACAAAAACTGGAAATAAACACGAACAATTTAGACATTGTCATTCAGCCACCAATACCTGGATTGCGCCGTCTCAATTCGATCAGCTTCAACGAATCTAGCAAATGAGTATCTCCATTGGAATCGTTGGTCTCGTGAACTCAGATTCGGAGGATATTTTATCTTCTTATCGGTGGCCCGTCGATATATGTGATATATGATTGGGACGCCGTCAGAATCAAAAACATATCGATTCATGTCCAAATACACGAATGCTTCTGGAGGAATGAAGCCAGTAGCGAGGTAAGTCGCTATATACCCGTCTGTAGGGTGGAACGGCTGTGAAATCCAAGGGTTTTCACTCACAGTTACAGATCTTGCGATATGATTCCGAAGAAGTTTCAATATGAAGATATCGACCCTCGTCACTTGAGCAGTTTGATAGATTCTTCTTTTCGATATATAATGTTTCCAATCCGTCTCAGGCTTTCTGTACAAACCAGAACATGCACGAAAACATTTCCTTTCGGAAACTCTTAATTTTTCTATAGTACTAGCACTCCGGTTGTACCAGATCTGACATCCATATGTCAAAACTGGTCTAACCAGGGTCTTGTAACAGATAGTTTTGACCTTTTGATCAATGTATTTGGAATGAAAGAGTCTTCGTAGGGCCATGACTACTTTTTGTGCCTTACTGAGCATGATTTTCACATGTTCAGTATAGTACAGATACTGATCGAGATAAACACCGAGATATCGAACACAGGATTTATGTGGAACCCGTTCTGAACTTTCCTCACCAGCCATGATGTGGAAATCTTTCCAATTACGTTTCAGGTCTTGATTGACCCCCTGCAGAGCTGTTCGAAACAAGATTGTTTCACACTTTTGCGCATTGATTTTCATTCGCCAATTGTCAGTGTACAGCTATAAATCATTGAATATTTTTTGGAGATTACTCTGAACTGTTGTAGCTTTTTGGTCTGCCGTATAGATGATCAAATCATCAGTAAACGCTACGAATGATCGCGTTGGCGAGACGTTAGAATCAAAGTCGTTCAATAGCTTGCGAATGAAGATTGAAAAGAGCAGAGCAGTAACTGTTCCCTGCTGTAGACCACTCAAGACCTTGAAGTCGCGCATTGTTGTCAGATTTCCATAAGTTACGACAAACGATTTCCCGTATAACATATTGCACATCATGGCGACAAGGTGTCTGGGGAACTTGTCCTGAAGGAGTTTAAAAACTAGTCCATCTAACCACACCGTATCGAAGGCTTTCTCCATATCAATGAGATATGCTCCAACGCATTGTCTATCATTTAGTTTTCAACATATGTCTGAGGTTACTTTCGTTATTGCATGTGTGGTCGAATGCCTAGCACGAAAACCAAATTGGCAATTTGGCATCAACTCATATTCCTCAATGTGGGCGTTTAATGCTCTGTTGAGTATCACTTCAAACACCTTGCTGATGTTAGGCAGCAAGCCGATTTGGCGATAGCTTTTCGGGCATGAAGATTCTTTTCCTTTCTTCAATATCGAAAATACCTTAGCCCTTTTCCACTCATTTGGGAAATATGAATTGCTCAACATGTTGTTGAACAATATGCAATAATTGCTAATAGCAACCTCAGGCAAATGTCGGAGAACTACATTTGGAATACCATCAGTACCACATGATTTCTTGTTGTTTATCCTGCGAAATATGAAACACAAGTCTTCATAGCTGACAAAATAATCAATAAGATTTAAGCTCGGTATGAGGTCAGATGTTAATGAGCATTATATTTTATGAACAAGTCATATGTCACTTTATATTGGCCGATTTCAATTATCTAGCACTCTGGCACACATTTCGACCAAAACGATGGCAATTTTGCGTTGGATGTTGTCTTTGAGCTCATCTAAAGTTGCTGGCTTAATGGCATAGACTAGTATCTTGATATAGCCCCATAAAAAGAAATCCAATGGCGTTAGATCGCATGAACAAGGTGGCCATTCGACCGGATCTTTTCTTAAGATAACACGTTCACAAAATTTGCCTTTCAATAAATCGATTATGAGGCATGCTGTATGGCTAGTGGCATCATCTTGTTGAAAATATATACCTTTAATGTCAAGTTCAACCAATTTTGGCCACAAATAATCTTCCAACATAACACGATAGTGCGCTCCATTGACAATAACATGATGGCCGTTTTCATCCACGACGAAATACGGCCCAATCGCATCTCCCCATGAAAACCGCACCAAACAGTAATTTGCAGATGTAACGATACCTCAGGAAGCATATGTGGGTTTATTGCTGACCAATAATGCATATCTTGCTTATTAACAGAGCCATTGGGCCAGAAATGAGCTTCATCGCTGAAGATGATTTTTCGATGAAATCCTGCATTTTCTTTAAGCTTTGCCAGAGCCAAGTGGGAGAAGTTTCGGCATTTCGAATGATCAAGTGGCTTTAGTTCTTGAGCCAATTTGGTCTTGTACCATGTAGGTCAAGATCTGTTCCCGAAATGCGCCACAGTGTCGTTTGAACGATGTCAAATTCTTGAGAACGACGCGGAGTCGACTGATTTGGCTTATTTTGAATCGATGCACTTATAGTTGCGATATTTTCTCTGCTTCGAGTGGTATGACATCTTTCTGGCACTGAGATGTTAAATAGTAAAAATTTGGACTCGAATTTACCCACTATAGTACGCACAGCTGGCCGGTTGGGACGAAAATTATGGCCGAAAATTGCAGTAAGCGCTTTTAAAGTTGCGACCACCGACTCAGAAATTTGGTAGTAATTTCTGATCATTTCCAAACGTTGCTGGCTCATGCACTTCACCATGATAAAAATGTTGAATTTAATTGGTATTCACATTGACAGTTTATTAGAACAGGTTAAGGGTGCGTTCATGCAAAGATACAAAATCCCTACATATAATAATATAAGCCACGCAATCACTACCGCGTGAAATATGCAGTTTACGACATGCATTATCGAACAACTCGATATCATAAATCCAAAGCAGTTTGGTTTTCAAAAGAACAAGAGAATTTTCGTTGCTTTAATTTCAATCTCACGTTATATCAATGCAGAAGGATTTTGGTACAGTTTATCATGACCTATTACTTCTTAAACTTGAATCGTATGGTATTCAAGGTAAATCGAAGCAACTTTTTAAAAGTTATTTGAAAGGAAGGTTCCAAAGTACATCAGTTAGTCAAACTTTGTATGACACCACGTGCTCTTGTGTATCTGGAAGTCTCTGGGCCAATTGGGTGAACTTGCTCAGTTTTTTCCTACTGTACACCTAGTTGGCGTTTTAAACATTCTTTTTAGAACGCTTTGAAAAAATTTCGTCTACAGGGTAAGTTCAATTCAGCGAAACTCTTAATTTCAGGCTCTTTCTTAATGTAGCGAGAAACCTGAGCAAAATTTTTTTTTTGGTCTGAATCTGTTTTCCATTTAAATGGACATTTAAATTCACAGCTTTGTTGAGCAAAGTCATTTAAATTCAATAAGAGTTTAATTTGTACTTCTGAAAACCTAAATCAATAAACCGAGCATTCTCTAGAGAATTTCAGCGGGCACTTGTTTCATTTTTCTCAGAAATCATTGGCTATTTAGATTTCGTGGCACAAAGCACCAAATATACGAGGGATGAGAGAGGTCAAATCTTTGGCTTATATACGAAATATTAAAAATACATCGAAATTTTTTCGCAGAAATGCTTCATGGCATCGCCCGTTTATTTCAAGCCAATAAAAGCCTTGGTGTATGAGAAAAAGTGATTCTGCTACATCGCATCGGTTCAAAAGAATTCCGCGAGAAAGTATTTACAGTTCAGCTAAAACAAATACACTTTCGGCTCAATGCGGGCTGCACGGTATAGAGAGAGCGTTGTAATTTAAAGATATTTACCATCGAAATTCGATATTGATGTTTTCTCTCCATAAATATTTGGCGTTTTAAAAACATCTTGAAGGCATTCCGCGCCTTGATTTCCTTTTAATGTTGAATCAATTTTTCATCTTAAACAAGCACGAGTAGATATCGCAATTCAACTGCTATACCTATTTACTCCCTACATCAGCTCCGTCGACTCCCTATCTGTATGCAAAAAATAAGATAAATCTGAAGAACGTTCCCATTTCCTTCGTGTCGAGAGTTTGATATAGGAGCTTGGCATTTAAATATACATTCATGTTTATGTGTACTCGCGTACCCTGTACCTTAGCGCTTAAACGCTGAAATACCTTTTTCCAGGAGAGAAATTTTCACAGAAGTGAAAGTTCACGAGCGTACTCGTATCTCCTGTTGTTTCCACCAATTAGTACGTGTGTTCGAATGAAGTTTCGCTTATCGTTACAACTATTGGGAGTGTACTCATCACATTCATAAGGAAATTGCTTTTAACATACGTTACTATGTCGTGAGCACCGGAAGGCAAGGTTCAAGAGCAGGATGTCGAAGACAGATGTGCATGCATGGTGATTGTGTTTCTCCTTTCAATTTCTAGTCACAGCAGATTATAAGAAAACAAAACATTGGCCTGCGATTGCATCTGTGGGTTAGGATAATCCTTTTCCCTATCAGACGAGCGTGTGTGGCTCCTTGTGGTTTTGGATAGTGACTAGGTCATGAGAAGAATAAAATTTGCTAAACTGTCCTGCAGCATATCTGTAGACGGAGGGGTGGCTTCGAACTGAGCATACTCACCACTTCGTTCCCCAGCGAGAAAGAGTGAAAATCATCCGTGACGAAATACTCTAACTCAGTCAGGACCGTTCTGTAGGCATGAAAAACTAGACGAGAAAGTAGGTGAATTCTAGGAATTTTCGAAAACCGATTTGGAAGAAATATCAGAGCTAGGGAGCCTGTGTGATCTATTCAGCTCATATCTATGTATGTACATCGAGTTGTCACAACTAGGAAGTAGCTTAAGCTAATGGGAAAACTTTTTCGACAAATGGCTTCCATAGAAGGAAAAATCAATAGACAATTGGGATTACTTTTAATGTGAATTAATTTTTGGTTATCTTCCACGGCATTCAATTCGGTTCTAGTTGCTGGCGTTCGGTTCATGGTATTCCTTTAATTTGAATCTGTGGCAATTGAGGTTCTTCCCATGTCGAAAACTTTACGGACTTAATTTTATTTGGTGTTTTCATCTTCGATGAGGATATTGTTGATGATGTGGAAACAATATATATAAATTGGTTCTGGGTAGAATTGAAGACAACACTTTCTGTTCAATGAATATTGGATGACATAGGCTGTAATGTGTGTATGTTAATATGTTTGTTTTCTAGTTTTTTTTCTCTATGGATGAAACTGGTCAAATGGAAATGATTTACTTTGGGCAATCGTCAATCATGGCTGTAAGTTTACTACGGTTTGTTTTCAGCTTATTGATGACCGATTAATGATATCCGGGGGCAAAAGTAGTGAAATTAATTAAATATTTATTTAATGATCATAAGAACATTTAATTGTAAAAATTTTTTGTTTGATTGAACATGTGTATTATAAAATTGAATTAATAATATTCAATCCATACCAAATTGAACTTACAATTAGGAAGCTGTGTTAACTATAGACCCACATATAATCTACATAAGGCTCAGGTTACTTGTAATTTTTATTGATGAAATGTATTTAATTCTATGCCAAGCCAATAAATCAGCGTAGTGGGCTTAAAATATTGCAGCGAAAGCTTATTTATTTCTTTGCCAAAACAAGGCAGATCATTTGTATGAAAATAATTATTAAACTTCATATACTCGTATAAAGGGTGGTCCAACCATAATGCACGATGTTAATTGTGAGTCACATTTTAACGTCAAGTTTTTCACCCAACGTAATTTGACATTTCTTTGTTTCAGTATCTGACAAATTTAATCATGGAGAGGTACACAATTGAGCAGCGCGTTAAGGTTGTTTAAGAAAACGGGCGTTCAAACCCAAATGTATTTCGTCCAATTCGTGATATTTTTTGGTCAGCGTAATCGACCAAATGTGTCCACAATCAGGAGAATCGTGTGCAAATTTTAGCAAATCAGGTCTGTAGGAAATGTGAAATCACCTATGTATGCTTGCCTAGTTTGTTCTGCGGAAAACATTGCTGTTGTTTGCGATGGTGTGGCAAAAGAGCCGTCAACCTCGACTCGTCATCGTATCTAACAATTGAAAATCTCACGAACATCACTGAAATCAATTTTGAATTAAGATTTGAATTTATACGCTTACAAGGTCCAATTGACTCAAGAGCTGAAGCCTACTGACCATTTCAAGTGTCGGCAATACGTCTAATGGTTGGTTGAGCAGACAGAAGGGAATGGTGACCTTACAAAGAAAATCATATTCAAGGACGAGGCACACTTTCACCTCAGTGGACTCGTTAACAAGGAGAATTGCCTCATTTGGGCAAATAAGAATCCACGAGTGATTGTTGAAAAGCCGATGCATCCACAAAGAGTGACTGTTTGGTGTGGCTTATGGGCTGGTGGCGTCATCGGGCCGTACTTCTTCTAGAATGAGGACGGAGAAGCAGTAACCGTGAATAGTCTTCGCTGTTGCGAGATGATAACGGAGTTTTTGTGGCCAGAAATTGAGGTTTCGGACCTGGACGATATGCGGTTCCAACAGGATGGTGCCACATGCCACACAGTCATCGAAACAATGGTTCTTTCGCGCGAGAAATTCAATGGCTGTCTAACGTTGTGGTGATGTTAATTGGCCGCCGCAATAATGTGATTCGACACCGTTGAACTTCTTTCTCTGGGGTTATTTACAATATAATATTTTAATAACTTGGACTATCCAACTACTAAAAATAATTTGTCACGAGCTCGGACTTGGGATGGGAGCCAAACGGCTGGTGAGGAATAGTTTCAGATGCTTATGAGAAGGATTCATGAACTTTTCGTACGTATAGTGCAAGCTCAAGTCTGTGAAGGACAACTAGTGTAAATAAAAGTAACGTCGATGCAGTTTAAGATAATTTGACAATCCTGTGTTATCATCTTTTCCAATTCAACGCTATTATTGTTTTTTCCGACAAGTATATACTTCGGGAGTAAGTTGCTATCTTCCTCAGTGTCAATTATTTTCTGAGATATTTATACTAACTAAATTCTAATTACCTAATTTAATTGCTTCATGTCTAATTGCTTAAGGTCTAATTGCTATTTGGTTTAATTACCTTTATATCTTAATATTGTTCTTAGCTTAGTTATTTGGTCTTTTTTTCATGATTTTATTATTGCTTAAGGTCTAATTATTATTATTTATTACATGAATAATTTTAATTGTTATCGGTACAATAGAAAACAATCTAACGCTATTTCACCATATCCAGGAGCCTAGAGTATCCATTTCCTAGGTCATCGTTGAGTCTCGTTTCGGTTGGCTGCCTCATGATCCCCAATGATTCGTACACGTCCAGTTTTGGCATGTTTCTTACTTGCTTCACTACCGTTAGGTCCTCCCATTCTATTTGATGCCTTTCGCAAATGTGTTTCGCTACTGAAGATTTAACGTTGCTCGTGGTTCCTCGCTTCATTGCCGATTGTGCCACCTTAGTGTGCTTCTCGAATTTTATTTTAACCGTTCGTTTTGTTTGTTCATTGTATGCTTTATCGGAGTGTTTGCATTTAATTTTGTATACACCGCACTTCTCATCTTTCTTCTTCTTTTGCACTTGCGAGCCTACTTTTAAGTTGAAACTGGACGCTGCTTGAAATTAGCTGGATGTTAATTTGTTTGAGTAATCTGCTTAAGTCTCCGGTTAGTTCTGAGTTTACGACCGCTGCTCTTTGTTGTTGCCTTCTATTTTGCATGTAGAGCGTAGTAAAGCTATCTCGTGCTCTCCTTTGTTCAATTTTCTTCACCATACCTGAGATCATCCCTGCTTCATATCCATTTTTCTTTGCTGTATCTATCATACTCAGTGGTACTGACAGCATCCTATGTATCCATGCTCGGAAAGATGCCATTTTTTGTGAGTATGTATGTAGTCAACATGCCATCGGAAGTCTTCACGGAGGAGCAATTGAGACTACTAAATATGGGGCTCAATTATGCGGTGAATAGTAATGCGATACCAACAGAAGAAATTGTGATAGACATGGAAGCAGCAATAAAGTTTCTACCAAGAGATAAGAAGGAGTTTGTTAGGGAAAGAACGACGAACTTGTTAAAGAAGTAATCAAAGGTCACGAGAAAAGGCAACAAGCAAGAAATGGAGACATTCAAACAGCCAAACCAAAAACCAGTCTTTTATTTACAAGCCGACAAAGGAAACAAAGTAGTTATAATGGAAAAAGAAAAGTATGACAACATCGTGCTTGAAAAACTAAATATCGGCAAATATTTTGAATTAAGGAAGGATCCACTCCCCGAAAGTATCAAACGGGTGGAAAGAGCCCTAAAGGAGTGCAAGGGTGGAAAGATGAACTTGAGAGTGAGCAACTCCGTACTTTCAAGAGTTGAATGCCACTCAAAGATCCACAAGGAGGAAACAGAGATGAGAGAAATCATAACATCAACAAATGCTCCAACATCAAAATTAGCAAAGTTGCTACTGCAGGAATTTGAACATATGGGGATTTTGACCAACAAATACTCCGTCAAAAACCGAGATGAATTAATTAAAAAGCTTATGAAGTACAATTGTTTGCAAAGTGAGGATAAAATGGTGTCTTTTGACGTCAAGGCTCTATTTCCAAGCGTACCAGTGAAGCAAGCTCTCGCGCTCTTGGAAGATCAACTTATTTCAAAAGACTCAACAGTGAAAGGAAAAAGAAAAGCAAGAAAAATCATAAAGCTGACAACACTGTGCATGCCGGAAAATTATTTCACCTTCAGAGGAAAGTACTACAAGCAGAAGTCCTCTGTCACCGTTTTTAAGCGAAATTTTTATGTCCTGGGTTGAAGAAATAATGGAGCGAGATGGCATAATGCCCAAACTTTGGGTTCGATATGTAGATGATATTTTCGCCATAGTAAATGAAAAAGACCGAAATGAATTGCTGCCGAAATTAAATAACATCCACAAAAACATCAATTTTACAATTGAGGAAGAAACGAATAACGAACTACCTTTCCTCGATTTGAAAATTATGAGGGTTAGCGGAAAATTAGAATTGGACAGCATGGATACATAGGATGCTGTCAGTACCACTGAGTATGGAAAACCGGATGAAGGAAACAAGTTATATCCTAGATACAGCGAAGAAAAACGGATATGAAGCAGTGATGATCTTAGGTCTGATGGAGAAAATTGAACAAAGGAGAGCATGAAATAGCTTTACTACGCTCTACACGCAAAAAAAAGGCAAAAACAAAGAGAACATCAAAGAGCAGCGGTCGTTAACTCAGAACTAACTGGAGACTTAAGCAGATTACTCCAGCAAATTAATATCCAGCTAATTTCAAGCAGCGTCCAGTTTCAACTTAAAAGTAGGCTCACAAGTGCAAAGGATAGCAAGAAGAAAGATGAGAAGTGCGGTGTATACAAAATTAAATGCAAACACTCCGATAAAGCATACATTGGACAAACAAAACGAACGTTTAAAATAAAATTCGAGGAGCACACTAAGGAGGCACAATCGGCAATAAAGCGAGAAACCACGAGCAACGTAAAATCTTCAGTAGCGAAACACATTTGCGAAGGACATCAAATAGAATGGGAGGACCTAACGGTAGTGAAGCAAGTAAGAAACATGCCAAAACTGGACGTGTACGAATCATTGGGGATTATGAGGCAGCCAACAGAAACGAGACTCAACGATGACCTAGGAAATGGATATTCTAGGCTCCTGGATATGGTGAAACAGCGTTAGATTGTTTTCTATTGTACCGATAACAATTAAAATTATTCATGTAATAAATAATAATAATTAGACCTTAAGCAATAATAAAAAAAAAATCTAAAGAACTAAGCTAAGAACAATATTAAGATATAAAGGTAATTAAACCAAATAGCAATTAGATCTTAAGCAATTAGACATTAAGCAATTAAATTAGGTAATTAGAATTTAGCTAGTATAAATACCCTCGAAAAGGCCTTGTAATCTCAGAAAATAATTGACACTGAAGAAAAGAGCAACTTACTCCCGAAATATATATTTGTCGGAAAAAACAATAATTGCGTTTTATTGGCAAACATGAAAACACAGGATAGTCTGGAAGCGCTAAACATGGGAAAATACACAGAGTATAATTTGACAATTGCCCTGGATCATCTTAATTTTGAGCCTTGAAACATTTGCAACATGGACAAAATGCCGTCCATTTCAACGAATTTTACGCTTTTGTATGAATACACGCGTTCACGCTACGAAAATCGCTGACAAACTGAAGACAGCCGTACACTTATCTTTGACCAATTACCAAAATTAGTAAGAACTCAAGTAACCCTATTTAACTATCCCACGTCCATCGACGTTGAAATCTACTTTGTAAACTGAATGAATATAGAAGCTCTTATTATATTTTCGCTCGGCAGCCTGAGCTACCAGACAAACAATTGATGTCACCTGCTGAGGGTGCCTTTCCGTCTGGCAACTCAAAATCTCAAGTTGTGGAGCTCATTCTTTAATGCGCTGACCACGTGCGGATTATGCTCCTTTACCTTCTGAGCCAAAGTGCACCGCCGTGTGCAAAATGCCTACCTGGCTTTCATTTATGTTGAGTCGTTCAATGATTAATGTTATTTTTTTATGATTTATTGACCATTAAAAATTTCACGTTCGAAGAAGCATTGGTTTTTAGAAGCAAAGGGCTGGTCCAATTCATTTTTAACAGCCTATGGAATCGAAAGTTTTATCATTCAAATGGTTTTGAAAGGAGTAAAACAACTGATGGACTGACGGTGCTAAGTCAGAATTATAGGTTAGATGTGGCGTCAGTTCCCAATTGAGCTCCAATTATGGCAATGGGCGTTATCATGATGGGATATCACGCCTTTGCGATTGGCCAGTCCAGGGCAAATTTTCTTGGGTTCATCTTGTTTGGTTCATGATCATTTTCCAAGTAAGTTATAGAAAACAATCCATTTTTCACCACCCGCTATAACTCTTTTGAGATATGGATTGTTTTGGTTACGATTCAGCAAAGAGTCACATATGTATGTTAATGTGTTTGGTAAATTGGATTTTTTTTAATTCATGAGGAACCCAAGCATCCAGTTTGTTTACGCAACCAAGCTGTTGTGAGTGCAAATAAACAGTTGAATTTGATACGTCGACATTCTTTACAATCTCTCGTTGGTAAGTTTCAATTAACGCTTTTATTTTGTCGTCTTCAGTAGTGGCGAGACGACCACGTGGTGCATCTTTCACAGTAAAATTTCCAGAATGAAAGCAATCAAATCATCGCTGACACTAACTTTCAGAAAAGCAGTCCTCACCACAAACTTCACATAATTTGCTTTGAACTTGTAGGGGATTTTTGCCTTTTGGAAAGTAAAACAATAAAAAAACGATCTTTGATTGTCCATTTTCAAGCTTATTTTTAGCCAACTTGTTGTTGGCTAATGACGCTCAGTTTTTGACTAAAGATAGTCTGATCTTTAAAATAGTGTATAATAATAAAATATAAGCCACGCAATCACTACTTCACGAAATATGTAGGGCACATCAACAATGAGAAAAAAACACGAATTATCTAACAACGCAATGCGATGACCTTGGATGGTTACGTCATCGGACTTGAGAATGTATTCTGGTATCAACCTGAAAGTGCCGGACCCTTGCAGCATCAGGGTGGATATTGGGTTGATATCGAAAGTAGCCTGTAGAGCTCGAATGTTGCTGCAGGTATGAGTGTGATTTTTAGCTCGAGGACGGCGAAGTCTGTGGCCACCTTAGCCCTGGTCGAATTTATTTGGAACATTTGTAGGAAGTTTCCCCAGTCTGTAAGCAGGCACTGGTTCTCGCGTAGGTTTCTCTAATGTTTGTCAATTCTGCACCTAATTGTTGTTGTGACGATAACGACGAGTTGAATTGCTCATGCTAGGTATCTGGTACTACGTTGATGGGGGAATTCTCTGCATGTTGATGGTGACGAGTGTCATTTGAAGTTGTAACGTTGTGTCTAAATCTAGCATCTGGTTCTAGATTCGTTTCAGATGGGGAGTCATGACTTCATTGAATAATTGCTCAAGACCCTTCTCTATCGCATTGAACCTTTCATTCAACATTTTCTTGCTTTTACCAAGTGCAATTTTTCATGCCTTCCTTGCATTATGTTGATGATTTGGACCATCTGGTTGGCGTAATTGTCATCAAAAATGCCAAACAACAATCAATCAAGCGAAACCACAAAATGCATATATATTGTGCCTCTAGGCTCTGATTCCCAGGATTTGATTAATGTTGGAGAAATCCTTCTTCAAATGCCGGAAAGGATCTATAAGATGCAAGCAACTGCTCTGCAGAGTTCCTCTCTCATACAGCTGCAGTAGCAGATTCATCCCATTCTGGAGCATGGCCGCTTCTGACCAATATGGGTCCGAATTGTAGGAGATTAGCAGCTTTCATTCACTTGAAGATAAGTACACCTTGGTCAATGGAAGTACACGCCAGGTTGTAGTCCAGTCGATGAGACCTATGTTGGGGCCGTATTTACCATAGGAATAAGTAGACACGTGAAGAGGAGAGTCATGATTGGTGTTCCCGCTCACTGTCGGATTGCCGTTGCTGCTCACCTGACGTTTTTCTCCTGCCAGTGGTTGAGTAGGGTAGACTGGGTACGGTTGAAACGGGGGACGATTGAAACAAAGCAAATATTTCGGCACCGTACATGTTGAGATGAGTGCTGCAATAAGAGAACGAAGCGGTCGACAAGTCTAAACTCGAACTTTAGTGTTGTGTCGATCTTTGTGCGTTGTGCTTGTGTGTAGGAGGCCCCATTGTGTTTTTTGACAGGAAAGTAAGTATTTTTTGTTTGTAAATTTATGCAATTATTATGGTGTTATTAGAGCTAGATTATTAAGAGTGTTGCATCATTTTGATTGAAGGTTGTAAAATATGGCTGAATGTTTAGTTTTTGTTCAAATTTATTATCATTCTTACTGTGAACCGTTTTATACCTAGATAGGGGGTTGGGGACGATTGAAACATTTTTTGTGGGTACGGTTGAAACAGATTATCTATTTAATTTTCTTATTTCTTAGATGCCAAGGGTGCGTCAAAGGAAAACTTCAAGAGGTCAGGCCGATATATCAATGTACAAACAAGCCTATGAAGATGTAAAAGCCGGATCTTCGTTAAGAACAGCGGCAGAAAAGAATGGATTGAACCACTGTTCCCTGTTGAGGTATCTACGTAAACGAGATGCAACTGGTGGCGATGAAAATCAAGGAATAGGATACAAGGCTCACAATCGAGTGTTTAACCAGGAACAAGAGCGTGAGCTTTCTAAATATTTAATGCGATGTGCAGACATATATTTTGGCCTAACTAAAAAAGATGTCATGAAATTAGCATACGAACTAACCATCAAGTATGACTTATCGCGACCTCGGACTTGGGATGACAACGAAATGGCCGGCGAAGAATGGTTTCGCATGTTTATGCGAAGGAATCCTGAATTGTCAGTACGTGCAGCACAGGCTACAAGTCTTTCTAGGGCGACTAGCTTTAACAGAAATAACGTAGATGCTTTCTACGACAATTTGGCTACTGTCATGGACCGTTATAAATTCGAACCTCAAAATATATATAACGCTGATGAGACCGGCATAACTACTGTGCAAAAACCCGACCGAATAATAGCTAGACGTGGTGCTCGTCAATTAGGTTCAGTGACTTCAGCCGAGAGGGGAACTTTAGTCACAGTAGCCTTTGCGGTCAATGCCATCGGAAATGCTTTTCCTCCATTCTTCGTCTTTCCGCGAGTGCGTTACCAAGATCATTTCATCAGGGATGGACCAATAGGATCTGCTGGAAGTGCAAATCCTTCTGGCTGGATGCAGGATGAAACATTTATTCATTTCCTGGAACACTTCAGAAAACATACAAAAGTTTCTCCTTCACACAAAGTTTTGCTTGTACTTGATAACCACTCTTCACATGTTCACATTGTCGCACTAGACTTTTGCAAGACGAATGGCATTGTGATGCTATCTTTCCCTCCTCACTGCTCACATAAACTCCAGCCGCTTGATCGATCTGTATTCGGTCCTCTGAAGAAAGCTGTAAATTCGACCTGTGATGGATGGATGCGAAGCCATCCCGGCAAAACAATGTCAATCTACGACATCCCAGGAATTTTAGCTTCTGCTATGCCGCTTGCTCTTACACAATCCAACATTCAAGCTGGCTTTCGCGCAACTGGGATTGTTCCATTTAATCGGTATTTATTTACTGAACTCGATTTTGCACCTGCATTTGTGACAGATAGGCCAAATCCTGTAAAAACAATCGAGGCAACTGAGGGCCCTATTCAGAATGCTAGTGCACCCGAGGATAAAACACCAACACCATCACCTTCTATTTTTACTTTCGAACCACCAGAAGAGTCGGAGGAGCTTTCTAATGCAGCTTTTTTTATACAACAACCAACTCTAAACACGCCACAGTGTTCACAAGTTGCAGACAGAGAACAAGAAGATATAATTGCAGATCCAGAATCTTTAATTAAACCACCCGGACATCAAAATAGTGGTAGGGTTCAGGAAATTTCACCCAAACCCTGTACAAGTTTCAAATCCGTTTCTGTGCTGACAAATCAAACAGAAAATATCGCAACTTTGGGTACACCACTTCTGTTTTCGCCGGAAGTAGTGCGACCACTACCAAAAGCTTTTCCAAGGAAACTGCCAAACAGGGGGCGAAAAACCAGGAAATCCACAATCTATACAGATACACCTGAAAAAGAAGAGATAAGAAGGGAACATGAAAACAGATTGAAACGAAGCAAAGCTAAGCAAGTTAAGAAAAGGATAGATAAAGGAAGGACTAAAAGAAATGCTACAAACAGGAAAAACACCAACAGGCAACATGAATCTTCATCAGAAGCAGAGGAGTGCTTCTGCCTGGTTTGTTTGTCAGCATATTCAGAAAGCAGATCAAGGGAAAAATGGATACAATGCATGGAGTGCAAAATGTGGGCGCATGAAGAGTGCACAGCAGGTAGTCTACGTTATGTTTGCCACAATTGTGATTCCGAATGATATCGGGACTAGATAAATAATATTGTTTAAAATTTTGATTTTTAAAGAATTAATATGTCTTAATTTTTCTCTTAACCTATTTTATAGCTGAAGTGATAAATTTTTTTTAAAACTGCTGAATTTTATTTTCTTAAGCAAAAAGTATTGAAGTTTTGTTTTGTGATTTATTTATCTATGCTTAAAAATGAAGATGTTTATAGAAATAAGGTTGTGAAGTTTCACTCAAAGTGTTTTGTTAGCTGGAGTGCTAAAATTTAGTTTTTTAATTAATGCTGTTGAGTTTTGAAAAATATAGTATGAAGAAGTACAAAAACATTACAAAAGCACCAACATCTGATTATTTCATAATTTAAGTTGTACTTAATATAAAACTTTGAAAAAAGATTGAAATTAATATAAGATTATAAGTATTTTGAAAGACTTGAATATTAATAAAAACACATTTGTGATGTTTAACTGTGCCATAACGAGTCGTGAAATGTTATTAGACGACGAGTAAATATGTTGATTTATAAAATTTTTCATTATTTGCATGTGTTTCAATTGACCCCAGGCACTGTTTCAACCGACCCTGGCATAGGGACGGTTGAAACAAATTATTTTTTTATGTTAAATTTTATTTTACACATAAAATACAATACAGTGATCTCAAATAATATTGCCCATTAGTAGATAGATATATGGTATTTAATTTAATGTATTCCCGTAATCGCTCGCTTAATTGATCCAGATGCAACGGACGATAAACGCTAAAATGTTTCAACCGTACCCAGTCTACCCTACTCAATTATGATGGTGCTTCATCAAACAGTGTGTTATCGTGCACTGATAGTTGAGGCAGCTTGTAAATCGGTCTCTTCAGCATTGCAAATGTGGTTTTGACATCTGCAACTCGGACGAAACCATCAGCACCTTTGTATGTTTTCACGATTTACCCCAATGGCCACTTCATACATGGTGTGTAGTTTTCGCTTATGAGGACATCTGTCACGGGAATCGCATTCTTGTGTACCTTTCTCCACTTTACGCGATGCTGCAGCTGAGTTAAGTACTCCTATGACCACAGTTGCCAGACTTCGGGTTTGAGGTGGTTTATCAGTTTCCACCGAGTATGGAGACTGTTAGTAACTAGCTCTGCGTAACCACCCATTATGGCCATGAGGGGTCCTCTGATAAAAAAAAATGCGCTAGAATTGACGCTGTCAATTTGTTGGGTCATCTGACATCTCAAGGAAGGCATATGCTCCATCTCAACTACCAATATATGCAAATCTTCATGAGTGAGAGTTGCCGCTAATGTGCCCTGGCGCAGAAAAGTTTTTTCGCCAACCACCTCCTCCTGAATGGTAGGGTACAATAGAAGTTAAGTTTACGGGCGCTGCATGCGTTTGAGTTGAGCGATGATGACCATTCCGACAGTTGGTGGTACGCAAAGTTAGTGGCGTTGTCGCAAAAGAGACTCTTGTAATGGCCTCGTCTCCCGATGAACTACTTCAGAGAGGACGGTACTCAGATCAC
Organism: Odontomyia ornata; assembly: GCA_963969285.1. Classification (NCBI taxonomy): domain Eukaryota; kingdom Metazoa; phylum Arthropoda; class Insecta; order Diptera; family Stratiomyidae; genus Odontomyia; species Odontomyia ornata. Next base: position 107,265,596 of record OZ017739.1, on the reverse strand, counting down.
TTACTCACTCCAAATGGACAGCATTGGTGGTGAAACAGCAAAAGATAGCTATGTGCCCTCTCTGGGGCCGGGAGCCTATACCACGGTAATGGGCGAGCTGGTTGAATGCGCGTGCTTGGCAGGTTTCTCTTTATTTGAAAGAGTAGTCTAGGTCTGACTCGAGTACATGAAATGCACTCCCACGCTATTTATTTCACGAGTTGCTTCCCCCCTGATTGGCCAGAAATGATGACTCGCAGTTGCGAGTAATGCCTGCGCCCCGAGATGGCAGTTGTCATGGTGGATGTCCATCATCAGCAGCTTTATGAATGGATGCTTGAACGACAGCAGGATCGTGTTCTTGGCATTGAACGAGAGCTTTGAAGGTTTCAGCTTCCCACCAATGCAGAGAATTGCCTTTAGATCCAGGAAAGGAGCCAGTACTACCAAAGGACTGTGTCTGTTGACTTGCTTCAACAATCGAATCTCTTGTATTTTATCTTAGAAGGCTTCTTGTTGGACGTCCCTCATAATGATTTCCATTCGCTGAATAGTTCGTGACTTGCGGGTCTTGGTTCCGCAATTGGAGAGAGTCGAAAACTGGTTCGAGACGATTGATAAACGTTCCATGTAGGCCACTACGCATTGCAGTCTTTTGAAAGAGTTCCCATGTTGAACTTCATGAACAAAATCAACATCGGAAGCCTTTGTCACCACCATCACTATTTTGATTTGCCTTCTCTCCACGTTATATCCCCCCACTGCAAAACTCGGGATTTTGCTTCACCCAAAAGAGTGGTCCATGCAACTACATGTTACAGGTGCTCTGTTTAGCCAGTGCCATATTATGCAAGTGGATGTCGAAATTGTTTGAAGGCTGAAATACGATAAGCAATGAGGTGTTATACGAAGGTTCTGGAAAGTTGATCGAAGCCAAGATAATTTCGGCATTAGTCCAAAAAACATAAAAAAACCTCTGGCAAGTTGAGTGCAATTTTAAAATGCTTTGCTAGCTCCGCTCCTTACTTTGCAGCACGGGATTCCAAGCGTGAGGAGTTATCGTCTCGATTGGAGCCACTGTTCATTTGGCACATAGCAGCTTAGCAACAATTTGATAGCTCCTTAGGGTTGATCAGGTGTACATCATAGCACTGTATAACTTCTCGGAGGTGAGAAGGTGTAAAATCGTACATGGATGGGTTTCTTGACTGTACTAACGTATCGAAAATTGCTCGTGCTGCAGTGACGGCAGGTTACTGTGGAAATCGAACCATTGAGTGAGGATTCCCACTAGTAAGCTGCATCCAAATCAAACTGGCTTGGCAGTTACGATGGCTGGAGTCAGAACCCTAATGGTTCAAATACCTAGGCAGTATCGGACGCGATCTTCCACTTGGAGAACTTCACATCCGTTGGTTCTAGGTTGATGCGAATCTTGAATTTGCTAGCCTTTGGATTGCAGATTCCTTCCAATGTTTTGATATAGTCCTTGGAGAGACTACTGAAATCCAACTGGACTTGCTGGTCCTCCAGTTTGCTCATCTGCAACAACCTAGGATAGTTGGCGCACCATTTGTGCAAGTGAATGTCTGTGCTTGAAGGGCCTGTATTTAGCTCCGTCTGTTTCTGAATCACCTCAGCCAAGCTGCCTGCCACAGTCATGACATTGTCAATATAAAACTTCTTCTGCAAGGTGGTGCTGCCTAGGGGACTTCTCTGCTATTTTCTTGTATCAGAACTTGGTCGCTATGTATGGGGTACACGTTGTACCATATATTACAGCTTTGAGCTAATGGTAAGGCAATCATTGCGTTGAGTTATTTATATAGATCAGACCATGGGACCGTCAATCTTCAGGCTGAAGCGTTATATACCAATACATTTTAGGTAAATTTCTCGAGAGGAATTTACCTATTGCGGAGAGTATCATATGTATACGAGTATATATATAAATAAATAAATAAATATATATATATATATATATATATATATATATATATATATATATATATATATATATATATATATATATATGTATGTATATATTATATATATATATATATATATATATATATATATATATATATATATATATATATATATATATTGTTACATGTACAAATAATTCTGCGAGCTACTGTCGCAATTGTTTTCATAATCATTAAGAACGTCAACCAAGGAATTTACTCGAACCCACGAGAATCCAACAAGCATGATCAACATCTGCAAGTGACGTCACTCCATTCGTTAATTTGCTCGAATCTACCAGGTACCTCTCGGTAGAACATTCGTCAATGTACGAGAAATGGGTGAATAGGTAGAGACCCTATATAAAGGCGAGCTGAATGAATGGGGGGATCATCATTCGACCGCGATAAGAACTGCGATAGTGTGTTTCGTAATAGTGAAGTAATTTAGAAGACAATTGCGATAGTAAATTTATGGACAAGTGTTAGATTTTTTAATAGTGACAATTAAAATTAGTGAAAGTGTTAACTGATTATTGTGCATTTTATTTAATTAAATAAACTCTTTTAACTTAAATTAAAAGACATTGCGTTTTCACTTTCCTGGAATGTTAAAATTATAGGCCGCGAACCAATAACACGCGACAATGGTGTCAAGAAGTGAGAAAGAAAAATTTTGAAAGTGAAAATTTGAACATTTTTGAAGTGCACAATAGTGAGAATTGACGTGGAAACTGGTGGAAAAATAGCCGAAACAATAAAAATGCCAGGAAATTTACATTTAAAAATTAATCAATTGAGCATATCGGAGCTCAAAGAGGAGTTGGAACAACGAAATCTGGCCACACAAGGTACAAAGGTCATACTGATTGCACGCTTGGGTGATGCGATCGAGTCGGAAGGCGTGAATTTGGGTTTGGGTGAGCTCTCAGATGCGGAAAAAGGCGCAGAAGGTGGAGAAGTAGAAACACCAAAATCAAAGGAGCCAGAAAATGCGCTGATGCAAATGTTAATGCTGATGTCATCCAGTTTAACTGCGAAGCTAGATGAACAATCAGCGAAGCTAGACCAACAAGCGATCGAAATCAAGGAAGTGCAAAAACAGTCAACCGAAATAAAAGCGGAGCTCGGTAGCCTGAACAATCAAATTAAATGCGTCGAGGAAAAGGTATACCAGGTCGAGGAGAAGGTCAGCTAGGTTGAGGAGAGAATCAACTATGAGATCAGCCAGGTCGAAGAGAGAATGAACCATGAGATGGGAAAAGTGAAAAAAGAATTGGAAGCAGCGAAGGCAGTAGTAACCACTTCACCAGCCCCGCTTATAACCGCAGCGCAAAGCACATCCAGAAATGTGCAAGCACCAATATTCGATGGGCAAACGGTCTGGACTATTTACAAGACCCAGTTTGCAGCTGCCGCAAGGGCAAATCACTGGAATGAACAGGACCGAGCAACTGCGCTGATTCTTGCTCTAAGAGGCCCAGCTGCCGAGCTTTTGCAGACGATCCCCGTTGAATCGCAATCAAACTCGAATGCTATAATGAATGCGCTCGACATGCGTTATGGAAAGGATCATCTAAAGCAGATTTATCGGTCACAGCTAAGGCATCGGGTGCAGAAGTCTGGTGAAACCTTACAGCAGCTAGCCCAAGACATTGAGCGACTGGCACTTTTGGCTTATCCAGCTTACGACCCAGAATATCGAGATGATGCAGCGACAGAAGCATTCATCAGTGCCTTAAAGGACCAGGAATTGCAAAAAGCTGTGCGATTAGCTCAAAAGCAAACGGTTAAGGCCGCATTGGTTTATAGTCTGAACTATGAGGCAGCGAAAAATGCGACTCGTAGCACAGCCTGGCTCCATGAGGTAAGGGCAAATGAGTGCAGGTGTGAGCGCGTGGGAAATGAGCGAGAGCGGCAGGTGAATGGTGCGCCTAGATGCTGGGATTGCGGTGAGAAGGGGCACCTGCAAAGAGACTGCAAGAATCGAAGAAAACGGAGGTATTGTCCAGGATGGTGGAGATCCAGATCGAGTCAGGAGCCTAGAATGGAGGCCCATCAAACTGCAACGGCCAACTTCGTGGGGCAGAGGTTGACTAGGAGGATCGACGTGCCCAGCACCACCATCACCGTGTCAAGACTACATCGTGGAGAAGCGGATTTATGCCTTCCGGGTCAAGTTGACGGAGAACACTGCACCATAACAATCGACACTGGTGCAACCCGATCGATTATCCGACCAGATCTAGTTAGACAGCAGCAACTTCACAAGGGCAGAATTTTCTCACTACGGACAGCTACGGGAGAAACTGCACCTGTTCATGGAGAGGTCAACCTCCAGATACAGTTGGGAGACCTTGTGTTCCGACATAATTTTCTGGCCGCGAACATTATGGATGACTGCATTCTCGGAATGGATTTTCTGCGACCACATGGAATCACGTTGGATTTGGGCAAACGTGTTTTGAAATGGCAGAATGTCGAAGTACTAATGGAGGATCCCAGCGTCCAAATTCCCAAGATGAATGTAGTGGTATGTACTGACACTGATGTACCGAATTCTTCCGAAAGCATTGTATGGGCCAAGCTTGATGGTGATTCTGGGGACCAACGATCTTATCTGATAGAGCCAACGAAGACATCCGCATTGCGCAGTTTGATTGTAGGACGAAGCCTTGTAAGATCTTTAAGGAACGGATATGTGCCGGTTAGAGTCCTTAACACCGCAGACTCAACCACGAGCATCAAAGCGGGAGAAGTCATCGGCAGCTGCCAGCCTGTTTCCACCATCACCTCTTTGGAAGCTACTCACGACCATCATTGCAAAAGGAGGCAAGACACAGATAAAGCCCGGGAACTCACGTCTGCAATATTGAAGCAAGTCAAATTGCCAGTGCAGCTATTCAAACGAGCCTCTGATCTGGTCACCAAGTACAATGATATCTTCTTAACAAGCCCGCATGACCAAGGCCGAACGAGTCTGGTAACTCACTTCATAGATACACAGGGAGGCAAGCCGATTCGACAAGCGCCGAGACGTCTCCCTATAGCCAAACAAGGAGAAGTGAGCGCGCTGATCTCAGACATGGAAAAAAACAAGGCGTTATTGAACCTTCTGTCAGTCCATGGGTCGCGCCTGTAGTTCTAGTAAAGAAAAAGGATGGTAGCACTCGTTTTTGTGTCAACTATAGGCAGCTTAACGACGTCACTAAGAAAGATAGTTACCCGCTTCCACGCATCGATGACATCATGGACACTTTAGCCGACGCAAAATGGTTTTCTACACTCGATCTCAAGATTGGCTACTGGCAGGTGAAATCGACAAGAAGGACCGAGAGAAGACCGCATTTTCAGTTGGGACCGGATTGTGGCAGTTTGTAGTGATGCCATTTGGGCTTTGCAATGCTCCAGCCACTTTCGAACGCTTGATGGAATACGTGCTACGTGGTCTAACCTGGAAAACCTGCTTGATGTACCTGGATGACATCATCGTCATCGGGAGAACGTTCGAAGAGCATGTGCGGAACTTAGAAGAGGTTTTCTCCCAACTGCGACCGGCAAATTTGAAACTTAGTCCCGACAAGTGTACCCTTTTTGCAGCTGAAGTAGAATACCTGGGACACGTCGTATCAGCAGAAGGGGTAAAAACAGACCCTGAGGAAATTGAAGCCGTGAAAAGCTGGCCAACACCAAACAACAAGCGCCAACTACGAAGTTTCCTGGGTTTGGCAACCTACTATCGAAAATTCGTCAAAGACTTTGCCAAAATAGCTAAGTGTCTCCATCAGCTAACCGAGAAAAATCGTCCGTATGTCTGGAACGAACAATGCCAGACAGCCTTTGAGACCTGAAGGAAAAGCTGTGTGAATCACCCGTGCTGGCGTATCCGAAACCCGGAAAAATGTTTGTAGTTGATACTGATGCAAGCAACGGCGGTATTGGAGCTGTACTCTCCCAGCAGATCAATGGCGAAGAAAGAGTCCTCTCGTATTACAGTCGAGTTCTTTCAAAAAGTGAGAGGAACTACTGTGTGACCAGGAAGGAGCTATTGGCTATAATAAAGGCCACCAAGCAGTTCCACAAGTACCTATATGGCCAGAAATTTGTTCTTCGAACGGACCATGCATCGCTGAGATGGCTACTTAACTTCAAAAATCCCGAGAGACAAGTTGCGAGGTGGATCGAAAGATTGCAGTCATACGTCTACGAAATTGTTCATCGTAAGGGCGGAGTTCATGGAAATGCTGACGCCCTATCTCGTCGCCCATGTCCAGCTAACTGCAAGCATTGTCGACGAAGGTTGGTCATCGGAGGAGATTCGAAATGCCCAGCTAGCCGATGAAGACATCGGACCATTGCTCGTATGGAAGGAGACGACTGGGCGACCTGAGTGGAAGGACGTTTCAACGCATGGCGCAACCCTGAAAAGCTATTGGGCACAATGGAACTCCCTTCAGGTGGAGAGTGGTGTACTCAAGCGGAAATGGGAAACGGCGGATGGCAGCTCCTATAGGATGCAAACTATACTACCCAAAAGCCGAATCCACGATGTGGTAAAGGAAATGTATGAAGGATCCTCGGGAGGCCATCTTGGTGTTAACAAAACCTTAGCGAAATTGCAGGAAAGATTCTACTTACTGGCTCCACGCTCGAGAAGACGTAGAGGACTGGTGTCGCAGATGCACAATTTGCGCTTCCGTCAAAGGTCCAAAACGACGACTGAGAGGACAAATGCAAACGTATAACGTGGGGGTACCGTTTGAAAGGATTGCTGTTGATATCGCTGGACCCTTTCCTGAATCTGAATGGGGAAATCGATACACGCTGGTTGTAGCTGATTATTTCAGCAAGTGGCCCGAGATCTAACCCATTCCCAACCAGGAAGCAACTACTGTAGCCGAACAGCTAGTGTTAAATTGGGTCAGCAGGTACGGCGTGCCTTGTGAACTACATTCGGATCAAGGCCGAAACTTTGAGTCACTAGTTTTTAGCGAAATGTGCGAGCAGCTGGGAATACAGAAAACGAGGACAACACTGCTGCATCCCCAATCCGATGGAATGGTCGAACGTTTCAACGGCACGCTCAATAAACACCTTGCCAAAATGGTTGACGAGAACCAAAGGGACTGGGACCGACATATCCCACTATTTTAATGGCGTATAGAGCCGCTGAACATGCGTCGACGGGCCAAGCCCCAGCCAAAGTCATTTTTGGAAAGACTATTCGTTTGCCAGCCGATATAAAGTTCGGAACACCCCCTGAGAAACCCCAAACGGTCTAGGAGTACGCAAGTGATCTAAGACAACGGTTGAACCAGATACATCGGACAGTGCGAAAACACCTCGAATCGGCTACTGACCGCATGAAGACCAGGTATGATCTTAAGGCTAATTCTACTGGCTTCCAGCAAGATGACTTGGTGTGGCTTTATAACCCGCAACGGCGAAAGGGTAGGTCTCCAAAGTTGCAACATAACTGGGAGGGACCATACCGAGTTACAAAGCGAATCAACGACATCGTATACCGAATACAGGAACATCGTAAGCCGAGAGCTAAAATGAAAATCGTCTTGCCCCATATTACACCCAGGGAGAATTGACTACAAATAGCGACACATCTTTTCGGGGCGAAAAGAACTGAGGTGGGGGCAGTGTTACATGTACAAATAATTACATGTACAAATAATTCTGCGAGCTACTGTCGCAATTGTTTTTATAATCATTAAGAACGTCAACCAAGGAATTTACTCGAACCCACGAGAACCCAACAAGCATGATCAACATCTGCAAGTGACGTCACTCCATTCATTACTTTGCTCGAATCTACCAGGTACCTCTCGGTAGAACATTCGCCAATGTACGAGAAATGGGTGAATAGGTAGAGACCCTATATAAAGGCGAGCTGAATGAATGGGGGGATCATCATTCGACCGCGATAAGAACTGCGACAGTGTGTTTCGTAATAGTGAAGTAATTTAGAAGACAATTGCGATAATAAATTTATGGACAAGTGTTAGATTTTTTAATAGTGACAATTAAAATTAGTGAAAGTGTTAACTGATTATTGTGCATTTTATTTAATTAAATAAGCTCTTTTAACTTAAATTAAAAGACATTGCGTTTTCACTTTCCCGGAAAGTTAAAATTATAGGCCGCGAACCAATAACACGCGACAATATATATATATATATATATATATATATATATATATATATATATATATATATATATATATATATATATATATATATATACATATATATATATATATATATATATATATATATATATATATATATATATATCTATATATATATATATATATATATATATATATATATATATATATATATATATATATATATATATATATATATATATATATATATATATATATATATATATATATATATATATATATATATATGGGATATAATGAAATTTGTGACCACGCTAGAGGTTGCAATTTTGCTCGGATTTTCACCAAATTTTCAGAAAAGGTGTATTGGTTTAATATCTCGGTTAAGTTTGTGAACCATCTGTATCGGCAAAAACAAAATGGCGGCCATTTTAGACGAAAGATTTCTGTTCTGACCAAAGTATAGCTCCGATTTGGGTGAAATTTGGTACAAAGGTTCACTGATGTATGTGATGAATCTCATAACAAAAAATCCAAAGTCAGTACGGCAGAAACAAAATGGCGGCCGCTCAAAGGTCGAAAAACGTGCAAAATTTTGTTGTTGTAATAGTGGTCAAAGCTTTCAACCGATTTTCATGAATTTCGGCAGTTAGATAGAAATTATTAGTATCTAAAGAATTACGCGAAAAAACTGGAGGTCAGGTTACAAAAAAAACCTCAAAACTTCAAAGGCTTCTAAAAGTCGCATCTACAGATTTTGATATTTTGGGGATCATGCATGTGCAAATTTTAAAATGGCGGCGGTTTAAATATGCGTTTTTTTCAGGTTTTTGTGGCGCTCTAGCGGTCACATTTTCCAGCGGATTTCGATGACACTTGAGATTATGGATCTCTGTACTATGTTCTTGTATTATGCAGAAAATTATTAAAATTGAATGAAAAATAAAAAAAGTCAAAAATTTAAAACCCAATATCTTAAGCTGTCATTTTCACTAAAAATTGAATTATTTTGCCCTGTCTAGAGTGAAACTCCGATTTGAACGAGATATGGCACATTGATTGATGAGGTCCTAGTCCACAAAAATAGTCCAAAATCAAATGCATGCATTCAAAATGGCAGCCCCCAAAGGTCAAAGGTTGCTACTAAAATAGCGAATTGCGCTTGCCGCAATTCACTATTTTAATAGCAACTGAAATAATGGAAACGTTTTAAATGACTTGTTTTGAACGTATTTATAAATCAGAAAAGTTTTTGAATTTTGTAAAATATTTTTAACAATACCCTAAAAAATTATAAAATCGCGACTTGTCTGTCTGTCCGTCCGTCCGTTTGGTCGTGCGTCACAAGTTTTCTCGCAAACCACATAAGCTAGAATGAGGAAATTTTCTACGTAGGTCAAAAGTGGTTCCTCTTGAAATTTGCAGGGCAAGAAAATATTTCAAAGTGTTTAAGGGGGTCTCCCCATACAGGGGGGGGGGACATAAACTTTTTTTTTATTTCTGTAGCCCTCTAGTAGCCAAGTTTCTCAACAGATTCCGATAAAACTTGAAATTATAAGACGAATAAAAAATTCGAAAATTTACTGCTTAATATTTTTAGCAGCCTTTTTCAATAAAAATTCAAAATGACGGCGACTGGTAGTTTAGAAAAGAATATATATATATATTAATGGCAATGCAAGTGCTGATTAAACATCCATGGAAATCTTTTGAAATTAACTATTTGAGCTATTTAAGCCGACAAGGTATCACTTTTGTGTGGTAGCCACTGTGAAATGTATAAACAGCAAATGTGAGAAGGGCGAAACGAGTATAAATATGTTTATAACAATTTATTACTCGCCGATTTTCAATATGTGATTCATACGTGTGCAACTCAATTTAATTAGCAAAATATTTGCGCCTCTATGAAGGGTCTCCAAATACGAACGATCCTTTTTGTTAATAAATACCCATGTAGTGCTAAAAAATTGCAGTAAGAAGTCCAGTAGTAGGCAAACCAAATTCTTTTTCGAAACCTTACGCTACATACGAGAAATTTACCTTTCCGGCTGGTGCTGCCAACGGGGTTTTTTTTCAATGTTGGAGGTGAAGACAAATCGGAGCATTCGGAAAGGTAGTAAGACCACAAACCGCTCGTCCTGGACAGTGAAGCCTGTACGAACGACTTCGTTCAAGGAAATATTTATGACCGTCTTGCTCGATACATCGAAGACCAGTCTTAATTTCGTGGTGCTGCTATTCAGCTTCAATAAACAATGATGTGGTGGGAAATATCGCAATCCTATGTACTGCTAAGGTGTCACTTCTCCTATGAGCCTATGCCGAGCGTACTTCTTCATAAAGAAGCGTTAAGCCGGCGTTTTTCTACAGGCGGCGTTCTGTGGCGAGAATTCTGCATGTGGTAGATGATTCTGAGTCACTTAATCCCTTGAGGTCATTGCAAGAGGGAAGTCTTACCAGGAAACAATCGTTGAGCTGTCTTTGCATTGTCTGACTAAAGTGAGTTTCATATGCTCTTTCAGTCAGCGTAAACTTGTGTTTTTGATCCTGCACCTCCTCGAATTCCCAAAATCGCTTGACAGTTTCGCTCAAGATGGTGTCCGCTGAGGTGAGAACACCTTTCCTGGAAATATCCATCCGAGGAGCGTTTTTTGGAGCACTGGGAGCTCAGGACCCAATTTTAGCTGACCAATGGCCGAAATTGGTACTCGGCAACAGGTTAATCCATTCCGTTCATTGGAAGTCAGGATCCGCTAATGTGATATTCCTTGGAACGTGCCATCCTGAAATGTTTAAATCCTGAAAAATATTAAGTGAAATGCTTTTGTCCATGACATAGGCCTCCATCTGCGTGATGTACTCATTTAATCTTCACCAGAGTAGTTAAAGCGGAAGATAGTGTGTCTGCTTGCAGCCTTCCATATTGTTTATGCTCGAAGCTTGAAGGCATTGCCTTGGCCTACCTAGGCTTGTTATCTTCCCTTCAGTGTAATAGCGTTTTGTGATTTTCAACACATTCTTTGCAACGTCTGGCAGCATAGCTTGGGGCTTTATGTTCTTGTTACAGGTAGTCGATGAAAAGTGTCTGTGACCAAACCAACGTCAACAGTTTTGAGGCGGCAATTTTGAGGAATTCTAGACAGTGTTTGAGCGGTTGATCTGGGTCTTACACTAAGCACTAAGAAGCCATAGTGACGACTGCAGTCGCTTTAATACTTTTCTTAGCAATGATAATCGTTTCATTCAGCTTGCCGCCGAGTTTCTGGGGTGCCTGAAATCGCACCTTTAAAAAGTCCAAGAATCTCTTTAAGGGTCGTAACTCCCGTGGACTGGACAAAGATTACTCATAGAGCGTGTGGGTGGTCGGACCTAGCTCCCTGATCAACACATGTAGCTGCAGTGGGTCCCAATCGCTTGTGAGTATCTGCATGTTTCTAGGGCCTCTCAGTTACTCCACAGTGGTATCGTGTAGAGCCTTATTTCGGCCCTTATTGCCCACATGGGATGGTTCACATAGCGAATCGTTAATGTGCGTAGCAACCAGTAGCCGTCGATTGTGGCAACGTTCTCGCAAGCACAAAATTTCAGACAAGTCCCTCAGCTTCTTTGTGCAGTTGGCTTTGAGACACCATAGCCTTAAGCTAGTCAATGTTGAAGACTAGCTATCTTGAAAAAGATCGTGGAGCTATTGGCAGTGCAGGTATTCCCATCAAAGGTGGTGAGTGTTATCTTTATTAAAGGCAAACTGGGGGGCGGTCACGGTCGGACCTTGTGGTGTGGACGGGGCGTCAAGTTCTTCTAAACTTATTTGAATCTAACATTGATAAGCCGGTCGTGAGAAACTTCTTCGGTTCGATCTCTTGATTGCGATCGAAACCTAGTCCTTCAGGATCGTCACGTGTTTATGAAGTTGGTAATAATATTCTTTCAACTGTAACTAGCATCGTTGCACTGACACAGTTCTGGACTTGCACCACTGTCGTGAGACCTCTAGATGATTCAGACGTGAAATCAATCTAAGCTAGAAATCCGCCATTAACTTATATTGTCGGCAAATTTTTGTGATGCCCGCCTCATTTCACTGACCTCCTTCGTAGAGGGTAACCTTATCCATTCCTATCAGCCACCAGTCTCGACCTTAGGTTGCTTCAAAGCACCCTAAGTTGTCTGAATTAGTAAATAATGCATATTGTTCCATAGCTATAACCTCATTAAATACTTCTCGATTCTCTTGAAATTTTCAGGATAAATTAACCTTAAGTTCATTAAATGTTTATATTTTAGTACAAAATCTTAAAAACAGCAGTCCTCAGAATCAGCGATATTCCGTTGAGTCAGACTCTTCAAAAGGTGGAGAATGGGGGGAAATTTTTTTTTTCATTCTTTGCGAATAAAAAGTTGTTGCGAGTGGATTATAGAGGTACAGGGTGCGGCAGCAAAACTTCCTTTTTTGAAATGCCCGCCCTTAAAGTGCTAACTGTTATAGCGCGGCGCTAGTAGTCTCATTCGAGAGAGGTGATTTTAAAGTTTTGCTCATCCCTTGGTTAGCCGCTATCATGCGTTGGAACAGTGCGGAGCGTGCATTTACCGTTGAAGCGTACTTTTCGAACGGAAAGTCGGTGATTGCAACCCAGCGTGCCTTTAGACGTCACTTCAATGTCGCTCCGTTAGGCCGTGTCCCGGACCAAAAATCAATTCTTTACTGGGTTAAATCCTTTCGGAATACCGGAAATGTGACGCGAAGAAGAAATGAAGTCCCACGGCCCGTCAGATCACGTGAGAACATCGAGGCAGTAAGAGCTTCAATGTTGCGATCTCCGCAGCGTTCTGCGCGGAAGCATGCGTCTGCCCTTGGGATATCTGATCGTTCTTTACGGCGAATTCTTCACAATGACCTTCATTTCCATCCCTACAAGTTAGCAACTGCGCAGGAACTCTCCGAACGCGACTTCGATTCTCGAAGAAATGCATGTGAAGCGCTTTTCTAAAACGTCCCTGAAGACGCGATTGTGTTTTACAGTGATGAAGCTCATTTTCACTTGAATGGATACGTTAACAAACAAAACATGCGCTATTGGGCTGCCAACAATCCTCGAGAACTCCATCAGAGGCCTCTGCATTCGCCAAAAGTGACTGTTTGGTGTGCCATTTCATCAGTTGGGATTGTTGGTCCATGGTTTTTCGAAGAAAGTCAGTTGACAGTAACAGTCAATTCCAATCGTTATGTGAGCATGCTCCAGGATTTTTTTTTGCCACGACTTGATGAAATGGACTTAGGGGACATGTAGTTCCAACAAAACGGAGCAACAGCTCACACTTCAAGGGCATCAATGGCCGTTTTGAGGGACCACTTCCCAGAGCGACTCATCTCCCTCAGGGGTGATTTGCAGTGGCCAGCGCGCTCCCCTGATTTGAGCCCATGCGACTTTTTTTTGTGGGGTTTTTTGAAATCCCGCGTTTACACCAATCGCCCAAGGACCCTGGAAGACCTGAAGGCCAACATTCAGGAAGAAACGGCCAACATACCCATCGCTATGCTCGAAAAAGTGATGAGAAACGCCAGAATTCGGTTTGCTCAGTGTATAGACAATGGAGGACGCCACCTTTCAGATATGATATTTAAAACCGTGTAAGATAAAACTTTACATGTCAAACAACAGTATAAAAAAAAAATAAAAAACAAGTACCGCTGAAAATTTGTTTTGTTGAATTTTGAAAAAAGGAAGTTATGCTGCCGCACCCTGTATCTGAACTAACTCACTCTTAAGACTACCATATCAATCGTGCTACACTTTAAACAATATAATGCCAAGCTGCACTTGATTAGGTTTTTGTTTAATAAAAGGAACAATGGTCAAGAAATTGATTGTATCCATAATATATAACTATATTAGGAGTGATAATTTAAATGAATGAATTATTGATAGATAGATCGGCTTCCGTTTAGGTTTATGCCAAATCAGATCCAGCATTAACGAAGCAGCAACACAAGTGGGAAGAAATTTCTTGAATCATTGGCCCGGCAACATTCATATTTTGAACACGGAGCACATCACCATATACCCAAATGTTACCTTATTAAGTGTGGCAGACGATGAAAATGATAAATTTTAGTTTGGTTTGATTATCGAGCGACCGTTCCACGCAATTTATGATTCCGTTTAACAGATATGCACCATGTTTTAACATCATTTAGATGCAGACAGCGCATTGACAAAACGGCTTAGGGTATTGCATCGATCGATTATTATAGCGAGTATCCTGACTGATATTAGTGTTACATTCACCAAGATTTAGTTCATTAGAAAGCGACGTAGTAACAAATAACTAAAGTTTCATGTAGGAAGATACATTCCATTTGTAACCGGGTCAGTTAGTGTCATCAACGAAATGTCGCGACAACTGAACATAATGAAAACCTATTTATACATTGTTTATAATCAAAGTTATCATCAAAATCAGCAAACTCTAATGATAAACTTCTACTACTATTAGTAAGTGAAAATTAAATAATGCCATACTCACTCCATATATTTTGCAAGCGGATTATTCTTTGAGATTCGGCATACATTTTGACCCCACGTTCAGGGTTTCCTTGATCCGAGTGAATGCTCGTGCTTCACGTCGTAGGTGAAACTAGTTTGTCCTGGAGAAAGCTCCTTCCATCAGAATTCGCGACATTGTTCATTCGACTTGGTTTAATCTAAAGAACGGTTTTTTAGGGTTTTGTAAAATAATTTTACAAAACCCTACTAGTTTCGCGACCAGTCTGTCCGTCTGTCCGTCTGTCCGTCCGTCCGTCCGTCCGTCCGTCCGTGTGTCACAGCAGTTTTTCTCGGAAACTACTTAAGCTAGAAACATCAAATTTTGTGTGTAGGTGTAAAGTAGTGATCTCTTCAAAGTTCAACTACAAAAAAAATTTATAAGGTAATTAAGGGGGGTCTCCCCATATAGGAGAGTGACCCCCCGAAAAAAAATGTCATTTAAGATAGCCGATATGAGTATCAAATGAAAGGTCTTGATGAGAACTTTTCAAAACAGGTCTTAGTTTGGCAAAGTTTGCTTCGAGGGGCGCACAGGGAGGGGAAATGTACGAAAAATTTGTGTCCCCCCCCCTCGCGATTGGACACCTGTGATCCGAAAAATCTGAAAAAAATCAGGGATGTAGGTCTTGGTGAGTACAACAACAACAAATACGTGAGAAGTCGCAATTCACTCAACTTTGTTAGTAATAGTATGATTTATTGATTTTATGTTTTCTTGAATAAAATCTTAACGGTACCCTTAAATTCAATTAAATTCTGTACGTAGATGTCTATTTATAAGATTGATCTCTCCTGAAAGTTTCATAAAGATTGAATCATATTTAGCGAAGTTATAGCGGTTTGAATTTTCCTGTATTACTATGGAACAATATGCGCTGCATTTATTACTATGGCAACATATGGCTATGGAACAACATGCTCCTTTTACCGACTCAGACACTACAATTTTGCTAGGATTTGCATGAAAATTTCAGGAATGATAGGTGTCATGTATATCTTTGAGAATCGGTTCAGTTAGTGGTATCAGTAATCGTAAAACAAAATAATGGCTGATTTAAATGCGAAGATTGAATAATTTTGAGTTATTTTTTCCCAACTTCAACGTTTATGGTACATGCTTTGAACACTTGATTCAATTGAATGAATGACTGAAGATGAGTACCTACAATTAATGCTCATAAGTGAAACAAGTCAAGGAGGTGGGAGAGAGCTCCTAGCAAAAGGGTTTTGTAACCATTCAAGGATTCGAAAAAATTGGCCATTGATCGATGATAACAGTACAGGAGAGTGGCCCCTGAAAAATAAATTCTTCAAACGTAGCCGATATGAGTATGAAATAAAAGTTTCCCTGGGAGCTTTTCAAAACAGTTGTTGAACTGTCAGTTTTTGCTTCAGTGGGGACACAGGGGGGGGGGGGGTGGGGTGTAAACACATGAAAAATGTGTCTTCTCCGTCGCGGATGGACATCTGAAATAATTATCAAGGGAGATATTTATGGGTATAACAATACTAAAAACCTCAGAAGTCGAAATTCTTTCAACTTTGTTAATAATAGCATGAGCTTCGTATTTCATACTTTCTCCAATAAAATCGTCTTTGACATGTTTCTTGATTTGATTCGATCTGCGTCACTGCAGTTTGTAAATTGAATACAAAACCCTTCTGACATGAGCGTAGGTCTGTTTACCCAACTTGTTTTTGATTTCTTAGAAAAGTGGTGTCGATCGAAGAACGATCAAATGGGTTGACAAAGTAGCGGTAGGGAAGTGTAAGACACCTATTCGAGAAATGAAGTGGAAATGAAGACATAGAAAAGTTCGAGGAATAAATGGCATGTAATTGACGCAAGCTAGGAGGATCGTAATGTGGCTCCTTATGCTTCAGAGCTCAGCACGTGGTATGATTATTATTTCCTTTCTTTTGTTGTAGCAGCATTTTATTTTTTTCCTTACATAAAAAAAATCTGAAATTGAAGTTGTAAATTTATAGCAGAAAGATGCTGTAGTAAAGGAGTCAGAAGAAATAAGAATGCATTAGATTTTCTTTTCATTGAAATTTAACTAAATAAACGTGGAATTTCAGGAGTCTAAAGAGTCCCGAGTAATAATAAAAAGTGAATCCAAACGGTACTGAAGTGATAGTGTTCGGGGATGTGCAAAAGGGATACCCTTCCATAAGCTTTCCCATTGTTGTTAGGAAATCTTTGCATACAGTTTACTAAATTCATGCGATAACAATTCACTTGATTTAGGTTGAGCTATTTATGTATTGGTTGCCCAGTTGAAGTCAATTAAGAAGGCCATTGCTTTTATTTTTCTGGAGTTGAGGTAAAATCGTTGGCCTTGCAATCATTTATCGATATGCATCATAGCGGGGGAGAAAGAGAGAGTACTGAGTGTTCGCTTGCTCGACGTGGAAAAATTGAATCCAGCAAGCCAAATTCTCGCTTAGTGGTTCACTGGGGTCTTAGTGAACAAGCGATCGGTGCCCTAACGCTCGGCCTCGCACAAGTTTAACCGGGTCTGAAAGCCGCGCCAGAGCACCCTTTTCTTTAGGGTGTAACAAGGTCGAGAAACATTTGAATGTTTTGAAATGAACACAAATTTCTTTTTTCCGGTGATTAAAATTGAAATAATGGGGAAAGATTAATTGATACCAAAAATATTGGCGGGGAGCATAGCTATTAGTAGGAGAACTGGCATCAAAATAATTTGGCCATACAAGGATAAGCACTAGGGCGTACAAAGTAGACATCCGAGTATATTTATAACTTTAAGATCATTTTTCTATGTAACATTAAAACTATCAAGTATTGAATTTTTCTTTTTACCTTATCTTTTTGCGGTTTGCTCTATACTTCATTTTCCCTATTAGGTTTTGTAAAGTTTGGTTCGAAACACAATTTTCTTGAGTCCAAGCCAGTAAAAGAAGTAAGTTCACACTGATGGTGTTTGTTGGCGGGTAGTTGTAGTGCCCGAGAAATTTGGTTAAAGTAGTGTTCCTTAAGTACTTTGGTAGTAGTCTGGGTTAGATTAGTGTTGTGCAAGTCTTGGATGAGAAGTGTCTTGGTTAGTGTCCAATTGCTTGCGAGGTGGAAGTAAAATTTCGGCGAAGTAAAATTTCGGCGAACTACCCTACTTGTTGGGGGGTCAAGTCTGGGTTCAGGTTAAAGCAAGTTGGCGCCAACGCCCGTTTGCGGCAAGTAATCTTAGGACTGCAGGGCCCTCTGCCAAAGTGCCTTGGTTGTTAGTGCTAATACCATCTACACATATATAAAGTTATTGCCTTCAACATACAATTTAGGCACTGGAAATGACTCAAAGGAGCCAAAACATGTATTCTCGAATAAAAAAGCAAGGCTTGACGGCTTTTCAAAAAACAAATAGTAAGTAATTTTCAACTTTAAAAAGAGGTAGGTAATGGAGTACAAAGAAAGAGACCTTTAGGGTGGTCGCATACAAAAAAATCCGCTTTCAATCAATTGGTTACAAAAAAAGATCTTCGTTGACTAGACAAATAGTTATCCAATCAGGTTTTCGGATAGTCTAGCAGATATAAATGATAAGTAAAAAGAGCGCATGCATCAAGATATTTAAGGGCGTTATCAGGTTTCCTAGGGTACGAGTATGATTTCTGACTATTGGCAATCTCTGGTACGCTATTTTTTTAAGTCTAAGTTTTTTTCGAGTTCCAAGATTCATTCAACTTTTTTCAAATTTTGTTTTAGAAAATTTTTATGTACCTAACACTCAAAAACTTCCGTAAGTCGAAAGTCCCTTATTTTTTGTCCTTTGGGTCATCTTCAGTGTCAAAGGGTTGCGTGGAAGGAAATTAATTTATATAGGTGGCGGATGGGTTAAGCAGGTAGGCCCTAGGGTAGGCCACGTAGAGGAATATTAGGTGCAGTAGTTTGGCTTGTTAGATATTCGTTAGTTCTAGTTTGTCTGACAAAGGACATACAATAGTGATCCTAAAAACAATGGACTACGTATGAAAACAGCAGAATTACTTAACATAAACGGATATGAACTAACGAAAAAAGACCCCACTAGTAAGTTCCAAGCAGGCCTACGTACTGGTGTAACATAATCTCGACTAATCATTCACTCTAATACCGAACACAGCCACAAAGTCCAAAATCTATCTACATAACCCCTTGAGGCACAATAAAAGCTCCAAAAACTCATTATCTACTCTTCGACTTATTGAAAAATACCGCCCAGCTCCTGCATATCAATTAGCGCGGAGCTTGGCAACGACACTGGCTGATGTCATGCACATTGATAACAAATACACATTAAAGAAAAGCCTCGATCTAGTGAACTCCACCACCTCTCTGAAAACGACTAACACTTGTCAAGTTTTGTCACTAGACACGAGCAAACATTGATCATTCTATAAGGGAAACTTTCAATGAAAGTTGACGATTCACAGATCAACTACACTATCAAGCAGAACTATTTTAGGTTCAATACTATCACATATATTTTCAAGAATGATTTGCGTAAGAGACATCCAATGTCTGCAATCCCGAGTAGAAATCAGTTAAGGCATGCCCAATCAGGCATTGGGGCCTAGTGCGGCAACAGTGGAGCTTGCCTAAGTTAGGCATGCCTAATATGGGCCTGATGGGGCATGCCTAACTTAAGCAATTCGGGAAAATTCGCTTTTTATTGCAATCTGAAGAGTGATAAAAATATTCAATTGAATATTTTGCAATTGAAAGTGAGATTAGGAATTATTCACATCTTGCCAATTTAGGCCTACCTAACGCGGGCCTAATTAGGTATGGTTAACTTAAGCAATTTTGAAAAATTTCCACTTTAGTGTAACGTGGAGAACGACAAAATGATCAAATGAAAATTTGCAATTTAAAGTGAGATTAGTGATTTTCAATTTTTGTCAGTTTAGGTATGCCTAGTGTGGACCTTAATTGGCATGCCTAACTTAGTCATGCCTAATGCGGGCCTAATTAGGCATGCTAAATTTTTAACAGTTTAGGATTTGTTTAGGAAAACCCTATTAGGCCCTAATGCCGAACGTAACGCATTACCCCATCAAT
Organism: Odontomyia ornata; assembly: GCA_963969285.1. NCBI lineage: Eukaryota > Metazoa > Arthropoda > Insecta > Diptera > Stratiomyidae > Odontomyia > Odontomyia ornata. The sequence goes on along the minus strand of OZ017739.1, from coordinate 107,245,901 downwards.
TTCTAAGGACAAGGTCTTGAAGGACTAATGGGACTTTACGTGTTGGGGCCTGTTAGGGTTTCCTAGAAAATTACTACAAAAATAAATCGATGTTGTGAAAAATGTTACCAACACTAAAATTTCTTAGTAAGAACTTAGCATTTTACGAACATTCATAAAAAACGATAGTCTTACGAACATTCGCCGAAAACGGTAGTTTTCCGAAGTTCCTCAAAATCGATAATTTTACAAAACTCGTCAATAACTGCAAATTTACGAACATTCGTCAAAAACAATAGTTTTATAATTAAGCGTCAAAAACGATAGTCTTGTGAAACTTTGCCAAAACGGTTATTTTCCGAACATTCGTCAAAAACGATAGTTTTACGAACATTCCTCAGAGACAATAGCTAAACGATAGTTCGAAAAAAGTTTTACGATAGTTGTAAGAGTTTGACGAAAGTTTAACGATAGTTTTGCGATAGTTTAATGATAATTTGACGATAGTTTGACGGTGATATTACGATAGTTGTACAATATTTTTATGTAAGCATTAAGATAGCTTCTCGATAGTTTTACGATAGTTTTACAATTGGTTTAAGATAGTTTTCCGATGGTGCTACGATCGTTTTACGAAAACTTAACGATAACTTTGATTATGTTACGATGTTTCATAAGAGTTTTATGACAGTTTTATGATCATTTTACGGTTTGCTAGCAAATTATCCGTTTCCTTGGTAACCGATCTCTTCACTTTACAGATAAAGTTCCTATTTAGGCGATGATGGGACTTGCCTAAACAGTTCCAAAAATATACTGTGATGGGGAAAGCCTAAACATTTCTTAATTTAGATGGTTATGGAGCTTACCTAAACTGTCCTTAACACAATTTTTTTTAAGTGTAGAAAACAAACAATCCTTAAATTCTTGGTAAGGTTTCAATATTTTATTCACTTCATAAAAAATTTCAATTTAGGCGGTGATGGGGCTTGCCAAAAAATTCCTAATCTAGGTGGTAGAGTGGCTTGCCTAAGGAGTTCCTTAATTTTGGAAGTGATGGGACTTGCCTAAACAGAAAGTTTCTTGTTGTGTAAAAACGAAACAAAATAAAATTTCTTTGTAATAAATTACAATTATACGTAAAAGATGAGAATCCATAGCGTTAAACGTTTAGGCAAGCCCCATCACTGCCCAATTTAGGCAATGATGGGTTAAATCGTTAAGTTTGACATTAGGGTCAAATACGGAATCCGCATTAGGCCCAATGTTCATTTAAGTATGCGTTATTAGGGCCTAATGACTGCCCAAATTAAATTTCTACTCGGAATAATATCAGATAATCTTACAATCTTTGGAAGGAGTCTTTGTCACTGAAATTGTCAAAAGATTCAATATAATATTTTACAGACTTACTAGCAAATAAACAAGAAGAACTATTTACCTATATGAATGAAATATATCATTATCTTGATGAGTATCTCATCACCTATATCGAATGTATTGGTACTCGGGAAGGTTATATGGTCAACACCAAGCTTAGGCCATATGTGCGTCCACTCAGCTGTGATACGTTTTCATTTTAAACTAGTACGTATCATAACAGGACGAGCTAATAGTCCGCCTGAAGAATCACTTGAAACAAAGTTCGTTATCGCCAACGAGACTCAAACTAGGACCCTTCGGCATATGGGGCGAGTGCTCTAACCGCTACACTACACGGACCACGAATGAAATACACTTGAATATAAATTTCACTGTAGAAAAGAAATATATGGACAAATCAACTATACTTTTATAGACCTAACCGAGACACGGAAGCAAACACGATCAGACAATAAAATATACAGAAAAAAAATCACAACAGATCATACGATACATGTAACACAGAGACTCTACTTCAGACAACGTGACATTGGCAAACTTTTTACACGATACAAACAAAAACAGGAACGCCAACTGACTGAGCCATACAAGAACAAATAACAATGGATTTTTAAATGTACGTAGGCAAAGAGACTAACTATCAAATTTCTTTAAGAAATGCAAACTGGATACTATATCCGAAACAAACAATAACGTCGGAAACAAATTGAAACCCAAATTGAATGACACATTAAAATACGAGAGCAGTGGCAAATAAAAACTCATATGCAAGGACTGTGATATGCTGAACATAGGAAGAACAATACAGAATTTAACAATAAGGTACAAAGAACATTTAAGATCTTTCTTACACAATATGGTAGACTGTAACTACATGACATAGCTATTAAACAATGCAGTGAACCTGACGCTATGATAAACTTAATGACATTGCTACACAAAAAGCAAAGAACCGAGACTTGAAATATTAGAAAGATTTGAAATACGAGTACATACACATAGAAAAACATACAGCCTTGGCCAAAAGTATTAGTCACCCTAAAGTTTACTTCAAATAATGAAAAAACCACTTCCTCTTTTTAAATTGATTTATTACCATTCAAAGACACAAAAAAAGAATAAAAAAGTCTTAAAATCTAGTCGGTCCAGCTTAGAATTTAATTTCTGCACCGATTCTATCTGGCATGCTGCATACAGGCACAGTACAATCCTCCCTTGTAATGGCATGCCATTTTTATACCAGTGCATTTTTTAATGCCTTTTTCGATGTAATACTGTGCTTTTTAATCCTTTGCTTCAAAACGCTCCTAAGATGCTTAATGGGGTTCAGATTCGGGGACTGTGCAGGCCGATCCATCAAGTCAATGTTGTTTTCAATTAACCAGCACATCGTAGTCACTGTCTTATGACAAGTTGCATTGTTTTGTTGAAATATGACTCCGTCTAACTTGTTGTCGCCGAAAATACTTGTTAACGAAGGCATGAGTACAGTTTCAAGTACTTCTATGTACTCTTCGCTGTTTATACGACCTTCGCAAACAAACATTTCGCCAACCCCATCGGCAGCCATGCAGCCCAGATCATTATGCTGCCTACTCCGTGCTTGGCAGTCGGTACGACGCAATCTGGATTGTATTTTTCACCCACACATCACCTCACGAAGGTAAAAACCTATAAAATGAACACAAAAGGGTTTCTAAAAATCGCCGGAACTCTTTTGATTCAAGAGGAATATATAAGTGATCATTCTTATTAATTACGAAAGCAGTAAAATCAACTTACCTAAAAATTAGATTCGTCAGACCACACCACGTTGGACCAATCTTCTTCTGTGCAATGTTTGTGCCGTAGAGTCCACTCTTGACTTTTTTTTGGTTGCGTGAGAAAGCCAAGGCTTCTTCTTGACTTTGCATCCTTTTATGCCTGCTTCTCCAAGCGTTCTTCTGAATGTTCGAGCACTTATTGACTTTCCAGCCTCTTCGGACAAGGCAGCAGCAAGCTATGGTGACGTTTTCTTCTGATCTTCATTGGATACGCGTATTGATTTTCTATCCTCGTGCTTCGTCGTTACACGTTTTCTGCCTGATCTTGGTTTATTAACATGTGTGCCAGTCTACGCAACCCGTTCGATGGCAGATTGCTCGGCACAACGTGAACATTTCACGAACTTAGCAATTTCTTTTTGTGACCTACCTTTTTCATGTAAAATTAGTAGTCGGTTTTCCAATCTAATTTCACTTTTATTTCGGTACTTAGATGTCAATTTAGTCGCTTTACCACAAACAAAAGCTTGCTTACTCGTTAGTGTCCTGAGCTCAAGTTGCCAAACATTGACTGATAAGACCGAAAGAAAACGAGATCCTTTGTTTTCGGTCACCGGTTATTTTATTACCTTAACAATGTGCCGCTTGCTTTTCTAGGTAATTATTAATAGCCCCAGTATGTCATCTAAGATAAACATTTGTTCATTGTTCAATTAGTAATTAGTAAAGTATTGTGCATTTTTGTGGGATGCCTAATATTTTTGGCCAAGGCTCTACGGTAATATTACCAACGAACAACTTATGACCAATTTCGACGCAATTTTCTCAATAATAGATCACGCTCTCTAACAAAAACGAAAGTGAGACGAACCAGAACAAACATATAGCTAACAACCCGAAAAAAACCTAACGGCCTGACCTAGGGAATGTCTGCTTAACCCACCCCATGCTTATATAAAGTAATTACCTTCAACACATTCTTTAGATATGGAAGATGACTCTAACGAGTCAAAACAAATCGGTTTACTCAAAAAAGCAATTTTGTAAAGCCCTACTAAAATCGTGATGTGTCTGTCAGTTCATCCGTCTTCCCGTCTATGTATCACAGTATATTTTCTAAAAATTACCCCAGTAACATGAATATTTGTCTACAGGTCAACTGTGATGACCTCTCTAACGTTTCAATGTAAATAAATTTAACAATATAATTGTGGCGTATTTCCTCAAAAATGGAAGCGACACTTAATATATATTTTACGAAGGGTAGCCGATATAAGTATCAAATGAAAGTTCTGGATTCGAATTTTAAAAATCAGGTGTCAAATGTGTAAGAGCAGAGGGAAGAGGGGCGCGGGAGTCAAAATATGTGAAAAATGTGCGGCAGCCTCCCACTCTTCCCTAACGAATGGAATTGAACAGAAAAATTTGAAAAAAAACCATGAAATTTTTATGGGTACCCAAGCAACAAATACTTCCGTAATTGAAACTCAATCTACTTTGTTAATTATACAACAACATCTTAATTTAAAATTTTTGCCTATTTAAATAAAAGAGGATCCTTGAACTTGATGAAATTAAGTGCGTTGGGGGTAGATACATACACTCTGAAAATTTCGTCCATATCGTCCAACAAACCTACAGCCGATGAGAGATGACAGAGTCACAACAAGACTAACACGATATTTTTGGAAATAGACATAGACACTACAGATTTATATCGATTTTCAGGAAAGTTTCAGAAATATTGTGTAATGGTATGATATCATAGTTCCTCAGGCGAGTCGGAGTCCGTGTGTGAGCCTAGTTGTTGATATTGAGATGGTATTATTGGATTTACTAATTTGTTAACCATTCTTGTTAGAGTACTCTTCTGCCCCTTCGATTTGCTTGTTGCTTATATCATGCTATTTGTTTATTTTCTTTCATTGAACTTTATAATATGTTTAATTTGAGTTATAAATATACCAAACAGGCAATCTTTTATTAATTGGAATGAGTCCTTATGAAAAAGCTCAATGTACATAATCGTAAAATTCTTAAATCAGTAAAACCGGTTGCAATTTTAGGGATAATTACTAAATTTTAAAATGGTATCAACAGCAAGGATCAAACGATCCTTTGCCTACAAATGCCAATAACACAAGATACTATATACTAACCTCACACACGTGCATTGTTTCACAATTCTATTGAAATTAACATCCCACCAGCCTTTTGTTTTGACACATATCGACGCTCATCATGATTAATTATTGTTGAAAACTTTCCAACGAACAAGTTTTAATTAATAACTTTAACAAGCTCTTTATGTAGATACTTAGCGCAAAGCGTGTTTAATTTACTTTCAAATTAGGCTGTCAACTTCGCGAAAAGCAAAGAAGTGTTGGAATACAAGTGCTCCTCTTTCAACTCCTGCTGTTCGACGTACAGCTCCTAAATCCAAATTGCGGATGTTTGGCTCGACTGGAAAACATATGCACGCACGGTGAATATTACTCATTTTCCCAGCGGGTCACAAAAAATTCACATCTTCAATAAATGTAAATTCTCGCTGAATTCATACGAAAGCTATGAGGTTGGAAAATATTGTTCCTATGGAGCTGCTGTACACCTTTTTGCTACTAGACCCTTGCGATTTGCCCACCCATGTGTATACATAGGTATATTACGCTAGAAGGACTGTATCTCATGGTTCTACAGAGTGCGGCTTCTATGCAGGATACAGAATACACACATAGCAACGTTTATGCTACGTTCAAGCGCGTACATTTGCATGAACAGAGTACTTTTTTGTAGACGAAAGCTTCTGGAGGGCTTTGAGGGTATTTGCAAAGTGCCTGAATTTTTCGTGTAAAATGAAAATTCAAGTCAGACGTATGTAGACCTTACACTCATGTTCGTGTGTGTAAACATGTGTATAGATAGGCAAAATTAATTTTTTCCTTGATGATAGTATAAAATTCTGAGGAATTTCAACAGATTTTCCCAGACTTCTATTCACATTTCGAAATGATTATACCTACCAATCCAGCCTAAAATACGAGTATGTACATATGTCATGTGAGCTACAGAGTGTTCAGACGATAAAGGCTCTGTGTTCACCCGAGCGATATATTCATCCTTTCCAATCTATAGCAGCAACAAAATTTAGTGCATTTGCGTATGACAAATGCAAGGTTTCTTTGGTCACACAACATATGAAAGCCGATGTGAAAATATGTCAATGCTGGAGACTGCACTTACAAAGATTCAATTTTGAAGCAAACCTATTCAAGCTACTATAAATGGGAGTCATATTTCCTTTGTACTCGCAGATTAATAAAAATGTCCCGTTTACGATGTGGTTAGGCTTTGTTGGTTCATACAGCTAGCACTTAGGGTTTTGTACTAAAGTACATAACCTTATTGAAATCATGACCTTTTTCCGTCCGTCCGTCCATATGTCGCAGCAGTTTTTCTCCGAAACACTCGAAGCTTCCGGCATCAAGCCTTGTGGAAGAGAATTTTAAGGGGGGTTCGCCCATATAAGAGGGTGGTCCTGAAAAACATTTTTTCATCATAGGTGGTTGAGTAGGGTGTTATATGAAAGGCCTTTATGGCATTTTTTCAAAACAGGTTTTTAAATTATCTAATCTGTGTCGAACGTACAAAATTTAGGCATAATCCGAAAAATCTGAAAAAATAATATTAGTCAGTTTTCGCGAGTTCAACAACATATACATATGTCAGCAGTCGAAATTTGTTCAACTTTGTTGGTAATAGTATGATATATCAATTTTACGTTCCCTTCAATAAAACCGTAAGGGCACATTGAATTCCATAAATTTTGATATACAGATGGCTGAGTATAAGGTTATATATCCTGAAACTTTAAGATAGATTAAATAGGATTTAGCAAAGATATGGTTGTTTGATTTCCCTGTATTACAACAAAAAAAATCCATCATTATGGGCAATATGCGCTTTTTTTGACTCAGACTCTATTGATTTGCTTGAATTTACATTAAAGTTTCGGAAACGATAATCATCATTATATACGGTATAACACCTATTCGGGGCTTCATTCTCACTAGTAATTGTCTCCAATCATTGTGGTTTTCCCCCCTAGCTCGTGAGTTTGAAATCCTAAGTAGGAATCAGCTGTCAAAATCGATTGAAGCTTCCCATAGTTTCCTTGGCTCCCCAACTGGATGTTTTACTTGCGCTCTACTTTTCAATGTACATCTGGAGAGCCTGAGACCTCCCATATTCTCCACATGTCCTGCCAATCAGTGCTTTTGTACGAAGCAGAAATATGAGACGACGCTATCAGTGAGGAGCTGCATCGTAAACGCTTACCATAGGTACAGAAAAGAGGAACACTGAGGATTATTTCTTAATATCTAACAGTCTCAAGTTGAGTGGTACTAGTGATCGCAGGCGTGATATACATCGCTCTCTTTGCTAGAGAGCGCCGTCAAATCTACCTGCATTGAAACGAAGATATAAGGGAGACAGTTGCCCGCGAGGAGAGACAACGCTCACTGAATGATTGATAGCAATCCTGGGTGAACAACACGCAGTTAAGATGGACTGCGTGCCTCATCTCTAATTTGAGGCTTTGGCTCAATCAAACGCACGTGAACACTTACTTCTACATGATCTAGCTCTTCAGTGGGCATGGGTGTTTTCAGTCTTACTTGCACAAGACGCATAAGGCGCGGTTCTACAAGTGTAGGTCCTACGCAGGAGAAGACGACGATATCCACTACACATTTTTTGTATGCAACAAATAAAACAGGCTGCACAAGGACTATAAGGAAACAGTAGGGATCTCCTTGGATAATATAGTCAAAAAGATGCTTGTCGGTTGAAAAATAGGATCATGTGGCACATTATCCTCGGGTAGTTCTAAAAGATAAAAAGGACTCACAGCAGCCAGAGGTGCTCACTTTTTTAAATCTTTCTTCCCTCCTCCTCTCCCGCTGGAGGTAGGATCACCCACCTTGAAGCCACCCCAGAGTAGCAAAACAAGGCAAACGGTTCCAAGTAAGGCTTGCAGGTTGATAGGAGAGGTGCTTGTTGGGTAGTCTACACGTCTTGCACATCTAGGAGCACCACATTCAAGATATAGACTTCATACCCAATCGCAGAAACGAAATAATGTAGTCTGTGTAGCTTTATGATACATGTGGGTCATCTTGATGATCATACGATTCCTTGTTGTACCGAAATCTCCATGCTGCTCAATGCTTTACTGGGCCATCTATTCTTCTGAGCACTTTACATGTGAAAACGTCCAGGGCCTTTTCAGAAATATTTATGGAGTTCAGATTTCACATATAAACAGTAGCACAGGTCTTTTTAGTGACTTGTAGACTTGTAAATATATGCGTATTTACCACAGGGCCTTTTCAGAAACATTCATTAGAGGTCAGTTTTCACATATATGCGGCAGCACAGGTCTTCCTAGTCACTTGTGTATGCGTATCTTATTTTGACTGTAAATATCCCTGAATTTTAGCATACAAAGCATTGAAAAATAGGCTTTATTTATTAGGTTCATCGTTTACCATATTTTGTTTCTTTCTGTGCTCTTTTAATCAAGATGGACTGCTAAGTATGGAAAGCTATGTACACTTTTCAGGCTGCAATTTTCTAAGGTCAAGTCTTGTCATACTGACATATTTTTCTTTGTTTGGGATTTGAATTTAGTTGTAGTTCCATTGACCAGGTGGTCAACTTTTTTCACTTCCGGCTTCAACCGAATGAGCGCTTCTCTCGCATCTAAAATTGATCTTTATATTACGTCATCGGCATATGCTACAGATTGCGTAGACTGTATAGTAACGTTGATATCGTGTCTCCTCGTATTTTTCCGACCACAGATTCTAGGGCAATATTAAACAACTGCCCATGCTACTGTTCTAGACCTGGGTTTCCTGGGAAACTTTCAGTCAAGTCTCCATGATTTGGTATTTCGCATTGTAACTTTAGGTGGAACGCTAAAGTAAAGCATTATTTTATACAGGAGCTTCTCTCAACACTGTTTTTAGGGTTGTTTTTTTAACAAAATACAAAACCTTATTGCAATCACGACCTGTGTCCGTCTGTCCGTCCGTCCGTCCGTCTGTATATCACAGCAGTTTTTCTTGGAAACTATAGAAGCTACAGCCTTTATTTTTTCACCATTGCTAGTCGAATAGAGTATCATTGGAAAGGTCGTAACGATCTTATCTTCCTGCTGCAAACGAGTTAATAGAGAAGTGACACTAGACATAAAAGGCCACTATTATGTGCCACACCGATGATAAAAACTAGTTTAATCTACTCCCAAGCAAACAATTGGGTTTTAGGAATTACTTCAAAGAACACTTTGGACCAAACTATGCAAAGATATTCTTCGGAGCATCGTGGGGAACTTCTACTTGAAGATATCATCCAAAGTTATCTAGATTTGTTTGGTGAAAGTTTCAAACTTTGGATGCAGAAAATTAGACCAAAACCTATCATCAAAAAAAGTCCGAACACACTTTTTTACTAGAATCTCAGCACATGTACTTCAACATATTCCAAAAGCAGGTTGGAAAACTGTGACTACGTCAAATACGAAAGATAACTACCACACTAGATCCCTTGGAATAATTTGGCATCCTCATACCGACACTTATGGCATTAAGGTAGATCTCCCAGCAGTGTACAAAGCTACAAAACGTAGCGTCCTAAGTGATCTTATACGTATCTATGATCCTTTGGGCGTCGTGAACCCTATCGTTTCAAAGGGAAAAATCTTCATCCAAGAGTTGTGGCAGCTCAAACTTAATTGAGATAATCCGATTTCGGAGTCGTTATCAACAAGGTGGTGTAGTTTTCGTGAAGAGCTGCTTTTAAATTGAGCTATTACTCTACGACGCCTAATGTCAGGCAATGCCTCCAATATCGAAATATACGAGTTTTCAGATGCAAGTGAAAGTGCATTTGGAACAACTGTTTACTAGAATCTCAGCACATGTACCCATGTGGGGCTGGGCTACTGCATACTTAAGAAGGGTGCTACAGTCAGGGGTTCTGCGGGCTCCAGTTTGCTTTCCAGAGACGGGCTTCAACCGGTTACTGAGACTTTCGACTCGCTCTGAAAACAAAACAGGTTGGGTAGACAGACCTATGCTCATATCAGAAGGGTTTTGTACTCAACTTACAAAATGCAGTAACCAGTAACGAATAAAATCGAGAAACATGTCATGTTCAAGGATCATACTATTATTAGCAAAGTTGAAAGAATTTTGACTTCTGAGGTGTTTGTTATAGTTATACCCACAAATATCTCCCTTGATAATTATTTCAGATTTTTTAAGATCACGGGTGTCCATTCGCGAGGGAGGAAACATATTTTTCATGTATTTCCCCCCCTATGCCCCCCAGAAGCAAAAACTGTCAGTTTAAGAACTGTTTTGAAAAGCTCTCATAGAGAACTTTCAGTTGATACTCATATCGGCTACTTCTCATGAAATTTTTTTTCAGGGGCCACTCCTCTGTACTGTAATCATCGATTCATCGCCTGTTTATTAGAATCTCAGAATGGTTACAAAGCCCTTTTGCTAGGAGCTGTCTCCTGCCTTTCCGACTTGTTTCAATTGTTTATACTCACTTTCATGATAACTATCATTCCTGAAATTTTCATGCAAATCCTAGCAAAGCTGTAGTTTCTAAGTCGGTAAAAAGCGTATATGGCTCCATAGCCATATGTTTCCATAGTAAAACAGGGCATATTGTTCCATAGTAATACAGGAAAATTCAAATCGCTATAACTTCGTTAAATATCATTCGATCTTTATGAAACTTTCAGAAAAGATCAATCTTATAAATAGTCATCTGTGTGCTAGACTTTATTGAATTTAAGGGTACCGTCTAGATTTTATTCAAGAAAACATAAAATCAATAAATCATAGTAACAAAGTTGAGTGAATTTCGACTTCTCATGTATTTGTTGTTGTTGTACTCATTAATACCTACATCCATGATTTTTTTCAGATTTTTCGGATGGAAGGTGTCCAATCGCGAGGGGGGGTACGCGAAAAGTTCGTACATTTCCCCTTCCCCTGCCCCCCTCGGTACTCATAAGGCAATTTTAAGGCTTGTTTTGAAAAGATCTTATTGAGACCTTTCCAATGACACCCTACTCGACTACCAATAATGAAAATTTTTTTTTTGGGGGTCACTTCCCTATATGGGGAGACCCCCCTTAAACCCCTTTGAAAATTTTTTCCACCATTGAACTTTCAAGAGGTCACCACTTCTGACATTTCCACAAAGTTTCATGGCTGTAGCTTCCATAGTTTCGGAGAAAAAGTGCTGTGACATACAGACGGACGGACGGACGGACACAGGTCGTGATTGCAATAGGGTTTTGTATTTTAGTACAAAACCCTAAAAAGCTTAAACTGGGAGATTGGATACTAACCACATACACAGACAGAGATGCTACTTTCACCCACTTTTTAACCACAAGAACGATCTGAAGAACTCTACAGTTTTGTTTGGAAGATTCATTACCAAAATTTAGTTTTTTGAATCCCTCGTAAGCTAAGTTTACTATATCGCACAAATTTACTTTGATCTTTACGCTGCTTCCACTCAAAATAAAATATGGCCAAATTGATTCCTAGGAGTTGAATACTTGAATCTTTATTTCAAATCTTTGCTATTTACAAGCTGGATAAGTTCCTTTACACTGCCGTAGTATTGACGTAAATAGGGGGCCGCTGGTGTTCCGCTGTTGAAGTTTTCCATCATGTCAAGAAATCGCTCCAGATTTCTGCCACTTCCAAAAATTACTCTTTTTTGCCAACTGGAATTGAATCGATGTTAACTCATCCGTGGCTCTGTTTACATATAAAAGTCTATTTTCATTCAGTCCGCGTCGCCAATTAAATTCAAAAATTTTCACTGATCGTCAACGAAAAAAGTATCTCCTCCGTCACCACTTCTACACTGTCCTTGCCGGCTGTTTAAGTTAACAAACGGCGATCCTTTTTTCCTTCCTCTTCGATTTGTGCAAAAACGGGGATCCATTCACTTTTGAAATAAACTTTTCTTGCCTTGCGCTCTTCACCAGTGGCATCAAAACTGTTTGTCATCGAGCAATATAAATGTGAATTTCTTTTGCTCCACTACTTTCACCCATCTTCTGTAATGGTAAGTAGTAGACAAACTGTCAGTTGGACGTTTGTTTTGTTTATTTTAGTTGCTGCTGTCCCGTTGAAGACATCAGCAGCTTGTTTTCTCTTTTAAGTTCTATTAATTATTTTCGCTGGGCCTTTCGCTTCTGGTCTGCTCAGCTAGCCGTGCTCGTTCCAAATTCAAATGCACTTGATTGATTCAATCATCGTAAATTTTATAAAAACATAAAGTAAGTTTTAAAGCAGTAAAATACTCAAAAACATAATGGCCCACATGGCACTCAATCAAAAAATTAGTCATGAACAAGTTGGGTACACAGAACTGCGCTCATATGAGAAGGGTTTTGTACTTATATGCAGACAATTCAAGAAAAACTAAAATGACAGATCATCAATATTTTGAGGAAGATTTCTTTAGCTAAGTCCAAAACGTGTATGGTGAACTCAAAGGTGAGCTGGAGGATGGCCTTAAGGAAATTCCGCTATTGGTCATGATCCAATCACATCTTCGACCCCCCGGAAGAGATGAACAAGAGGTCCGTAAAAGGTCTTTGATATCATCACTGAAAAGAGTGATGGTTACTATTTCAAAGAATTTGGAGGATCTTTCTGCCCGTCCTTACGAATTCTACCAACAGCATCTCTCAAGTATGCGTGGTTAGTGGATATCAATAGCAAGCAATCATCACGTATTGGTTACCGAAAACACAAACTATGACGCCTCGTACTTCAGCACGCTGGAAGACAACTTCAATGCAATGCTTGTTAAGTTTATGGAGTTGGACATGCAGAACACACAACAATCAGGTACGGAGGTGAAGCAAGGGTCAGCAGCAATAAGGCTGCCAAAGTTTTTTATACCAACCTTCGATGACGATTATATTGTGGCCTTCGTTTGCAGAGAAGAGAAAATGTGAAGAGCGCTTTCTGAAGACTATTCAAATTGGCTCAGAAATCTCAAGCTTAAACGTCTATATCAAAGTTTCATGGATGAGTTGAAATCGATTCAGCCAGGATTCCAAAGGCATATCACTTTCTGCCCCAAAATTTTGCGCTGAAACCTAATAACACAACGACAAAGTTACGTATCGTTTTCGACGACTCGTGTAAAATGTCAAGCAACATCTCTCTCAACAATTTGCTTCTTGTGGGACCTGTGATTCAAGACTAACTATTTGCCATACTCATTCGCCTCAGGATTCAACGATATATTTTTTCCGCAGACATAGAAAAAAATGTATCGGCAAATTTTAGTCGCAGAAGAAGACAAAAACTTTCAGTTGGTATTATGGAGGGATTATCCAATCGAAGCAATCAAATATTATATATTACGAACAGTAGCCTATGGTACCGCTTGTGCACCATATTTAGCCACCAACACGCCTCAGTACTTGGCTGAAACAAAGCAGAAAGATTATCTTCTGTTGAAGGAAGAATAAATTGCTTCTAATGCTCCTAAATCAAAGATGCATCGAGAAGGTACGAGAATCTTTTTCCAGCGCTGTGATAGGGTTCGAAAATCGCGCCAAACCATTTCGCAATCCTTGACTCTAAAATTGGAAGAAAAAATCCAACCGTAACTCAGGAATGTCCCAAAAAAATTCTATTTCCAAAAAACTTACGAAACAAATGTATCACTATAGCAGTATCCTGACTCCAAATGTATTTCCACGTCCAGTCTCATTTTTTGCTTATGCGTATAGAGAGTGAGCTGATTCTGTGCCACTACGAGGTAGCCCTACACTAAATAAGTTTTCCAAATTGTTCTAAATATCAAAAATTGTTCACTTATCCTACCTCAAACACAGGTGTATATGGAATGTCAGTACCGCGAATATTTAGTATATAAGCAATTTCTGGAAGGGAGGTCACAACCATTGCATCACAATTCATACTACGTAAGGTGGAACGTAGCGCTGAAATTTTTGATTTCCATTTCTCGCCAGCATATCTAGTTTCATAAACTCGTATACGGTTGTCTTCCACAGGTGGTCTACCCGCCCCCCCAAATTACGTCTACCAGGTTGTTACTGACTTTTACAAGGTTCAAAAAGTATTTCAAATAAAGTTCCTTCTCCCATTGTCGCTACATTGAAAATGGTATCAAGTGTGGGTCAGCTCCGACACGCATATCGGGTTTAAGGATCGACTAATTCAAAGAAATTTTTGATAAATGAAAGCATATCAACTTGAATAATAGAACTCACTCCTAACCAATCCAATATGGTTATATTTTTTGAAGTGGGAAACAGATCCCAATCACAATTTAGTTCACCATTCGCCTGCCGGATGTAACGATCATCAACCCAAAGAGCTGCATGTGTTGCTGTTACAACGGCAATTCCACTAGATCCTGTGAATCCTGTTACATATTGAAGGCGCCTATCCCTTGGAGCTACTTCGTCGTTCTGATGTTCGTCATAAGATGGAATGATATAAGCATCTATTTCGGGCCCTTCGATAGTGGCTCGTATCAACATTTGCTCTCGTTAATCATGCAATCGCAATCGGTGAACTAGTTAGTGTTGCTTTAAAGGATTTATACGTTGGTGACATTTTATCTGGATCTAACAATTTGAAGGAAGCCGGGCGCATTCAATCCGATCTGAGGACTATGCTTTTCGAAGGCAGATTTTTGTTGCGCAAATGGTGTGTTATCCATCCCCAACTACTTCAACATATTCCAAAAGCAGGTTTCGAAACTATGACTACGTCAAATAGGAAAGATAACTGCCACACTAGATCCCTTGGAATAATTTGGCATCCTCATACCGACACTTTTGGCATTAAGGTAGATCTCCCAGCAGTGTACAAAGCTACAAAACGTAGCATCCTTAGTGATCTTATACGTATCTAGGATCCTTTGGGCGTCGTGAACCCTATCCTTTCAAAGGGAAAAATCTTCATCCAAGGGTTGTGGCAGCTCAAACTTGATTGAGATAATCCAATTCCGGAGTCGTTATCAACAAGGTGGTGTAGTTTTCGTGAAGAGCAGCTTTTAAATTGAGTTATTACTCCACGACGCGTAATGTCAAGCAATATCTCCAATATCAAAATACACGAGTTTTCAGATGCAAGTGAAAGTGCATTTGGAACAGCAGTTTATATATGCTCAACTAATTCAAACGGAGAGTATGTAACGAATCTTCTGTGCGCTTGGTCAAGAGTAGCTCCACTGAAACAAACTACAATTCCCAGATTAGAACTTTGCACGGCTCATTTGATGGTAAAACTTGTGGTCAAAATGCAGAAGGCTTTGTGTGCACCAGTCAAAAACATTTTTATTGGACCGATTCAACCATCATACTATCATGGATAAGAGGATTGTCATCAATGTTATAATGGTTCGTGATCAATAAAGCGGCGTTCATCCAGAAAAACACAAAACTAAGCTGATGGAGGCATATTCCGACAAAAGAAAACCCTGCAGATATTCTTTCTAGAGGTGACACCCCCGGTGATTTTTTCAACTCTAGCATTTGGTTTAGAGAATCGAAAGTTTTGGAGCTCTCAAACAACGAATGGCCAAAACCCCCAGTCTAATACCTGGAAATTGACGAAGAATGGAAACCCATGGCTTTGTTTTCAGTACAACCACATTCACCAATTTCAAGCAACATCAACCATTGAAACGCATTCAAATTTCTTCAATGTATAGCTGCCTATATTCATCGCTTCAAGCACAATCTTAAATCAAAGGAAGATACTGTAATTGGACCACTAACTTCAGCTGAGCTTTACGACGCGTTACACTAAATTGTCTATGAAATCCAACATATCACCTTCATGGATGAAATAAAACATTTGGTTAAAACAGTCTTCTCAAACCTTTTATGGATAGCAAAGGATTACTTCGAGTAGGAGGATGAATCGAGCCGTCCGACTCACTGTATGAAGCCAAACATCAACTCTTCTACGACACGACACAGGGCCAACATAGGATGAAAATTACATCGGGTGTTGCCCAGGAATCTATCCTTGGTCCGGACCTGTGGAACGTGTCTAACGATGGGCTACTGAGACTTGAGATGCCAGATGAGTCGCGCTTGGTCAGCTATGCGGATGATGTTGCGGCTCTTGTCGCTAGACGCACCGTTGAACAAGCGCAACTTAGGCTAGGTATGCTAATGTGCCGAGTTAGGGACTGGATGACTGCTCGTGGGCTCAGTTTAGCACTGGAGAAAACCGAAGTGGTCATCTTGACAAAAAAGAGAACCCATAGAGTAAGGATGATCAGTATTGGCGACCTACAAATCGAATTGAAGCCAGCGGTGAAGTACCTGGGGCTACTGATCGACTCGAAGATGAGTTTCTCTAAGCAAATCAGGTCAATGGCTGAGAAGGCTGCTTCGGGAATATCAGCGTTGAGTTGACTTATGGCCATCGTAGGTGGACCCAGTCCATCAAGAAGACGCCTCTTGATGAGTGCTGTAGGGTCAGTGCTACTGTATGGAGCAGAGGTATGGGGCGACGCTCTCAGCAAGGAGGTATACCGAAAACGATTGGCACAGGTACAGAGAAGAGGAGCACTGAGAATTGCATCTTGTATCCAACAGTCTCTGACTTGGCGGTGAGAGTTTTTGCAGGCGTGATACCTGTCACCCTCCTTGCTAGAGAGCGCCGCACTATTTACCTGCGCCGAAATGAAGATGCGAGGGAGATGGTTGTCCACGAGGAGAGACAGCGCTCGCTCAACGATTGGCAGTAGTCTTGGGTCAATTGCACGAAGGGGAGGTGGACTGCGCGCCTCATCCCGGATGTGAGACCATGGCTGAATGGAAGGCATGGTGGGACTGACTTCTATCTGACCCAGCTTTTGAATGGGAATGGGTGTTTTCAGTCTTACCTACATAAGATCGGTAAGTCACAGTCCCCCGATTGTCGGTTTTGCCCAGAAGAGAAGGACAATGCCTGTCACACATTTTTTGCGTGTATCAAATGGGTCAGGCTGTGAAGCAAACTCTACAGGCAGACGGGAGAGCTCACCTCAGATAATGTAGTCGCGGTGATGCTCGAATCGCTTGACAAATGGAACCAGGTGGCACATTATGTTCGGGCAGTCCTAAAATTTAAAAGGGACTCACAGCAGCCGGGGCGCTGGGGCTGGTGGATCGCTCTTCTGGCATTTCCCCTTCCCCTCTCCTCTCCCGCTAGAAAAGGGACTCCCCAGCTTGAAGGCACCCCACGGCGTAACAAAACGAGACCTGTCCCGAAGTAATGTGTCAAACGGTTCCAGGCTGGGTTCTCAGGTTAACAGGGGGGTTTAGTGGGGAGTCCAGCCGCGCATGGGAGTCCCACACTATGTGCATAAATAGTATTCACCTCCCTACCACAAAAAAAAAACATCAACTCTTATTGCCACATTCAAACGAGGTTTTGCATCTATTGATTCAACATATTCATGATGGAAATCTTCTTGCCACTCTTCAAGCGCTGCTTTGAATACTTAGTAAGAATTGTTGCCATTACGTGGAGGGACTTTGGCACAAAAGATTGTTCGTGAATGTGTGCGGTGTTGCAGAGCATAGCCAAGATTGTACTCTCAAATTATGCGGAGCTTCCCACGAGAAAGAGTTCAAGCAACTTATCCATTTTACAATGCTGGTGTTGATTTCTGTGGACCAATTTAAATTCGCTACTATATTAGACGGAAAAAACTCACAAAAGCATACTATACATTGTCGTTTTTGCTAGTTTTTGTACAAAAGCTGTGCATCTGGAACTGGTGTTGGTCCTCACAAAAGACGCATTCATCGGTGCTCTAAAATGATCCTTGCTCGTAGAGCCCACCGAAAGAATATCTATTGCAACAATACCATAAGCTTCGTAGAAGCCAAAAACGAACTTGGGGAGGTACAAAAATTATTTCAAAATAAACAATATTAAAATGAACTTCAACAGTACTGCTCAGAAGAACGAATAGAATGGCTTTTAATCCTTCCCACATAACCTCATTTTGGAGGACTCTCGGAAGCCACAGGAAAATAATTGGGGAACCACTCAACGCATTGCCAAATCCAAATTCTTCAGAAACTTGCATCAAGCTACTACAAAGATGGAAGCTAGTCTAAGCCTGCCAATCGGAATTTCGACAGTGTTAATCTTAAGAGTATCTACAAGAGTTACAGCCCAGAAGGAAGTGGAAGACATCTACAACAAAAATTTCTGAAGGTACATTAGTCCTGTTAGAAGAAGACAACGTACCCCCTCTCAAATTGGCCATTGGCACGATCACCAACTTTTATGAAGGATCAAATGGTGTTACTGGAGTAGCCGATATCAAAACCGAAAGAGGAGTACTCAAAGGATAGCTTATAACTTATGTCCTTTTCCTGTTGACACAGCTGAAGGAGACCTGACCAAAAACTCCCCGAAAGCTCAAATGAAAATAGGTTCGATTACACAGTCACAGATTCTGAGAAGGACATTGAGAAACCGCAAAAGGATTTGGTCATAAAACTCTCTGAAGCCTCAAATGAAAACAAGATCGAAAGTACATCAAAGGAGTTATCAGATTTGAAGGATTCAAGCCCATCAAATGTATTCAATAACAATTTAAAATCGTCTAAAATCTCATCAAATCTTACTGCTAGCTGGAACGATGGACGTACTTGGCTGGTAAAGTTCACTAAAACGGTTAAAAAACGAAGTTAATAGCCGACTTTCTCCTTAAATTCTAACTGGTTGACAAGCCCAGCACTTCATTTTTGCTAGAGTGACCTGAAGAAGTTACACGAGAGTAAATATTTCCGGCCGTCTCAAAATGCCACAGTACAAACGAAGCGCGTTCAGGCCAAAAGAACACAATCGCCACGAACAATACAAATGTCAAAAATTGCAAAACTCGCTTTAGTGCTATTAATATTTTGCGTACCAAGCATCAAAACAACAACTCAACCAATCAACGAGAATATCGTGATTAGATTATTTACCAAGGAGGCACTGGTATACTTTGAGAATATCGGTAAAGTCTCAATGGCAACAAACAATTTGCACATCATAGCATATTACAATATGACCGAATATTGGAAGGATATGCAAAACCTGTGAAACAACCACAAACGCCTGAAGAAAGTCTACAAGCAGACTGAAACTGACAACCAAGGAGGATGTAAGCTCCTCTTAGTATAATTGAGAGAAGCTCTGAAATTTGGAAGAAGCAATTGCCTTTTGATTTTGTTGGAACCATAAGTAATAAGTTATTCGGAATATGGGACCAGGGCTTTGCAGAAGAAATGGCAACAACTATCGACAAAACTATTTTGAATGAGAAACACATTATAGAGCTGATTAAAAATAAAATATTCGTTGTAGATTCCACTCTAAGTCTTCTAGATCAAGATAGAACCTTTATAAATGAACGGACGAAGTCCATTGAAACTTACCTAGAACACTTTCGCCTATAAATTCATAAAACTAGCCATTTCCTTTGAGAGCCAAGGTCTTATACAAGCTTTCAACATGCTATCCATCTACCTCACTCTGCTGTTTATGGCATATCAACGCATCCAAACAGCATACATTGATGTCACCATAGATAGTCAGAACGAAAAAATGAACCCTCTCATCTTGCGACCAGACCAGCTACAAAATGAACTAAGATTCATACGAGAAAATATACCAGCCTCCTTAATCGTACCAAACCTGGGTATATTTCACCTCTAAAACTATACTCAGTTACGACTGTTCAGTCAATAATCATGAAGGATAAGACTACCTTCAAAATAAATATACCCTTGCTAAACTTGGAAAGGTTTCAGCTATTCAAAGTTATTCCTATTACTTTTAAGCTAAGGAAACAGCTTGCTTACATTATTACAAATACTACATCAATACTATGTCATGTCCAAAACCGACATTAGTTTATGCATATTAACAAATGAAGATAAATACCTGTGCAATTAAAAAACATCAAATATTCAACTGAGACACTGGACCAGCTCAATGCGAACTTAAATTATTAAACCAAGTGCATAAACTACGCCAAGTTTGCAAACCTAAGATCATTTCCATTAAACTTCACAATAAGAATACGTGGATCTACAATCTGCAAGGAGAAACGTCTATAAACATAGTTTGTGGTGACAGCAGTTATCAAACTATTCTAATTGGACCTGGTTTTCTAAGATTTAAGGCCAATTGTAACATCAGACCAGGCTCATTGACGATCATGGCCCAACATCAATTTACCCATCGGATCGACTTTTCTTACCTAGCATCAGTTGCCTTTAACTCCACCATCATTGTGGAACACTTACAACCTCATAAAAACTTCCAGAGTATGGAAAAAGCAAAGAATTCCGATGACATTGTTCAGCTTAAAACCACTCTTCTACAAATCAAACAACAAAGCTCTCTTCCTCATCATGTCGACTCCACAATCTACCATGTCTCAGCACGATATTTGGCATTAGTTATCATCATTGGTTTGGCAGTTATTCACTTCACCACAATATGCTATAAAACACGCATATCACCAGGACCAGAAGCACCAGTAAAGGAACCACAACCCTTCCCAAGGACTATCGACTTTCGACTTCAAACATGCCGGAATACGGTAACTTGAAACCTCAGCTTTCAACGGCCAGGAGCATGTTGAAAATGCCTTGGATAATAAGGTCTGCGACGAAACAATAAGAATTGTCCTAAGAAAACATGGATTTCACATTCGCTCCCCACGTGTAAAACCGTTAATAAGTGCGAACAAGCAGAAACGTTGACTAGAATTTGCGACTCGGTACTATTCACATGGGCCAGACTTATGGAATACCGTTTTATTTGTTAATGAAAGCAAATTTAATGTTTTTGGATCGAATGGGAAGGTTCGAGTATGGAGGAAGAAGAATGAAGAGTTGAATTTGAAGAATCTTCGTCCAAGTGTAAAACATAGTGGAGGTTCGATAATGGTTTGGGGCTATATGGCAGCTAATGGAGTCGGTAATATTCAAGTTATTGACGGTAACATGGATAAATTTATGTACCTCCGAATCCTGAAGGACAATTTACCCGCCAGTGCCGAAAAATAGGGTCTAAAAGACAACTTCCGGTCCTATCAAGACAACGACCCGAAACATAAGTTCATACTCATTCGAGAATGGATGCTCTATCATTGTCCCAAAGTTATGGAAACTCCAGCACAATCACCAGATTTAAACGTTATCGAATACTTGTGGGACCATTAAGAAGAGCGTATTAGGGAGCATCAAATATTCAGTCGAAATCGATTAAAGGAGGTCATTTTGGAAGAGTGGTCGAAAATCTGCCCAGAATTCACAAAAAACCTTGTTGCTTCAATGCCAAAGAGGTTATCAGCTGTTACGCTCGCCAAAGGCCTTCACAATAAATATTAATTTGTCAAAGAAAATTCTTGATTTATATTTATTTTGTGTATTGTATTTTGATGGATTATTTTCATTTTGACTATGGAATATACATTTTTTGTTTATATTACTATATTTTCCAATAGAATTCATTTTTAACCGACTTCCATAAGAAAGAAGGTTATCAATTCATCGCGTATGTTTATTTTTTTCTTTGCTTTTTTTTGTATGTTCACGCATAACTTTTAAACGGAGATTGATAGAAGAGTCCTGTTTCGGGCAAATGATGCGTCTTTCTTTCAGTTGAGTCCCGTTTAAAGGATAAGAAATTCAAGTAACTGTAATGGACTCTTACCGTTAAAATTAAAAATTTTCCGATTTTTACCCGG